>CM058236.1:34103518-35303518 GCA_030180135.1 Orychophragmus violaceus | reverse complement strand
TTTTCTAATAGTCATAGATAGATCCTGCAACTTCATCCCAATGGTTACTTAAGTTCCTGCAAGTCTTGTAAATCTTCTCAGAAAATCATAGTTTCTTACTTAAACAATTTTGACTCAATAAAACAGAATTTTTTTGAAAAACGGACTGACTCTTAAGAAAACAGAAAACAAAAGTCAGTAACACCTCCCCCACACTTAAGACACACTGTCCCCAGTAGTGTCCAGCGAAGGATCGGTAAAAAGAAAGAAAGATTGTTAATGGATGTTTTAGTTCTGTCGGGTGTTACCTCTGTCGCACAAGCATCGATCGTTGCACTAAGTGCACCGACCGTTGCTGCGCGATTCTTTCGTATTGTAACGATCGACACAATGGTGTATCGATCGACGCACTGCGCTTTCACGAACAGTTAGCAAGTTAGCAGGTTAATCCGTCTGTTTTTGTTAATTTTGATCCCTGCAGGCTGAAAACACTAGAAACAGAGTAAAACCGAACCAAAAGATGTATCGAATAGAGTACACATCATCCAAACAAAGTAGAATCCTAAAAATCAAAAGAAGAAAAGTGCAAAAGAAAAGAAAAAGTCAGAATACATAACCGAAAGTACGGAGACTACTCTCACTCGCTCTCATCGTCTATCCCACCATACAGTGCATCGTCATCGGCTGTCTCGGGTGCGGGATCGGTATCAGTATCAGTCGGAGATCGCTGTCGACGACGTCGGTCAGGTACGGGCTGATGGATCTCTGGTGGCCTCCTGCAGCTGCAAGTACGCATGAAGTTCCAAAGAACTCGAAACATACCATCGGATCTCTCTCTCCACTCTGCCTCAGAGTATGCACCGTAAGCCATCGCAGGCTCAGGAAAGGGACCCACAATGTCGACCGGGGCAGGCGCGGGCGCAGGAGCAGGGGCAGAAGATGTCGAAGCTCGTGAGGAAGGCTCTCCCAGCGGATGAGCCATGGTCGGAATCCCACGCTGCGCAGACTCAGGAGGCTGAAATCTCAGTGCCTCTAATGTGTCAATCTGTGTCCATCTGGCAGCGGGAAGCTCGATACCAGTCCTCCCAGTGGTCGGATCAGTGTAAACCCAAATGCGCCCCTCCTTGAGCCAGGTAGCGCTCTGCAGATGGCTGAGATCCAGGAACTCTCGAGCCGTATCACGCTCTGTGCCATGAAGAGGAATCCCACAATACTCAAAAATGGGAGTAAGTAAACTCCCTACCGTCTCTGTACCAGCTCCATCAAACGGCTTCAGCTGCAAATCAACCAAATGCTGTGCGAAAATAGCTCCTAAGTTGAGACCCGCAGTCGGATCTCTCACGCCAGAATCTCTAAACTGATCTCTCAGCCCCATAAATAGCAACTCCATCTCAAGTTTGCGCATCTTGTTGGCCTCAAACTTGCAAAGCAAGCTCCAGCACAAGATACGCGAGACATATCGCAGCACCGGATGTCTCATCTGCACTACTGGTGTGGTCCTGGAGTTGTATCGACCGCTGCCAATACTCTCCCAGAATGTGCGAGCCTCCACCGGATCCCACTCGAGTGGCATGGCTATGCGCCTCGGCGCAGTACTGAACCCGTAGATCCTGCAGAGATCAAGTAGAGGAATCCGATACCTGACTCCCCAACTCATGAAGGTGAAAGCACCCACTGTAGCGCTCCTGTGGTCGGGATCCGAGTAAACCACTCTGCAAGTGGCCAATAGCTGCCTGACCAGCTCAGGATAGAGGTCATAGTGTCGCATCGGCATTGTCCCTAGACCAATGCCTTTGCACACAGCTAGCACCTGCTCATCGATCCCCAGAATCCTGCAGGTGGAGTAGTCCGCGAACTTGGTCGGCTTGATGATCATCCCACACCAACCACTGTAGAGAAGCGAGTCATACTCGTCCCATGAAGAGAGCAATGGCCGCTCTGTGAACTCAGCGGACCTTAAGAAACGTATGAGGTCCTCCGGCCACTGTCTGGTCGTCTGAAATGGTGTGGCGTCCTCTCTGGGCCAAGGTAAAGCAATTGGTGGCCCATATCTGTTGTATGGTGCCGGTGACTCTGATTCCCTGTTAAACCATTGAGGCGGTGGGGTGTAGTGTCTTGTCGCTGTGGAAGCTGTGGCTCGCTTCTTGCGGGGTTGCCTTTGAGACGCCATCTGCAAAAACACAGTTCAAACATTTATCAAGTCTCGGCGAAATTTCACTGTGAAATCGCGAAGCATCGACCGTTGCATCTAAGGCATCGATCGTTGCAAGGCGATTTCGCGTTATCGAACATTTCCCAAAATCGTAATGCAACGACCGTTGCTCGAGAGCAACGACCGTTGCAGGGCGATTTTGCCGCAACAAATCATCAATAATCAGTCAAATCCAAGCCACATTGTCTCAAATCAGTTCAAAATCATCATCCATCACCCTAAATCGTCCTAATTACGCATGCATCATCAGTTTTTGGTCCAAAAATCAACAACCCTAAAACCCTAAAAATCCAATCCGAAAATTCGAAAATTGAAGAACATTACCTTGATTTCTTGAGATATGGGTTGGGGAAATGGATTGGGAGCGTAAAAATAAGTAAAATAGTGCTTAGAAACAAGAAATTTGGCAAAGAAATGTAGATTTTGGGTGGAGGTTCTCGGTGTGTCGACCAACAGAAATGGGGAAGAAGAAGAGAAAATAGGGTTTAAGGTGACTTACCTGGTCGTGGGTGCAACGATCGTTGCTTTAGGGGCAACGATCGATGCTGGTTGAACCAGATTGATTCCGGTTTAGCTCAACGTACCTTAATTTTCGATTTAAACCAATTGCAACGACCGTTGCACATCAGAGCAACGATCGTCACACATCTCCAGACTTGTGTTCTGTATCTAATAACTATCAAAAACAACAAAAAACGTGAAATCCTAAGAAAAACACCAAAAATGAGAAAGAAAAATAATTAAACCTAACAGTGGGTTGCCTCCCACTCAGCGCTTGTTTTAAGTCATTAGCTTGACTTTTGGAAAGAGGTCAGACTCATGGAGGTTTCAACAGAGACTTTGAGTGTCTCTGTGAATGCCTTATCATCCATGGTGGTGTGTAAGCAGTAGCAGCATGATGTCGTCCAAGGAACGTCGGGATGAATGTAGGGTGAGATTGACACTTGGGTGTTTTAACGCTCTTTCCTGCATTCAAAATAGTGGAGTCAGAAGGTTTAAACTTAGAGGATTTATGCTTTACCTTTGGCAAAGTTTTGATGTTCGGAGCTTTTTGTTTATGTGTAGTTTTAGGCCTTGAAGATGCTAGAATAGGCTCTTGTGGAACCACCATCTTCTTGTCAACCACTACTGTGCAATGGACCATATCTTTAGACGTAACGGGAGCTTTCGGGAATGGTAATGGAGGTTTATAGGTTCTTTCTTTAGCAGGTCCTTGAGATATGAGTGAAACTGGTTCCTTTCGGGGTGCAACGATCGGTGCGTGTGGAGCATCGATCGATGCTGTCATCTCAGCTCGTGTTTCAACTATGGTCTCGGGTTTATCCGCTTCTTGGTCCATTCCAGCCATCTCAGACTCAAATTTCTCTTCTTGGCTTGGTCCCACTTCGATCTGAACTATCCAAGTCAAGAGATCCATGTCAATCTCTGTTGAGTCGGGTGCATTGAAGATTTCAAACTCAGGCAATTCAACATCAAATTCCCCACTGTCTTCCACAAATTCAACAGCCTTAACTGCTAGACATGATCCATGATCCATCTGTATGTCCAGCTGCTTCATGCGAGTGCTCAAGGATTCAAATTTCTCATTCAGATTAGTGTACAGGTTCTCCAGCTTCGAGCTGAAAGAAGCTGTGTTCTGCTGTTGCTTTTCAATTGATTGTTCTATCATCATCTCTAGTCTGCTCCTTTGTGTAGGAGGTGCTAGATAGGAAGTATAGTTCTGGTCTCTTGATCCCTGAGCATGCCTAGAACCTTGTCTGTGTTGATGTCCCAATGTATGTCCATAAGAGTCGGCTCCAGCCATATAATGTACCTCTGTAAATTTATCAGTTTTTGCCTCTGCTCGGAACTGTCTCTCCCTAAGTAAGATGTCATGGATGTCATCTATCTTACTCTGCATCTCAGCTACTTGCCCAACCAATACATGGTAATCTGGTAAGATGGGATTTCCTTCCCCATCTATTTTCTGACCTTTTGCGTTGCATATGTGACCCTCTTGGTCTCGTAGAACGCCGTTTTCACCGCGAATAAAAATAACAGGTTCCATGGTGCAGAACCCATTGAACGTCTCAGATCTCAGCATCGCTGTTCTCGCCTTGTGTCGATCGATGCAAGGTGAGCAACGATCGATGCAGTGCGAATCCCTGCGAATCCAAAAATCAAAAACGTGAGTAAACAAGAAAATTAAAAAGAATGCTTAGTCTAAATCCTAATACTAAATCTATTGGTGAACTCAAAGAGTCCCCGGCAACGGCGCCAAAAACTTGATAGGTTGTATAGTTTTCCCTATTCTACTGCAAGTGCACAGTTAATGCAATCGTAGTATATAAGGTATCGAATCCCACGAGGACTCTCAGTCACACAATAGATTAATAGCAGTTCAGATTAAATTAAGCGAAGCAGATGTGAAAACAGTAAACGAAATAGCAAAGTAAATCAAGTGAGTTTGCGAGCAAGAAGGCGAAGCGTTAGGTTTCAGGAGTTCTCAGGAAATCAGGAACGCAAGCAATCAATCTATCTAGATCCAATCAATTACTATTCTAGAACTCAAACACTGATATAGAATTAACCAAATTCCTTTGCGATAATTCTCTAAGTCTAAGTGCAGCAAACCAAACTTCCGTTTGCGAGAACTAACAGATTAAACTAGCATTAATTCCAAGTTTGATATGTTCACAATTAACCTGAACCAAACTTTCGTTTGCGAACAGTTTAATTGCTTACCTAAATTCTTTCTAGTTAAATTAACCAACTTCCGCTGCATTAATCAACCTAACATCATAACTCTGATTAGCTACTTCAGATTAAGCATTAAGATCAACTTAGATAAAGAACTAGCAGATATGGATCTCTACAGATTAATTAAACTATAATTCTCTGAAATCCCTAATGAGAATCCTTCAACCTAACATGTAAACTACTCAGACATGTTCATCGAAACAGATTACATCTTGAATAGAAAACCAAATATTATAAAATCAAATAAGAACTGGGGTTCAAAATCAAGTCTCTTTCGAGATCAGGATTAGCCCCTCAGGCTTTCTGAAATAAAAATAGAACTAAAGTAAAACGTATCAAGCGTGTAGCCTAAACATTGGCTTAAAAACTCTATTTATAACCTAAAACACGTTTTGGGGCTTCTTTGTAAATATTAGGAACTTCTGGGCAGAATTGCAATTTTATCATTCTTCATCAAACCGTCGTTTGGCCCATCTCGCTGGTGCATCGATCGTTGCCACAAGTGTGACGATCGTTGCAACTCGGAAATATCAACAGTGAACTCTATCTCTCGGCCAAATACTCCAATTAGCTCCAGAAAGTGCCTAAATCACCAAATATGCTCCAAATGTGCTTGTACCTAATAAACACCTGAAAAGACTCTAAAACATAGTAAAAGACTCGATAAATAACACATATACCATGGTTAAAATCCCTAAAATCCATGGTATATCAGCGGCCGTGAGCTCGAGGGTAGAGGGAGTTCCATTAGTGAGGTCAGAAACCTGGGATCGCTCCATGGCCAGTGACTCAGCTGCTGCTACAAGTGCCTCTGCTCTTTTTTCTATGATGGTCCCATCCTTGCGAGCATGAGTCTTGCGCACCACAACTGTTTCAAGGGGTGTAGCTCCTAGCTTAAGCTCCTAATATTAAAAAAAAATTATTACTAAACAATGCAGAAACTAAAAATCGAAATGTAGACAAAAAGAAAAGCAGACTTACCATCTCATATCGGATTCTGATGTGGGATTTGGATCCTGAAATATGCACGTGTTTGCCCAAGCCGTCTGGATTTGAGGTTCATTTTCTGAATTTTTTCCCTCTTCTTCTCGTGTTGAGCCTCCTCGCAAATCTCTACCATTGTGTTCCAATTGGCCAGTGCAATAAATTTTGGTTTCTTATTAGATCTCTTCCTCATGCTTACTAAGTCTCCAATTGATCTTTTGAGAATGGTTGCCCTACGATGGACAACCATATTATGATGCTGCTCTCTTCCCTGTAGTACTTTTGCTACAACAAAAAAACAAATGTTGTTAATACATATAGACATAGACAAATAGCTATTAATAAACAACTATAAGATAATTTATACCAGTAAAGTAGTATACATACCACGAAAGCGATCCACCGTTGATCCTTCTTTGTGTGTGGAACCATAGTGTAATTCCACCAAGGACCTCAGAAGTTCGACTGGGGGCATGCCACTATATCCTTGCATATACAAGTATATGTCAAACCTGTGTGAAAGAAAGTAGAACACATTAGCAAACATAAGCAAAGATTACAATAAATCTAAGACTAACATTAGAATGTACATAAACACAGACCAAACATTAGTCTAAACGTAAACATTATAAACAGAAACATAAACATGCTACCATTAGACTATACATAAATATATTACAAAAACACTAGACTAAACATAAACGTTACAAACATAAACATAAACAGACTAACATTAGACAACATAAACATTATAACTCAAAAACTTATAACTAAGTAACATAAACTTATAATAGATTAACAGATAACATAATCTTATAACTCAGAAGTATAAGACAAATTTGACTAAACAAATTACAAAAACTTATAAACAGAAGAATAGAACTCATGTAACAGATTACATAAACTTAGAAATATAAGACTAAACATTACTAACCTCCTAACTATAAGAAATTTAACATATAAAAAAGAATCAATTTGCAATTCATATAACAGAACAAATCAAAGCAATTTCAGATTATAAGCAAATCGCAAATACAGTTATCTTCAGAGCTAACTATGGTTCAAGTTATACAGATTCGCTATTTCACAAAAACAAGACATCACACACATTCGCATTTCACACTGTAAGAAGACAATAACAACAAACACCACCATTCACATTTCATCACACGCATTCGCATTCGCATTACACACCAAACACAAACAACTAACGCCATTTTAGCTATGGTTTTAGATGATTCACCATAACGCGCCGTTTAACTTGTCTGGATGGAGCTGAGGCATGTTGCGTCGCTCCGGCGAACTCATGACTGCCTTTAAGCTAGGCAGTGGGTGGCGACAAGCGGAGGAAGTAGAAGACTTCACTTCTCCAAGAGGAATGCGACTTTGAGTCAGACGCCTTAGGGTACGCCTTCCTCCTGAAGCCTCACCATTCAGATTCATATGCATGCAAATGAAAGTCAGTAAGGTTAAAACGACTATATGAAGATATCACGGATAGCATAAACAACATGCATAAAGTGAGAGAGGCAAATGAATTGACAGACAACATAAACAACATGCATGAATTGAAAGATATAGATGAATCGACAGTAAACATAAACAACATGCATAAATTGAAAGAGACATATTAATCGACAGACATAAATCGAGGAAGTAGAGATAGAAATTGACATGCATGTGTAGATCTAAGGTTTGACATGAAGCAAGAGACGAAAATATAGGGTTTTCCATGAAAAGAGAGACATAAATCGAGTTAAGAACCGAAAGATAAATTGAGCTAACAATCGAGATACATAAGCGAGAGAGAGAGGAAGGGAAGACTTACCGATTGAGCCATCCAAATGTCGAGATGGGGTTTGAGATATGGAGAGACAGAAATCGACAGAGAGTCGAGATATGGAGAGAAGAGAGGAAGAGAGAAGAGAGGAAGATATGGAGATAGAGAGATCAGAAGAGAAACCGCAGATTCGCGAGAGAGAAGATAGAGAGAGTTCGAGAGATAAATAGATTTTTTTGGCTAAGGGAAAATGAGATAAGATGAGGGGATTAGGGTATTAGGACATTAGGCTAAACCGGGTGAGAAGAAAAACCGAAATAATTTCACGGTTGACCCACGAAACCAATAAAATTTGGTGAAACCCTAATAAAAATTTTCTGTATAGCGAATTGATTTCGCGGTTAAACGCGATAACCGAATTAAAATTGGTGGTTATCGAATTATTTGGGCGGTCAACCCGCGAAACCGTTTTTTACATTTTCACATAGCCATAGCATTAGTCGTGGCTATCCGCAGCGAAGGTAAAATTTAAACCGGATAAAATTGAAAATCATTTAGCAAACAAAATTTAATCTGGTTAATTAGGCGGTTAGTACGGCTATAGATTTATTTGATGTTGTAGCTAGTCGTAGCTAGTGTTTAAAATAATTTGTTTGTAATATAATTAGGTTTGTAGTAATTGGGTTAAAATGTTTTAATAGGATGAATGAGATTAAAATATGAACTAGAGACATTTCACTTAGTTTTTAGATTTCATAAAATTATTAGGTTCAAGTTAGATTATCTAAGTTTTATTGTTAGATTTCAATTTTAAGATTAGAAAATAATTAGATTTCTATGTTAATCATTTTATAAAAACATGTCTATTAAACATAATTAATTATTTAATCATACAAATACATTAATATTATTAAATATAATTAATTACTTAATTATACAAACACAGTATGCTTCTGAATGGCTTGAATTAGAATACTCCCAATAATGATCTTCCAAATTATCTTCGGAAACATATTCGTCATCTGGATTAACCATTGGTATTGGCTCATACCCTGAAACATTTTCGACTGCATGTGCCTCGACTCGTACCATAGAAGTGGATGGTATAACATGATCGATTGCGTTGTTTAGTACTGATGTAAGAAAAACTTCTTGAGTTTCAGAAAATCCTCTCGGCATAATCTTCGTTGTTGTCCACCATTCTTCTTTGGTTGGTCGTAATCGTGGATAAAGAATATAAGTAACTTGATCACATTGATTCGATAATATGAAAGGATCGTACATGTTATAGTGCATATGTGGGCAAATATCAACAATACCAGATGGATGTCTTCGAATTCCTCGTACGTTGTTGAACCATTGGCATTTGAAAATCATTGTTTTTAGTCCAATAGCACCTTGATACTCTATCATGAAAATCTCTTCGATAAATCCAAAATATTCGATCTCAGCGGTTCCCGGATTGCAAACACCATAATTCATCGTCTTCTTATTTAATCTATGGCTTTATGTATGGTAATGATATCCTCTCGAATAAAACATTGGCCATGACGTGATTTTATGCTTTGGACATTGTACGAATTCTAACATCCACAATGGAAATTCATATGATTTGCTAGCGTCGTTAATGTGCACAATAAAATTTTAAAAATGAGATAAGACATATGTAATATGCACATTAAATAAAAACAAGTATATTAAACATAATTAATTATTTAATCATACAAACACATTATCATTATTAAACATAATTAATTACTTAATTGTATAAACACATTATGCTTCTGAATCGTTTGAATCAGAATACTCGCTATAATGATCTTCCATATTATCTTCGAAAACATATTCGTCATCTGGATTAACCATTGGTATTGGCTCATACCCTAAAACTTCTTAGACTGCATGTGACTCAACTATGTACAATAGCAGTGGATGATATAACATGATCAATTGCGTGGTTTTGTAATGTTGTAAGCAAAACTTCTTGCGTTTTAGAAAGTTCTCTCGGCATAATCTTCGTTGTTTTCCATCATTCTTCTTTGGTTGGTCATAATTGTGGATAAAGAGTATAAGTAACTTGATCACATTGATCCGGTAATATAAAATGATCGTACTTGTCATAGTGCATATGTGGGCAAATATGAACAATATCGGATGAATGTCTTTGTATTCTTCGTCCGTTGCTGAACCAGTGGAATTTGAAAATCATTGGTTTTAGTCCAAGAGAACGTTGATACTCTATCATCAAAGTCTCTACAATAAATCCAAAATATTCAGTATCAGCGGTTCCTTGAACGCAAACACCATAATTCATCATCTTCTTATTTTGTCTATGGCTTTATGTATGGTAATGATATCCTCTCGAATAAAATATTGGCCATGATGTGATTTTATGCTTTGGACTTTGTACGAATTCTAACATCCACAATGGAAATTCATATGATTTGCTAGCGTTGTTAATGTGCACAATAAATTTTAAAAATGAGATAAGACATACATAATATGAACATTAAGTAAAAATATTTTTATTAAACCTAATTAATTATTTAATCATGCAAACACATTATCATTAATAAACATAATTAATTACTTAATTATACAAACACATTATGCTTCTGAATCGTCTGAATCAGAATACTTGCTATAATAATCTTCCAAATTATCTTCGAAAATATATTCGTCATCTGGATTAACCATTGGTATTGGCTCATACCCTGAAACTTCTTAGACTGCATGTGCCTCGACTCGTACAATAGCAGTGGATGGTATAACATGATCAATTGCGTGGTTCTGTACTACTATAAGCAAAACTTCTTGAGTTTTAGAAAATCATCTCGCTATAATATTCGTTGTTGTCAACCATTCTTCTTTAGTTGGTCGTAATCGTGGATAAAGAATATAAGTAACTTGATCACATTGATCCGATAATATGAAAGGATCGTACTTGTCATAGTGCATATGTGGGAAAATATCAACAATGCCGAATGTATGTCTTCGTATTCCTCGTCCGTTATTGAACCAGTGACATATGAAAATCATTGTTTTTAGTCCAACAGCACCTTGATACTCTATCACGAAAATCTCTTCGATCAATCCAAAATATTCGGTCTCAGCAGTTTCCAGAACGCAAACACCATAATTCATCGTCTTCTTATTTTGTCTATGGATTTATGTATGGTAATGATATCCTCTCGAATAAAAAATTTGCCATAACGTGATTTTATGCTTTGGACCTTGTACGAATTCTAACATCCACAATGGAAATTCATATGATTTGCTAGTGTTGTTAATCTGCACAATGAATTTTTAAAAATGAGATAAGACATATATAATATTCACATTAAATAAATATATTATAAGTGTATTTAATTTAAAAAACTTACATATTATTTACACCACGATGCAAATTGAGCATCTTTTTATTTTGTCAATGCGTCTGAAGTAATGTTTGGAAAATCAAGCTTCATCTTTTGTTCAAACATCCAGTACACATAGTTTTAGTGATGAACATGAAATAGAAATATATAAAATATAAATAAATATACATACCACATCATACCCTTCTTATGGTTCAAAATATTCGCAGTTGAGTAGTAAAAATGTTTGAAGCACATTATAATCCTCATCATTTAACCATGATGTTGATGAATTGCCATTGATTCTTCCTACTTGTTGGAACATGGTCGGGACATCAGGATAATTGTAGGTGAACTGAATTTCCATCACATCTTTTTCAAGATTTAAAACTGGTGGAAGTGTAATGTAATTGGTTGTCACGTAGGAAATATCTTCGTTTACACACTGAGCTACTATTGATCCTCCAATTCGAGCTACGTTTTTAACCTTTTTTCAGGTGATACATGTACCTTTCGAAACCTATACTGGACCGGCCCGCCTAGCGCAGCTTCATCAGGTAGATGCACTAGAAGATGTTCCATCACATCAAAAAAAGCCGGTGGAAATTTTTTTTTTTCAAATTGCAAAGCTTCATAGCGATCTTTTCTTTCAATGTGTCAACATCTTCGGTCCTTAACATTATGGTTGATATATCTCGAAAAACGAGTGCAATATCTGCATAAATTGAAATAATAGATGATTAGTTAATATATTTAACTAAAATAAAAATAATCTGTGAAATAACAAATAAGTAATTTTAAATAATTATTACCTGAAATTGCCACATGAACAATTTTCAGAAGTAGTTTCAAAATGCAATTGGAAGAAGTTGTTGCATGATAACATGATAGTTATGACTTTTAAACCTGATATTTTTCCACTCTCAACGTTAACACAATGTGAAAACTTTGATATATACCCATCTAAAAATCTAATCTCGGTTTTCAACATGTTAAAAAAAAATATTTGCCTTCTTTCGACAATCTAAAGATTGGAATGAGCATTCTTCCATCTTGGGTAACCTCTAAATCATGCCTTTTGCAAAACAAAGGGAGATCGAACCTTGATTTTATGCTATCTTTTGTCTTCCTCAGAACATTAAGCATCATGTTGATGAGATTATCGAAGAAAATTTATCGATATGCATAAAATCCAGGTTGTGACAAAGAAGTAGGTTCTCCCAGTACGAAAAACTCCCAAAATATATTCTTTTTGACCCAATTATGGTCAACACCATAATCATCTATTGTTCGAGAAGGATTATCTTTTCCTCTACCTCCGTGTTCGAATTATTTATCCTTACGTGTAATATGTCTTCTTTGTTAGCCATGGTGGAGGATCTTCGTGCACCGTTTTGTTCTTCAAGATAGATTTAATATTCCGCATGTAAGGATGTCCTCTAACCAAAAAGCTCATGTGACAATCAAACCAACTGTGCTTCCTTCCATTAGGCAACCAAAAGGATTTTGTCTCATCCATACAATATGGACAAGACAACCTCCCATGTGTCATACATCCTGATATCATGATGTACGCTGGAAAATCGTTGATCATCCACATCAGAGCAGCTCGCATCGTGAAAATTTCTTTACGCGACACATCGTAAGTCTCCACTCCGTCTCTCCACAAACTTTGTAACTCTTCAATCAACGGTTGCACGAAAATATCCAAACTTTTTTTTGGATGGTTTGGCCCTGGCATTAATATAGAGAGGAAGAAATATTCTCTTTTCACGCACATCCCTGGTGGTAAATTGTATGGCGTCGCTATGACAGGCCAAACAGAGTATGATTGTTCGTTCATACCATTGAGTTAAATCCATTAGTTAATAAACCAAGATAAACATTGCGACTCTTAGAAGAAAATGTAGGATATACCTCTTTAAAATGCTTCCATGCTCTTCCGTCTGAGGCATGATGCATTTCTCCTTCGGGTGACACATGTTCCGCATGACACCTCATATGAGATGCAGTCGTCTTTGATTTGTATAGTTGCTCTAGCCGATCACCAAGTGGTAAAACATCCTTTTCTTTGGTATCTTCTTCCCTGATTGACTCACATTTGGTTTATACCTATCTTTTCCACAGAACCGCAATGTGACAACTTACAATCAGTTCTCTTCCAAAATAACATACAATTCTCCTCGCACACATCAAACTTATGACATGGCAACCCAATAGTCCGCGTCAACTTCTTTGCCTCGTAATATGATGACAGAGCTGTATTAGGCGATGGAAGAACATAACTAAATGTTTGAGCGATATCGCCTAGGCATTCCTCTGGGATATTTAAATTGGTCTTCCAATTCATCACTTTTGACGTCAGGTACAATTGAGTTCTCCCATCATCATACCCATCATATAAAGGTTGATTTGTGGTTTCCAAAGCTTGGTAAATGACAGCATGGTAGATTGGTTCCTGGATCACGTCATGGTTTTTGGCACCGTCAGGTAACATATTGAAATCTTCATTGGGATCACGGAACTCATATGTCGGAACTTGAATATTAAAATATACAGTCCTTGTTTGCCGTTCTGCTACGTGATGACTTGTGAATGCTTCGCCGCCATAGTGACTTTTAGCTGCTTCACCGCCATAATGACATTGTTCTTCGTGATGCGTCCACACAAAGTAGTTTTCAGTAAAGCCTTTTACCAGAAGATTTGCACCTCTTACACGCACATAACAAGACCTCGTGTTCAAGATAATAATCTTGATTACATGCAAACGAATAAAATAATTTAATCCCTCCTCAAATTTCTCACACACAGAATGATCAGAACGTCTTAAACATTTATACATCCATTCTCTCGATAAATAAAAATCACTCATATTACGAAATGATAGAAGAAAACAGGTTTTTTTCAATTGTGTATATGAAATATGTTTTTGAATGTTTGTAAGTGAAAAGCATATGAGTTCTCGTTCTTTTATAATATATTTAAGCTACTGATAGTTACGGCTATGGCCGTAGCTATATATTTTGTTTTCAAAATACAAATTAGTTACAATAGTGTAAAAATGTGTTATTTCTCTATAGCTGCAGATGGCTACGACATTGCCGTAGCTAAAGAGAATATATTCAATGAACTCCACAAAAACAATTATTGAATTGAAAGACAATTGACCATATATAAAGACCACCAGTGATCGTTATGCCAAAAGTCGTAGTTATGGCTACGAATTTCTACAAAATAGATCATTGCGATTGTAGGATTATGTGTGTTCATTGGTGTAATTCACAGGTTACAACCTAGCACATAATCATCTAGGATCTAGGTGATTTGCAGTTGAATCATAAACAGATCAGATTCATTACCTTATGTTGCAGCGGATTGATCAAGGGAATGAAGAGATCAGTTAGAGAGCTGATGATAACCGGCTCCTCCTAGGTATCCACACTCTTACAAGCTACTGGATCAGGCTGCTAGACCAAGTTGGAATCAACAGAGAGAGAGAGGACGGCTCAGGCAAATCGCAGATGCAGATGTCTGTAAGCCCTAGGCGCCATTCCTCTTCCTTATATGGGCCCAAGTTATTAAACTAATGGCCTATTAGGATTTTGGGCCCAAGACACAAATCAGACAAAAGCCTGTATTTTGTCTGGCCCAATTCTCTGTACAAATACAGTAAATGCCTTGCATCTTACCGTATTAATTCCTTGTTAACTTTCCCGTTAGCTATGGTGTGTGACCCTTAGGGATCATACAATACTGGTAATAAGTCCTAAACTTATAGATCAAGAGCGGACTCTAGCAAGTCATCATGATCACCCAGTATTTATGACTTATGTCTGATCTCGACACTTATCATACTTTCTAGAGATAGTACGGTAGATTTCAGGACATTCCCAACAATCTCCCACTTGTACTGGAATCCTACATTCCCTAATCCTTTTGTCTCAATATCTCGATCTGGCATAAGGCAAGATGCGTGTCATCCTTATATAGCCAGACCATGTTCATCGGACCAGATTTGATACTGACAATGCAAACGACTTGGGCAAGTCCGTTTGGGAGTGGCCACTCTCTTACCAGCTATCAAGTCTCCGATTGGCCTAGAGATATTACCTCCGTTAAACGGCAGGGACAAATCCCATCTTGTTCCATCACTATGAACTACACACTTTATAATACACCCAACCAAGGTCCTTATAGCTCCCAGTTACGAAACAGCGTTAGACAATGATCAAAGCGCATCACTCCATGTGCAGCCACATGCATGCGAACTCAGGTCTAAGGACTATACTCTATAGTCGTATATGAGAACCTCTTATGACACAGATATTAATATCTTGTAGAGTTCTCATCAGCGGGCCATGTCCGGTCATATGCTCCCCTACATATACCTATGTGTCGACTTTGATGCCGCGCATCTATGACCCCTCGAAACTTGGTCATAAGTCTCAACACAATCTAGTCTCAAGTGGTTGTTGGTGTTCCAATTTCAACAACCTTCGACTATGGACACTATGATTTATGTCATTTCGTTATATGGGGTTTCAGGATCAAGTCTACTCATGTACTTCGATGGCCCATATATAATGACATGAATCATTTTGGAACGATTATTTATATCACAGTTAAAATAATCCAGAAATCATAAATTTCATAAACATAAAATATTATGTTTACATGAACCTTTCAAAACAACTAAATAAAGCCCTTTACAAACTCCCACTGAAATTAAGACTACATCTTAATTTCACTTATCCTACAGCTACAGTCCACGACTCGTGCTTAGGCCTAAGGAGTGGCTTCGTTAATAGATTAGCAACGTTCTCATTCGTTGAAACTTGCTGATCTACTTAACACATCTGTCATTTATCTCACGGAATAGGTTATACCTACCCTCAAGGTGTTTGGACCTCTGATGTGCAGCTAGCCTCATCTATGTTGGGAATCACATCAAGTTCAGTGATGAACTCTTCTTTCCAAACAACCTCTTTCGCCGCTACCCAAGCTGCGAAATGTTCAGCTTAAGTCATGGAGTCAGCAACAGTGCCTTGCACCGCCAGACAGACACAAGATATAACCGGACTGTGACCGGAAATCATCTTTGTCTGTTGGAAACTTGCCTTTCAGACTCTATCGACTTGTAGCACCTCACTTTCTCCGTAAATCAAGAACTTATCCTAAGTATTTTCCAAATACTTGAGGATATTCATTACGTCTATCCAGTGATTCTTTGCTTGATTTGACTGGTCTTTACTTGTCTTGCTTAACATTAAAGCAATATCAAAACAAGTACGTGTCATGGCATACATGATAGATCCAATTGCCGACGCATATGGAATCTCATCCATGCATTCAAGCTCAGCAGTTATCGTAGGACACTGTTTCTTGCTTAACGTAATGCCATGTGACATTGGCATAAAACCCTTCTTGGAATGTTGAAAACGTGTAGGACTTTGTCAATATAAGAATCCTGACTTTGTCCTATCAGCTCTTTTGGATCTCTATCTTTAGATCCAAAATCCAAGAACATACGTGGCTTTACCCATGTCAATCGTAAAACCAACTCCCAAGCCAGTCCTTTACCGACTGCAGCATTGGAACGTTATTTCCGAGAATCAGTATGTCATCGACATACACTATGAGAAATGCAACATCGCTCCCACTTATCTATTAGTAAACGCACAGTTCCATCTCGTTCCTGTTCAAGTCAAAACCTTGACTACTTCAACAGAACGAAGATTCCAACTCCGATATGTTTGCTTCTATCCATGAATGGATCGATGAAGCTAACTTACATACAGTATAATTTTTCGGAGTCCGGGCTCACTTTCGCTTCTGTGAATTTCGCAGGTTCGTCACTTTCAATGATCATCAGATCATGGCAACTAATCACGAGAAATCACTCTCGGATTAGTGACGGATTCATTCAGATCTGCGAACTTCAGGCTCTACAGGTGTAGATTCTACAGAAATCTGTAAATCCATCCGCTGCTCTCCCTCAACAGGTTGAGCAGCCTCCTGTATTTCTCGAATTTCTTCGAGTTATACTTTTACTCCCACTGTTCTTCTTGGAAAGTAACTTTCCTTTTAGAAAACAGAATTCCGAACAACCTAACTTTGTTTTCGGAATGGACGTAAAAAGTAACAAGCCTTGGTTTCCCTAGGACAACCAGCGAAGTAGCTCAACTACAAATACTCAGTAAAGACGAATTTGGATCATTTCCAGTCCACATTTATGTGGTGTCTTTCAACTGATATTGGTGGAACTATTTCAGCGTAAACTTAGATATTTCTAGAGCGTTATTCTTAAAGAATATCATGGAAGATTCGTGTGACTCATCTTTAATCATTTCTAATAAGATCTGATTCTTTCTCACAGAAACACCTCAAGGTTTTCAGGAGAAATGAGCTGTGAAACGACTTCACACTCATTCAGATGATCACACCATCAATGACTTAAGTATTCTCACTCGTGATCTAATCCAGAGTCTCAATACTTCTGTCACTCAGATTCTATACCTCATTCTGGAACTCTTTCGACCATTTCAAAGAATTCCGACTCGTGTCTCATCAAATGAACACAGTCATACTCACTGAAGTAATCAGTAAATATAATGAAGTACATGAAATTTTCTCTGGCATTACTGCTTATCGGGCCACATACATGAGTATGTTCAAGGTCCAATAAGCCTTTGGGCTTTTCTCTAGCTCGGCTAAGATGGGCCCTTTGTCTTTTGGTCCAGTAAGCAGAATTCAAGTCTCATAAGATATCCGATCAAATGAGCCCAAAAGTCCATAACTATGGGGTTTCTGAATCTGACTTACTCTATGTGACAAAAACATTTACGCCAATAAAAATCAGGTTTAATTCATCAGATTTAAACCAATTCGGTATTTATGTTACTTTTAGGCACTCTTTGGTTTAAGATATAAAACCCATTCCTTGAATAGGGTGCTACAATCAATATTTCATTGAGATCAAAAGAACAAAACTTGTCTTTTATCAAAATGAAAAACATTCAAATCCATACAAGAAAATGAAAGACTACTCTGCTTAAAGCAGGTACATTGTAGCAATTACTTAATACAAAACCAAGCCTCAAAGGCATCTACAAGTGAAAACCTTACGGCTGAGGCAGCATCCATAGCTCCTTCCAGACACGCAGTTCCACTTGTCCTTCCTTCAACGTTCTACTGTTGCTTAGGCTCTGCATATTATAACAAATATCAGTGCCACAACCAGTATCCAATACCTATAAGGTAGAACTTGAAGTAATAACATGAATACCTGAGGAAGTAGTCTCATACATCAACTTCAACTCCTCATAATCTTCCATGAATTTAATGCAATCTCTCTTCCAATGCCCAGTCTCTTTACGTAAGATGTATCTGACTCGGGCTCAGAAGACATAGGCTTGCCATGATTCAAAATCTGGACAACTTTGTCTTCACCCTTGTCAGCACTAGGTTTAGTAAACCTACCCTTCTCCATTATGAGATTATACAGGGTACTCTTCACGTTTGGCTCAACTGTCTTGAGCATATCATGCAGTTCAGTCAGCGTCTTCGTTAAGCCTTTCTTGATATAGTTCCTTTTGAACTTATCATAGCTTGACGGCAGTGACTGCAGAATGATCTCAGTTGCCAATTCTTGGCTAACTGGATAATCCAGTTTCCTCAGGTTATCAATGTAACCCATCATTTTACTGACATGAGGACTCACTGGATGATCATTTGGTAGCTTGCAGCTAGTGAGAGACTTAACCAACTGGTATCTCTCCACTCTTACCTGCTCCTGAAATTTCAATCTCAGGCTGCTGATCATCTCTATTGGCGACTCCATGTTCTCATATTGCTTCAGCAAATCTGAGTCCATGGTAGCCAATATCAGACCACGCACATCTACCGCATCATTATAATGCTTATTCCAAGCATCATATACTGCATGAGAGGCATTGGACCCGATCCTCACGGGGAGAGCTCTCTCAAGGACATAGTCCTTTCTCTCCTGCCTGAGGACTAGCCTCAGGTTCCGCGACCAAGTCAAGAAATTTGATCCGTTCAGTTTGTCCATCTCAAGGACAGACCGGATCGAGAAAGTGTTTTGATTGTTTGTGCTATTCATAACTGAAATTTAGAGATAAATAGAGTTTTAGTTATTTAGTTCATAAAAGAGTAATCTTAATAACTTATAAGAAAACTCGCATTGCATTCAAAATTTCTTTGTTTAACCTCATAAGAATGCAATGATTCCGAGACCCATGTTCAGCTAAATCCAAAGTGGGCCACTGGCCGTCACCCAGAAGTAGCTTTACTTGGTAAGCATACACACAGCTAGTTATGTCCAATAACTCTCGGTTGTGAATTGGGCCCAAGGCCCAATACACCAGATGTCTCAAGGCCCGGGACTCCCGATGGCCCAGTCAAGGAAACCAATCTCTTACAGCCAAATAATCACTAAAGTCTGGGACTCCCAATGAAATTAGTGACTATATACTACTTTACTTACGCAAAAACAGACACCTCACACTGTAAGCCATATCTGTAATTGAATAAGTGTTAAGTAGCTGACAAGATTGGGCAAGACATCCAAGCTTGATATTGTTTTTGAGGATTTTAGGTTTTCTTTCCAAAAATAGAAGATTACTATTTTGGGAAACTTACTTATTTTAGAAACTTTCTAAATTTAGAAACATGCTAAAAATAGAAATTTCTAATTTAATATTTTATTAAAGTTTTCGGTTGGGTCATAAATTATAGGCCCAATTCTTGGCCCAAGACCACAGAATTCCAATTGGCCCAATAATTTGACATAACCGAGTCGGTTCATTAATTCTGGTCCAAGACCAAATTAACTACTTAATCCAACTGGTTATTTACTAAACCAGACCAGCTCTAAATTATTTGGTCCAACCAAATAAAACTTAGACCAGCCTTCGGTTTAGGTTAAAATTCAATATTTTTGAATTTAAATCCGGTTTAACCAGAAACTAAATAATACCAATTGTATTAAATAATTTCCAGCAAACCGCGATTTGGGTTAACCGCTTAAACCATAATTATCAAAGCTTTGAATTGTTTTTGTCTTTAGCTTAAAAACAAAAACATAATTATCATGACATTCACAAAATCGTAACAAATTTGATACGTGATATTAACAAAAGGACAAAATTGATTTTGACCTTTTCAAATTCAACATCGCTCACGATCACATTAACAAACCTTATATGTTAACTAAGTCAACAAGCCATTCCAAAACGTATGATAATTAATTCAATCAACAATATCGTTTCATGCTTATTAACAAAACAAAACAAAGTCAACATGTGATTCCATGATCGCGATTCATGAAAGTCAAAAACAAACCTTATGATTAACATTCACGTTCACATTAGCAAAGTCCAAAACAAAATCGTGTGATCGTAATTCACATAAAGACAAAAACGTTTTGACCTTTTCCCAATTACACAATCACATGATCGCATGACCTTCACTAATAAGACAAAATCATGATTCTAAACATAAACCAACCTATCGAATCGATTCGTTTAATTCAACAATCATGAGACAAAGTCAACAAGCGAAGGTTTTGAAACGATTATGAGGTTAATCATCAACAATTCATATCGATTTACTTATTTCTAGGTTTTCCATAAAATCGATTCATCAAACTAATAAACAACCTAGTATGATCCAAAAAGCAAAAACCTAATGACCTAGGCTCTGATACCACTGTAGGATTATGTGTGTTCATTGGTGTAATTCACAGGTTACAACCTAGCACATAATCATCTAGGATCTAGGTGATTTGCAGTTGAATCATAAACAGATCAGATTCATTACCTTATGTTGCAGCGGATTGATCATGGGAATGAAGAGATCAGTTAGAGAGCTGATGATAACCGGCTCCTCCTAGGTATCCACACTCTTACAAGCTACTGGATCAGGCTGCTAGACCAAGTTGGAATCAACAGAGAGAGAGAGGACGGCTCAGGCAAATCGCAGATGCAGATGTCTGTAAGCCCTAGGCGCCATTCCTCTTCCTTATATGGGCCCAAGTTATTAAACTAATGGCCTATTAGGATTTTGGGCCCAAGACACAAATCAGACAAAAGCCTGTATTTTGTCTGGCCCAATTCTCTGTACAAATACAGTAAATGCCTTGCATCTTACCGTATTAATTCCTTGTTAACTTTCCCGTTAGCTATGGTGTGTGACCCTTAGGGATCATACAATACTGGTAATAAGTCCTAAACTTATAGATCAAGAGCGGACTCTAGCAAGTCATCATGATCACCCAGTATTTATGACTTATGTCTGATCTCGACACTTATCATACTTTCTAGAGATAGTACGGTAGATTTCAGGACATTCCCAACAGCGATATATCCATGGAATTGATCACAGCTATTCCTAGCAATAATTTTCTATGGATATTTCGTAGCTAGTTGCAGCTATATTTGCTAAGAATAGTCATACATTCATTAGTAACTATGTTGCTACGACCTAATTCGTCGCAATCATAGCTATAACTTTCTACGATAGGTATGCAGCTGTACATTGCTATATAGATGCGACTAGCTACAATCCATTTATGTGGTTATTTAACTATGACTTGTTTCGTAACTTATCGCATCTAACATTATCTACGACTCTTTCGTAGCTATTCGTAGTTAGATAGCTACGAATGGCTACTACGATATTTTCTAGCTATGAAACAAGGGACAGCAACGAAATAGCTACGGTTTTGTTTTTTTAGTTTTAGCTAATCTGTAGCTATTTGTAGCTGGAAAAAAAATAGCTACGGAAAATCCGTAGCTAACTCGCAGTTTTCTTATAATGTCTTCTGCATGAACATAAGGTATGTGGGTTCTCGTTTTACGCAAGGAAATTTGACTCCACTCCGAAAGCTTCTGAAGGATATGTATCAGAATAATCTTGAATCATGCAAACTAAGATTGAGTTGGAAAGAGCGCAAGAAGAGATCGAGAGTTTCAGGAATTTTTATGGTGACATAGGAGAAAGGGAATTGTTACTAGAAGAGATTCATGATCTAAATATGCAGCTACAATGTTACATTGACCCGTCTCTTACATCAGCTCGGAAAAGGTATTACATGCTCAAGATTTCATTTCAGGCTCCCCAAGTTATAGTTATTCCTCAATCACTGAACTAGAGTCTTGAGAAGGCATTGTAACAAGAAAGACTTCGCTGCACCGAGGCAGAGACCAAATGGATTTCTCTCGCCGAGGAATTAAGAACTGAGCTCGAAGCCAGCAAGGTGGTGATGAATAAATAGAAACACAAACTTAATATTGAGAAAATGTGCGGAAGAGTTGAAACAAGATATGCAAATGGCCATGCAAAGGCATGCACGGATGCTAGAACAATATGCAGACCGAGAAGTGATGCAAGATGGAAGCGTGTTTGACGTAGAACAGGGACTGAAGTCTCTCTCTTCTAGATCGTGGGTGAAGTTGTGGTGAGATGGATTCAACCCTCGGGTCTCTAGACTCCTTAGGAAGAACGTGAGATGATTAAATGGATAGAAGATGGATTGAATGTCGCCACACAAGAGATGAAGGATCTTGTGATAAGACTGATCTAAGGTCGCTTGATATGACTCACAAGAAAGCTTAGAATCGAGGTGTTTATTGAGATGAAGACTTGATATGGCTCATCATACCATCCGGTTCACATTTGAATGCTAAGGAGAGAATATAACCGTTGGAGAAAACTAAAATGAAGCGCTCACACTCTTACCTTACCCGGATGGATACTCTCTTTCCTAAAGGGGATATTACCTTCATTCCATGTTTGTATAGTTTTGTTTATTTCTTACCCTAGTTGTATCTTCATATATATATATGTGTTGTAAATCTCCTTGATGAATACACAGAGAATTATTCTTCTCTACAGCCGCTTTTCGTACTCTCTCTCTCTCTAGCGCACAAGAACCCTAATTTGGTTCTTGGTATGTTCTTCACAATTCTACTTCATTCTAACTGATTCTCTCTTACACTAAATATCATATTCTTACATGGTATCAGAGCCATAAGCTCCTATACCTATTTATTTCCGCATAAACTCTGATTTTTCTAGTTCTTGTTCATCTTATTCTTAAGCGTGTTCTTAAAGAATCCGACTGTTGTTCTTGAAAGTGCTAAAACTCTCAAGCATTCCTTCTTGGTTTATTCTCTTTGGTGTGTGTTCTCTGTGAATTGAGAACTTGTTTATTCAGAAGCTTACCTTGAAAACTCCCTCCTTGCATCAAATCTGTTTTAGCAATGGAGAACTCAAGGGTAATCATTCCTGTGACTCTTAAGGGTGCCAACTACATCGTTTGGGCCAGGATGGTGAAGTATTCTCTTGGAGGCAAAGGTTTATGGAAGTACATCATGAGGAGCACAGCTCCAGAGAAGGTGGTGAAAGCAAAAGAAGGTAAAGAAGATGTTGAGCATGAGGACACATCTGAAGCCGAAGAAGAAGCGTGGGTTCAAGGGGATCAAAATGTCCTCTCCATACTTCAAAGCTCACTGGACCAACATCTCTTGGAGGCTTACTCCTACTGTGTGACTTCAAAGCAGCTATGGGATACCATTAAGAAGGTTTATGGAAACAAAACAAATCTCACCCGAGTCTTTGAAGTTAAGCTAGCCATCAACAACCTCCAGCAAGAAGATATGGAGTTTAAGGCTCACTTTGGCAAGTTTAGCTCACTGTGGTCAGAGATGGAGATGTTAAGGCCACCAAGCAGTGACCCTTTGGTGTTGCAAGAAAGGAGAGAGCAAGATAAAGTCTTTGCTCTTCTGCTCACCTTGAACTCATCCTACAATGGGATGATTAAGCACATCCTGAGGGCAGACACTCTACCTGATATTGATGATGTGTGTGGACAGATTCAAAAAGAGCAAGGTTCATTTGGGCTGTTCAAAGGGAAAGGAGAGTTGGTAACCGCCAATAAAGGTGTGTTTCATGCTGAGGAAAGGCAGAACCATGGAGGTGACAAGAGAGGGGTCTTGATGTGTGATTTTTGCAAGAAGAGTGTGCACTTGAAGGATAGATGTTGGCGCCTTCATCCTAACCTCAGACCATCATCTCACAACAACCGGTTCAAATATCAAAGGGCAAACTACTCATATGGTACAGCTGGACCAGGTTCTTCTTCAATGCAGCAATGTGATGAAGGGAGAGCAATGGTGGTCCATCAAGCACCAGCTGTGACTGCTCAGAATGATGTGGTAAGGAGGTCAGACCTTGAGGCTCTCATTAAAGCTCTCAAGGAGAACTCTGGTATGATCCTTGGCACTTCACTCTTTGCTTCAAACAAACTGAAACCTTTGATCATTGATTCAAGAGCCTCTCATCATATGATAAGTGATTCTAGATTGATAAATAGTGTTGAACCTGCCTTAGGAAGTGTAGTAATTGCAAATGGTGATAAAATTCCAATACAAGGCATAGGAAATCTGAAACTATTTGACAAAGAATCTAAAGCTTTTTATATGCCTAGTTTCACTTCCAACTTAGTGTCTGTAAAAAGAATAGCCACTGATCTAAATTGCAATGTTTTTTTTAGTCCTAATGATGTTGTGTTTCAGGATATTAAGACAAGTAAGTTGATTGGGAAAGGTGTGACAAAGGATGAGCTCTATATGGTTGAAGACACCAACCCTCCTTCTGAATTATCTACTGTTTTATCTACTGCTTTATCTACTTGTGTTGGTGTGGATGATTCGATTTGGCATGCTAGACTAGGACATCCACACTCTAGGGCTTTAGGACTCTTATTACCTACTGTTTCTTTTAAGAATGATGATTGTGAGGCTTGTATTCTTGGAAAACATTGCAAATCTGTTTTTCCAGTTTCTAAAACCACTTATGAAAGTTGCTTTGATCTTGTTCATTCTGATGTGTGGACTGCTCCTTGTATGTCTAGAGAAAATCATAAGTACTTTGTCACCTTCATTGATGAAAAATCTAAATATACTTGGATAACATTGATGCAAACTAAGGATAGAGTATTAGAAGCTTTTATGAACTTTCAAAGTCATGTTACTAACCATTTCAATGCTAAGATCAAAATTTTTAGATCAGACAATGGTGGTGAGTATACAAGCAATGCTTTCAAACAACACTTGGCCAAACATGGGATTCTTCATCAAACAAGATGTCCCTACACCCCACAACAAAATGGAGTGGCTGAGAGAAAGAACAGGCACTTGATGGAAGTGGCGAGGTCCATGATGTTCTACAATAATGTTCCTAAGAAGTTTTGGGGAGATGCAGTCATGACTGCTTGTTACTTGATCAACAGAATTCCCACAAAAGTTCTCAAGGATCAATCTCCATTTCAGGTATTAAACAAAACCAATCCATTAGTTGATCACTTACGTGTGTTTGGGTGTCTTTGCTTTGTGTTAATACCAGGAGAACAAAGGGATAAATTGGATGCTAAGAGCACCAAAGCCATGTTCATTGGATATTCTACAACACAAAAAGGATACAAGTGTTATGTGCCTGAAACAAGGAAGGTTTTGATTTCAAGAGATGTGAAATTTATGGAGACAAGAGGTTTCTATGATGAAAGGAATTGGGATAGTTTGAAGGACCTTACAACATCTCAATCAGACCGGGCTGAGAACTTAAGGAGAATTATGGAAAGCCTTGGAATTGGTATACCTTCACAACCGGCTGCAACAAGCCCTGCTCCTACAGTACCAGTAGTGTCTTCAGAAGCTCCACAAGAATCAGCCCATCTTGATCCTGAGGGGGACACTCAAGAATCAGCTCCAGAATCAGCTTCAGAACCGCAAGAATCTGATTCATCTACACATGATCAAGCTGAGACTGAGGAGCATGAGGAACATGAGGTAGAACCTGAGGAGTTGGATCATCATAATGAAGAGTTGGAACATCACAATGAAGAGGTTGAACAGGAACAGCCGGTTCAGGTAAATGAGCAACAAGTTCAGGTGTTAAGAAGGAGTACAAGGGAGAAAAAGGATCCATCAGAATGGAAGAAGACTAGAGTTTACTTCAACAGCAATGCAGTAGCTCATCCCACTCAAGCGGTTTGCAGTTTAGCTCATGTACCTCTGGAACATCAGGTGTTCATTGGGAAGTTGGATCAAGAGCATGTACCAACAACCTATGAAGAGGCCAAAGGAGATAAGAGATGGATGCATGTTGTTGATGAAGAGACCAAAGCTATGGAGAACAATGAGACTTGGTATGAAGCTGATCTTCCTAAGGGCAAGAAGGCAGTGACTTCTAAATGGGTTTTCACTATCAAGTACCAAAGCAATGGAGAAATTGAAAGGTACAAAGCAAGGCTAGTTGCAAGAGGCTTCACTCAAACCTATGGAAAGGACTACTTGGATACCTTTGCACCAGTAGCTAAGCTTCACATAGTTAGGATCATCTTGTCTCTAGCAACAAACCTTGATTGGGAACTTTGGCAAATGGATGTCAAGAATGCATTCCTTCAAGGAGAACTTGAAGATGAGGTATACATGAGACCACCTTCTGGTCTTGAAAGCATTGTGAAACCAGGGAAGGTGCTAAGGCTCAAGAAGGCTATCTATGGACTCAAGCAATCACCTAGAGCTTGGTACCATAATTTGAGCTCAACCCTTATGCAAAAAGGATTCAAGATATCGGAGGGAGACCATACCTTGTTTACTCTTCAAGATCAGGAAGGTATGATTGTCATCCTTGTTTATGTTGATGACATTATCATTTCAGGGAGTAACAAGTCAGGTATTCAAGAAACTAAAGCTTATCTTAAATATGTGTTTGATATTAAGGATCTTGGTACTCTAAAGTACTTCCTTGGGATAGAAGTTTGTCGGTCTGATGAAGGACTCTTCTTATCTCAAAGGAAGTACACACTTGATTTATTGTCTGAAGCAGGAAAGATTGGATCAAGGCCAGCTAAGACACCATTGGAGGAAGGTTACAAAGTCATAAGAGAGGGGGAGCTTGAAGACAGACCATTTGAGGACATCACTCAATACAGAAGGCTTGTTGGTAAGCTAATCTACTTAACTATAACCAGACCTGATTTGTGCTTTGCTGTGAACCAGATAAGCCAACATATGCAAGCACCAAAGGTGCATCATTGGGACATGGTTCAGAGGATACTCAGATACCTAAGTGGTACTCCCGGGCAAGGCATTTGGATGGCCTGCAATCAAAGCACATAGATAGTTGGGTATTGTGATGCTGATTGGGCAGGAGATAGATTGGACAGGAGGTCTACTACTGGATATTGTACTTTCATTGGAGGAAATCTGGTTACTTGGAAGAGCAAGAAGCAGAAGATAGTGTCATGTTCAAGTGCTGAAGCTGAGTATAGAGCAATGAGGAAGCTAGCAACAGAATTGGCATGGATCAAGGGTCTTCTTGTGGATTTGGGGATTGAGACTCCAACACCAATCACTATGCACTGTGATAACCAAGCAGCCATTCACATTTCTTCAAATTCAGTCTTCCATGAGAGAAACAAGCATATAGAATTGGACTGCCACAAAGTGAGACAAATGATAGAGCAAGGAATTGTACTGCCATGCTTTACAAGGAGTGAGGATCAACTTGCTGATGTTTTCACTAAGGCAGCAAGTCAAAGGGTTTGTGAGTCCATTCACTCAAAGCTAGGGCTCATGAACACTCCTCACACGCATTCTCCTAGACCTTGAAACTCATACTCTTTTTCCCTAAGTATAGTTTTGTCCCAAGAGGTTTTCTATACTTAGGTTTTTAATGAGGTGAGTCTTCATGGTTCCAAGCTTGATCTCAATTCCCATGAGATTCAAGCTTGAGGGGGAGTATTGAGATGAAGACTTGATATGGCTCATCATACCATCCGGTTCAAATTTGAATGCTAAGGAGAGAATATAACCGTTGGAGAAAACTAAAATGAAGCGCTCACACTCTTACCTTACCCGGATGGATACTCTCTTTCCTAAAGGGGATATTACCTTCATTCCATGTTTGTATAGTTGTGTTTATTGCTTACCCTAGTTGTATCTTCATATATATATGTGTTGTAAATCTCCTTGATGAATACACAGAGAATTATTCTTCTCTACAGCCGCTTTTCTTACTCTCTCTCTCTCTCTAGCGCACAAGAACCCTAATTTGGTTCTTGGTGTGTTCTTCACAATTCTACTTCATTCTAACTGATTCTCTTACACTAAATCTCATATTCTTACAGTGTTTTCTCTCAAGAAGAAGAACTGCGTTATTGTATTGATACTTGGTAAATGATACAAGGCTGCTAAGGATCCTTATAAAGGGGATCGTGCAGCTGTTGCCTTCTAGGGCAGAAAACCTAATTACAACGGCTACTAAATTACTAAAATATCCTATGGTCCGAATTTAAAGTAATACAGGGAAACTTGACTCACTTAAGCGACTAATACAGACTTTGACTCAGACAACTAATGTAATGCGTGGACCTGCAAAATGAACAAACACAATATATGAATTGAAATCATACCTTATTGAGCGTGTGTGGTCGTCCATGGTTGGGCCTAAGTGGGCTGAATGGAGAAGATCATCCTTGAGTCTTCAATTGTCTTCTGTTGGGCTTCTAAACGCTCCACTTGATAATCTTGAGCTAGGAGACTCTGAATTGACATGTTGAACAGTGCTCTGAGTCTTCTAGTTCCTGATCTTGTTCTCGGAGGATATCTCATGGTTGTAATGTCTTGAGCAGCAGGTACTTCTTCTAGGTCTTCTTGACGTATCTCTATGATTGAGTCAATGTCCTCATCATTCCCTCCCTCTTGAGAAGATTCTGACCTCAGAATTCCATCATCTGCATTATAAGGAAGCAAGTCAGCAACATTGAACACTGGCGAAATGGTCAACTCACCTGGCAGATCCAGCTTGTAGGCATTGTTGTTGACTCTCTCCAGCACTCAAAATGGTCTAGCTCCCCTTGGTTCTAGCTTGGATTTCTTCTGATTTGGGAACCTCTCTGTGCGCATGTGAACCCACACCCAATCTCCTGGATTGAAGATGAGCTCCTTTCTCCCTTTGTCAGCAGCCTTCTTATACTTGGCCGTCTTCTCCTCTATGTTGGTCTTCACCTTCTGATGCAGCTTCTTGATCAACTCAGCCTTGGACTCTCCATCCTGATTAGTGACATCTAATGGCGGCAAAGGAACAAAATCTAAAGGGGTTTCTGGCTGAAATCCATAGACAATCTCAAAAGGTGACAACTTAGTAGTAGAATGGTTAGCATGATTATAAGCAAACTCAACATATGGAATACAATCTAACCAATTCTGTAAGTTCTTACCAACCGTGGCTCTTAAGAGAGTAGATAGCGTTCTGTTTACAACCTCAGTTTGTCCATCAGTTTGTGGATGACAAGTTGTTGAAAAGAGTAGCTTGGTTCCTAGCTTCCTCCAAAGAACCCTCCAGAAATGACTCAGAAACTTCGTGTCTCGGTCAGAAACAATGGTTCTTGGGATCCCATGCAAGCGTACTACTTCTTTAAAGAATAACTCAGCAGTTTGAGTGGCATCGTTTGTCTTGGCACAAGGAATGAAATATGCCATCTTTGAGAACCTGTCCACTACAACAAAAATAGAATCCTTTCCTCGGATTTTGGGTAAGCCTAAAACAAAATCCATTGATATATCAACCCAAGGCATACTAGGAATAGGAAGTGGCATATATAAACCATGTGGATGTGACCTGGATTTGGTTTTGAGACAAGTTACACACTTGGAACAGAAACGTTCCACATCCTTCTTAAGGTGAGGCCAAAAGAAGTGTTCTACCAAAACGCTCAGAGTCTTATCCACTCCAAAATGTCCCATGAGTCCACCACCATGTGCTTCCTTGATCAACAAGTCTCGCATTGAACCCTGTGGAACACACAAACGTTTTTCCCTAAACAAATAGCCATTATGTAAGTAGAAGGAACCTGTTGGGGCAATGGTACAATCTTAATAGACTGAACCGAAGTCTGGATCATCCTTATAGGCATCCTTGAGGTGCTCAAACCCTAAGACCTTAGCCTCCATAGTTGTGATCAGCATGTGTCTCCTTGATAATGCGTCAGCCACAACATTCTCCTTGCCCTTCTTGTACTTTATCACATATGGAAATGCTTCTACAAACTCCATCCACTTAGCATGTCTTCTCTTCAGTGTTGTTTGTCCTCTAAGGTGCTTCAAAGTCTCATGATCAGTATGTATGACAAACTCCTTGGACAGAAGATAGTGCTGCCATGTTTCCAACGATCTCACTAGTGCATAGAGCTCCTTGTCGTAAGTTGGGTAGTTCAAGCTGGCTCCACTTAGTTTCTCACTGAAGTAGGCTACTGGACGTTCTCCTTGAGTTAGCACAGCTCCAATACCTAAGCCTGAAGCATCACATTCAATCTCAAAGGTTTTGTTAAAATCAGGTAATACCAAAATTGGTGCGTGCGTCAAACGATCTTTGAGTCTGTTGAGCGCGTCTTCTTGAGCTGATCCCCACTGAAATGCCACGTCCTTCTTGATCACAGCAGTTAGAGGGGCGGCTAAAGTACTGAAATCTTTGACAAAACGCCTATAGAAGCTTGCTAATCCGTGGAAACTCCTGACTTGTCCTATGTTGTTTGGTCTCGGCCATTCTTGGATGGCTTTGATCTTCTCTTGATCAACCTGTAAACCTTTGGAACTGACAACAAAACCTAGGAAAACCACTTCATTAGTACAAAAGGAGCACTTCTTAAGGTTCCCATATAGGCTTTCTTTTCGAAGTGTGTCAAGGACTAACTCAAGATGTTTCTGGTGATCCTCAAACGATTTGCTATAGACCAATATTGTAGGAACCGTTTAGTTGATCCTGATGTAATTCACAGATTCATATCAACCTAAACATACAGATCTAGGTTCTCTTGATTAGAAACATTAGATGATCTCACCTTTTACCTGTTTGTTGCAGCGGAAAGGATAGAACAGGTCAGAGATCAGAAAGATGCACCGAGGGATGAATCCTCCAAAGGTTCACACACGCTTCACAAGGAAATGGCTGCTAGACCGAGCAGGAGAGGAGGCGCAGAGAGAGGCTGTGGGTGGCGCAAATCAGCTGAAGAATTAGAGAACTTTTAGGTCAAGTTTTATTCATTAAAACTCCCTTTAGTTCTCATGGGCTTTTGGGCCCAATTCTCAGTTCTGATTAAATCCCTTGGATTTAATCAGGCCCTTTAGTCTCTCCAAGTACCGTAAATGCCTAGCACTTTTACCGTACCTCTGCTAAACCGTTCCTTCGTATTTTCCCGTTAGCTTAGGCGTGTGACCCATATGGGATCATATAATAAAGGCAATAAGTCCAAGACTTATAGATCATGAGCGGACTCTAGCAAGCCATCATGACCCCCAGCATTATATGACTTATGTCTGATCATTGACATACTCTTACTTTCTAGAGACAGTACCGAGATTACTGGACACAATTCCAACAATCTCCCACTTGTACTGGAATCTCTCTGTATTCATAATCCTTTTGTCTCAATATCTCGATTAGTCATAAGGCAAGATTGGTGTCATCCTTATAAAGCCTAATCTTGTTCATCGGACTCTGATTCGATACTGACAATCCAAACGACTCGGGACAGTTCGTTTGAGCATGGCCATGCATTTTCCAGTATTCAAATCTCCGATTGGCCTAGAGATATTCACTCCATTTATATTGGAGGGACAAATCCCGTCTTGTTCCATCACTGTAAACTACGCATTTCATAATACACCCAAACAAGGTCCTTATAACTATCGCAGAACGATAGCGTTAGACAATGATCAAAGTGCATAGTCCATGTGCAGTCACATGCATGCGAACTCAGGTCTAAGGACTATACTCTATAGTCGTAGTAAGAATCTCTTATGACACAGATATAAATATCCTGAAGAGTTCTTATAAGCGGGTCTTGTCCGGTCGTATGTTCCCAAACATACACCTATGTACTGACTTTGATGCCGCGCATCTATGACACACTGAGACTTTGTCATAAGTCACGTACCAATCCAGTCTCACACGGTTGTTGGTGTTCCAATTTCAACAACCTTCGACTAGGGACAGGATGATATAAAACATTTATCAAATATAGGGTCTCATGATCAAGCTAAATGACTTCGATGACTCAAGATCAAGTCATTTACTTCGATGACCTATAAAATGGTTTATATCACTTTGGAACGATTATTTCATCACAGTTAAAATAATCTTGAAATAATAATTTCATTAAACATCTTAAATGTTATTTCAAGAACATATCCAATAACTAAATAAAGCCCTTTAACAACTCCCACTGAAATTAAGACTACATCTTAATTTCACTTATCCTACAGCAACAGTCCGCGACTCGTGCTTAGGTCTAAGGAGTGGCTTCGTTAATAGATTAGCAACGTTCTCATTCGTTGAAACTTGCTGATCTACTTAACATCTCTGTCATTTATCTTACGGAATAGGTTATACCTATCCTCAAGGTGTTTGGACCTCTGATGTGCAGCTAGTCTCATCTATGCTGGGAATCACATCAAGTTCAGTGACGAACTCTTCTTTCCAAACAACCTCTTTCGCCACTTCCCAAGCTGCGAAATGTTCAGCTTAAGTCATTGAGTCAGCAACAGTGCCTTGCACCGCCAGATAGACACAAGATATAACCGGACTGTGATCGGAAATCATCTTTGCCTTTCAAACTCTACCGACTCGTAGCACCTCACTTTCTCCGTAACTCTAGAATTTATCCTTAGTATTCCTAAAATACTTTAGGATATTCTTTACGGCAATCCAGTGATTCTTTGCTGGATTTGACTGGTCTTTACTTGTCTTGCTTAACATTAAAGCAACATCAAACAAGTACGTTTCATGGCATACATGATAGATCCAATTGCCGACGCATATGGAATCTCATCCATGCATTTAAGCTCAGCAGTTATCGTAGGATACTGTATCTTGCTTAACTTAATGCCATGTGACATTGGCATAAAACCCTTCTTGGATTGCTCAAAAACGTGTAGGACTTTGTCAATTTAAGAATCCTGACTTTATCCTACCAGCTCTTTTGGATCTCTATCTCTGGATCCAAAATCCAAGAACTACGTGGCTTTACCCATGTCATTCATTAAACCAACTCCCAAGCTAGTCCTTTACCGACTACAGCGTTGGGACGTTATATCCGAGAATCAGTATGTCATCGACATACACTATGAGAAATGCAATATCGCTCCCACTAATCTATTAGTAAACACACAGTTCCGCTTCGTTCCTGTTCAAGTCAAAACCTTGACTACTTCAACAGATAGAAGATTCCAACTCCGATATGTTTGCTTCCATCCATGAATGGATCGATGAAGCCAATTTACACAAAATGTAATTCTTCGGAGTCTGGGCTCACTATCGCTTCCTAGGATTTCGCAGATTTGTCGCTTTCAATGATCATCAGATCATGCGAACATTCAATGATCATCAGGCTAAACTAATGACGAGAATTCACTCTCGGATTAGTGACTGATTCTTTCATATCTGCGAACTTCAGGCTCCACAGGTGTAGATTCTACAGAAATCTGTAAATCCTTCCGCTGCTCTCCCTCAATAGGTTAAGCAGCCTCCTGTATTTCTCGAATTTCTTCGAGTTGTACTTTTACTCCCACTGTTCTTCTTGGAAAGTAACTTCCCTTCTTAGAAAACAGAATGGTCGTAAAAATACTTTTTACTCCCACTGTTCTTCTTGGAAAGTAATTTCCTTCTTAGAAAACAGAATGGTCGTAAAAGTACCGAGCCTTGGTTTCCCTGAGAAAACTTCGAGTTATACTTTTACTCCCACTGTTCTTCTTGGAAAATAACTTCCCTTCTTAGAAAACAGATTGAATGTAAAAGTAACAAGCCTTAGTTTCTCTAGGACAACCAGCGAAGTAGCACAACTACAAATACTCAGTAAAGACAAATTTGGATCGATTCCAATCCACATTAACGTGGTGTCTTTCAACTGATATTTGTGGAACTATTTTAGCGTAAACTTAGATATTTCTAGAGCGTTATTCTTAAAATATCATGGAAGATTCGTGTGATTCATCTTTAATCATTTCTTATAAGATCTGATTCTTTCTCACAGAAACACCTTCAGGTTTTCAGGAGAAATGAGCTGTGAAACGATTTCACACTCATTCAGATGATCACATAATCAATGACTTAAGTATTCTCACTCATGATTTTAATCCAGAGTCTTAATACTTTTGTCATTCAGATCCTATACTTCATTCTGGAACTCTTTCGACCATGTCAAAGAATTCCGACTTGTGTCTCATCAAATGAACACAGTCACACTCACTGAAGTAATCAGTAGAGATAATGAAGTACAGGAGATTTTCTCTGGCATTACTGCTCATTGGGCCACATACATGAGTATGTTCCAGGTCCAATAAGCCTTTGGGCTTTTCTCTAGCTCGGCTAAGATAGGCCCTTTACTTTTTGGTCTAGTAAACAGAATTCAAGTCTCACAAGATATTTTATCAAATGAGCCCAACAGTCCATGACTATGGGATTTCTGAATCCGACTTACTCTATGTGACCAAGACTTTTGCCAAGAAAAATCAGGTTTAATTCATCAGATTTAAACCAATTCGGTATTTATGTTACATTTAGGCACTCTTTGGTTTAAGATATAAAACCCATTCCATGAATAGGGTGCTACAATTAATATTTCATTAAGATCAAAAGAACAAAACTTGTCTTTTATCAAAATGAAAAACATTCAAATTCTTACAAGAAAATGAAAAACAACTCTGCTTAAAGCAGGTACATTGTAGCAATTACTTAATACAAAACCAAGCCTCAAAGAGATCTATAAGTGAAAAACCCTACGGCTGAGGCAGCATCCCAAGCTCCTTCCAGACATGTAGTTTCACTTGCCCTTCCTTCAACGTTCTACTGTTGCTTAGGCTCTGCATATTATCACAAATATCAGTGCCACAACCAGTATTCAATACCTTTAAGGTAGAACTTGAAGTAATAACATGAATACCTGAGGAAATAGTCTCATACATCGACTTTAACTCCTCATCATCTTCCATGAATTTAATGCAATTTCTCTTCCAATGCCCTGTCTCCTTACAGTAGCAGCACTTACCAACGTAAGAGGTATCTGACTCGGGCTCAGAAGACACACGCTTGCCTTGATTCAAAATCTGGACAACTTTGCCTTCACCCTTGTCAGCATTAGGTTTATCAAACCTACCCTTCTCATTCATGAGATTTTTCAGGGTACTCTTCATGTTTGGCTCAACTGTCTTGAGCATATCATGCAGTTCAGTCAGCGTCTTCGTTAAGCCTTTCTTGATATAGTTCCTTCTGAACTTATCATAGCTTGACGGCAGTGACTGCAGAATGATCTCAGTTGCCAATTCTTGGCTAACTGGATAATCCAGTTTCCTCAGGTTATCAATGTAACCCATCATTTTACTGACATGAGGACTTACTGGATGATCATTTGGTAGCTTGCAGCTAGTGAGAGATTTAACCAACTGGTATCTCTCCACTCTTATCTGCTCCTGAAATTTCAATTTCAGGCTGCTGATCATCTCTATTGGCGACTCCATGTTCTCATATTGCTTCCGCAAGTCTGAGTCCATGGTAGCCAATATCAGACCACGCATATCTACCGCATCATTATAATGCTTATTCCAAGCATCATATACTGCATGAGAAGCATTGGACCCGATCCTCACGGGGAGAGCTCTCTCAAGAACATAGTCCTTTCTCTCCTGTCTGAGGACTAGCCTCAGGTTCCGCGACCAAGTCAAGAAATTTGATCCATTCAGTTTGTCCATCTCAAGGACAGACCGGATCGAGAAAGTGTTTTGATTGTTTGTGCTAGTCATAACTGAAAATTAAGATAAAAGAATTTTAGTTAATATGTTCAATATGATTAATCCCGTATTAAAAATTTAATATGATTAATCACGCATTATATTCAATAACATCAGTTACCCTCAATAGAATATAATGATTCCAAGATCCACATATAACTAAGATTAAAGTGGGCCACTGGCCGTCACCAAACCTTAGCTTATATCGGTAAGCCCTATATCGGCTAATTATATCCGTGATATAACTCTTGGTTGTGAATCTGGGCCCGAGGCCCAATCCACTCTGATGTCTCAAGGCCCGGGACTCCCGATGGCCTAGTCAAGAAAACCAGACTATACAGTCATGTAATCATTAATGTCTGGGACTCCCAATGACATTTATGAATCACAAACTGTCTTACTCACGCAAAAGCAGACATCCTCACACTGTAAGGCCATGAATGCAATTGAATGGGCTTCGACAGCTGACATAGCCTGGACAAGACATCCAACGCTTGATATTATTTGAGGTTCGTAGGTTTATTAAAATTCATTCCCAAAATAGAAGATTACTATTTTGGGAAACTTTCTATTTTTGGAAACCTACTATTTTTGGAAACTTTCTAAAATTTGAAACTTTCTAAAACCGGAAACTTTCTAACTTTAGAAATTTCTCAAAATCCAAAACCCGCAAATTCAGAAACTTCTATTTTAAGAAACTTTCTAATTTCAAAATTTCGGAAACTTTAATTTAAAAACGACTTTATAATTTTATAAAATAGATTTTAAATCAATCTGAAGAAAGACTCAAATAACTGGCCCAATTGTTTTAACTTCTTGGCCCGAGGCCCAAGAATTGGTCCATGTCCAAGACATGACCCAATTGTCCAATTAATTGACATAACCGGTCTGGTTCATTAAAACTGGTCTAACCAAGTTTTAATTACTACGATGACCACAATTGTCAACCGGTTATTTACTAAACCGGAATTTCTCAATTTATTTGGTCCAACCAAATCAAATTAGAAATTCCTGGTTTAGGCACTAAATCCAATATTTCTTTCGACATTGGATTTCTTATCCCGGTTTAACCAGTTTTAATAAAATTATTAAAATCTGTTTATTAAACCAGAACGAGGATTTTAATTAAGTTTTGAACCGAGCCTTGAACCGAACCGATTTGGTCACGAACCAAACCGAGTTGGTCGTGACCTAGCTTCCTTCCCAAGAAACCATCGTCCAGCCGCTCAGCCGCGAGCCAACCGATCCGAGATCGAGGCGATGTTCAGCTACGGTCGGGACGATCCATCGGGACGTTCGGGACGGGTCGATGCTTGGCCGGGACGCGACGATCGGGACGAGCCGGACGAGATCACGGACGCGATCGCCAAGCGATCGTGGTCGATCTTTCTCGCACGTCAAGCAAGCATCGGGACATGAGAGAGGCGGAACGGGACGATCCATGATCGGGACGCGATCCGTCTAACGATCGGGATGAGCCACGACCGGGACGCGATCGATCCGACGATCCGACCCAACCGGCCAACTCTCGGCCGTGATAACCAACCGGCCAAGCCGGTCGATCTCTCTTTGGCCGATCAACAAACCCGAGTCATATAGCTCGGTTTTGCGATTTCAAACGTTTGTTCAGGATTCAATTCAGTTTCTTAAGTGTTTTTCTTATCAGTAATGGATTCAAAACACTTCTAAACAGATTAAACATCCTAAACATGAATCTAAAACAAGAAATCCTAAGAACCAATGTCTCTGATACCACTGTAGGAACCGTTTAGTTGATCCTGATGTAATTCACAGATTCATATCAACCTAAACATACAGATCTAGGTTCTCTTGATTAGAAACATTAGATGATCTCACCTTTTACCTGTTTGTTGCAGCGGAAAGGATAGAACAGGTCAGAGATCAGAAAGATGCACCGAGGGATGAATCCTCCAAAGGTTCACACACGCTTCACAAGGAAATGGCTGCTAGACCGAGCAGGAGAGGAGGCGCAGAGAGAGGCTGTGGGTGGCGCAAATCAGCTGAAGAATTAGAGAACTTTTAGGTCAAGTTTTATTCATTAAAACTCCCTTTAGTTCTCATGGGCTTTTGGGCCCAATTCTCAGTTCTGATTAAATCCCTTGGATTTAATCAGGCCCTTTAGTCTCTCCAAGTACCGTAAATGCCTAGCACTTTTACCGTACCTCTGCTAAACCGTTCCTTCGTATTTTCCCGTTAGCTTAGGCGTGTGACCCATATGGGATCATATAATAAAGGCAATAAGTCCAAGACTTATAGATCATGAGCGGACTCTAGCAAGCCATCATGACCCCCAGCATTATATGACTTATGTCTGATCATTGACATACTCTTACTTTCTAGAGACAGTACCGAGATTACTGGACACAATTCCAACAAATATATCATCAAAATAAACTACTACAAATTTACTGATGTAAGCTCTTAGAACATGGTTCATTAGCCTCATGAAGGTGTTGGGTGCATTGGTTAGACCAAATGGCATGACTAACCACTCATAGAGCCCCTGCTTAGTCTTGAAAGCAGTCTTCCATTCGTCACCTTCTTTCATTCTTACTTGATGGTATCCACTCCTAAGATCAATCTTTGAAAACACATTAGATCCAGATAGTTCATCAAGCATATCATCTAACCTTGGAATTGGATGTCGATATTTTATGGTGATGTTGTTGATTGCTCTGCAGTCTACACACATCCTCCAAGTTCCATCTTTCTTTGGCACTAAGAGTACTGGTACAGCACACGGACTCAAGCTTTCTCTAATGTAACCTTTCTCCATTAAGTCTTGAATCTGCTTCTCCAACTCCTTAGTTTCTGTTGGGTTCATACGATAAGCTGGACGGTTGGGCAATGGTACACCGGGAACTAGATCAATTTGATGCTCTATTCCTCTAATAGGTGGTAATCCAGCCGGTATCTCTTCAGGGAACACATCTTTGTATCTGCAGTGATACAATTTCTGGTACAAGTACGTTGTCCTGTGAACCTGTAATCAACACATCTCTAAACACCATTAGTAGCACCGTTTCTTTACGTTCTAAAGCCTTATAGACAGTACTAGTAGTGATGTAAAGGTTAGTTTTACTTACCTTGGCCTCGGCAGCAAATTTGGATTGCATCTCATGTACCTCTTGAGGCGATAAAGGAGCAAGCTGGAATTTGTGCTTGTCATGCGTGAAAGAATGAGTGTTGGTGCGTCCATTGTGTATGACCTCTCTATCAAATTGCCATGGCCTGCCTAGGAGCATATGGCCTACTTGCATTGGGACAACATCGCACAAAACTTCATCCTCATACTTCCCTATTTTGAACTGAATCAGGACTTGCTCGTGTATCCTGATTTATGTGCTTGAATCTAACCATCTCAGGCGGTATGGCCTCGGATGTTGGGTTGTCTTCAAACCTAGCTTTTCCACCATAATCTTGCTAGCAGCATTAGTACAAGATCCACCATCAATTATGAGACTACATACCTTGTTCTGAACTGAACATCGAGTGAAAAACAAGTTTTCTCTTTGGATGGTGTCTGGATCACTCAAGGCGCTCAATGCCCTGCATACAACTAACATCTCTCCTGTCTCGGGAAATGCTACTTCCTCTTCCGAATCCGCAGCTTCAAGGTGTTCCTCTTCATCTTGAGACTCATATCCTCCATCAGGTGTTAAGATCATAACTCGCTGATTTGGACAATCCCGTGCATAGTGACCTTTACCCTGACACTTGAAACAAGTTATGTCTCGAGCTCTTGTATTAGTGGTTGAAGACTTACCTGAGTCAGTACGGTTGTTCCTTGGCGCTTCATGTTGGGAATGTCCTGAAATCTACCGTACTATCTCTAAAAAGTATGATAAGGAAGAAACACCTTGTGTTTTAGCCAATTCTGACCTAACCTGCGGTTTAAGCTAAAGCTGACAATGAACCACAATCGGTTTGATCGGTTCATTGTCGCGGGTTTAGGAAGAATGAACCACAATTATCAAAACGATTCTTTATAATAGCAGCAAAGTCAACAACGATTATGACATTCCATTATCGTTTTATTCTATTCACTTTATGATCATGAGATCATCGCTTGAAGACAAAAATCGATTCTAAACCTTGTGACATTCACTTAACAACAAAACAATCGTGACATTCTCAAAGTCAACAACAATCGTGACAACTTAACAACAAAACATAAGTCAATTATGCGATCGTGACATTCACTTAAGACAAACACGTTTTTGTCCTTTTCCAAACCTTAACAATAATTGCTCACGTTCACAATAATTTCTCACGATTTTGTCCTTTTCGTGGATTATGTGTGTTCATGGTGTAATTGTCAGGTTACATCCTAGCACATAATAAACTAGGATCTAGGTGATTTGCAGTTGAATCATAAACAGATCAGATTCATTACCTTATGATTGCAGCGGATTGATCAAAGGAATGAAGAGATCTGCAAGAGCTGATAGAAACCGGCTCCTCCTAGGTATCCACACTCTTACAAGCTACTGGATCAGGCTGCTAGACCAAGCTACTGAAGGACTTGCTAGAGCCCGCTCATGATCTATAAGTTTAGGACTTATTACCAGTATAGATCAGACATAAGTCATAAATACTGGGTGATCATGATGACTTGCTAGAGCCCGCTCATGATCTATAAGTTTAGGACTTATTACCAGTATTGTATGATCCCAAAGGGTCACACACCATAGCTAACGGGAAAGTTAAAAAGGAATTAATACAGTAAGATGCAAGGCATTTACTGTATTTGTACAGAGAATTGGGCCAGACAAAAGACAGTCTTTTGTCTGATTTGGGCCTTGGGCCCAAAAGCCTAATGAGCCATTAGTTTAATTACTTGGGGCCATATAAGGAAGAGGGAAGGCGCTAGAAACCCCAAGGCTTCTAGTCTGCGATTTTTCTGAGCACATGAGCCGTCCTCTCTCTCTCTGTTGATTCCAGCTTGGTCTAGCAGCCTGATCCAGTAGCTTGTAAGAGTGTGGATACCTAGGAGGAGCCGGTAATCATCAGCTCTTGCAGATCTCGATATTCCATTGATCAATCCGCTGCAATCATAAGGTAATCATCCTGATCTGTTTATGATTCATCTGCAAATCACCTAGATCCTAGTTGATTATGTGCTAGGTTGTAACCTGACAATTACACCAATGAACACACATAATCCTTCAGTGGTATCAGAGCCTAGGTCATTAGGTTTTTGCTTTTTGGATCATACTAGGTTGTTTATTAGTTTGATGAATCGATTTTAATGAGTAAAATTGATTGAAACTTTGAAAACCCTAGCCATCAATCGTTTGTTGTCTCTTGTCATGATCGCTTGAATAATGATTGTAGAATTAATTATCGTGCGATGAGGAATAAGACAAAATCGTTTGTTAGCTTGTTGACATGATCGCTTGAATGAGGAAAATTAATTATCATTCGATGGGGATTATCGTGATTATCGTTTTTGATAATATACTTTCATGATTTGCTAGAATCGTTATTGTCATTATCATAAGCGAATGGAATTAATAATCGATTTAGAAAAGTCAAAAGGTTAATGTTTTACAATCGATTTGACTATGTCACGATTTGTTCAAAATCGTTTTGTCCATTTGTGATGGTGATGATTGATTTAATTATTGTATGGTTCAAGCGGTTAACCCAAATCGCGGTTTGCTGGAAATTATTTAATACAATTGGTATTATTTAATTTCTGGTTAAACCGGATTTAAATTCAAAAAAAATTGAATTTTAACCTAAACCGAAGGCTGGTCTAAGTTTGATTTGGTTGGACCAAATAATTTAGAGCTGGTCTGGTTTAGTAAATAACCAGTTGGATTTAGTAGTTAATTTGGTCTCGGACCAGAATTAATGAACCGACTCGGTTATGTCAAATTATTGGGCCAATTGGAATTATGTGGTCCTGGGCAAAGAATTGGGCCTATAATTTGTGACCCATCCGAAAACTTTAATAAAATATTAAATTAGAAATTTCTATTTTTAGTATATTTCTAAATTTAGAAAGTTTCTAAAATAAGTAAGTTTCCCAAAATAGTAATCTTCTATTTTTGGAAATAAAACCTAAAATCCTCAAAACCAATATCAAGCTTGGATGTCTTGCCCAATCTTGTCAGCTACTTAACGCTTATTCAATTACAGATATGGCTTACAGTGTGAGGTGTCTGTTTTTGCGTAAGTAAAGTAGTATATAGTCACTAATTTCATTGGGAGTCCCAGACTTTAGTGATTATTTGGCTGTAAGAGATTGGTTTCCTTGACTGGGCCATCGGGAGTCCCGGGCCTTGAGACATCTGGTGTATTGGGCCTTGGGCCCAATCCACAACCGAGAGTTATATGGATATAACTAGCTGTGTGTATGCTTACCAAGTAAAGCTAATTCCGGGTGACGGCCAGTGGCCCACTTTGGATTTAGCTGAACATGGGTCTCGGAATCATTGCATTCTTATGAGGTTAAACAAAGAAATTTTGAATGCAGTGCGAGTTTTCTTATAAGTTATTAAGATTACTCTTTTATGAACTAAATAACTAAAACTCTATTTATCTCTAAATTTCAGTTATGACTAGCACAAACAATCAAAACACTTTCTCGATCCGGTCTGTCCTTGAAATGGACAAACTGAACGGATCAAATTTCTTGACTTGGTCGCGGAACCTGAGGCTAGTCCTCAGGCAGGAGAGAAAGGACTATGTCCTTGAGAGAGCTCTCCCCGAGAGGATCGGGTCCAATGCCTCTCATGCAGTATATGATGCTTGGAATAAGCATTATAATGATGCGGTAGATGTGCGTGGTCTGATATTGGCTACCATGGACTCAGATTTGCTGAAGCAATATGAGAACATGGAGTCGCCAATAGAGATGATCAGCAGCCTGAAATTGAAATTTCAGGAGCAGGTGAGAGTGGAGAGATACCAGTTGGTTAAGTCTCTCACTAGCTGCAAGCTACCAAATGATCATCCAGTGAGTCCTCATATCAGTAAAATGATGGGTTACATTGATAACCTGAGGAAACTGGATTATCCAGTTAGCCAAGAATTGGCAACTGAGATCATTCTGCAGTCACTGCCGTCAAGCTATGATAAGTTCAAAAGGAACTATATCAAGAAAGGCTTAACGAAGACGCTGACTGAACTGCATGATATGCTCAAGACAGTTGAGCCAAACGTGAAGAGTACCCTGTATAATCTCATAATGGAGAAGGGTAGGTTTACTAAACCTAGTGCTGACAAGGGTGAAGACAAAGTTGTCCAGATTTTGAATCATGGCAAGCGTGTGTCTTCTGAGCCCGAGTCAGATACATCTTACGTTGGTAAGTGCTGCTACTGTAAAGAGACTGGGCATTGGAAGAGAGATTGCATTAAATTCATGGAAGATTATGAGGAGTTGAAGTTGATGTATGAGACTACTTCCTCAGGTATTCATGTTATTACTTCAAGTTCTACCTTATAGGTATTGGATACTGGTTGTGGCACTGATATTTGTTATAATATGCAGAGCCTAAGCAGCAGTAGAACGTTGAAGGAAGGGCAAGTGGAACTGCGTGTCTGGAAGGAGCTATGGATGCTGCCTCAGCCGTAGGGTTTTCACTTGTAGATGCCTTTGAGGCTTGGTTTTGTATTAAGTAATTGCTACAATGTACCTGCTTTAAGCAGAGTTGTTTTTCATTTTCTTGTAAGAATTTGAATGTTTTTCATTTTGATAAAAGACAAGTTTTGTTCTTTTGATCTTAATGAAATATTAATTGTAGCACCCTATTCAATGAATGGGTTTTATATCTTAAATCAAAGAGTGCCTAAATGTAACAAAATACCGAATTGGTTTAAATCTGATGAATTAAACCTGATTTTTCTTGGCGTAAAAGTTTTGGTCACATAGAGTGAGTCGGATTCAGAAATCCCATAGTTATGGACTTTTGGGCTCATTTGATTGGATATCTTATGAGACTTGAATTCTACTTACTGGACCAAAAGACAAAGGGCCCATCTTAGCCGAGCTAGAGAAAGGCCCAAAGGCTTATTGGACCTTGAACATACTCATGTATGTGGCCCGATGAGCAGTAATGCCAGAGAAAATTTCCTGTACTTCATTATCTTTACTGATTACTTCAGTGAGCATGAATGTGTTCATTTGATGAGACACGAGTCGGAATTCTTTGAAATGGTCTAAAGAGTTCCAGAATGAGGTATAGAATCTGAGTGACAGAATTATTGAGACTCTGGATTAGATCACGAGTGAGAATACTTAAGTCATTGATGGTGTGATCATCTGAATGAGTGTGAAGTCGTTTCACAGCTCATTTCTCCTGAAATCCTTGAGGTGTTTCTGTGAGAAAGAATCAGATCTTATTAGAAATGATTAAAAATGAGTCACACGAATCTTCCATGATATTCTTTAAGAATAACGCTCTAGAAATATCTAAGTTTATGCTGAAATAGTTCCACCAATATCAGTTGAAAGACACCACATAAATGTGGACTGGAAATGATCCAAATTCGTCTTTACTGAGTATTTGTAGTTGAGCTACTTCGCTGGTTGTCCTAGGGAAACCAAGGCTTGTTACTTTTTACGTCCATTCCGAAAACGAAGTTAGGTTGTTCGGAATTCTGTTTTCTACAAGGAAAGTTGCTTTCCAAGAAGAACAGTGGGAGTAAAAGTATAACTCGAAGAAATTCGAGAAAATACAGGAGGCTGCTCAACCTGTTGAGGGAGAGCAGCGGATGGATTTACAGATTTCTGTAGAATCTACACCTGTAGAGCCTGAAGTTCGCAGATCTGAATGAATCCGTCACTAATCCGAGAGTGATTTCTCGTGATTAGTTGCCATGAGCTGATGATACTTTCGTTTTTGACGAACCTGCGATATTCACAGAAGCGAAAGTGAGTCCTAGGTACATACCCATACCCCCTTCATTTGTAATACCAATCTGTTGGAAGTTTTGGTTGATCCTGATTCAATTCTCATATTGATATCAACCTAAACATGCATTAGATCTAGGTGTTCTTATTTAGAAACATTATGATCTCACCTTTTACCTGTTTGTATGCAGCGGAATTGATGAACAGGTCAGAGATCAGGGAGATACACCAAGGGATGAATCCTCCAAAGGCTCACACACGCAATCACAGGAAACTGGTTGCTAGACCGAGCTGAGGGAGGCGCCAGAAAGAGAGAGAGATCGCGGCTGGGATTAGGGTTGGGAGATAAGAGACTTGGCTTTTAGTCATTAAAAGCCTTCTCTTTCCCTTTTGGGCTTTTGGGCCCAATCTGATTAAATCCCATTTAATCAGACCCATTAATCTTTCTCTCTTAGTACGACAAATGCCTAGCACTTTTGTCGTACTTCTGCTATGCCGTTCCAACATTATTTCCTGCTAGCTTAAGCGTGTGACCCATATGGGATCATACAATAAAGGCAATAAGTCCAAGACTTATAGATCATGAGCGGACTCTAGCAAGCCATCATGACCCCCAGTATTGTATGACTTATGTCTGATCACTGACATACTCTTACGTTATAGAGACAGTACAGAGATTGCTGGACACAATTCCAACAATCTCCCACTTGAACTGGAATCTCTGTATTCATAATCCCTTTCGTCTCAATATCTCGATTAGTCATAAGGCAAGATTAGTGTCATCCTTATAAAGCCTAATCTTGTTCATCGAACTCTGATTTGATACTGACAATCCAAACGACTCGGGAAAGTCCGTTTGAGCATGGCCATGCGTTTTCCAGTATTCAAATCTCCGATTGGCCTAGAGATATTCACTCCATTTATATTGGAGGGACAAATCCCATCTTGTTCCATCACTGTAAACTACTCATTTCATAATGCACCCAAACAAGGTCCTTATAGCTATCACAGAACGATAGCGTTAGACAATGATCAAAGTGCATCAGTCCATATGCAGTCACATGCATGCGAACTCAGGTCTAAGGACTATACTCTATAGTCGTAGTAAGAATCTCTTATGACACAGATATAAATATCCTGAAGAGTTCTTATAAGCGGGTCTTGTCCGGTCGTATGTTCCCAACATACACCTATGTACTGACTTTGATGCCGTGCATCTATGACACATTAAGACTTTGTCATAAGTCACGTACCAATCCAGTCTCACACGGTTGTTGATGTTCCAATTTCAACAACCTTCGACTGGGGACGGGATGATATAAAACATCTATCAAATATAGGGTCTCATGATCAAGCTAAATGACTTCGATGACTCAAGATCAAGTCATTTACTTCGATGACCTATAAAATGGTTCATATCATTTTGGAACGATTATTTCATCACAGTTAAAATAATCTTGAAATAATAATTTCATTAAAACATAAAATAATGTTTTACAAGAACATATCAAATAACTAAAATAAAGCTCACAAAACTCCCACTCAAATTTAGATTACATTTCAATGTTTCTAATGCCTACAGCTTCAGTCAGGAACTCGAGCTTAGGCCTTGGGAGTGGCTTTGTCAACGGATCAGCGACGTTATCATCTGTCGGAACTCGACTGATCTTGACTTCCTTTCTATTAATGATGTCACGTATCAAGTGATATCTTCTTTGAACATGCTTGGATTTCTGGTGTGATCTTGGTTCCTTTGCCTGAGCTATAGCACCATTGTTGTCACAAAACAGTGCCAGAGGCTCAGCCGCATCTGGTATCACACCTAGTTCCATAATGAACTTTCGTATCCAAACAGCTTCCTTCGCTGCTTCTGAGGCGGCGATATATTCAGCTTCTGTAGTGGAATCAGCAACGGTGTCCTGCTTGGAGCTTCTCCAACTTACTGCACCGCCATTCAGACAAAAGACATAACCGGACTGTGACCGGAAATCATCTGTGTCTGTCTGGAAACTTGCGTCCGTGAATCCACTGACTTTAAGCACATCACTTCCACCGTACACCAAGAATTTATCCTTAGTATGTCTTAGATACTTCAAGATATTCTTTACGGCAATCCAATGGTTTTCACCTGGATTTGACTGGTATCTACTCGTCATGCTCAATGCATAAGCAACATCAGGACGAGTACAGATCATGGCATACATGACAGATCCTATTGCTGATGCATAAGGAATATTCTTCATGCGCTCAAGCTCAGCAGCCGACGTAGGGCTCTGCTTCTTGCTTAGCGTTGTGCCATGTACCATTGGCGTGAAGCCCTTCTTGGAATCTTTCATGCTGAATCTTTGTAGGACTTTGTCAATGTATGAGTCTTGACACAAGCCTATCAGCCTCTTAGGTCTATCCCGATAGATCCTAATTCCAAGAACGTATGCGGCTTCACCCATGTCTTTCATGGAAAAACAACTTCCAAGCCAGTCCTTTACAGACTTCAGCATTGGAACGTCGTTTCCGAGAAGCAGTATGTCGTCAACATACAGAATAAGAAAAACGATTTTGCTCCCACTAGTTTTCTTATACACGCATTGTTCTTCTTCGTTTCTGATGAAGTCAAATTGCTTGATCGCTTCATCAAAACGAAGATTCCAGCTCCTCGATGCTTGCTTCAATCCATAAATGGATTTATGAAGCTTGCATACTTTCCCAGCATTCTTTGGATCTATGTAACCGTCAGGTTGCGTCATATACACATCCTCTTCCAGAATACCATTCAGGAATGCGGTTTTCACGTCCATCTGCCAAATTTCATAATCATGAAAAGCTGCAGTTGCTAGTAGAATCCGAATAGATTTCATCATAGCCACCGGTGAATAGGTTTCATCGTAGTCCACACCGTGAACTTGTCTGAAACCTTTTGCCACCAACCTGGCTTTATAAATCTGGACATTTCCATCCACGTCAATCTTCTTCTTGAAGATCCATTTGCACTCGATGGCTTTTACACCAGCGGGTAAGTCAACCAACGAAAAGACTTGGTTGACCGACATGGAGTCCATTTCGGAATCAGTGGCCTTGCGCCACTTTGAGGAATCTGGGCCCATCATGGCTTGATTGAAGTTCGATGGTTCATCACCATCAATGATCAAAAGATCATGACAGTTAGTCACGAGGAATCCTTGATATCTCTCGGGTTCGTGACGGATCCTCCCGGATCTTCGAACTTCAGGTACTACAGGTTCAGGCTCTACAATTTCTTGTAGGTCCTCCTGCTGCTCTTCCTCATTAGGTTGAGCAGTATCCTGTTCATCTTGAATTTCTTCAAGCAGTACCTTACTCCCACTGTCTTTCTTAGAGAGAAATTCTCTCTCAAGAAAGTTACAATCCCGGGCAACAAAGATCTTGTTCTCGGAACGTAGATAGAAGTAATAAGCCTTGGTTTCCCGTGGATAACCAATGAAATAGCATTTGTCAGATTTTGGTGTAAGCTTGTCTGAGATTAATCTCTTAACATAGGCTTCACAACCCCAAATTCTTAGATAAGACAGCACTGGAGCTTCTCCAGTCCATAATTCATATGGTGTCTTTGCTACTGCTTTTGATGGCGCTCTATTTAGAGTGAACACTGCTGTTAGCAGAGCATATCCCCAAAGGGATATTGGAAGGTCTGTGTGACTCATCATAGATCGAACCATATCCAATAAGGTCCGATTTCTCCTCTCAGATACACCATTCCATTGAGGTGTTCCAGGAGGAGTGAGTTGGGATACGATCCCACACTCTCTCAGATGATCACTGAATTCCTGGCTCAAGTATTCTCCTCCTCGGTCGGACCGAAGAGCCTTAATGCTTTTGCCAAGTTGGTTCTGTACTTCATTTTGGAATTCTCTGAACTTTTCAAAAGATTCAGACTTATGTTTCATCAAATAAACATATCCATACCTACTGAAATCATCAGTGAAGGTAATGAAGTACTGATAGTTTCCTCTTGCATTTGTGGACATTGGGCCACACACATCAGTGTGTATCAGGCCCAATAAGTCACTGGCCCTCTCGTTAGGTTTATTAAAGGGAGCTCGTGTCATCTTGCCCATCATGCAGGATTCGCATTTCTCACATGACTCAAAGTCAAATGAGCCAAGAAGTCCATTCGAATGGAGCCTCTTGATGCGTTTCTCGCTGATGTGCCCTAAACGACAATGCCATAGAAACGTTCGGTTTTCCTCATTAGGTTTAAACCGTTTGGTATTAATGTTATAAATTGGCGCGGATTGATCGAGTATGTAAAGCCCATTCGTAAGAGGGGCAGAACCATAGAACAAATTGTTGCGATTGAAGGAACATAATTTATTCTTAACTGAAAAATCATAACCTTCCAAATCCAACAAAGAAATTGAAATAATATTTCTGCTTATAGCAGGTACAAAATAACAATTATTAAGTTCTAAAATCAATCCCGAAGGTAAAGACAACAAGTATGTTCCTACAGCTAGTGCTGAAACTTTCGCTCCATTCCCAACTCGTAGCTCTACTTGTCCTTGCTTCAGCCTTCTACTGTTGCTGAGTGCCTGCATATTAGTACAAATATGAGCCCCACAACCAGTATCCATGACCCATGAGGTATTATCAGAAGTAGTTGTATTAACTTCTATAACAAAAATACCTGATGAAGAAGTCTCGAAAGTCTTCTTCTTTAATTCCTTTAGACCTTCCTGGAATTTCTTGCAATCTCTTCTCCAATGCCCCAGTTCTTTGCAGAACCTGCACATGTCAGTAGGCCCAGCCTTGGACTTGGGCTTGGGCTTTGGCGTGTCCTTGTCCACGACTTGGACACCCTTGGCCTTTCCCTTATCCTTAGCAGAAGACTTCTTAAACCCCTTGCCCTTTTGTACCATAAGTACATTGGGGTCCTTGGCGGTTTTCTTCAAGTTGGGCTCTGCAGTCTTGAGCATTCCGTGAAGCTCAGGCAGTGTCTTACTCAAGCCATGCATGTTAAAGTTCAGAATGAACTGATCATAGCTTGCAGGTAAAGACTGCAGAATGATGTCGCAGGCAAGTTCCTGGCTGATTGGGCAGTCGAGTTTGTGAAGATGATCGAGATAACCCATCATCTTCAACACATGAGGACTCACTGCCGCATTCGCAGCCAACTTACAGTCCAAGAGGTTCTTAACTGTCTGGAACCTCTCGGTCCTAGCCTGCTCCTGAAAAAGGGATTTCAGGCTTGCCATGATCTCGATTGGAGACAATACACTTTCGAACTGTTTCTGCAGCTCAGGAGTCATTGTCACCAACATCAGGCAATAAACATCATTTTCATCTGACGAATGCTTTTCCCAAGCATTGTGCAGAGTCCTGGCAGCATTGGCAAGAGGCCTCTCGGGGAGGGGATCTCGAAGGACGTAATCCTTCTTCTCCTGCTTGAGGACCAGCCTCAAGTTCCTTGACCATGTCAGGAAGTTCGTTCCAGTCAGCTTCTCCTTCTCGAGAACAGACCGGATCGAGAATGTGTTTTGAGTGCTTGTAGTAGTCATATCTGAAATATATAAATAAAAGGTTATTAGTTATATGTTCAAAATGATTAATCTCGTATTAAAATTTAATATGATTAATCACGCATTATATTCAATAACCTAAGTTACCCTCAATAGAATATAATGATTCCAAGATCCACATATAACTAAGATTAAAGTGGGCCACTGGTCGTCACCCAACCTTAGCTTATATCGGTAAGCCCTATATCGGCTAATTATATCCGTGATATAACTCTTGGTTGTGAATCTGGGCCCGAGGCCCAATCCACTCTGATGTCTCAAGGCCCGGGACTCCCGATGGCCTAGTCAAGAAAACCGGACTATACAGTCATGTAATCATTAATGTCTGGGACTCCCAATGACATTTATGAATCACAAACCGTCTTACCCACGCAAAAGCAGACATCCTCACACTGTAAGGCCATGAATGCAATTGAATGGGCTTTGACAGCTGACATAGCCTGGACAAGACATCCAACGCTTGATATTATTTGAGGTTCGTAGGTTTATTAAAATTATTCCCAAAATAGAAGATTACTATTTCGGGAAACTTTCTATTTATGGAAACCTACTATTTTTGGAAACTTTCTAAAATTGGAAACTTTCTAAAAACGGAAACTTTCTAACTTTAGAAACTTCTTTAAAATCCAAAACCCGCAAATTCAGAAACTTCTATTTTAAGAAACTTTCTAATTTCAGAATTTCGGAAACTTTAATTTAAAAAACGACTTTATAATTTTATAAAATAGATTTTAAATTAATCTGAAGAAAGACTCAATTAACTGGCCCAATTGTTTTAACTTCTTGGCCCGAGGCCCAAGAATTTGTCCATGTCCAAGACATGACCCAATTGTCCAATTAATTGACATAACCGGTCTGGTTCATTAAAACTGGTCTAACCAAGTTTTAATTACTACGATGACCACAATTGTCAACCGGTTATTTACTAAACCGGAATTTCTCAATTTATTTGGTCCAACCAAATCAAATTAGAAATCCCTGGTTTAGGCACTAAATCCAATATTTCTTTCGACATTGGATTTCTTATTACGGTTTAACCAGATTTAATAAAATTATTAAATCTGTTTATTAAACCAGAACGAAGATTTTAATCAAGTTTTGAACCGAGCCTTAAACCGAACCGAATTGGTCACGAACCAAACCGAGTTGGTCGTGACCTAGTTTCCAACCAAGAAACTCACATCCAGCCGCTCAGCCGCGAGTCGGTCGATCCGAGATCGAGGACGGTCGGGACGAATCAGCTGGACGTTCGGGACGGGACAGGGACGGCTCACCGGACGGACGCACGCGACCGTATGGACGCTCGGCTGGGACGCGATCGGGACGAGTGATCGGTCGTGGCGCGACGATCGATCGCGATCGTATGAACCGATCCGATCCGACCATCGTGCGTCCGACCGGCCATCTTCGCCCGCCCGGTCTCTCGGCCGTGATCACTAACCGGCCAAGCCGGTCGATCACCCTTGGCCAATCAACAAAACCCGAGTCATATAGCTCGGTTTTGTGATTCAAGTGTTTGTTCAGGATTTAATTCAGTTTCTTATGTGTTTTTCTTATCAGTAATGGATTCAAAACACATCTAAACAGATTAAACAACCTAAACAATGAATCTAAACAAGAAATCCTAAGAACCAATGGCTCTGATACCACTGTTGGAAGTTTTGGTTGATCCTGATTCAATTCTCATATTGATATCAACCTAAACATGCATTAGATCTAGGTGTTCTTATTTAGAAACATTATGATCTCACCTTTTACCTGTTTGTATGCAGCGGAATTGATGAACAGGTCAGAGATCAGGGAGATACACCAAGGGATGAATCCTCCAAAGGCTCACACACGCAATCACAGGAAACTGGTTGCTAGACCGAGCTGAGGGAGGCGCCAGAAAGAGAGAGAGATCGCGGCTGGGATTAGGGTTGGGAGAGAAGAGACTTGGCTTTTAGTCATTAAAAGCCTTCTCTTTCCCTTTTGGGCTTTTGGGCCCAATCTGATTAAATCCCATTTAATCAGACCCATTAATCTTTCTCTCTTAGTACGACAAATGCCTAGCACTTTTGTCGTACTTCTGCTATGCCGTTCCAACATTATTTCCTGCTAGCTTAAGCGTGTGACCCATATGGGATCATACAATAAAGGCAATAAGTCCAAGACTTATAGATCATGAGCGGACTCTAGCAAGCCATCATGACCCCCAGTATTGTATGACTTATGTCTGATCACTGACATACTCTTACGTTATAGAGACAGTACAGAGATTGCTGGACACAATTCCAACATTAGCTTCATCGATCCATTCATGGATGGAAGCAAACATGTCGGAGTTGGAATCTTGGTTCTGTTGAAGTAGTCAAGGTTTTGACTTGAACAAGAACGAAGTGGAACTGTGCGTTTACTAATAGATAAGTGGGAGCGATGTTGCATTTATCATAGTGTATGTCGATGACATACTGATTCTCGGAAATAACGTTCCAATGCTGCAGTCGGTAAAGGACTGGCTTGGGAGTTGGTTTTATGATTGACATGGGTAAAGCCACGTATGTTCTTGGATTTTGGATCTAAAGATAGAGATCCAAAAGAGCTGATAGGACAAAGTCAGGATTCTTATATTGACAAAGTCCTACACGTTTTTAGCATTCCAAGAAGGGTTTTATGCCAATGTCACATGGCATTACGTTAAGCAAGAAACAGTATCCTATGATAACTGCTGAGCTTGAATGCATGGATGAGATTCCATATGCGTCGGCAATTGAATCTATCATGTATGCCATGACACGTACTTGTTTTGATGTTGCTTTAATGTTAAGCAAGACAAGTAAAGACCAGTCAAATCCAGCAAAGAATCACTGGATAGACGTAATGAATATCCTCAAGTATTTGGAAAATACTTAGGATAAGTTCTTGATTTACGGAGAAAGTGAGGTGCTACAAGTCGGTAGAGTCTGAAAAGCAAGTTTCCAACAGACAAAGATGATTTTCGGTCACAGTCCGGTTATATCTTGTGTCTGTCTGGCGGTGCAAGGCACTGTTGCTGACTCCATGACTTAAGCTGAACATTTCGCAGCTTGGGAAGCGGCGAAAGAGGTTGTTTGGAAAGAAGAGTTCATCACTGAACTTGATGTGATTCCAGCATAGATGAGACTAGCTGCACAACATCAGAGGTCCAAACACCTTGAGGGTAGGTATAACCTATTCCGTGAGATAGATGACAGAGGTGTTAAGTAGATCAGCAAGTTTCAACAAATGAGAACGTTGCTAATCTATTAACAAAGCCACTCCTTAGGCCTAAGCACGAGTCGCAGACTGTAGCTGTAGGATAAGTGAAATTAAGATGTAGTCTTAATTTCAGTGGGAGTTTGTAAAGGGCTTTATTTAGTTGTTTTGAAAGGTTCATGTAAACATAATATTTTATGTTTATGAAATTTATGATTTCTGGATTATTTTAACTGTGACATAAATAATCGTTCCAAAATGATTCATGTCATTATATATGGGCCATCGAAGTACATGAGTAGACTTGATCCTGAAACCCCATATTTAACGAAATGACATAAATCATAGTGTCCATAGTCGAAGGTTGTTGAAATTGGAACACCAACAACCACTTGAGACTAGAGTGTGTTGAGACTTATGACCAAGTTTCGAGGGGTCATAGATGCGCGGCATCAAAGTCGACACATAGGTATATGTAGGGGAGCATATGACCGGACATGTCCCGCTGATGAGAACTCTACAAGATATTAATATCTGTGTCATAAGAGGTTCTCATATACGACTATAGAGTATAGTCCTTAGACCTGAGTTCGCATGCATGTGGCTGCACATGGAGTGATGCGCTTTGATCATTGTCTAACGCTGTTTCGTAACTGGGAGCTATAAGGACCTTGGTTGGGTGTATTATAAAGTGTGTAGTTCATAGTGATGGAACAAGATGGGATTTGTCCCTGCCGTTTAACGGAGGTAATATCTCTAGGCCAATCGGAGACTTGATAGCTGGTAAGAGAGTGGCCACTCCCAAACGGACTTGCCCAAGTCGTTTGCATTGTCAGTATCAAATCTGGTCCGATGAACATGGTCTGGCTCTATAAGGATGACATGCATCTTGCCTTATGCCAGATCGAGATATTGAGACAAAAGGATTAGGGAATGTAGGATTCCAGTACAAGTGGGAGATTGTTGGGAATGTCCTGAAATCTACCGTACTATCTCTAGAAAGTATGATAAGTGTCGAGATCAGACATAAGTCATAAATACTGGGTGATCATGATGACTTGCTAGAGCCCGCTCATGATCTATAAGTTTAGGACTTATTACCAGTATTGTATGATCCCAAAGGGTCACACACCATAGCTAACGGGAAAGTTAAAAAGGAATTAATACAGTAAGATGCAAGGCATTTACTGTATTTGTACAGAGAATTGGGCCAGACAAAAGACAGTCTTTTGTCTGATTTGGGCCTTGGGCCCAAAAGCCTAATGAGCCATTAGTTTAATTACTTGGGCCCATATAAGGAAGAGGGAAGGCGCTAGAAACCCCAAGGCTTCTAGTCTGCGATTTTTCTGAGCACCTGAGCCGTCCTCTCTCTCTCTGTTGATTCCAGCTTGGTCTAGCAGCCTGATCCAGTAGCTTGTAAGTGTGTGGATACCTAGGAGGAGCCGGTAATCATCAGCTCTTGCAGATCTCGATATTCCATTGATCAATCCGCTGCAATCATAAGGTAATCATCCTGATCTGTTTATGATTCATCTGCAAATCACCTAGATCCTAGTTGATTATGTGCTAGGTTGTAACCTGACAATTACACCAATGAACACACATAATCCTTCACTTCATAAGCTGGCCTCTTATCTTGGGAACCTGAGGCAACAGTCTTGCCTTTGTCAAGGTTCTTAGCTTGCGGTGCACTCCATTGATTCTTAGCCGGAGGTGCGTTCCATGAGTTAGGTCTTGAGCGACTCGCTGCCGCTGTCTTCCTCTTGATTCCTTGTTCAGCCTGCACGGCTGCATGCAACAAATCATTAAGGTTGTGACAAGGTTGACGTTCTACCTTTCTGGCGATCCGGTCATTGAGTCCATCAATGAAATGGCCCATGAGAACTTCTTCACTTTCGTCCAACGCCATTCTGTTTTTGAGTTGCTCAAACTCTTCATAGTATTCCTCAACACTCTTGTTCTTCTGTGACAGCTGCCTGAATTGCTTCTGCATCTCTCTGTGGTAATGAGGTGGCACAAATCGTCTCCTGAAGTTGTACTTCATGGCTGTCCAGGTTGTGATCCGCTCAAAGTTGTTCCGCCTACGGTCTTGGACTTCTCTGTCCCACCAAGTTAAAGCATGGTCCGTAAGTTGAGCCGAAGCTAGAGCTATCTTCTTCTGGTCGTTGTACTCGTAGTAATCAAAGATGTACTCCATGCGCCTCTCCCAATCCAGATATGCTTCCGGATTAACCCTACCTGCAAAAGTTGGCACAGTTAGTTTCAAATCCTTTGTAAAGTTACGGTTTACCTCTTGTTGTGGTTGGCGATCACGGCGTTGGTGTTGATGATCTCGGTTTCTCCCTTCTGATCCTGCATTCATAGTATGCTCACTCTCCTCATCATCCGACTGCTCGTCATTCCTTGGGAGTTCTAGTCGTCCAACCCTCTGATCAATCTGTCCGATCTGAGCCGACAAATCGTTCCTCAAGGCTTGGAGCGCTTCTAGCAGAGTTGTATTAGGGTCGACTTGTTCTCCTGCCATTGGTTTCCTGTTCCTACACACACTAGAGCAAGCGATCAAGGGACTAGGGAACAAAAGGCACAAATTAAGAAGAAAGATCCTAAGCAAACCTATGATAACTTGTGATACAAGCGATGCGTCAAGGACTGACACAAGAGAAGGCTCGGTTACAAGTAAAAATCACGCTCGGTTTTGACAAAAGAGTTTTGGAAAGTTGAAAACCGATTTGAGAAAATATAGGAGATCTTTAGGAAATTGAAAAAGATTTAGAAAACTTTTTTTTTTTTGAAAACGAGATTTGACCAAAATATAGAAACTAGAATATCTTTTAAAAATCTAAATATTTCGAAATCTTCTTTTTTTTTTTTTGAAATCTAAAAACGAGTTGCAGCAAGAAAATCGAGTCTAAAACCCTAAGATTAATCAAGAACTCTCGCTTAATGGCTCAAGCACAAGAAGCGATGTCTAAATCGATACAAGGGATTCGATCAACAATGGAACAAGATGAAGCAAAATACTTTTTATGGTTTTTTGATTTGGAATGCAAACAAATGGAAACAAACTAAAACAGACGATTTCTTTTTTTTTTTTTTGAATGTAGAAATCGAAAGCTATAAACTAGATGCAAGGAAACCGAAAGGAAAAAGGGATAGATACACCTGATCTAGGAACCTTTCGGCTCTGATACCAGATGATGCAAGATGGAAGCGTGTTTGACGTAGAACAGGACCTGAAGTCTCTCTCTTCTAGATCGTGGGTGAAGTTGTGGTGAGATGGATTCAACCCTCGGGTCTCTAGACTCCTTAGGAAGAACGTGAGATGATTAAATGGATAGAAGATGGATTGAATGTCGCCACACAAGAGATGAAGGATCTTGTGATAAGACTGATCTAAGGTCGCTTGATATGACTCACAAGAAAGCTTAGAATCGAGGTGTTTTCTCTCAAGAAGAAGAACTGCGTTATTGTATTGATACTTGGTCAATGATACACGGCTGCTAAGGATCCTTATAAAGGGGATCGTGCAGCTGTTGCCTTCTAGGGCAGAAAACCTAATTACAACGGCTACTAAAATACTAAAATATCCTATGGTCCGAATTTAAAGTAATACAGGGAAACTTGACTCACTTAAGCGACTAATACAGACTTTGACTCAGACAACTAATGTAATGCGTGGACCTGCAAAATGAACAAACACAATATATGAATTGAAATCATACCTTATTGAGCGTGTGTGGTCGTCCATGGTTGGGCCTAAGTGGGCTGAATGGAGAAGATCATCCTTGAGTCTTCAATTGTCTTCTGTTGGGCTTCTAAACGCTCCACTTGATAATCTTGAGCTATGAGACTCTGAATTGACGTGTTGAACAGTGCTCTGAGTCTTCTAGTTCCTGATCTTGTTCTCGGAGGATCTCTCATGGTTGTAATGTCTTGAGCAGCAGGTACTTCTTCTAGGTCTTCTTGATGTATCTCTATGCTTGAGTCAATGTCCTCATCAAGAAGCATATGCAATTGCTTGCAGTGTAATCAAGAAGGAATCAATGATGTTAAAAAAGCAGATGCATTTGATGAGTCGTTTGAATATAAGTTTCAAATTTCTGAATTCATAAGTATTTAGGGTGGAATTCATTTTTGAGCTTTTCAGTTAGAAAAGTGTGTACATCTTCACAAATTTCACGGTAAGGGATGTAGCAGATGAAGAAGTCAACAAGTTCAGGCATACTCAGTGGCAGGCAAACGTGGTGGAGCGTAGACTATAACAACACTTGTGCCAAAATCTGTAACAAAGAAGACTATAACATACCCAGGAGCATTCTGGATATATGGAGCTATGATATGATCAAAGAAAGCTCATGTTGAGACTGAAGAAAGAGCGATTGTTTTCAAGAGTGGTTTATCAGATGGTATCTAGTGATTCCCGTAGAAATCTTGTCAAGGATTCAATGTTTGATGCTATATCTTTCTGAGGTTGTGCAAGATTGAACCATAATCATGTTTGAAACTTTAAATTTAAGTCTGTATCGACAAACAAAGAGAATCACAAGTTGGAATGTTTGCAGCAAGTTTAGTGCAGCTGTTGGTGGGAAAACGGCCTATTATACCATGAACTTGTGGCCAAAACAGCTTTTTATACACGACTATTGAACCATGCCAATTTCACCATGAGCTTGCTTAAAATTTGAATTTAGCATATGAAGTAACAAAATTCGGATAATTCCATCAAATCGTTAAACGGTGTTAATTAGTAGTAAACGGAGTTATTAGATCCGTTAACCCCATTTAAAATTTAAATTATTGTTTTTTCATTTAAACATCCAACACAAAATGACGTCGTTTTGTGTTGGATGAGTTAAATGAAATCGAATTGAGGAAAAATAACAGATTAGAGTTCTTCGATGAGAGTGAGCGTTTGAGAGAGATGTCGATGTGTCATTGAGCTGCGTTTCTAGGTCGATTTGGAGATGATTACAGAAGAGATTTCAATTGAAGTAACGATTTTGGGTCGATTGCTAATACAATTTTGGGTGTATTATGCATAATTGTCCTTGAACATGGGGTAAGTTTCGCTTGAATTTAGGTGTCGAATAGACTTAATAACGTCGTATACTTGTAGTTATGGCAGAGTAGTGGATCGAAATCGATAAAATTGCTATTTTTTGCTGAATTTTATGGGTACAAAACGTCTTTAGAAATTGCACACCAAGTACTCGATAAAAAGTCTGAATGAGTGTACTTTTGTTTTAGTTTGTTGTTTTGTTGTATTTTTTTTTTTTGCAGTGATGATGTTGACAAAACAATTTCATTTGGTAGCTACTACGGTGGAAAGTTTGTCAAGGTAGACGGGAGCGTGTCTACTTATGTGGTGGTTATCGAGACATTAACAGTAAACCTTCCATGCTGTTTTTTTAGCTTAATCGTCAACTTCCGGTTAGATTGTATGGGCAGAGATTATGGTATAAGTGTCCTTTTGAGGAAGTGGAAGATAAAAAATTGTTGTCAAGTGGCGGAATGAGTTATAAGAAAATGTGTGATGCTGCAGTGTGGACCAACACGATTGACATATTTGTTGAGCCAGAAACAGAGAAAATATATAATAAAAGAGATGAGCATGAGAGAGCTGATTATGGTGGGAGTAATGAGGATGAGAGTGGTTATCGGAGTAGTGAGGATGAGAATGTCGAAGATGTTGACAAAGCTGAGCATCAATATGAAGAAGAGGAAAGAGTTGAAAGAAATGTGTCTGACTTTGTTGATGAGGATACAAATGAGTATGCAACACTAGTGGGCTCATATGATGATGATGATGATGGTAAGGAGGTTGAAGGTTATTTCACTTATAGGAAAGGCAGTGGTGAGTTGAAGTTAAGACATGATTTTGATAGCTTAGAGGCTTTCAAGGATGCCATGGTCGATTATGCGTTGGTGCATGGACGGAATATTAAGTATGTCCGATGGGAACAAAACAAATCTGAGCTTAAGTGTGCTAGTGTAGCCAAAGAAGGTGAAGAAGTCTGTATGTGGAAGATTTATTGCTCGTATGAAGAACAACTTCAAAAGTGGGTGGTTAAAGGGTATGTGAAGGATCATGCTTGCTGCAAAACACAGTACTCGAAATTGATAACTCAAGATAGGATCCAACTATGAAGCCGAAGGAGATTATGGACAGCATTCATACGGGTTGAGAAATGATTGTTACCACAGTTCAACGCAGAAAAAACTAAAAAAGGGCTTGGAAATGATTAAAGAGGAGCATGATTTACAATTTTCCAAGATGAGAGATTACCGGATTGATCTTCTAGAAGCTAACACGGATTTGACGCTAGAATTGGAAATAGTCTAAGACGAAGATGGACAGGTTGTTTTCTTCAGATTTTATGTCAGTTTCACTGCATTGAAGAAGGCGTGGTGCTCTCATTGTCGTCTGATATTTGGTGTTGATGTCTGCTTCCTTAAGTGTATAACAAAGAGTCAATTGCTAGCTGCCGTGGGAAGAGACGCAAATAATCAAATGTTTCCTCTTACTTGGGTTGTGGTGGACGTTGAGAATGAAGACAATTGGCATTGGTTCATCGAGAAAATGCAGTGCGACCTTGATCTCGATGATGGTGAAGGATTCACGATTATTTCCGACAGACAGAAGGTAAAATGTTCTTAATTTACATGTTTTTATCAAATGATCTGGTTTGGTATATTCACTAATCGTGTGTAATGTGATTATGCAGGGTTTAATGAATGTTGTATCAGCATTTCTACCAAGGGTTGAACATAGAATGTGTGCACGCCATATCTACGCAAATCTGAAGAATAAGCATCCAAACAGGGCTGACATTAAAGGGTTATCTTGGAAATTTGCAAAGAGCTACAATAAGTCACAGTAAAACAAGAGGGTTGATGAAGTAAAGGCTTGCAACATGGATGTCTACAATTCGATGATGATGAAGAATCCCGAGAATTGCAGCATTGCCTACTTCACGCCATGTCCTACGTGTGACGACATAAGGACCAACATTTCAGAGTCGTTTAACGGTGCCGTTGACCCGGCTAGATATATGCCATTGGTGGAGATGCTAGAGACAATTAGACGACGAGCTATGTTGCGAATTGAGGCACAAATGCCTAAGGCGCAGAAGCATAGAAGGAAATACAGTATTAAGTCTATGGAAAGAGTAGAAGAGAAGCATAAGAAGACACGTCATTGCATGATATTTCCTTGTGAATACGAGGTATTTGAGGTGAAGGAGAAGACCATAGCTTTCAAAGTGAAGATGTTAGAGCGTACTTGTGATTGTAGGAAGTGACAAATGTCTGGAATACCTTGTCGCCATGCTCTGAAGGTGATTTCAGAGAAGAAACGGAAGCTGATGCAATATGAAAAAAAAAAAACTAGAATGAATCAAGGTCTTCAATACATGGGTTATTATGAGAATCTCATCCTCATAACTTCATAAAAAAGTCAAGGATTCTCATTCAAAGGCAATTGCTAAATTGGTGGAAGAAGACTAGTAATTTGATTTAGCTAATTTTCTTCCTTTTGTTTAAATGTAAATCATTTATTTTATTGTATTTATTGTAAAGATTAACTTGTAAGAGTTATAAAAAGTTCATTGTTCTATTGTAAATAACATAGAAATTTTTGGAAAATAAAAGAGTTCTCTCTTCTAAAGCTTTTATGCTTTTTTGTTCTTTGTTTCTCTAAGTTGTGCGGATTCCCCTTCTTAGAAAACATTATGAATCTATGTCTTATGTGTGGATTCACTAAGGCCTAGATTCTTGAGCTTATCACAAGGGCTTTCACGCCCTTGAGTGGCGTTCTTCGATCCATCATCTATTCCATCTAACCATCCACTAAAAAGCCTTGAGAGCGCCTTCGGCCAGCAAGCTTTTTCCATTCGACCATCAACCACGGATCAACCAGAGAGCGTCTCCGACCAGCTGGGCGACCCAAACAACTATCCACCTCCGATCTTACATCATTTTGGTATCAGAGCCCAAGTTCCTATCAAGGTGCTTTTGTTCTTTTTCTTTTCTTTTTTGTTATTTCAATTCAGTTTTTGTTTCATCTTAAATCGAAAACCCATAAAAATTATCTATTGTGCTGCTTATGTTGTTTCAATTTTATAAAATTCATAAAAACTCCCAAAAAAAAAAAAATTGTTTGCTGTTTTAGTTTCTTATCTCATTGAAAAGGCCATAAAAATTAGTCCTAATATTTTTAAAATCGATTTGTTAGTTTTTAGAATCAATCAAAGTTCAATCAGAAATTCTGTGCAAAAAAAAAAAAAAAAAATTTGCTTTACCCGTCTGCTTGTTTTAATTTTCATAAAATCATAAAATCTCAAAAAAAAATATTTCGCCTTTTGTTTTTGGTTGTTAACTCATTAAAAAAATATAAAATTGTTTCTAGAATTTTTGGAGTCGATTTGATAATTCTTTTAATCAAGCAAAATCGAACCAGAAAAATATAAAATATAAAAATATAAAAATATAAAATTGTTTCTAGAAAATAGTTCATAGCTAATTTTCTTCCTTTTGTTTAAATGTAAATCATTTATTTTATTGTATTTATTGTAAAGATTAACTTATAAGAGTTATAAAAAGCTCATTGTTCTATTGTAAATAACATAGAAATTTTTGGAAAAAAATAAGAGTTCTCTCTTATAAAGTTTTTATGCTTTGTTCTTGTTTCTCTAAGTTGTGAGGATTCCCTTTCTTAGAAAATATTATGAATTTATGTCTTATGTGTGGATTCACTAAGGCTTAGATTCTTAATCTTATCACAAAGGCTTTCACACCTTTGAGTGATGATCTTCAATCCACCATCAAGTCCATCTAACCATCCATTAAAAAGCCTTGAGAGCGCCTTCGGCCAGCAAGCTTTTTTCATTCGACCGTCGACCACGGATCAACCAGAGAGCGTCTCCGACCAGCTGGGCGACCCAAACAACTATCAACCTCGGATCTTATATCATTTGGTATCAGAGCCGAATATCCTATCATTTATCTTTTTATTTTTTTTGTTTAGTTGTTTTTCTTTTTCATTTCATTTAAATATCGAAAACCAAAAAAAATAATTCTGTTTTGACCCAGAAACAAAAACAAAATTCTGTTTTTATTCTTTTTAAAAAAAAAAATTGAAAAACCATAAAAAAAAAAGTTTTTTCTATATTTTCCTAAAGTTTTATTTTTCTCCTTAAAAGAAAAAAAAAATATTTCCTTTTATTTTGATTTTCCAGTTTAACAAAAAAAAATACAAAAGCTTTATCTATTTTAAATAAAAATACAAAAATAAAATAAAATTATCAAGGTGAAACGGTTTTGAGGACAAAACCATTTGAAAAGGGAGAGAATGATGCAATATCATTAAAAGAATCAAAGTCTTCAAGCATGGATATATTATGAGAATCTTAGCCTCATAACTTCATAAAAAAGTCAAGAATTCTCATTCAATGGCAATGGCTAAATTGGTGACAAGAAGACTATTATTTGATTTAGCTAATTTTCCTCCTTTTTGTATAAATGTAAATCATTTCTTTTAATGTATTTTATTGTAAAGATCATCTTGTAAGAGCTATAAAAAACTCAATTGTTCTATTGTAAATAAGATAGAATTTTCTGGAAAATAAAAGGGTTCTCTCTTTTAAAGCTTTTATGATTTGTTCTTTGTTTCTCTAAGTTGTGTGGATTCCCCTTCTTAGAAAACATTATGAATTTATGTCTTATGTGTGGATTCACTAAGCCTTAAATTCTTGAGATTATCACAAGGGCTTTCACACCCTTGAGTGGCGTTCTTCAATCCATCATCAACTCCATCTAACCATCCATTGAGAAGCCTTGAGAGCGCCTTCGGCCAGCAAGATTTTTCTCATTCGACCATCGATCACGGATCAACCAGAGAGCGTCTCCGACCAGCTGGGCGATCCAAACAACTATCCACCTCGCACCTTTTCAAAAAAAAAACTTTCGTTTTGTTTCTTGAAAAAAATAATTCGTTTTTCTTCTTTTCATTAAAAAAAAAATCTCAAGGTGAAACGGTTTTGAGGACAAAACCATTTGAAAAGGGAGAGAATGATGAAATATCAAAAAGTGAATCAAGGTCTTCAATACATGGTTTATTATGAGAATCTCAACCTCATAACTTCATAAAAAAAAATTAAGGATTCTCATTCAATGGCAATGGCTAAATTGGTGGCAAGAAGACTAATATTTGATTTAGCTAATTTTCCTCTTTTTGTATAAATGTAAATCATTTCTTTTAATGTATTTTATTGTAAAGATCATCTTGTAAGAGCTATAAAAGCTCAATTGCTCTATTGTAAATGATATAGAAATTTTTGGAAAAAGTAAGAGTTCTCTCTTATAAAGCTTTTATGCTTTGTTCTTTGTTTCTCTAAGTTATGCGGATTCCCTTTCTTAGAAAATATTATGAATTTATGTCTTATTTGTGGATTCACTATGGCTTAGATTCTTGATCTTATCACAAAGGCTTTCGCACCTTTGAGTGGCGATCTTCAATCCACCACCAACTCCATCTAACCATCCACTGAGAAGCCTTGAGAGCGCCTTCGGCCAGCAAGCTTTTCCCATTCGACCATCGTCCATCGACCATCGACCACGGATCGACCAGAGAGCGTCTCCGACCAGCTGGGCGACCCAAACAACTATCAACCTCGGATCTTATATCAGAAGCCAGAGGATTATATCACTTATTGTTACCTAAAATCGAGGTGTAGAAAGCAGTATGAGAACCCGATTGATGTTGTTTGTGAGTTTAACTTTGGGGACAGAATGATAACACAGTCATAAAACCACCACCAACCGAATCAAATTCATCAAAAGGAAGGAAGAAAGTGCAGAAGAGAATCAAAGGTAGGAATGAGTCTCCAAGTAAGAAGAAGACTAAAGAAAGGGAAGCTTCTCCAACTCGTATTTCAAGGGTCAGAAGAACATACAATGTGGGAGATGTGGAGAAAGCGGACATAACTCAAGGAAGTGTCAAAGTATTGGAGTTGAGATTCAAAGAGCACCAAAAATGAAGAAGGTGGGAGACGATAATGAAGTTGGACTTGGTCAGGTTATGGAAAGCCAAGTGGTTGATTAATGTTGGCATTGATGCTTATGTTTTTTGGGATGATGTAAAAGAATGCTTAAGAGTAGCGGATTAGGTGATGTATGGTATTGACAATATCTCATTGTATGGTATTGACAATATCTCATTGTATGGTATTGAGACTGTTTTTATTCCCAAATTATTGTATTTGACATTAATTATTGATCAACAGTACAATACAGATCATGATGTTGCTGCATATGACTTGTAGCATACATCTTATTGCATCAAATGGTTCTTACTTGGTATCCAAAGGACCAAAGACAATCTAACTGTTTATTGCTTAGTGCTGCTTCCTTACTGCAAGAATAAAACCGGAGTAAGATACAGATTTGGTATAAACCATTGAAGCGGGAAATATTTAATAAATCCTTCGGCTGGTGATTACTGTGCGGCGTTTGCATTCAAAACGCAAAAGGCCCATTGGAGAAAGATTAGTTTGCCTGTGAGCCAGATGCTAAACTGACTCAGAAGCCACAACACATTCACATAGACAACCGTTTACTAAAGCATCCCCAAGAAAAGATGAAGCAGCAACTCATTGGATACAATAAAATCATCTGGTTGTGCATTTAATAATATACTTACCATGAATTTTTTCTTGAAAATCTCAACAATCTCCGTTGGGTCGATCTTCGTTTGTGCATAGGCATTAATCTTGTTCAGTTCCTGTATACGTAATATCAATCTCTTTAGTACCATCTTTTCAGACTTCATGGAAGATTGCTTTTATATATATACACCTCGATCCAAGCTGATAGTTTGGGACGTTCTGCAGTAATGTCACACTTAAATAGTTCATTGAGTACGATTTGAAACCTTTCAATGAACGGGATATAGGCGATATCAACCTGAAACAATCCATATAAGACGAGCAAATGAAGAAATAAAGGATCTAAAGAAATATGGAAGAGTCCTTTACCAAGCTAAACTGGCCGAGGAAGAATGGCCCGTCATCAAACTTATACAGAGAGTTTTCTAGATAATCTAACACAGGAGCTGCAGCAGGAAGATGTCATATAAATTATGCTTTCACCCACAAAAGGCCGAAACTCTGTAGAGTCTCACCGGTTTCTTTAAACGGATCTCCTTTGAGTGAACCATACATAGTTTTATTGAACGTATCAGTGTATTCCAACAACTCTTCGCCATACTCTCTTTTACCGTGATCCTAAAGATAGGCAAAGAATTTGAATCAGAGCATAAGGAAGGGAAACAAAAACCAGGTATGGTCTTACCTCGGGATAAAGCGAAGGCCCCTCAAAAGTGTTGTCGAGATATTTGATCAAATCCAGACTCTCCCCTACGATTTTTCCATTGTGCTCAAGCGCTGGCACCTGCAATGAGATTAGTAACTTGTAACCATTTTAAGAAGCAAAATTGCTGACCTTGTTTTCTGGATACACTTTCTCCTTGTACCAAGCAGGCCTATTTCCAAGATCCAAAGGAACAAGTTTAATCTTTTCTTGCAGACCCTACAATCCAAATCTTACAATATATTAAACATAAACTTGTTTGCAGAAATATTACATTTGAGACTTGATAATCGAAGAAAGGAGAGTTGTTATACCTTGAAGTTTCTGGTGATCCAAACTCGTTGAGCATATGGGCAAACGTAGCTTGTGTACAATCTTTACTCGTTGGTTTAGGGAAAAAAATACAAAACAATATAGGATTAGAGAAACCTCGACAAGTAAATCTAAAAGGTCATAAGAAGGAAATGAAGAACCTTGTGGTTCCGTCGAACAGAGCAGGTGGATCGGCTATTGCATCAAGAGAAGCTGGGGGATCCTCTAAAGCACTGTCTCAAAAAGGATCAAAACGAAAGCAAAATATGAAATTATCAAAAACCCGGAATCCTAATTTCGGAGCTCTCATCGAGAAAGTAAGAAAAAGGAAAATCTTACAAAGGAGCAGCCATGGACGAAATGTAGGACAGAGCTCTCTTTCAAAGATCTGATTCTAAAGGAATTAAGATTTTGATAATTACCCCAAAAAAAAAAAAAAAAAAGCAAGGCTGAGAACAGAGAGTGGAAAGCGTTTTCATATTTCTCAGTTGTCGTCGACGTGGCAGTTTTGAGGATCTTTGTCGGTAACTCATTATCACATAGTGAGCCCTTAAATAAGATTCAAGCCCATTCATTTAACCATACCAAACCCACTTTCATTTTAAGGGTGACTCGTGTGATATTATTCTGTTGGTTAGTTAATTTATAGGTTTTTTTTTGGCAATTGGCAAGACAATACATCATTTTAGTTTTTTTTTTGTTGTTGGGATAAGTATAAGATTTAATTCATCATTTTATATACATATCAAAATTGTTATATGCGGATGTATAAAATAATTATTATATACACATACGAAAATAAATTATAGGATTGTTTGTAAATAATAGTTAGAAATAACCATGTTGATAACATCCAAGACAACATAGTACAAAACACATATAATCAAGAGCATGGATATGACATTTTATCACGTTAATTGCCGAGATAGAAATTTTTTTCTAAACTCTGCCGTTTTGGGAAAAACACTATTCATAATCACTTGAACACAACCACAAGTAGATGTTGCAATCCAATCACCTATCAGTCATTTAAAAAAAAATTCAGTGAATAATCGAAATTAAAACAATTGAAACAAAACGTAAATAGAAAGTTTCACCCAAACCGACTATTTCTAAAAATAAGCTTAGCAAATCGCAAGATACACACCATAATGTAGTTATCATTATCCTCCATAGATTTTTGAAACTCTTTAGCCTTGTCGTCACCGAACTTACAAAGCAACCGACATTTCCTATTAGATAACATTTAATTACACCTTATAATATGAATACTTATACAAATATCTTTGATATTAGAACATATAAACACTAACCTAGCATCCACAAGATTAAATGTTATGGGATCACGAGACCAACCAAGCAAATCATCCACTCGCCCAATTAAATCTGTACAAATATACAGACGAGAAATAAATAAGTTTACTCGGCCAAAAAGAAAAACAAATGATCAATATACATATCGACCATACCTACAGAATGAATACCATCGTGACACCCGGATTTTATGAAACGAAAATCAACAAAATCAAAGAAACTACTCGTGCTTATTGTAGGAATTATCTCAATATATGTTGTCCACTTCCACTTTATTTCGAATCAATGAGATGTCAATTTAAAATCTCCATCGGTAAGAATTAGGTCAAAATCGGAAAGAATTATAGAAACCCCTTCAACCAAGACATCCAAGGATTGGTCAATAAGAACATGAAAATCTATAGTTCTGTGTATTTTAGTTCACCGTAACATTACATTTGCACTTTTGAACAACGAAAACAAAGGACCTATACAAACTGAAAAATCAGTAAAGTAATACGAAAAACCTGCTCATTCACCGATATTAGACTGATTGTTCGTTTAACTCCCCAATTGACAAAATATATCCTCGATATTTTAACATGAATACTCCACTCACTGATGTTCGGATTCATGTTATACACATCAAAGAACCTATAAGAAGACATTGAAAAAATTTGCAAAAATAAAAATAAAAAGGAACATGCAACCCTAACAACACAAATTAGGAGAATATATAACAACATACATGCCCCAATATCTTAAAACAGGCCATATAAACAATATGTCAAGCGGGCTTGCGTAAGATGGGCCTTGCTTCACGTTTATGTGAATATCAATATAAAATGCTATTGTTTGAACAATACATCTCACCGAAAAGACAATTCAATGAGTAATATTGGATAACTTAATCACCGTAAACAAATGAATGACTTGTGCGGGATACATAATTTTGTCGAGGATTGTGTTATTTTATTTAGGAGGAGAACATGCATAAATCTTAGAAACCGTACAAATTTGAATTGAAATGTGAATTTATAACAAATGAAATAAGAATAATAAACAAATATCGAGAAAAATTAAAAAGAAATATTATTGAAAATAAACACCTAAATAGTTGTTAAAATCAGTGAACATAAATTAAGGAATTTCAATATCTTCAAGGGCAAACCATGCATCTCAGAATATGTCATAAACAACATCATTAATCGTCCTTAGATCCAAATAACCACATGGTCCCCTTTTTACATCCAATAGACGGTGTAAATAATATATTTCTCCAATTTCTTCTGCATATTCTGGTAAACCACATAAACGCGATTTACTTTGTATGAGGGGTTTCCATTCATTCCTTTTTTATCCCCAAAAATTAGTTGCTATTTCGGAATATAGAAGACGTCTTGCTTGAAGATAAACCTGATTGCATTTCATCCATGCCCGAAACTTACCTTCTTTTTGTTGATCGCACAAACCCAACATCATCGACGAAAACAATTTGTGGAGAAGAAAGAACAATATGCAAAATTTTCATAGGATCAATTAAACGAACGGAATTACCTGAAACAAATATAGAACTATTTATGAAACCAGAAAAATGTTTTCATTTATAAAATTAATATGTATAGAATATGGAAAAAACAAAGATGCTAACGATTTCAAAAAAAAAATACATATAGCTTCTATTAGAAATGAAAAATAGCAATGATATGAATCGGAAGACAATATCAAAATTTATAGTATTATCATATTAGGGTTTCTTAGACACAATAAATTTAATTAATAAGTTAGTATAATATCTACTATATTAATGGCTAGAATATCTCATCAATTACCTATTAATCTCCATATGTTCCTTTTACATAGTAGCATTCTATTATATTTTTATTTAATTTTGGTAACAACCTTCATATTTCAAGTCATAAAGATTTTCGTATTTTGTAAACCGCGATTGTATTCTGTACTAAACAAAGATATTCCATAACAATTCCTTTTAAATAATTATGTGTTTAAAACTTATAAATTAAAACATTAATCTTATCGTAGCGGGCATTATTCTGTTGTTGGTTAGTTTATATGTATTTTCGGTTAGTGGCAGGACAATACGTGATATGGGTTTAATTCACTCTGCCCAAAAAAAAAGATATAGGATTAATTCACGTTTTATATGCACATCCGGATATAATTACATTTGGATGCATAGTTTACATAATTATATACACATCTAAATTTTATGCACATTCGAAATGAATAAGTTCTTATAACAATCCAACAAAACAATTTTCTTGAAATGAAACAAACGATATATATACGAATAAAACATTAGTCTCCAATCTAAAAAAAACCGACTTAAGGTTATTGAACGCTTCTGTGAAAATAACATTCTTTGTTCTCTTCAATGGTTTTCCTTCTCTATATGTGATCAGTATCTTTAGACCGGTTCTAGAAGTTACTCTTGAAACGGCAACATACAACTAACCATGAGTGAAAACAGGTTTTAGAAGATATAAATCAACTTTCTCTAGTTTTTGTCATTGACTTTTGTTTATAGCCATTTCAAAGGCAAGAGCCACGGGAAACTGCATACGCCGCATTCTGAAAGGAAATCCTGTCTTAGGCGACGTGAAAAACATCTTATGAAGTGCAACTTTACGACCAACCCTAGATCCAGTTATTATTCTAGCCTCCATAAGTTGATTGCCCAACTGAGTAACTTGTAACCTAGTGCCATTGCATAAACCACTCCTCTGATCAATGTTCATAGGTCACATCATGGTTCGGCAGTCCATATAGCTTGATGTTGTTCAGAAATTCCTGGGAGTATACCATATCATCGTTTTTCCCTTTATCAGCAGTATCAATGCTGTCAAAACTGATGTAAGATTTTTATGCATATTTATCAAACATAGATTTCAATGTCAATATATTACAATAATAAATTTTCAAAAGATAAATATGTATAGATATGATTAAACATTACAATATATAAAAATAAACATAACACCTTGTAATGATTCAAGCATATAGTCATTCACATTATCAACATCTTAGTTGGTTGGACTCAAAATTGTTCTTCCTTGAAAAAACTTTGGGTCGGACTAAAACGCATAAGAATCTCCATATACCTCTTTAACAATGGCTTTGATAGGTTCTTCCGTCTCCTATATCCAAAATCCAGTTAGAGAATTCCCTTAGAGCACGAGCTTGATCAATACTCAGACCATCATCGAGAAGTCGCATGTTTTTGGTCAGCTTCATAACTTTTCATTTGTTCCACAGTACCGACGAATTCAGAGCAGCCATAACAGTCTGCTCTCTTCCACCATCGATTATTACTGTTAAAATTTGTCTATAATCACCATCAAAACAATAGGCTTACCTTCAAATGGAACATATTTCCCAAAATATCGTGCATGCTCTTATCTAGAGTCTCAAACAGTGTTTGCTCATCATTGGTGCTTCGTCCCATATAATAAGTTTAGCTAACTTGACCAAATCTTTTTGATTTATTCCAGGTTTCAGAGTAGCACACATTGTCCCTTCATTTAATTGATAGGGATCCCAAATCTAGAATGAGCCGTTCTACCACCTTTTAGTAACAAAGCCGCAATACCACTAGATTCAACAATTAATAATATCTCACCCTTAGATCGAATAGTAGCTCCCAGAACACTCCAAAGAAAAGCTTTCCCTGTTCCTCCAAATCCATAAACGAAAACATACCACCAGTTTCATTGTCAACTGCGGTCATAATCTCGTTATAAACACCTCTTTGTTCTTCTATAAGTTTTGGCAGATCTCTATCTATGTCAGATGGCAGCTCATCACCGTATGATAACTCTTCTGTTATCAACATGTTCTTATCCTGAACCATTGCGCTCATATCGGGTTTTGGCATATCCTTAATTTGAGATAGTGAACTCCCACTTCTACGCATAAGCATTTCTATTTCCACTAATGCATGATTTTTTATCTGCTGTTCGGTCATAATATAATCTGCAATATACGAAATAAAATTATAAGTCATTAATTAAAGTTATATAAACAAAACTATTTTTGACTATGTTCCTTTATATGGTTTTATTTACATGGATATTTTCTTATGGCTCTATGCTTGATTAATATGTCGTCCGATAAGTATTCTCATGTTTTATTCCAGAATTCTGGTGGATTTTATACAATGTTAGTTAGAAGCATCAGAACAAACGATTCCCGCAGATACGTACCGCTACCCCATTGAGCTGCTTCTTTTATAGATTCAACATATACAATATCATCATCAAGCAAACCCAACGCTTCGCAAGCCAATTTGTACTCAGGATAAAGAACACCATTAACCTTCTTGATATCAACATAACATGATGGACCTGGTATGATGTTAAGCAAAACCCTCAAATAATATACATCTTCTTTTAAACGGGGAACGTAGGTTAGCCTTCCAATTGCAAAACTTTTTGCCGAACATTTTTCATTCTCTAGTCTTTAGAACCCAAACATGTTTGGTTAGAAAATCTGCATAAGTCATCTTCTTCGCATTGGGATTCTTTTTGTAATAGTCCATGAAAGCCATAAACTTAGATCTACCAACCGATGGTCGGTTAAAAACGTCATCCACATCGTCATATTCCTCGTAGAGAAAAGATTGTTCACCTTCAAAATGAAACGAAGGTTTCTCTACTGCTGTAGTTTGGAAATTAGTATTGAACGCAAGAATTCTCCATGTAGCCTCGTAGGAAGATATATACATGGATAATATGAAATTATTTTCAACCGAAATTATGTATAAGATTCGAAATATATGACGCAATCACAATAATAAAACAAACAACAATAATTTTATTTGGTTCACGTACCGACAACTGTATACTCTTTAATTTCATCTTTGACTTGATCCTTATCAGCAACGTTACCATCAACAGCTTCGTTTCCTAAAGATGCTCTTACATAGCAACAACCCTTGTTATATATTTGAAGAGGTATTTGAAAGCTCGGGTTTGGCAACACCATTCAACGTTGATATGAGCTCGATAACATTTGGATATATTCCTGTTATAAGGTATCATGTATGAATTGTTAATATTAAGCCCTCTTTTTGTTACAAACCTCGTAATGTCCTCTCTACGTCTGTAAATAGGAAACCCCGCTACATCAACATGAGTTGTATCACTAAAAGGTTTTGGAAAGAACTTTGTACACTTCTCATCTTGCATGCATGTACTATCTTTATTGTGAGGGCCACAAGGACCATGCATTATCATATCCGCAATCACCTCATACAAATCAAGATCATCCTCTTTATCAGGAATTTATGCTATATCATCACCCGTTGGTAGCTTAGAATAAGAATGTAAAAAAAACAATCAAATGAGTATGTGGAAGACCTATCTTTTGACATTCTATTGTGTACATATATAATTATGAAAGGAGAGGCTATATTTAAAAAGGAAGAATTATGAAAGGAGAGGCTATATCATCACCCGCTGGTAGCTTACAATCGGGATATTCTCCATGACTTAACTTCGTTTTCAGTGTCTACAAATTTACGTCCATATGCACATATGAACGTAATGTTAGAATTAACATGAAAAAATAATTTATATTCCAAATATCAAAATTCTGAATACTTACATTAGGGAGATTACATGATTCGAATTTCGAAAGTGACATACACTACAAGAAAACATGATATTAGCGACTGGTTTTAGCGACTGATTTCGTAGTCGCTAAATTTAGTGACTAAACGGCGACTATTCTGCGACTATTTAGCGACCAAAACATATTAGTCGCACATCAGTCGCTATTTAGCGACCAAATTATTCAGTCGCATAACAGTCACTATTTAGCGACTGATATGCGACTATTAATAAGTCGCTAAATGGTGGTCGCATAACAGTCGCTATTTAGCGACTACTCCGCGACTATTTAGTGATCCAATAATATTAGTCGCACATCAGTCGCTATTTAGCGACCAAATTATTCAGTCGCATAACAGTCGCTATTTAGCGACTAATATGCGACTATTAATAAGTCGCTAACTGGTGGTCGCATAACAGTCGCAATTCAGTCGCTATTCAATCGCTATTCAGTCGCCTTTCAAAACACTAAACCCTAAATAAACCCTAAAACTCTAAATAATAACATTTCAATTACTACAACATATAAATATTATAAATCTTTCATAAACTATAAAATCAAAATATAAAAAACCCTATACCCTAAAACCCTAACTCATACACAAAACTCTAAACCCTAAAACCCTAACTCATACATAAAACCCTAAACCCTAAAACTCTAACTCTTTCATAATCTATCAAATCAAAATATAAAAATTTATTATATATATTTTTGAACCCTAAACCCTAAACCCCAAACCCTAAACCCCAAACCCTAAACACAAACCCTTAACCCTAACCCCCAAAGCCTAAACCATAACCCCTAAACACAAACCCTAAACCCTAAATCCTAAACCCTAACCCCCAAAACCTAAACTCTAAACCCTAAATATATCCTAAAACCTCAAACCCTAAATAACTACTTTTAAAAATATTTTAAACAATAATAAACTAAAACATCTTATAATTTTATATTGTATTATTATGTATGTTATTCTAAACTATAAACTATAACCTTTCAAGATATGCTTCAAATTAATCTTATTATCAAACCCTAAACTATAAACTATAATCTTAATTGTTATTCTAAAACATAAAATGTGAACTATAACCCTTCAAGATATGCTTCAAATTAATCTTAAACCAATTTTAAAATCACTTTATTATTCAAGAATAAAATTTCAAAATAAAATCATGTAAACAAAAATTTAAATCAATTTTAATCATTTTATTATTTTAAATCATTTTACTTATATATATCCACATTTATTATAACTAGTAATTTTAAAAAATTTAACTCTTTTAAATTTTGTATCTATTATAATTTTAAATTTATCATTTTTGAAATTTCTATTTTTCTGATATTTTTAAACTATTTTCTTATTGGTTATAAGTGGATCACACGGATCACCATCTAAACCGTTAGATCTATATCTTATTTGCAATCTGGACCGTTGATCTTTCTTTTTTTTTTCCTTTTGGTCTTCTCTCGATAGATCTTCTTCTTCTCTCCCCGAATGCTCTCTCCCCATTGCAATCTGTATCTTATTTGCAATCTGCTCACCTCCTGCTTCGACCCAGATCCCAAAATTCCCCTTGCCGGCGTATCTTCCTCTGCCGCATCCTCTCTCTGTTGTCGCTCCCGAGCCGTCGTCACATCTTCGCAGCCGTCACTTCTCCAGTCGCATCTCACCGGCGTCGCGCATCTCCCTCTCCAACAGAGCTCGACGGCATTGGCGGAGAAGATCCTGATGGCATGGCGGAGCAGAGTAGACGGCATGGCGGAGAGGCGCTGCAGATCGATTTGGAGGTCGTCGTCGTCGAGGTGTGGTCTCAGATCTGTGGTCGTCGTCGTCGAGATGTGGTCTCATCGTCGAATCCGACAAGGTCGTCGTCGTTGAGGTGTGGTCGCTGGTATGCGGAGCCAGTCCCTGAGCGTCGGCGGCGTTCGTGAGCGGCGGCGATGAATACACATTACAACAATATATATATATATATATATATATATATATATATATATATTTATATATATACGGAATCAATATATATGAATATATTGTATTTCTTTTGTATTTGTATTTCTTTTGTTTTGTATTTTAGTATTTTTTGTATTTTGTATTTTCTTTATAAATAAATTACAACAAAATCGAACTACCAAACCAAACCAAACCAAAAACCGTACCGGATCTAATTAGAGAAAACCAATATATTAGTAGTCGCTAAGCAGTCGCAAAATCAGTCGCTAGTTGGTAGCTAATTGGTCGCTAAATTTAGCGACTGATTAGTTACTGAAAATAATCAGTCGCAACTTAGTCGCATATTGGTCGCATATTGGTCGCTAAATTTAGCGACTAATTGGCGACTAAACTGCGACATCTATTTTGTAGTCGCCAATTAGTCGCTATTTAGCGACTGTTTTGCGACTCAAATATTTAGCGACGCACTGTTTAGCGACTGCTTATTTTAGTCGCTAATATCCTGTTTTCTTGTAATGATATTGTTTAGAACGTGTTGGTAGTTGGGAGATTCAAACTATTAAGCATAGTTTGCCTTATCAATAAACCGCAAATTCATATATTATTTTAACCATGTTAATTATAAGAAATCATTATCTTCTCGTTTGAAATAGACATAAACAAATCTGCATTTAGAATATAAGTAAATCTCTCGATATATGTGTTTTTGAATGTGATAGAGTGTGTATTTATAGGGATCTTAAAACTTAGGGTTGAACTAAATTAACGAAATCTTCTGTTGGAAAATTGGTATATGCCAAATAATATTTAAAAAAAAAAAAATCAAACTATAGAGATATTGGTTACGATACTGTGATATATTTTAGGAAGGTGGAATAATGAAATGAATAAAAATTGAGGTATATAAATAAATTTATATTTCTTATGAAAATATATGAAAAATCAGGTTATTCGCCATAAATTTGATTTTTAGAATATATTTCCTTTTCAATAATATACAAGGTATTGCTTTCAATATATAACTACTAAAACTTCCAACAATGTAAAACCAACTTTTTATTGTCAAGATACTAAGTTGATAGCCTAATAAAATAATATATAATAATTTGTAATTGCTAATATTTTGTTGAAGGGTTTAAGATTCGCTGAACCATTTTATATTCTAAAACTGCGTCATTAAACAAATATCAAATTGCTATTTAGTTTTACGAAAATAATTCTTTAGGATTCAATCCAGATTCATTTTCTCAATAAGACATTTAATTTTTTGAAAATGTTTATTTTAAACTTTGCCAAATTGATTTGTCCAAGATTTTTCTATGATATCTAAATGTATTTATCTATTAAAGGGATTCTATACTGAACAAAACGTTGTAAAAATTACCGACATATTGGTTTAAAAACATAAAAAGGATCACCCGATCCAATAAATCCAAAAATATATAGCATGTATTAAAAAGGTCTAGTTATTTATAAAAATTATTTAGAAGATGAAATGCGACATAAGATTTTCTTCTGGATATTGCTCAGGAACGGAATTTGGAAAACTACAAAAACAGAAATATATGTATTACTCCTCGATATATAAAATCAAGAAAAATAATTGAATTCAATGTTTTATGAAAACAACATGTTGAGGAAGTTAACAAAGTCGAGATTCTCAGTTTGATCATAGACAATCGTTGAAAGCTCTTCTTCTCCTTTAAGCCAAGTAAAACCTAAATTAATACAACCAAGAAAAAACTTCATAAACATTGAATAAAATGGAGAGAAAGTTATATGAATCAATCATAAACCTAAACATTGACTAACAATACAATAATTTTGATCTAATTACACACAAAATTTCAATGATTACCTGATTCTCATTTTATGAAGAAGCATCGAAGAATCACAAAGACAAGTCTATCTGCATCATTCCAAAAACCTTTTATTAATTCCTCAGCATTTTTCTCAATCAATAAACATTGAAGACTCCGAAGGCTAGATAAGAAAAGAAAGTGCTAAATATTATTAGAGACAAACAACAAAACAACTCAGCTTAATATATAATCAAGATCAATTCACTATATGTCGTGAATGGTAAACTGCAACTTTGGCTCTGCCCAATAGTCTTGAAGATTCCAACATGGGTTGCAACACCAATGAAATCTATAAAGTGATATCAATTAGACAACACATGTTTAAAACATGTTTATTATAATTAAAAGCACAAAAACAAATGTTTGTTTTGAGTTACCTTTAGGATACAGATCATAAACCCTCTGATCTAATATATCCAGAATCGATGTGTAAAAAATAACACGAACATCGGGAATACTATGATAAGCCACACAGAAAAATGTATCAGATATGAAAACCATCTTAAAGTTATGAGGAGTCAAGGAAATATATTGTAGTGAAAGAACTACTTGAGCATTTGTAAGGTTAAACCAACGACCTTCAAACCAAGTTGACCAACAAAAATTTTCAACATCATAAACATGAATGTCCGCCTCTATCTTGATACCCTAAATCCCAAAAATTCACTTTCAATAAAACATGAAATAATAAAAAGAAAACAAACGAAAATGGAAAGAGATATTACCTCTTCATCGACTAAAATCATTGACATTTTAGGATCTCTAATGGAAGAAAAACACATCCATACACGCAGGAGGAAAACTTTTAGATGCAAAAGAAATGTGACATTGTTGTTGTTCTCAGAAAATATTCGGATAACCTGAAGAAACATGGTTGATTCTTGCCATTTTTTTGAACAAAATCTAGAAAGCAAGTTATTTTCGGTAAACAGCAGAATATGAATTGTCTAGGGCAATAACCTTTATAGTTTCTAAAAGTTATGAGTAAAAGGTGTAAAGATTCGAAAAGACAACTCTGGGTTAGTAAATATGTTTGGGACTTAACCGCCACAGATTTTTATTATTTTATTATTACATAATAATAAGAAATAAATACATTTTCGTTTCAAGTTGGTATGAAACAAATCTGCAAATCTTTATTTGGACTATCGGGACTAATTGGAGAATCTGACGTATTGGCAAAAGTGATAGTTATCGCACTTTATCGAGACTATCGGGACTAAACCTTATTTGGTACTCCAAATATTATTTACCAAATCCATTGTTTACCACCAAATTACCACCAAATCCATGTCTATAGTGATAGACAACACTTATTCAGACTATAGGCTCATTAGGACAATCGAGACATGTGATGTGAACTAAAAACGACTTGGCAACAACCTTAAATCGGACTTTTAGATATCGACTATAAATTCACACTCTTTTTTATATAAAATCTCAAACGTTTGTTAGTTCACCTCATATCAAACAAAACTCGAGATAACTGAGCTTCTTCTTTCATGCGACTAAAAGAATAAAACAGAGTTAAAAACCAGAAAACATAGAAATCCATTTTAAATCAAGAAGAAGAAGAAAGTAATGGGAATGATAACGGATTATATGATTAAACTTTTAATGATCCGGAAGAAGACTACCATAGCCAATGAGAAAAAAATAGAGAGAAAACTTCTTGAAAATATGGAAGATCCAAACGATTATGTTTCTAAGCCACCAAACATTGTCTTTCATTGGAGACTAACAAACTTCTCTCGAGAGATTGGTATATGCCATAAATATTTTGTAAAATTCAAACGAATAAAATATTCGGAAAGATATTGTGTTTTTTTAGAAAAGTGAATTAATGAAATGAATAAAAATCAAAGTGATGGCATTCCTGTAAATAAGTTCAACTCCAAACCCTTTAAGTCATTTTTTGCCTTGCCATGTCACCATTCCACGTCAACATTATCCTCCTAGAGGGCTCTCGTGTTGAAGTTGAACTTGCGGTTTAAGTTTTCGACTCTGACTCACTCTGTCACTCGTTTGTTTGAACTTAAGCTTAAGAAGTAAAACACACAACAAATTTTAAACTCACGATCTAAAACCGGGTGCCCTACGTCTCGCTCATAATTTTTTCGAAAATCCACTAAAAATCTTGCTCAAACTTGTCGAAAATCCACAAATAAATGTGCCCTACGTATCTTTATCCCTTTCAAACTCTTACTTCTATAACCTTACTAATGCAACTTAGATACATTCTTCTTATAAAGGCAAATAAGATCTCAAGAATCTCCCGACAAATCTGCATACTTTATTTGTCGGATTAGCCCTGTTCAAATTAATAGAGGTGGTGAATTCAAGTGATTACCTCGCATACCTCGTTCTTTCTATTTGTACTTCTTGTGACAAGATGAGGTTATTGGAGACCGAGGATAAGCTTCAAACATCTTCTACATCTTCAATCCAATGGTCGACACCGACCACAAGTTGGCATGTTTGAATTACTTCTCTTTCGGGTTTTAAGTCCACGTGTGAGTTTAGACCAAATCCGCAAAAGTCCTTGTTGGTGTAATCTCACCATATTTTCTTCCTTCTTTGTGTTCTATATTTCCATTTTCAAATATTTGGTCTCTTATTGACTAGAGACTTTGAGAAGCTTCACTACATCTTGAAACTTACTTGCACGACTTTGGTGAGGATATCAGTTGGATTCCATATCGTAGATATCTTCACAATTTCAATACTTCCCTCTTTAATCTTTTCTCGGGTGAAATGGAACTTGATATCAATGTTTTTTACTCTATCGTGAAACACATAATTTATGGCCAAAGCAATGGCACTTTGAGAAACACATTATCTGAACATATTCTTATTTAACGCCATCTCATCTAACAATCTTTTCAGTCCAGTCATGCGGCTTCCTTAGATGCATCATTTAAGGCCATGTAATCTGCCCCATGTGAAGGAGAGGAAAACTACCGACCGTAAACATGACATCCAACTTATTTTGTTCCCTCCAGTAGTGAAAACATAACCGTGACCTTAATCTATCGTTTTGATATAACTCGTTTTACACCATTTTAGCTATTATTTCTATATCTTTTTAGTTTTGTTATAACATGTTTTCTATAGTTTTTAAGTGATTTCCATATTTTGTAATTTTATTTGGTTTCAGAAAAATTGGACAAAACAAGTAAAAAATTCATATTTTGGCATCGATCCGCAGAAATTCCATACCAGATGGATACCTTCTCATTTTATAAGAAAGTCCATATTCTCATTTTTTTTGTCTTTTTATCATATTTATATTATATTTTTGATAACTATCATTTTCATTCTTTGTTAAATATATTTTTTACTATATGGTTATCACTTTAGCTTTAAAAAAAAAAATATTTCCTATAATTAGATATTTTCAGTTGTTTTAAAATTTAATGATTTTTATTAATTCATTACGGAAAATATAAAGTTATATTAAAATCTTATAATATATAATATTTATATATTATAAAATTAAATATTCATTATAGTTTATTTTATTTGTATGTTTTAGTGATTTTTAAATAAATAAATGAAATTAGTTGAAACAAGAAAGAGCAAAAACTTTCTCTCTCATCAAAGTTTCTCCTCCTTCTTTCTTCAAGAAACAGTCGCTCAAGTTTCATCGTTCCGGCCGCCGGTATCGGATTAGCCGTACCGGCGGAACGGTTAATTTTGTTATCTAGCTTTAGATCTTCTGTTTATATTAGTTTATTTGGTCTTCTCTTTTTGTAGATCTACTGACTGGACTTATCTATGTCGGTTCTAGTTTTCCGATCTACTATCGGAGTCGGCTTTCCGGTGGTGTGCCGGATCTTGCTTTTCTTCCTCCGGTGTTCTTATAGTTAAATCCCGACATGCATCTGTGTGAATCTTCTTTGTAGCTGCAGCTTGATTTTGTTTTCGTCCGTCGAAGTAATATCTTCATCGATTAGTCGGTTTGTATTTCCGGCGGTGGATCCTTTGGTCCCAGATGGAGCTTTCGCGTTTCGAGATGGAATCAAGATGAGAAACTCACGAGTTTCTGGCAGATCTCCTTTGCAGCGCCATCAAGCTTCACGCAAATAGCAGCGGAGGATTCTGGAGTGAAGATTTTCAGTGCTGATTCTCGGAGCCCGGCGGCGAGGCGGTGTCAACTTGTGGAGTGACCGGCGTCGACGTGTCAACAAACCCTTCCTCTCATGTGTTTTCTACCGTACACGTGGCCTTTTCTTGATACCATTAATTGATCAATAGATTGGGTCGTTAATGGGTTCTAAATTTTTATCAAAAGTGCAAATGTGGTTGGGTTTAGGCTTTGTAAATCTGTCACTGTTTTTGGCCTATTAGGTTGTAATTAATAAAAATACTTGCCGACAAAAAAAAATGAAATTAGTTGAAATTACATAATTTTTATTTAAATAATAATGTGAAAAATAGTTTATGTTGTAAACCAATAAAAACCGAACCGAACCAAAATTTTAAAATATCTGATTACATTTTATATATCCAAACTAGAAAGCGGAAATATCTAAAAGAATCCGAATCAAACACGAAACTTACTCCCCTACCTGCAATGAGCAGAAAGACTATAATGCCCTCGTTTTCCCTCCACAAATAAAATGGCTACACTGACCCGATCTAAGTCGGGTTTCCAAATTCCAACCGAAATAGAGTCGATGGCATCTCGTAGATCTCTTATCCTTTTCCTCGAGGTCCTTTCGGTTACGATTCTTTCCGTGACGGCCTTTCTACCGGTAACTGGAAGACTTGCCGGAGAAGACGTCGTCGAAGTCAATCGTTCACAGAGGGAGTTTGATTATTTCGCTCTTTCTCTTCAATGGCCTGGAACTTACTGCCGTGGAACTCGCCATTGCTGCTCCAAAAACGCTTGCTGTAGAGGGTACGTTTATGTGTTTCTTTGATTTGAAATCGTTTCTTGTTCTCTCGAAACCCAAATTTTGTTACGGATCATCTGTCTTGTCTATATTTTTTTGTTTGGTAGCTGTGGATCTGATAAATTCGATTAATTAGAAATCTAGAGCTAAGATTAACTTGTTACTGATCCAGTCAGACTAAGGCTCTGCTTAATTTCTCGCTGTTTGAAAAGATTTGGCTTTTAGGTTTGCTCTTGATTAATCTTATGTGTTTTTTTTTTTACAGCTCGAAGTCTCGAACGCTCCAACTCAGTTCACCATCCGTAAGTTACTCTCTTTGAATTTTAGTTTCAGTTTGAGAAATCAATGTGTGTGTGTATGTTTGTCTGAGTTTGAGCGTTTGATTTTCGGTTGAAGTTTGAAGTTGCTGTTTTGACTGTTTTAAGATAAACATTTTGAAAGTATGAAACTTCCTGTTTTTATAATAATGTTTCTGTATCTAGGAGTTAAATAATATTTTCCAGAAGATATTGCATACTCTGGATTTATAATTAGTGAATGGGTGTGAATGTGATTACGTGGATCTACTTGTTTAATTGTGTGTTCATCACTCTCTGGCATATAAACAATCTGGCTGTAGTTGTGAGTTGCGCAGCTCTCTTATAGATGATTTTCATAGGGATTTGCTGAAATAAATGCTATTTTTCCGTCAGTATTCAGATTTTTATATCTCCTTATTAGACCTTGGTTGATGTACTTGCTTAATGCAGATTTTCTCTGTAGATTTTCTTATGACAACAATAAGTCAGTCTAATAATCTCGAATGCTAATTTCGTAGATGGACTATGGCCTGACTATAATGACGGTTCCTGGCCTTCATGTTGCTATCGATCCGACTTTAATGAGAAGGAGGTAAACATGCTTAATCTACTTTTGTGGTCATTGTTGGAGTTTTCTTTTAGTTGGTTAAATAGCATCCAAAAAGTTGAACTAAATCCACATATGGTATTCAAGTCATGTCTTAATATCTCAAATGAAGATTCTGAAAGGAGACAAAATTGTAGATCTCAACATTGATGGATGGCCTAGAAAAGTACTGGCCCAGTCTCAGTTGTGGTTCTCCATCATCTTGCCATGGTGGAAAAGGATCATTTTGGGGCCATGAGGTGATTTTTCTATCTTTTTTTTAAATAAATTTCTCCGGATAGGTGTATGAATCTCCCATGACCAAAACTAACTGAGTTTCATTTGTTGGTTTTCATGTATCTCTTTGCAATACATGATGACAGTGGGGTAATTATATTTCAATCTTTACTCCTATAAACTGATTTTGCTGCCGATTTCCTCCACATAATTTTTATATAGAGAATGATTCACTGGTGCCGATATTTAGCACAACGCGTTCTGGGTTTGAGTATGCTAGTTCGATAAAATGGGTTCTTCTCTCTTTCTGATATATTTTTATTTATTTTTTTATTATCAGAGAAACATGGGACTTGCACTTCTCCTGTAATTCGTGATGAGTATAGTTACTTCATTACCACGCTTAATATCTACTTAAAGCATAACGTCACGGTAAGTCTTCACAGAGTTAAGTTTATGCCTAGCGAGTTGGTAAAACAAGAAGATTGGGCACACACAAGATTTGTATGCTTCAGTTTGACTTATATAGTTTCATTTGCTGTGGAGATTTTGATCCTTGAAAGTTCTTTAACTGGAGACATATGCACAAATGCTAATTAATGATCTGAGTTTTAAAAAGTTCTTTAACTCTGTATTTCCATTCATTGTCTAGCCGGTCATTTTTCATCTACTGTGGATATTGTTAGTTTTTTTTACATGTTATCAGTTTGCGATGGCATTTTTGTACATTTTTCTCCCTAGAAGAGTTCTTATTCTTAATTGTCGTTTTTTCTTTCTAAACTCTAGATCTATATTGGATAGGATGTCCTTTATAAAGCTGGCTATGTTGCTTCCAACAGCGAGAAGTATCCTCTAGGAGGTATCGTCACCGCCATTCACCGCCATTCAGAATGCATTTCATACGACCCCTGAAGTAGTATGCAAAAGAGACGCAATCGATGAAATACGTATATGCTTCTATAAAGATTTCAAGGTCTATATTCGACATCTCTTTCATCTTAGATTGGTGATTTCCTTACTTAAAATGGCAACTAAGCTATCTGATCATTTGCATTGTTTAAAGTTCAAACAATTTTCTAGGTGATAACTAGGATTTTGCAATCCTTTGAGGTATCAATTCCTCAAGCTTATCGAAATAGCTTTGAGGTATCGAACCTATTCTGGGACGAATAAAACCAATACGCACACACTAAACCTTACTAAACCTTCAGAGTCAAATCAAACAATTTGGTTTTAGTTTCTAGCAATCCTAACGAATTCAAATCGAGCCGAAGTAAACAAAAGCAAATAAACAAACGATTCAATCAATGACAAGAATAAGGCCCAAGGGTTAGGGTCAACGGATAGGTGACTCAGGATGATCAAAGAATCCTAATTCAAACTTCAAACAAGCTAACCTCTTAGCAAGGAACACACAAAGCAAATTGGTTTAATCTCTTAATACCAATTCTTCATTTAATCTTAACTCAAGAACAAATCATCATTTGTGAATCAAAATCAAACGAGCATTCAAACAAGTTCCAATTAGCAACCAATCACTCTAGACATACATTTTCATGCGCTAGAATATGAAAGTTCTAACAAAGCTAAATACTGGAATTTCATCAAACAGGTTGTGAACAAAAAATTCTAAACATCCTAATCAATGTGATCAAGATTAACTAGGCATTAAGAGCACTTTGCTAGATGAGATTTTGACAATTAACTACTAGAATTCCATTGATCACCCCTAATCAACCTAATCCTACCCAACCCACAAGCCTATGGAGAATTACTCACTAATCATAGCTAGATCAACAAAACTCATGGAAATAGAGTTGATCATGGCGAATTAGTGAGAGATTAAAAGATTTGTTGATGGAATAACAAAAGAAGTCTAGATTAATCAAAAGAATCCAATGTGTTCTTACAAAAAAGTTTAGAACATCAAAAACTGCTTAAGAAACAAAATAAAATAGGTTTTTGGCTTAAATAGTCTAAAAGGTGCGAGCCGGGTCAACCCGGAACAAACCGGGTGTTGACCCGGATCTAAGTGCAATTCTGGGGTCGATATCGGTCAGGTGGACCGATATGCAGACCGATATGTGGTCTCGGATTATTTCTGGGTTCGAGCGTATGGGTCCACCTGACCGATATGTGGACCGATATGAACCCTCGAAAATTAATCCGAGAGTCCATATCGGTCGGGTGGACCGATATGGTGGCCGATACTGTTCTCCGAAACTTTGACGAGGGGCTGTATCGGCCCGCCTGGCCGATACTCAGACCGATATGGTCCTTCTTTGGCTCTTCCTTGGTCTTCTGAGCTCAAGACTCCACTTCCAAGCTCACCAATGCTCCTAGATGCCTCCATTCACCTGCAAAACACAAGAAACACTCCAAATGCAAGCCTAGAATGCCTAATCCTAGTCCTAAACAACTCTAGACTCTAGATGTGACAATGACTCGGCAAAATGGTAAGAATGATGGAGAAAAGAAATCAAAACAAGAACTATATACAAGCCTAAATGCATGAAAATGTATGAATATCAATTCCCCCAAACTTGAATCTTGTTTGTCCACAAGCAAGCATAAGTCAATCAACCCATTTGGGAGAAAAGTTTGAAAGCGGGAGCTCATATCCAAAAGTTCAATCAAGATCAACAAGTTTCATTTAAAGCTCATGCAACTAAGATGTATCCAAGTCAAGCTTACTCCAAGGATTTAGCCATACTCATCAAGGCCAATTCTCCAACCCATTTCTCGACTTACACAAGAATTCATATCAATTAGCTATTTGACATTGATTAAGCATTTCAAGTGGATCCTACTCACAACCAAGTGTTCAAACTCATTTGGCAAGGGTTAAGGTTTTGAGATAAAGATGATCTCAATCAAGAAAAAGGGGTTTCTCCACATTCATTTAGGTTCTCTCATGAAGGATTGAATGAGCTTATAGTAAAAGGCTAAGAGTATAGAAGCAATTGGTGCGTACTAACATCGATTTCCGTCTACCCATCGCCCCAATGACCTCCACTCTTACTCTAACCCACCTAGTTTGAGTCTACCATTTATCAAGGCTTTTCTTGCCTATCCATCTTTCTCAATCAAAACACTTCCCATGAAGCTCCCCAAGGATCATTTAAAACCTTTCAAAACAATGGCAATTCTTTTCTTTCAACTTGGCTCAAATCCTTCTTTCTTTAGTAATGACCTCTTTTTCATGAACCCTTTTTTTTTTCTTTCTTTAAATTGAGCACTTTGGCTTCTTTTCTTTTCAAAACATGAGGTACTTTCTTTTTTTATTTGAAAACACATAAGAGCTCTTTCTTTTTAAACACTTTGCCAACAAATACAAGATCCCATTTAACTTTCCTTTTATCCTTTCCCTCTCAAAATCCCTTCCCCCAAACTTCAATCTTAGCCTAATACAAGCAAAAGGTGGTCAAACTTGCATCTATACGGAAATTTTCAACTAGTCGCCTCAAACTCAACACCATTTACTTAGCTCATTCCAAGAGGCCTACCTCTCAACTAGAGTGTTTTTGGGTTTGAAGGAAAGGTGGTGAAGGGTGCGGAATCTATTCAAGCAAACAAGAGTGGTTAAAGGGAGAAGAATGCTTGAATATTTTGGGGTATCCATGAGTTTAAAAACACTAAGAAGGAGCAGGATAATTGCAAGTCAAGTTAAGGTTCTCACTTTGAATAGAGCTAGCTTCAATTCACATTTTGCTTCAGTTTTAAAACAAGGCTGAATGTTAGCGTTCCAAGCAAGGTTCGTTCTAGCTTTCATGCTTAACTCGGGATACAATCCTAGTGCACTCAATTAGCTAAACAAGCTAGCATTCGAAACCATTTTCACCCAATTAAACTTTACAAGGAAATTCAATCATTGCTCCCAAATGCATGAATCCTACAACACTAACTAGACTCGATCCTACATGCTTATTTTTGTGAAAATTTTCGAAATTTTTTTTAATTTTTTTTGGTTTTTCTATGCCTTAGATGAATGCATGAGACTCAAGATTAGTAAGTAGTCTCTCCCCCAAACTTAAATCACACGGTCCCTTGTGTGATCTAGGCAAGGAGGATAAACCAAAAACACACAAACAAAAAGCAAACAAAGAAAAGAAGAAAAATATGTACAATGGTGGAGTGTAACCTGGCTAGTAGTGGAGGAAAGGAGGTGATGAATCCCCCATGGAGTAGGTCGGGTTGGAGGAGGAGTAGGTAGGTGTCTTCATGGCTCTCCTCTTCTTCCTCCGGTCCTCGCGGGTAGAGTGGCGGTGAGGATCCTCATAATAGGAGTCGTGGGCCATGCGTGCAGATCCTGATGTCTCGTGTCCAGCAACCGAGTATCTGCCTTGCTCCAATTCAGCCTGCTCAACCAGAACATCGGCCTCAGCTATCACCTCCTCGGTGGCCGCCTGAATCTCCTCATCTGCACCAGCCTGAGCCTCTCGGGATGTGGAAGCCTGTCCTGCAGCGCCACTCTTGTCCTTCTTCCCGACAATCATCTTAAGCACTTTGGTCACCTTCTTCAAACAGGAGGCCATCTTCTTAATGTTCCTACCGTGCCATTTGCTCTGCTTCTGGAGGCTCCGGTTCTGGTCCCTCAATGCCCTGATCGTCCTGTTCTCGATAGGATCATCTAGAGGCTCAATAAGGTACCTGTGCAGCCCATACACCCCAGCAGGTGCGTCGGAAGTATCATGCTCTGCTGCAGCTGCTCTCTGTGACCCGTGAGGTCCAAACACATGCTCCACTCCCGGTAAGAATCTTATATTAGCTCTGTTGGCAAAGCTTGTAATGTCGGGGTTTGGGAGGAGGTACTCTTCTTCATGGGTAGTGCCTGAGCACATCCGGTAGAGATGGCGCCCTGGAGGCGGCCTGGATGCAAGGTAGTGAGTTCGGGTAAGGTATTGGATATCCATCCATGCAACAAGTGTGGTTTCCCCAAATGTCTTCTCGTTCATGCTTCCTTCCAGTTTTATCTTCTTTTTCACAAGCAACGGTGTGATCACACCAGCCATGCTGAACTTCGGGTTAGAGTCCCTTACTGACATAGCCCACTCTCTGTGGACAACAAACTGCTCTATCAGAATGGAAGTGTAGCTCGGGAGGCGCTCAACCGGTGGTATGGGCTGACCGTTGGGATAAGTGAGCAGGAGTGGCTACAGCCCAATGTACAACATCTTCATTTCCTGCTCGTGGACTTGGTTGGCCTCCTTCCTAGCAAAGAACGTGTGTGCCAATGCCTTGTGCACATATCTAATAGTCGGATGTCTGATCCTTGCAGCTTTCATACCCCCCAGCTTAAAGGGCCCATCAGCTATCATCTGCCAAACACCCTCGAGATCGTCCTTATCAATAGGGATAAAAGTCCCCAGCTGAGCACCATTCTCTGGAAAGTCAAAGACAGCAGCTATGTCCTCATACGTCATGCTAAACTTCTTCCTGCCCATTTGGAAATCAATCTTTCCCTTACTCACTTCCCCTGTTAAAGCTGCTCTTCTCATATTGACCGTTGCCTGCATGGTTGAGAGGAACTGACATGCCGAGCTCTGATAGGAGTCACTGGCAAGGTTGAAAAACTCCTTAAGACCCATGTTCTCTACAATCTCGTTTTAGTCATCTAGCAGCCCAAGTGCAGTCAGTGTCGGGGTGTGAGGGTATCGGGTTGACAAGAACGGTATCCCCTCCAGCTTGTCACATATCTCAGAAGCGGTGAACTTTTGTGGGTTCTCAATTACTTTCCCTGGAGCCTCGGGTGCCTCTTCCTCAACAGCTACCCCTTTTCCTCTCGATGAGGTTCCCACATCTTCAACCGGCTTTTGTGCTTTTGGTTTCGGGTTGGCACGCTTTCTCGTCATTGTCCTACAAAAGACAACTCATAAAGTGAATCAGCACAGATCGCAATCCAACCACACAATGAATAATAGCTTGAGACATCCATGATCAACAATTATGGGAGCTTAACAATTGCATACTTTTTCAGTTTCAATGGAGCAAGCAAGCCTAAACATCTTAACCAAACTCATTTCTAGCTCAACATAAACACAATGCGTAAGCAAATCAATCACTTTCTTGAGCAATTCACAACCTCATCAACCAAAGGTCCTTAATGCACATTTTTGAAACTTTTGTGAAACAAAACTCATCCAAATCAAGTAGTATCACAAAGTCAAGCCTTTATCAATCCAATGCATCATTAGAATCCATCCAATTGGAAAACCCCCAATATTTTCGGATTCCAAATTTCTCAAGAACCCTAATTCACCAAAGATCAAATTCATTCATTCTTAGGGCGAAATTGGTTATGGGTGTTGGTTCAAACACATATTGGGAAGGAATTCAAACAATATCAACCATCAACAACCAAACAAATTCAAGTTCAAAATTTCCGGGTTTTTCAATCCGAAAATCTTGAGAAAGATGAGAGTTCTACCTTGGTTTGTGATGGAGGATGGTGATTGAGAGTGAATGCAAGTGATAGAGCTTTGAAAACCTTGGATTTAGCAACCGAAAAATCGAATTTTGGTGGAGATTTGAGAGAGAAAAGTGAGTTGGAAGAACTTGGAGGATTTGTTGTTGAAATCGCAATAGGAGCCAAGAGAAAGAGCGAGAAACGCGTGTGGGGAGAAGAAAAGAGGGGGAATAAATCGATTTTGGGTTAAAATCCGGTTAAAACCGGTTTGAAATCGGTTTAGGGTCAGATTGACTTACCTGGGCGAAGGGCGTATCGGTCTGGCCAGCCGATACGCCGACCGATATTACCTCTCAGATTTATTTCCTGCACCCCGTATCGGTCTGGCCAACCGATACGGTGACCGATATCTGCTCACTCCGAAGACCTGTATCGGTCTGGCCAACCGATACGGGGACCGATATTGAATTTTCTGGGGAATCCGTATCGGTCTGGCCAACCGATACGGGGACCGATATGGAGCCTCGAATTATTTTTACCAGAACCGTATCGGTCTGGCCAACCGATACGGAACCCGATATTGGCTCCTGCACCATTTTTCTTCATTTCCACGGTCTTTGCTCAACTCCAACTGATCTACAACCTCGTCCTTAAGCCAAAACCTGACAAAACTCAAAGCAAAACATCAAAAATAACAAGCAAAAGACGTATGTACAAGGATAAACATGGGAATGTCTCCCAAGTGCGCTTTTATTTAAAGTCGTTAAGCTCGACTTCGCAAACCGTGATCTCAGGCTGAGGGAGGGCTAGAGAGTGGAATGGAAGTTCCCTCATCTATTACTTCTGAGACGGAGTAGTGCTTGAGTCTTTGGCCATTGACCGTGAACTCTTCATCAGATTTTCCAAAAAGTACCACTGCTCCATATGGTCTCACCTCCTTCACTCTTAACGGCCCCGACCATCTAGACTTGAGCTTTCCGGGAAAAAGTTTCAACCGGGAGTTAAAGAGCAACACAAGATCTCCTTCCTTGAACTCTTTCTTCTGAATCAGCTTGTCATGGAAAAGCTTGGTCCTCTCCTTATAGATCTTCGAGCTCTCAAAAGCCTCAAGCCGTATCTCGTCAAGTTCATTCAGCTGAATCAACCTCCTCTCAGTGGCGGTCTTGATGTCAAAGTTCAGCAACTTGACAGCCCACATGGCCTTATATTCCACCTCCACCGGTAAGTGACATGACTTACCATACAACATGGTGAATGGTGTAGTGCCCAAAGGAGTCTTGAAAGCAGTCCTATAGGCCCACAGTGTGTCATCAAGTTTCTTAGCCCAATCTTTCCTTGAAGCTCCAACAGTCTTCTCTAGAATGGCCTTGATCTGCCTATTGGACACTTCAACTTGGCCACTTGTCTGAGGGTGATATGGTGTTGCAACCTTATGCTTCACCCCATACTTCTTCAAAAGGCTCTCAAATAGCTTGTTGATGAAATGTGAGCCTCCATCACTGATCACAATCCTCGGGATTCCAAATCTTGGGAAGATAATGCTCTTGAACAGCTTTATTACTACCTTGGCGTCATTAGTTGGACTCGCCACTGCTTCTACCCACTTGGAAACATAATCCACAACTACTAAGATGTAGCTATTCCCGTAAGAAGATGGAAACGGTCCCATGAAATCAATGCCCCACACATCAAACACTTCAACTTCAAGGATGGGGTTTTGAGGCATCTCATTCCTTCTACTGATATTCCCCTTTCTCTGACAAGGATCACACTTAGTAATGAACTCTTGGGCATCCTTGAACATTGTAGGCCACCAAAACCCAGCTTGTAGAGCCTTCTGAACCGTCTTGAAAGTGGCAAAGTGACCACCATAATCTGACCCATGACAATGTAGTAGAATGCCTCCCACTTCTTCATCAGCTATGCACCTTCTATAGAGCTGATCATTGCACAAAGTGTAAAGGTAAGGCTTATCCCAATAGTACCTGTTGACATCTCTAAAGAACTTCTTCCTTTGGTAGCTATCGAGGCTCGGTGGTTCTTTCCCAACAGCTAGGAAATTGACTATATCAGCATACCACGGTTCCTTGTCTTCAATAGAGTTCATTTCCTCGATCTTCATTCTTGTATCATGAGCATCCTTAACAGCCTTGCAAGCCATTAGCTGCTCCTCAGGGAGAGAGTCGTCTAGAGGAACATCATCCTCAATTCTCAGTCTTGACAAGTGATCTGCTACCCCATTCTCAATGCCCTTCTTGTCCTTGATTTCCAAATCAAACTCTTGCAACAACAGTATCCACCTCAGAAGCCTTGGCTTGGCATCCTTCTTGGCAAGTAGATACCTCAACGCAGCATGATCCGTGTACACCACAACTTTAGATCCAACCAAGTACGACCTGAACTTCTCGAAGGCAAACACCACAGCAAGAAGCTCTTTCTCCGTTGTTGCGTACCTCACTTGAGCATCGTCCAATGTCCTACTAGCATAGTATATGACATGAAGTTTCTTTTCTTTCCTCTGCCCAAGGACTGCTCCCACTGCGTAGTCGCTTGCATCACGCATGATCTCAAATGGCAACTCCCAGTCGGGAGCTTGGACTATCGGGGCGCTAATCAAGGCCTCCTTGATCATGTGGAACGCTGCCAAACACTCATCATCAAACACAAAATCTGTCTCCTTACACAGCAGACGTGTAAGTGGCCTAGCGATCTTGGAGAAGTCCTTAATAAACCGTCGGTAGAACCCTGCATGACCCAAAAAGCTTCGGATCCCTTTCACTGAGTTTGGTGGCTGAAGACTTGTCATCACCTCTATCTTAGCCTTATCCACTTCGATACCATTCTCTGAGATCTTGTGACCCAACACAATCCCTTCTGTCACCATGAAGTGGCACTTCTCCCAATTCAGCACGAGGTTCGTCTCTTCACATCTCCTTAAGACCCTGCACAAGTTCAGCAAACAGGAGGAGAAAGAAGAACCATACACAGAAAAATCATCCATGAAAACTTCCACAATATCCTCAATAAGATCTGAGAAAATAGACATCATGCACCGCTGAAAGGTAGCCGGTGCATTGCACAAGCCAAATGGCATCCTTCGATAGGCAAAGGTACCATAAGGACAAGTGAATGTCGTTTTCTCCTGATCATTGGGATGTATCGGAATCTGAAAGAACCCACTATATCCATCAAGAAAACAATAGAAAGGATGATTAGCAAGGCGTTCTAGCATTTGATCAATGAACGGTAATGGAAAATGATCCTTCCTAGACGCGGCATTTAGCTTTCTATAGTCAATACACATCCTATGCCCAGTGATAGTTCTAGTAGGAATCAATTCATTGCTGTCATTTTTAACCACAGTAATCTCCCCTTTCTTTGGAACACAATGCACGGGTGAAACCCAAGTGCTGTCCGAGATAGGGTAGATTATCCCTGCATCAAGCAACTTTAGAATCTCTTTCTTGACTACTTCTTTAAGGTTAGGATTCAATCTCCTTTGGTGCTCAATAGAAGACATGGATTCATTTTCAAGGTGGATCCTATGAGTACACAAGCTAGGCGACAATCCTTTTATATCATCAAGCGAATATCCTATTGCCTTTCTAAACTTTTTCAATTCAGTGGTCAAAACAATCAATTCATCATCATTCAGCAACTCATTCACAATGACAGGATAGGTAGAGTTGGGGCCAAGAAATGCATACCGAAGCCCCCGCGGAAGGGGCTTTAACTCAACCTTTGGCGCCTTAAGCTCGCTCCAATCGTCAGCTACAAGCTGCTCCTTGCACAGCTCCACTCCTTTGGCGCCATCGGTACCCATGTCTACAGCAAACACCTCCAGCTCCTCACACACTGAGTTTGATCCTAGCTCGATGAACTCAACCTCTTCTAACAAAGGCTTGTGTGAATCAAGTGCTCTCATGTAAGCCCAGCTCTCCTCTTGAAGATATCCATACTCCCCACATTCCTTGGTCAAGGTGACCTCTAGAGGATCCTCCATGTTCAACTCTTCAAGGAGCTCATCAGCTAGCTCATCCATAGTCTCAATGTAAAATATTTGACCTTGAATGGTTGGCTTCTTCATCACCTTGTTGATGTCAAATTTGAGCACTATGTCTTTCCCAAGGTTGAGGTCTATCTTCCCTTTCCTGACATCTATAATCGCACCAGCTGTGGCAAGGAAAGGTCTCCCAAGAATTAGAGGATCCTTTGGTTCTTCATCCATCTCCAGCACAATAAAATCTGTAGGAACTTCAAATCCTCCTACTTTCACCGGAAGATCTTCTAGGAGACCAATTGGGTATCTCACTGATCTATCTGCAAGAACCAAGGAGATCCTACATGCTTTGTAGGTAGAGAAACCCAGCCTCTTGGCTACTGAGAAGGGCATCAAACTTGCGCTCGCTCCAAGATCACACAAACAACCCTCAAACCGGTATGGACCAATAGCGCATGGAAAAGTAAAACTGCCAGGGTCTTCAAGTTTCTTTGGGACAATATCCCTTTGGATGATTGCACTACACTCATGAGACAACACAACCATCCCTTGCACTCCCTTGGTTCTTTCCTTGATTGCATCCTTGAGAAACATGCTATACTGAGGAACTAGCAAGAAGGCATCAATCAAAGGCATGGTCAGCTCAACATTCTTCATCTGCTTGTCAAAAAGAGCTTTGTACTTCTCTAGAAGCTTCTTCTTGAATCTGCCCGGAAAAGGTAGCTTGGGCTCATAGGGTGGTGGCACAAACACCACATCCTTCTTCTTGAGTGTATCATTCACTACTTCTTCAGCTACAGCCTTTCCTTTCCTCTTAGCCATGTCACTATCACTCTCTTTGTTTAGAGCAGAATTTTCAGAATTCTCCTCCCCTTCTTGAACTTCAATGTCCTCATTGAGTGAAGATGTCAGCTTAGGCTTGGGTACTTGACTTTGTTGCAACTCTTTACCATTTCTCAGGGTGATTGCGCTGATATACTCCTTTGGGTTTTGCTCAGATTTTCCGGGTAGAGTACCTTGAGTGCGGGACGTAGAGGCATTCTTGTTTTCCATGTTTGTGACTCTTGATGTCAAACTCTGTAGCTCATTCTTGAGGTCCCGTACTTCCATAGCTCCTGAGGCTTGTCCTTGAAGGAGTTGCTGCATCATGCTTTTCAGCTCATTGTCAACTCCCGAATTAGAAGAAGTTTGTTGTTGTTGTTGACCAAAACCAGGTGGGTATTGTTGCTTTGGAGCATAGCCTTGTTGACCTTGAAACTGAGGCTTGTTTACAAAACCTTGTTGGTTGTTGTAATTGACATATGGCTTTTGCTGTTGAGGTTGTTGAAAGCCTTGTTGACCTTGTGGTTGAGCTTGTCCTTGGGATGGAGCTTGAGGATAAACTTGGTCTTGAGGATTGGCTACATTGTTGCTGCGGTATGAGAAGTTTGGGTGGTTTCTATAGTTTTGGTTGAAGCCCTTGTTGAAACCACCTTGGCCAGCAATGAAGTTAATCTCCTCTTGAGTTAAATCCTCATCATCATCATAAAATTGAGGTTTAGAATCCTCCTGGTGTCCCACAAAGCTGATGTTCTTTTGGCCAATGGAGATCATCTTGTCCAACTTCTCATTCAAAGCCTTTATCTCTTTCTCATACTTCTCATCTGAAGCTGATGATCCTCTATTAGTCCTCTCATAATCCTCATTGTAGTTTCCATCACTTTGTGCGAGATTTTCAATCAGCTCCATAGCTGCATCTACTCCCTTGCCTAGGAAGTGTCCATTGCTGCATGAATCAAGCATTGCCCTCATTCTAGGAAGCACTCCGCGGTACAGGTTGCTGAGTAGTGTTTCCTTGGTGAAACCATGGTGTGGGCACTGAGTGGTGAGCTTATTGAACCTCTCCCAAGCTTCAGCGAAGCTCTCATTGTTGCGCTGCACAAACCCGGATAGCTCACTGCGAAAACGGGCAGTCCTAGTAGGTGAGAAGAACTTCTTCAGGAAAGTTTTTTTCAGGTCTCCCCAAGTAGTGATGGATCCTGGAGGGATAGTGCTTTCCCAATCCTTGGCTCTGTCCGCCAAAGAGAAAACGAACAGGCGCATTTTTAACCCATCATCAGTCACACCATTCAACCTCGTAGTGGCACAAATCTTGTCAAAGGTGTCCAAGTGTTGTAGCGGGTCTTCAGATGCTAACCCATGGAACTGATTGTTCATCACCATAGCGCGGATCTCAAAATTATTATTGTTCACCGCTGGTGGAATGATTCCTCGCCGGTTAGCATTTGTGTCAGGTGTATCTCCATCACCAATAGCTCTAACCGGCTGCTGTTGCTGCTGTTGCTGCTGCTCATCCTCGTGGTTATCCATAACTGTTTGCTCAACACTTTCAACTGAAACAGCACGTTCTTGTGCTCGTCGTTCCCTTGCTAGTCTCCTCTCGTGTGCTTTGATGTCGTAAACTCTTGCAACTAAGTTTGTAGTCCCTTTGCTGCGCAAGTTCATACACCTAGCATCAATAAGAAAGAAAGTAGCAAATTAGTAACAATAACTTGAACTAAAAAGGAATAGAAAACGAATTGATATATCTAGAATCCCAAAATGGCAACGGCGCCAAATTGATAACTAGGATTTTGCAATCCTTTGAGGTATCAATTCCTCAAGCTTATCGAAGTAGCTTTGAGGTATCGAACCTATTCTGGGACGAATAAAACCAATACGCACACACTAAACCTTCAGAGTCAAATCAAACAATTTGGTTTTAGTTTCTAGCAATCCTAACGAATTCAAATCGAGCCGAAGTAAACAAAAGCAAATAAACAAACGATTCAATCAATGACAAGAATAAGGCCCAAGGGTTAGGGTCAACGGATAGGTGACTCAGGATGATCAAAGAATCCTAATTCAAACTTCAAACAAGCTAACCTCTTAGCAAGGAACACACAAAGCAAATTGGTTTAATCTCTTAATACCAATTCTTCATTTAATCTTAACTCAAGAACAAATCATCATTTGTGAATCAAAATCAAACGAGCATTCAAACAAGTTCCAATTAGCAACCAATCACTCTAGACATACATTTTCATGCGCTAGAATATGAAAGTTCTAACAAAGCTAAATACTGGAATTTCATCGAACAGGTTGTGAACAAGAAATTCTAAACATCCTAATCAATGTGATCAAGATTAACTAGGCATTAAGAGCACTTTGCTAGATGAGATTTTGACAATTAACTACTAGAATTCCATTGATCACCCCTAATCAACCTAATCATACCCAACCCACAAGCCTATGGAGAACTACTCACTAATCATAGCTAGATCAACAAAACTCATGGAAATAGAGTTGATCATGGCGAATTAGTGAGAGATTGAAAGATTTGTTGATGGAATAACAAAAGAAGTCTAGATTAATCAAAAGAATCCAATGTGTTCTTACAAAAAAGTTTAGAACATCAAAAACTGCTTAAGAAACAAAATAAAATAGGTTTTTGGCTTAAATAGTCTAAAAGGTGCGAGCCGGGTCAACCCGGAACAAACCGGGTGTTGACCCGGATCCAAGTGCACATCTGGGGTCGATATCGGTCAGGTGGACCGATATGCAGACCGATATGTGGTCTCGGATTATTTCTGGGTTCGAGCGTATGGGTCCACCTGACCGATATGTGGACCGATATGAACCCTCGAAAATTAATCCGAGAGTCCATATCGGTCGGGTGGACCGATATGGTGGCCGATACTGTTCTCCGAAACTTTGACGAGGGGCTGTATCGGCCCGCCTGGCCGATACTCAGACCGATATGGTCCTTCTTTGGCTCTTCCTTGGTCTTCTGAGCTCAAGACTCCACTTCCAAGCTCACCAATGCTCCTAGATGCCTCCATTCACCTGCAAAAAACAAGAAACACTCCAAATGCAAGCCTAGAATGCCTAATCCTAGTCCTAAACAACTCTAGACTCTAGATGTGACAATGACTCGGCAAAATGGTAAGAATGATGGAGAAAAGAAATCAAAACAAGAACTATATACAAGCTTAAATGCATGAAAATGTATGAATATCACTAGGCTCTGAGAATGGCACCAGTTCATGATAGCTTTTTTTTATGTTTATCACTGACAGCCCAGGGACTGTGTTGGTTCAAAAGACATGACGTCGAAAAAATCATGTGTCCCAAGTACGTAAGTTTGCCGGAATACACGCCATTAGGTAAACCAGTAGTGTAGATTCATGATTTATTAGAAAAAAGATTACTATGGAAATATGTTGAAGACTTTGATGAGAATTTTATATGTTTTATGCAGATGGTGATGATATGGTTCTCAAGATGCCAACAGATGAATAAAATCTTTCTTGTCTTTTTAGAAGAGAGTAATATTCACATACGAGTTTGATATTGTAATTTTATGGCCAAAGTATAAACAACGAATAAAGATTGGCTTGTCTTTGGAATTTCTTTTCCGTCCTTTTACTTTTTTTTTTCTTACCCAAGAGAAGTAAGCTTTAGATACTCTTGTCAAATTACATCAATGCCTATCTTTCTTCTCAAGCATAGCTTCAAGCGAGACAGGAACAACATTATCTAAAATAGCATGATACATTGGGAAGATGGATATGTATTTAGCAAGGTAATATGCCGCCATATTAGCATCCCTTTTGACAATCGAGAAGGATGGTCTAAGGAACCTCCTTATCTTGTGAGCTTCAGCAATAATGTTTTTACTGGAGAAGCACAACTCATTACGTGATTTCCAGATTCTCCACAGAAGCCATGGCTATAGTTGTAGGTTCTCTTTTGCTACTAACGTTATAACTCCATCAAGATCCATTCCTGTTGCCATGTAAGAGAACATGGAACCAACATTGAATGGGTGATAGAGAGATGCCAGAGGTGACATGCTCCATACCAGTCGTGCATATGGACATCTAAAAAATAGATGTTAAACTGTTTCTTCTTGGCCACAGCGTGGACATGATGCATCCATTGTGAGATTCTTTATCTTCAGGGAGGCCAGAACTGGGAAGGTGCTACTAATGCACTTCGAGATAAAATGTTTGACTTTTGGGAAGGTTGGAAGCTCCCAAGTCTTGGCTAAGAGGGCATTTATGCTTGGTTAATTGACCAGATTGGCTGGCTCATCCTTCTTTTGAAATCTGTTTATCCACAGCCAGTACGCAAATTTGACAAAGAATCTTCCATCCTTAGAGTGGATCCAAGAGTATCCAAGGTCTTCCTCTACACTGACTGGTCGTATCTGCATAATAACCTCTATATCCCTTTCCTCAAATACCTGTCCGAGACGAGTCACATCCCACTGATCAAAGCATGGATCTTTTAGATAAGTGAGGTAAACATCTTAAGGATTAATGCCAGTCTGATGCATTGGAGGTCTTAGAGGATCGAGAAGAAGACACAAATCTTTGAAGATTTCTATCTTACCACCATTACCAAAGTTTCTTCCAGCCCCCTGCATGATCAATGGAATCGCACTGTGAATGCTTCTCCAAGCAAAGGAGGACCTCGGTCCAAGCTTAGCTTCCAAAGGGTTGTCTTTGGGGAAGTAATTTCCTCTGAAGACCTTAGATATAAGCGAATATGGTAAGGTCAGAAACCTCTAAACCTGTTTCCCAAGCATAGCCAAATTAAATCCTTCCAATTCTCTGAACCCAAGTCCTCCATCTCTGTTAGACACAGTCAGTTTCTTCCATGCTTTCTAATGAATTCCTTTACATGTATTCTGATTCTCCCACCAGAAGTTAAAAATCTTACTTGTGATTGAGTCGCATAGCGATTTAGGGAGCTTGAAGCACCACATAATATGAGTGGGAAGAGCCATAACCACAAACTTGAGGAGGACCTCCTTGCCTCCACTAGTTAGATAGCGATTATTCCAAGACTTAACCCTGGAGTCTATTCTTTCATCCTAGTATTTGAGAGTGGAGACCTTTGATCCAGTAATCATTTCAGGCAATTCCATATACAAACCTTTCCCACCTTCAGTTTTGATTCATGTGACTTGCTTTCTCTCCTCATCCTTCACTCTTCTGCCAAACACTAGGCTTGATTTTTGTAAATTAACTTTCTGACCAGAAGCCCTCTTGTATTCAATGAGGATTCTCATAGCATCCTAAGCTTCATCCATTGTGGTCTGAGGAAGAGCAGACTGTCATCCGCAAAAAAAGGTGAGAGATCGAGGGGGATTGCTCTGCAATTTTGATGCCCGTGGTCTTTCGGTGACTCTCAACATCCTTAAAAGGTCCTGCAAGTTTCTCCACGCTCAAAATGAATATAAAGGGGAGATAGAGGGTCGCCCTGAAGAATGCCCCTTGAAGGGGTAATAGGTCATGAAGGCTGAACATTAATAAGGACTTTGTAGGCAACCGTGGAGATGTAAGACATAACCCTTGAAATCCATTGATCCGAGAAGCCAAGAACTTTCATTGTCTTCTCTATGAATGGCCATTCAAGTCTATCAAAGGCGTTCGTCATGTTTGTCTTCATTCCCACAAATCCTACTGCGATTTTATCTCTTGTCCGTAAGGCATGAATAACTTCATCAGCTATCAAGATGTTATCCTGGATGAGCCTCCCTTTACAAAAATCAGCTTAGTGCTCTGTTATTAAGTCAGAGAGAATGCTCTTGAGTCTTGTGAACATCACCTTTGAGATTACCTTGTAAGAGAAATTTCTTATACTTATAGGCCTGAAGTCGGTTAACTTGTGTGGATGACTCTTCTTGGATATCAAACAAATATGAGTTTCATTGAGTCTTTCATCTAGATTGCCATTCTCCATGAACCCTCTTGCTATGTCAGTCACCCAGTGAGCCTGATAAAAAGCTCGAGTGAAGCCATCAGAGCCATGTCCTTTATCAGCTCTTAAATTGAAAACTGCTTGTTTTATTTCTTCTTCTCCTACACTTCTAATCAGCCATGAGTTTTGTTCATCTGTGATGCGATTGAAATCATCCTGTCAACTGATTTCAGTCTGGTATAGTTCAGAGAAATATTTCATCACAATACAACTCAAGTCTCTGTAAGAGTATGCAGGGATTCCATTTTCATCTTCCAAGTGATGGATTTTGTTGAAAGCTCGTCTATGCTTGGTAATCGCATGGAAGAATTTAGTGTTAGGATCTCCAAAATTGACCCCAGTTAACTCTACTACTGTGTCTTCAATGTGCATATTCTTCCTTATATGCCTCACGCAATCCCATTTTGAGCTCAGTCAAACAATCTTTGTCAATTTGATCCTGATGGGTCATAGCAACAATCCTCTGTTTCAGCTCTTTGATTCGAACTTCAGAATTTGTCTTTAAATGCTTCTTCCATTGTGTTATCTCTGCTCTACAACTTTTAAGCATGTCAACTAGGCTACACTCCTGCATACCTTCATGAGATGCATTCCAACCATTGATCACATCATTTACAAATCCCGGCTTGTGGTGCCATCTCTTGTCATATCTGAATAGTCCTTTTCTCCTTGGCCCTTTTCCATCATAGCAAGTCACCATTGGACTGAGATCCGATCCTATTCTTGGGAGACAATGAGTGATTGATTCCGGAAACAAACTATACCATTCTGAATTAGCCACCACTCTATCAAGCTTACAGTGAACAATCCTGTCTCCTCTGAAGCCAAACCAATAGAGATCATTTCCTTGGTGTGGCAGCTCGATTAGATGTAGAGATTGTAAGAAGATTCTGAATGGGATGAAGGTACTTTTAGCCCTTAATGATCCTCCTCTTTTTCCTTCATTGCTTAATATCTCGTTGGAATCTCCTAAGAGGATCTAGGGGCCATTCCTCTTGACACCAAGCCTTGTAAGCTGCTCCCAAACTTTACATCTTTGATTTTAGACAAGATCACCATACACTCCAGGTAAGAAGAATATCTTTCCCTACCATTGAATCTCCGCATCTATAAATCTTGTACACTTACTGAGGATTCTTACTTGAATTTATTGATTCCAGTTCTGGATCCACTGTACTGATATCATAGAAACCTAAATTGCTGCAAAGTGTTTCCATGTACTCTCTCCCATTTTTGGTCTCATTGAGGAAATTTAACTATGGGACATATTGACCATATATGTCCCTTAGGTGTCGAACTGTAAGGGTATTCCCCACCCCTTGACAGTTCCACACCAGTGTTGTCATATGGAAGGCGGTGGTTTAAGGTTAACCACAAACCTTGGTTTCTCGGTGTTTATGGGACTACAGAAACTTGAATTACATAATTTAAAGTGTAACAAGCTTGAGACTGAACTTTCCTAGCCGGAAAAAGACTTGAACCTGCTGAGCTACTGCCTTCAGAGTGGTTTCCTTTAATCAGGTTCTCAGCTGGGGCTTCTTCTGATCGTTTAGATTTGTTCTTTGATCTACCATTGCTTCCATTCTTCTTTATGTTCCTTGCAGAGGGCGATTGATCATTGATAGATGGAAGCATTTGATTCAAAGACAAGTTAGAGTCAGGCCCAAAGAGTTTTTTTCCAGCTCCTTATCCGGTTTAGCCTTTCCAAAGGTTGGGCGAGATCCTGAAGGAGTGGCTACAGGCTGTTTGACTCTCCATTCCTGCGCAACCATAGGTTTATTACCTTGAGCTTTAGAGCTGTTACCAAGTCTGGAGAAGACCGAATCATTCTGAGTTGGATGGGCCTCTTGTGTCTTGTTAGAAAGTTGATTTGGAGGCTTTGTCTCATGGCTAACTGGTTCCACTATAGAGATTCTATAGAGATTCCTCCTTACTGTTTTTTGCTCTCCTCTTTCAAATTATTTTTGCTCTTCCTTCATTTTCACCCTTTTGCAGTCTGCTTTTCCTTCACCTCCTCTGGCTTCGAGACCTCATTTTGGATCCACCTTAAGAAAATTGGTGGCCATATAGATCAGCAGAGACCTTCTTTTATTGTAGAGGGGATAAAATATTTTATATATTTCTTACGACAGTGATATCAATCGTGAGTCAATCTTTTACAGAAAAGCATAGTTTCGAAAGCTTCTCGTAATTAAACTCAACCGTGATCAGTTCTCCAATTTGAAACTTGTATGATTCTTGAAGAAAAGAAGCTCTTCAATTTGTATCAAACTCGCGCACGAACATACTCCAGGGAAGTGGACCTTTTATCATGTAACTCTACCTTTTATACATTTCCCAGTTCCTTGGCGATCGTCTTATCTGTTTCATCTGTTAGGAGATGAATATGTGTGCCCTTGATGCGAATCCAGAAAGGTATTCTGGTCAAGAAATCCTTATCTGGCGCTGAGCTCCACTTCTCTCCTGCAAGCATCTAACTGTTGATTTACCAATGGGCATTTTCTAGAGTTTTCTCAAGATCATCCTTATTTTGGAACCGAAACTGGATCTTATCTCGCACAATACTTTTACCCGAGACTTTTTCTTCCATTTCCCAGATCTGTGGTAAACCTATGATAACATTGTCACCTTTCATGGCGTCTGTGTTGAGGATCCAAACAATGATGCTATTAGCGTGCTCCTCCAGCAACTGTTGGTTAATAATCGCCGGAACTTCGACTGGTTTTCCAGATTAACTCTTTCTCGGTCTTTAATCATCTGAATGAGGTCCTCATCTTTCCTCTTGGGGCTCTTCATTTTGCTCGACGGAGAAAGCCTCCTCTCAGTAGGATCAAGGTCTATGTGAGTGATAACGTGATCAAGACTAAAATGAGAATCAGAAAACCTCCCCAGATTTATGACTGAAAAGCCCTAAAACAAAATCCGGATTTAGGGTTTCAAGATCTACTCTGAAAATACAAAACTAACCTAGATCTACTTCTCCTTAACTCTTCTATCTATGAGAATCCTTATAAAGGGCTCAGAAAGCCCTCGCCGGAGCATAAATGGCCCAAGCTCAACACTCAAACTTCTCGACCGAGAAGGAGCATATTTCGCCTAGATCCTTTATACAGCCCCTAAATCGTAGAAACTGTAATCAGTTTCACATAAAAGCAAAGGATAAGAGCAAGATTCAGCCGAAGTAAGCCGGAATCTGAAAGAACAGTGGTGAGAAATTGATCTAGGGTTTGGTCTCTAAGGTTTTCGCAGTCACCCTTGAGGAGAGAGAAGAGAGCATTTGTTTTTGCTTTGATTCGAACTTTGTCAACTTCCATTTACAATACTATTTTGAAGCTACATCCGTCCTTTTACCTTTCATATGTTTTTTTTTTATCTTTCCATTTCCATTTCCTTATCTTTATTTTATTTTGGGTTCATGTTTACAACTTTGTCATTGCTTTTTTATTAGTAATTTATCTTTTTTTTTTAAAATTACATTGTTTTCACATATATTATAATATCATTTAAATATTTTTATGTCCATGATATCTATCTCATTCATTTTCGTTTCAAAGTTTGTTGCTGTTTTGTTTTTTAGTTGGTGTTTTCATTTTGTTCCTATTAAACACATTGTTTGTGTTTTAAATATTTTCTTATTGTTTTAGGTCTAATTTTTTTGTTATTCTTTTTTTTTTTTGGGGTTGAAATTTCAAATTTATTGATCAACAAAAATGTTGCCATTTACAAGTAAGGAGCTATAAGAGAGCTATAAAGACCGAAAGAAATATGAAAGCAAAGAAAATCAATCTCTAAAAACTCAATTCCGACAGACTTGAAACCAGCGACGTAACAAACCTTCAAGCTTATGAGGAGGCTTGTATCCAAGGGAAGCAATTCTACTTCTTATTAATCGGTCGACTATTTTTTGTCAGCTGTCCAACCTTGTTCCATCCTCTCTGATGGTTTCGAGAATTCCTCTCTTTCTAGCAGTGATATACAACTGTTTGAAAAGCAAGCTTGAGGAGAATGCTGTCCAGATTCTGGCTATGAAGATGAACTAGATGCTGTAAAGTGTCATTCCAGTCAGGTGATGCTGCCTGTCCAATAAGCCCCCCCCCCCCCCCCCCACAGTGTCCAGCCATATTGTATAGGTATAGGAACAAGCAAAGAATATATGATCTCTTGTTTCGTCGGGTTCGCCGCATAGAACACAACCTTGTACTATCCCCATGAGCCTCAAGCGACTTCCAGTGTTGAGTTTATCCTTAATAGAAAGCCAAGTCACAAAAGAAAACCTCGGAACCCCTTGCGAAAACCAGACAACATGACTCCAGTCAACTTTGTTCTGTCTCACTCTAATCTGATCCCAAGCTGATGAAGCTGAGAAATTGTCACCAAAATCAGTATCATGCTTCCTCCATAAAAAAGTGTCTTTCCCATGAGCTATGGCTGGTAAAGGCGCAACTTGTATCTTAGCCACAAGCTCAGGGAAATGTCTGATCCGCTGTAAGAGATTCCAACCAGTTTGATGAGTAGCTTCAAGAACAGTAGCGTGACAGAGAATTACAAAAATACGAGGACATGTATCTCCTGTTATGTCAATGAGCTTACCCATATTCAACAAGTTATTAGTCCAAAAGAAAGCAGTCTCTCCATCACCAATGACGACCTGGATAAATGGGTACACAAGATCCTTTTGAACCTTCCCGAACATCCCAAAAAGACACATGACGAAGAATATGATGCTTGATCCACGCAACCCATAAAGATCCCGACAGTGTAAAAAGTCGCAATATGAGAACTGCACATACTCTAGAAGTATCATGGATTTTTCGCAATCCCAATCCACCTTCTGCCTTAGGTAAACACACCTCATCACAAGCTACCTTAGCTTTGTGGTAGTTATTAGGAGTCCCAGACCATAAGAAGTTTCTGCACATACTCTCAATTTTATCTAAGTATTGCTTCGTAAGAATAAAAGCGGAACACTAGAAATAGTAATACCAGAAATTACCGACTTCATGAGTTGCAATCGTCCTGCAAATGTCAGTGATCGATGAGTCCATGACAATAGTCCGTGTCTGATACGATCAACAAGAGGCTCATAATCCGTCTTGGTCATAGTCTTCATGAGCAGAGGGAGTCCAAAATAACGAATAGAGAGCTGCCCAGTCTATAATCCGGCTGCTTGAGCTACAACATGGAGCCCCAGTCTATCCTCACCAGCAATGAATAATGAAGATTTGAAAATGTTAATGTGTAAACCAGACATGTGAACAAACCTCTGAAAAACATCCAATACACCTTGTAGCGACGAAGGCCTACCATCGGAGAAGACTAAAATGTCATCAGCAAAACTCAAGTGCGTTAGCTTGACCTCTTGACACATTGGGTGGTATCCAAACTTCCCTTCTTCTGCTGCACGATTCAATAATTTTGACAAAACATTGTTTAATATTCCATACAAGTAAGGATATAAAGAACAGTCTTGTCGGATCCCTATGGCGCTCGAAAAGAAACCCTCTACTTCTCCATTTACTAACCACCAAGAAGCTAGTAGTAGAAATACACAAGTAAATCCAATGAATAAACCTCGCAGGTAGTCCCATAGCTTGAAGGACACCGACTACGAAGGACCATTTAACTGTATCAAAGGCTTTAGAGATATCAAATTTAATAGCACAACGATCATGTGTATTTTTTGTGTGGTAGCCATTAATGACCTCAGAAGCAAGCAATACATTCTCCAAAAGAAGCCTTCCTTTTATGAAAGCAGAATGATTTGATTCAATAACGCCAGGAAGAAGAACTTTAAGCCGCTTAGCCAAGATCTTTGAGATTACCTTATAAATGAAGTTGCAACAAGCGATGGGCCGGTAGTCCTTCATAGTCTTGGATTCATCATGCTTAGGAATCAGAGAAATAAGAGTTGCATTAACCCCTTTAGGTAGAAAGCCAAACATGAAGAAAGACTTAACTGCTGTCACAAAATCATGTCTTATTATAGGCCGCGTCGCAACCAAAAAACTCCTTGGTAAAACGTCCGGGCCAGAAACCTTATCATTGGGGAGGGATTTCACAGCCGCAATAATCTCACTTGCCTCAACCGGGGCTACAAGGTCAGCAGAGACATAGACAAGGTATTGGTAGCTAAGAATACCGTTAAGCATTTCATCAAATGCATCATCTCCATTATGTAATTGAATTTGAAGAAATTGTTGAAAGTAGTTAACTACTTCAGCTTTGATCGCAGGGAGGTTGTGAGCGTTTCACCAGTGTGAGAGACTAGTTGCTTATTGGCATTTCTAGCTACATGTCATGAAGCCACTTGTTGGTAAAAATTAGTATTCTGATCTCCTGCTGCCAGCCATTTAATACCAGATTTATGCCTGTTAAACTGCTCTTCAATGCTAGCAAGGTGCTGCCAACGTTCAGATGCCCTTGATGAGCTTCAACTGTTCCTAAAGTCGGGTTACAGAGGACCTCATGTTGACACTTACACATGTCATCAACTCTTGCATCGTGTGAATAGGAAGGTCACCATACTTAGTTTTTTTAAGCATACATATCTCATATATAAGTTTCCTGAGCTGCCGATGGAAACGGTGAAGAGCAGTACGTGAATGATGCAAAGGAGCATTGACGTTCCAAGCCTGTGCCACTATGTCCGAGAACTGTGGATGATCAACAAGGTAATTAAAAAATCTGAAAGGCTTCCTTACCATGGGTTTATATTCCTGCATCCGAACCACATAACGAGCATGATCCTATATACCTCCTGCTTCAAAACTAACGAAGGGCTTGGAAATTTGCCCATCCACTCTCCATTGATTAGAGCACGGTCCAATTTCTTTCCGATAGGATCAGACTCTCTATTATTCCACCATGTAAAAACACCACCAACTGAATTTAAATCCAGCAGTCCACAGTCTGAAACAAGATTTTGAAAGTGTCGCATCCCGAGTTGACTGAAATTTAAATTCAAACCACGTGAATGTTCAGCCGAAGACAAAACCTCATTATAATCTCCAACTAAAACCCAAGGTACTGATAAGTGTCCATAAGCAGATTGTGTTGCTCTAATGTCACTCCAAAGAGAACACCTTTCAGGTTCAGTGTTGAGAGCATAAATAGCCGAGCACATAAAGACATCGTTTGTCGCAATAGCTTGAACAACACAAGAGATAATATGCGCACTTTGATGCAGAATAATAACGATTACTTCATCCAACCAGCATAACCAAATTCTTCCAAGAGTGTGATACGCATAATTCGTAGCTGCATTCCAACCTGGAAGAGAAGAATTCAAAACATCTTGGTGAGCAGATTTGATGCATTCTTGTCTCTAACAAGCATCCAAAAACAATCTTCTCATCTCGTATCCTTTTCCTAAGCACTTCTTGTTTGCGTGGTGTGCTAAACCCACGCATATTCCATGCGAAAAAGACGTCATAGTTTCGATAAGAAACTTTTTTCACCTTTTGGGACTTCAGAAAATTAAGATCTTTCGATCTTACTACACCTTTCTTCTTATTGGATTTGTTGGCAGTATTCTGAGCAAGCATTTTGGATGTAGCTGCCTTTTCAGTAATAACTCCTTCATGATCCTTTTTAACCTCACCTTCCTCAATATCTTCTTCCTTGTCTCTTATCACTTCACCATCCTCTATTTCTTCTTCATCTTCCTCACTGATGTTAACAAGGATCTGGATTCTAGATGGAGAAACATTTCTGTTTTTCTCCACTTGAGGGAAGTGATGCAATGAGCTACCACTTTCTTTCTCTTTGGAGCGAGGAGATTGAGCGATGTGAATCCAACTGTCTGATGATGCATATGCGCTTTCATCAACTCCTTCTACTTGATTAATGCCAACCGCTGAAGCCACATCCACAATTTCCTTACCAGCTTCTAAATCTTCATCCCTTGACTGAGGCACACGAAACTGCTCCAAACTAACTGGAAACTTATCCAATTCCTGAATTAATCCATTAACTACAGAAGCTTCGTTATTCACCTCAACAGTCTCTCGATGCAGAGTCAAGTTCAAATTCAGGTCCTTTTGTTGAATATTTATTCTTTCCTGACAAGCGTTAACCAAATGTCCCCACTTATTGCAGGTGCAGCAAAGAGGAGGCAACCAAGGGTAGAGCACAGTCACATTCACTTCTGAATCATCATCATTTGGGAAACTGATATTCTCCACCAAAGGTTTCTCAAGATTGACTTCAACGGAACCCTTGCAACATCAAGGCTATTGCACCTCTCAATATTTGGATGAAGCTTAACAAATTTTTTCTGCTATGCCATAAAGAAACTTGAGTCCTACATGAGAATAAAGATAACTAGGTACCTCTTGCAAATCAACCCACAGAGGCATAGTTGACAGATCTGGAGGAGATTGAGCAGTTTTCGGATTCCAGTCTCTAACTACAAGAGGCACATCTACGATATGCCAATACTTCTACTTAACCACCCGCGAACGGATTTGGGCATTATCTATCTTGATTAAAATCATTGTCTTGTTGATAAACTGGACATTGAACTTGGTCTAAACACCCGAAATTGACCAAATTCTCCAGATCGTAGCGTGTATCTTACCCACATGCGGGGCCTCACCAATAAAATAACCAACAATAAAGAACTGCCATAGCGGCGCCACATCCTCATAAACTTCTGTAGGGATCTGAATGGAGGCTACTCCATTGACAACCACATAATCCGGCTTGACACAACCTGAAACAACTAAATAATCTTTCGAGGGAGATGCATAAGAGATGACTGAGTTTGCGATTTTGGAGAGATGGGCATGTGAGTAGCAACAACTTGAGGTGCATCAGTAGAGGCCGCCAGCGATGGAAAAAAAAACAAAAAAAAACTTTTGGTTGTTCATTTATATTTTCAAATTTGTTTTTTCCCAGTTTTGTTGTGTGTAGTTCATTTTTTTTTGTATTTGATAGACTGTTAATACATTTTTATTGTGTTCTTGACTCTTAACTTTTTGTTGTTTATTTTGTGCATTTTTAGTGTTCTCATGAGAATAAAGGTTTATTCTACTTTATAGCTTAATTTTTTATGAAAAACTATTAGATTTTAAATCTTTTATTGTCTAAAATAATAAAATCAGAAATTTTAAAATTAGTCAAACTACTATTAGATTTTGTTTTGTATTTCATGGTAAATATTTTCATAAATTAAATAGATTTTTTTGTCATCAAAATTTTCATTAATAAAGCTCAATTTATAGGACATAAACAAGGTATATAGGTGCATGATTTAAAAGAGAACAAGGAAGTGGGCTTAAGCCCAAGCCCATAACAGTAAAATCAAAACCGGAAATTTGTTGATACACTATAACACACGTGTTGAAAAAAGAATGATCCTGGTCGGTATTGGACATGTGACGTCAGAAGAAACAAACTCACCATGCACGGCTGAGGATGATTTTTCGGCCACCGGAGAACTTCTGCCGCTGCAACCTTTGATACCCACCGATCAAGATCCATCTCTAGATGTCGACAAAGCTAACCGAAGATGATTAAACCGCTCCACAACCACACCATATTCACCAATATTGGGAACTATACGCTGCCTACCAAATCGTCGGTTAGTACCCAAGAAAGGCGGATAATACGTCGACCCCGGCACCCGTTCAACTCGATCCGGTTTGAGGAAACGCCGGGTCATTCCTCCATTCCACAATTGGCTAGGTAGGTGAGGATGAGAGAGATCTAAGGTATCACCTACAAAAGGAAGCTCATTGGATCAAAATCGAAATGATTCCAAACTTGGAATCGGAAAACCAATTGAAAATTGAGTCTATAGATATAAGGTGAAAAAACGATTTTCAAATTAGAGATAAGTCCAGAAAAAACCGGAAGCTAAAGTACGACTAAACATCGAAAGACAAAAGTCGCACTAGCGGCGAAGCCAACGAAAAGAAACATATCAGTTGGAGCCCGGTTTTTATTGATCCGAAGAAAGAAGTGAAAAACTTTATACAAGCAAAAGTAACCCAAACCGCCAGCCCGTCAAGAAGCCGGGACCGACGGCCGGAGCTAAACACATGTATTCGGAAGTTTAAAGTAATAGGTCGGAGAAAATTTAGAAAGAGACCGGTTTCACAAACTAAATAGATAAATCTTATTAACTAGAATTATAAACTGTGGTTTCTTTTGGTCAATATATAAAATATATTGTAAAGAAATGATTTTTCAATTTTTTTTTAATTAAAACTATCGTATTGAAAGATGTTAACTATTATGAGTATTAAAATATAGATACACAAACCATAATGAATCAAGTAAATAACTTTAATTAACAAAACAAATTGATGATATGTCACAATTTTAAAATAGTAGTTGATGAACTGACATCAACTTTAGTTTCCAACCGAATAGTTTATAGACATCGCCGGGTTAATATGTCTGTGGATTTTCTGGTGAATTTTCTATGAAGTCTGAGTTTTCATGTTAACTTTGTTATTCTCTAAAGAAGAGAATATATGTTAAGTCTACCTAGCCTTAGATCATTTAGGATTGTACAGTTGTAGTTTTGTAAATTTTGATTCCGAGTATCTTTTCAGTAATAGTAAAGATTCTCCTTAGTGTGTGTTTTATTTGAGTTTTCAATGTTTAGTGCGAAGGCTGTTAGGAACAATAACTCAAAGGTAATGAGGTTTCGTTATACTCCAATTGTATTTAAAGGGGATGTTTTTTTTTGTGTGTGCGTGTATCTTATAGTCGATTTGATGAGTTCATGGAGCTTTAGTTTGACCAATCAGGGAGGGAGGATAAGCTCACATGACGTTGAAATTTGTCAGGAATTAGTTGAAGTCCATGTGGCCCAAATTATCATTTAACATCAGCATATGTATAATAATTTAATTGAAGTCCAAAATGTAAATATAATACACAGTTCATGGGTGAGAGGAAGAAAGGGTGAGGTGTCAATTTTTGAAGTATGCATTTTGTCACGGTCTTTTTCCAACAAGGCCGTGCGGCGCTCGACAGTCCCATTCCTGCCGAGCCAGCCTATCTTTCTTCTGGATATTTACGACTAGTTTGGCCCTGCCTTGGGCTCATCAGGTGATCGGCTCCAGATCACGACCAGTTTGTGCAGGGATGGCCTAATCCCTTCTTCAACATCAGATCCTCGATCAACGACAGACTCCCCGAACTCAACCGGGTCGGTCTGCCTAACTCCGAAAGGGATTCCTCCAACATGAATCCTGCACGCCCCTCACTGAAGCACACCACCACCTCCAGTCGTTAGTCCCGCAAAAGCGTCGTGACAAGTCACGAACCGTCTCAGGAAAAACGAGTCGTGACACTCTCCCCCACTCAACAATGTGCACGCCCTCGTGCACGGAGAAGATTCCTCAAAATCGTACGTTGGGACATTGTGGGATAACTCTATCCCCATTCCAGACGATGACTCGGCCCCTTGCCTTAGTCTAAAGGTGAATGGCTCGTCCCAAAGCGCTTACTCTCCGCCCTCTGGCGGCTGGCCTAGGGTTCAGCACTTACCCCTCCACCCCAGACTCTCGGTCGCCACCGACGAAGGTTCTCCTTCATCCATCGAGGGAAACAATGCGCAACGTTCCTGCTCTGATACCATCTGTCACGGTCTTTTTCCAACAAGGCCGTGCGGCGCTCGACAGTCCCATTCTTGCCGAGCCAGCCTATCTCTCTTCTGGACATTTACGACTGGTTTCGCCCTGCCTCGGGTTCATCATGTGATCGGCTCCAGATCACGACCAGTTTGTGCAGGGATGGCCTAATCCCTTCTTCAACATCAGATCCTCGATCAGCGACAGACTCCCCGAACTCAACCGGGTCGGTCTGCCTAACTCCGAAAGGGATTCCTCCAACATGAATCCTACACGCCCCTCACTGAAGCACACCACCACCTCTAGTCGTTAGTCCCGCAGAAACGTCGTGACAAGTCACGAACCGTCTCAGGAAAAACGGGTCGTGACAATTTGCTAAGTTAGCAGCATTAGAAGAGAGTCCATTTTTCTTTATATATAGAGACTGTAATATTAAAAAAATCCATAACAAGATTCAATTCTAAATGATTTAGACTAAATCTACCATTATAAATGCTAGATTGGATGGAAACAATAGTTGATTTTATTAAAAATGTATTAATAGTCAATTTTATATCGAACTAGAGAATTATAAAATTTGGATTGACAAGAAACCATTGTTACAGTAATTATTGTATTAGAAACAACAACTGTTAATGTAGTAAAAAAAAGTAACTGGAAGACCGGGTTTATCTGGGGGCAAAAGCATATAGAGGCTTTTAGAACAAATATGAAAGAGTTTCGTAAAAGATGAAGGAAGCAATTTTACGAGACCAAAAAAAGATGAAGGAAGCAAAGTCCTTTTTTTTTTTTTTGACAACGAAGGAAGCAAAGTCAAATAACGAATATGGTGAATTGGATTGAATGTATATTTTTTTTGAGAAATTTGGGCTCATGATCATATATGACACCGTATTAAAATTGATGACCATACCCCACAAACTTTTATTTTAATTCCTTCTCTACCCTTATGTATTTATGAAAGCCTATTGATTTTGGAAGATTTGTTTGTCTTCCTAGCTCGTCTATGTTCAAGTAAATACTCTTTTTTTTTACGCTTCACAAACTTTTTTTTTTAATTTCTACCAAACATCTTCAGTTCTGGATTTTATCCCCAATCTTTCCATCGACCTATTGATTTCATAAGATCTATATATCTCCTCTACACCTATATGTCCCTCTAGCCCTAATAAAAATCTTTTATAATCTCTTTTTTCTCTCGGATGGATCCAAATTTTGCTCTTCCTATTCTTCTCACATCTGGAAGCCACTAATCTCACTCTCATTCACCATTATCCTTCACTGATTTTGTCTCTCTCTACATCTATTTGTTGTACTGATAACCCAATCGACGATTGCTGGAGATGTGACTCCTCCGACTAGCCATCCAATCATCAGAGACTCGCCTACTGCTCAATCAGCTTTGGTCGTCACACACTCGGAGGAAAAAAAGGCCAGATCTACGTCGTAACAGACTCCTTCGACAACAATCCAGCAAACCCAACTCAAGGAACACTTCATTACGCCGTAATCCAAGAAGAGCCACTCTGGATCCACATGGTAGAGAACTTTGAAGAATCTGTGTTTCTCTCTCTTCTCTCTCTGCTTCCCTATCCTCCTCTAGATACAAGACTGATAGGTTTTCTTCTTGATTGGGACAGGTGAGCAATTTTTCTTTTTTTGTTCTCACTCTGTTTTTGATTTTGATTTGTATCTAAGTATTTTACTTTTTCAATTTTTCACCACTCAAGTGTATATTCAGCTTGTATCTTCTTTGTCACCAGATTTGATTGAGTTTAAGTCATATAAAGCTGTCATGGCCAATTTTCTTACAAAGTGTTTAGAGTCTCTGGCATGATGTTTACCCAATGATTTGGCGACTCCGAGACACAGAAGTCCCATTCCTATGGCTTCTTATAATTTTATGTCTAATGTGTTTGATACATGGTTAGGTTAATAAATACTAAATGTTTGGTTATCCAGACTAATATTTTTGTTTGTAAGCAAATCAAATATGTTAGCCATACAAAGTTAATTGTTAGCATATAAATCTAAAATAACATATATATCAAAAATGTTAGCAGCACCTATTAAAATGTTAGCAAACCCTTAAAATGTTAGCAAACTAAATGTTATCATATATGCAAGTCTAAAATAACATAAATATCCAAAATGTTAGCATGATTAATAAAATTTTAGCATCCCCAAATAAAATGTTAATAGTACAAATTCAAAATATAATATGTATCTAAAATGTTAGCAGTACCAAATAAATTTTTAGTGTCTCCAAATAAAATGTTAACGATATGTTAGTCATGCTATATTTTTTCTTTGTTTACACAGTTACTATCTGCCATCTTTTCAAAAAAAACTTCGATCTTTTTCTTAATTGATTTTTCTCTCTCTCTTCGCGTTCACACACTGTAGAAATCATAGGCATATCCTACAATATCATAGCCATTGTCATATCATGTCGCGCAAGTTGCCAAACTTCCTTATGGCTACAGAAGGTTGAGGGGCACACTCGTCTTTTCCTCCTTCTTGTTTTGGTTATTGAAAGTAAATTTCCTATTTGCTTAATATTGGACTGCTTTTGTATTTTCTACTTAATTGTCCCTATTTTTTTTTATGTTTTTAAGTGCATTTGCTACTTTTTTATGTTTAGTAGTAATTTTGTATTTTTTTCAAAAAAATTTGTGTGTTTTTGTCCAAAATGCCACTAGTTTTTTTTTTTTAGTCTACGGATGAACAGTACATACAGATGAACAGTAAAAACAGATCTGATTGATGAGTAGCTTCTCTTGTAAGACTTAAAATATGTGGACCAGAATGATTGGTGATTCCTAGCCACATATTCCGATGGATACTACCACCTTCTGAAGGATAAAAGGTGGACATGAGTTCAAAGATCGTGAAATCAAATCTAATAATCACAATTTTAAGAGTTCATTTGGACAAATATCGACTATTCATGGACACTACCACAATCATGTCACATGTTATAAGCTTCTGATGGATAGAAAGTGGCAAGAGCTCGCATGATCGTGAATTCGTGAATACACAATACGCCAGGCCTCACTATCTATCCAAAAGCCAAGAGTTCATAGATCGTGAAATCATAACTAGTAACACAAGTTTAAGAGCTCATTTAGAAAATACCGACTATTCGTGAACACTACCACGGTCATATCACATGCTATATGCTTCTGATAGACAGAAGGTGGCAAGATCTCGCATGATCGTGAATCCGTGGATACACAATACACCAGGTACCACTATCCAGCCAAAAAACAAACTTCGCGTGGCTACCTGCTATCCATTTGAAGCGTTTAGTATGTTCTATGAACGTGACAGTGTCCACGAATAGTCGATACTGTGGACACATACTCTAGACAGTCCACTCGAAACTTCCATATTAAGTCCAATTTTTTTTATGGATTCCGGTACATCGACCGATTATATCTCCATTCTAACGGTTATATGGCCAGAAACCTCACCTCCGTCGTCCTATCCACCGTCAAAAAATAAAGAGTGAAATAAATAGATAAAGTTGAAAGAGAAAACATTAGGAAAGAAAGAAAATAAAAGATAAAAAATAAAAGATAAAAAATAGAAGGAAAAAAGAGGGAAATTTTTGTCCAAATAGCATCAAGTAAGCTGTTAAAAGATACTAAAGTGATATGAAACATAAAAGGATGCAACCTGTTATTACATAGTGGAAAAAATATAGTAGGTGCAATTTCTCTGAGGAATAAGAGAGAAAATGTGCCCGGATTTTGTTTGAATCTAGGGTGAAATATACTCAACAACAGGTACACAAATTCAAGGTGAATGACATTGAATGTATCTTTTATTCTTTTTAAGTGCACTTTGGTACTTTTTACGAGCAATCTTGAATTTTTTTAAAAACAATTTTTGTGTGCTTTTGTCCAAAATGCCTTTGGTCTTTTTCTTGTTTAACTTTGTTTTATCCATGGACGAAAAGTACCAGCGGATGAATAATAAACGCAGATTGATTTATGGTAGCTTCTCTTGTAAGACTTAAAATACGTGGACTAGATTGATTAGTGGTTCCTGGTCACATGTTCTGATGGATAGTAAGTGCTCCACCGCTGGATAATGTAAACTATTCGTTGATACCACCACAGTCTCACCACGTGCTATACGCTTCAGTAATCGTGAAATCATACCAAGTAAACGCAAATTTAAGATCTCAATTGGACAATATCGACTATTTATGAACACTACAATGATCATTTCACATGATATACGTTTCTGATGGCCATAAAGTGACAAGAGCTCACATGATCGTGAATCCGTGGATACACAATACGTATGCATGCCTCACTAGCCATCCAAAAGACAAGAGTTCACAGATCGTGAAATCGTACCTAGTAAACACAATTTTAAGATCAGCTCATTTTGGACAATATCGACTATTCGTGGATACTACCACGATCATATCACATGCTATACGCTTCTGATTGACAGAAGGTGGCAAGAGCTCACATGATTGTGAATCCGTGGATACACAATCCGTCAAGCCCACTATCCATCCAAAATAAATCTTTCACATGGCCACTTGGTATCCATTGAGAGTGTCTAACATGTGTATGAACGAGACAATGTCAACGAATAGCCGATACAGTGGACACCTAGTCTAGACTGTCCATTCAAAACTTCCTCATTAAGTCCGATTTATTTTTTGGATTCCAATAAATCGACCGATTATATCTCTAATCCGACGTTTATATGGCCGGAATCCTCACATACGTCGTTCGATCCACTGTCAAAAAAATAAAAGAGTGAAATAAATAGTTAAAGTAGGAAAGAGAAGGGAGTAGAAAAAAAAAAATAAGAAACAAGAAATAAAAGGAAAAGGAAAGTGTATGCCTGAAATAAGTTGGTTAAAGATACCAAAGTGCTAGCAAACATAGAAATATACATCTTTACTATTACAAAAATAAAAAGATACATTGAGTGCTATATTCTCTACAAATTCAGCCGAAAACTAAGAAATAAGAGCGAGAAATCTATTATATAATTAAACATTTTTGTGCTCTCCTCTCCTGCATATACATCACCAAAAAAGCAAACATCCACATGACACCCTCATCAAGTTAACATTACTGATCTACTCTAGCGCGAAAACTTCAAAATATTAATGATACTGGCCCAAAAACTTCCAAAAAAATTTCTCTCCAAAACAAGTTTTCACCAAAAATGGCCACACAAAAATAGTGTAATCAACTAATTAGTCAATTTCGTAGGCCCACAGTTTGAGCCCAAATTTTCATGTCTAACCTACTAGTCTCTCTCATCCTCCTTCAACGAAGTCGCCAACATGAACAACCCTCATGCACAGTTCTGTAAGACGAACCATCATCCCTTTCCAGATTCGAGCCTTATTATCAACAGTCACCATGTAACACCCGCCTCCCGGTTAAATCGGAGACGCGGCGTTAGGACACCCGTGGAGCCCATTCTGCTCCAACCGGGATGTCACTCAACTTGTCCCAGGACCCGGCGCTCTCTTCGGACTCAAATACACCAATGTCATCACCCGATCGAATCAATCCCGCATCCGGACCTGCAAGAAAACGGGGGCAGGGGAAAAAGGGAAAGGAGGTCTGAGTAATTGTTTCAAACACAATTACCCAGCGAGGGGCGGATTTAGGGAACCCGCGATCCCAGCTTACACTACACAACAACGAATCACAAGTCCTAGGCTAATAGAATCTTGCAATCAACAATCATCACCCGAAGGCTTTCACCACACAACCTACGTCCCGAAGGACATCTACTCCGCACGAAGCGCAAACAATTCCCAGGGAAACCGAAGCCCGCCATTGGCTCCGGCGCCCAAATTTATTTCTCTCGGGGGGCTCGCCAAAACCCCCTTCCGACGACACAAGGGTTGCGTACCAAACTCGTTATACGCAAGCCGCCACCAAACACCCTTTCGGGGGCCCTACCACAGTTCTAAGAGAATACGAGTCCATCACACACAAACAACGTTTTCGGTTTAAGCGATAACCTAGCATTCTAAGTTCCACAATCAATCACATCATGCGCATATAACTGCCCTACACTACCTAGGGAAAGATAATATTAACTAAGGACTATCGTCCGGAATCGAATAGGCAAGCAAGGGTCAAGAACCGATCCTCACCTTAGCCAAAGAAGGGCATTTTCGTAATTTAGGAAGCTCATGAGACCGAACGGACGACAGATCTGGAAAGAGGGCGAGAAATAGATCAACTTAGGCTTTTGAATCACTCAAAACGGATCTAAGACGGGCTAGATACGAAAGAAAGAAGTTTGGTAGTTTAAAACCTAAACCGGTTCGAACCGAATCGAAATTGAAATCAAAATCAATTGGAAACCGGTTTGGCTAAACCGGAAATCAAAATCGATTTAAGAAAACCGGCTAAACCGAAGTCAATTAGATTGAACCGGAAATCAAAATCGAATTTGGGATTAAACCGAACCGGACCAACCAAACCGGACCGGTGGTCAACGGCGGCGGTCAACGGTCGGCGACATCGGCTCCGGCGACGGCGACGGCGGCTCCGGTCGGCGGACGGCGGCGGCGCTCCGGCGGATCTCCGGCGACGGCGGCGGCTCCGGGCGGCGGACGGCGGCGGCGCGTGACGGCGGCGGGCGGCTCCGGTGGCGGCGCGTGGGCTCCGGCGCGTTGGCTCCTCCGGCGCGCGTGGATCTCACGCGCCCGACTCCCCTCCGGCGCGTGTGGGCGCGTGTGGGCGCGTGCGGCGGCTGATCGGCGATCGGTCGGCGGCTCCGGCTTCGTCTCGTCGAGGCGGTCACGGTGGTATGCTCGGTTTCTCGGGATTCAGGATATTTTTTAGAAAACGCTTGAAAACAGGTTTCGGGTTTTGAAAACTCAGATCTACGGGTTCGAATGTTACCTGGATCGAAGGGGAGGCTTGAAAACGTGAATAGTGGCTTCTAGGGCTTTGGTCAACTCCGTACTCCGACAGGGCTTCGCAGCAGAGAAAAGAAATAGGTTTTTAGGAGGCTAGGGGCTGGTATTTATAGGCTAGGGGCTAGGGTTTTAGAAAAAGGAAATGGGCTTGGCTAATGGGATGGGCTTTTTCCCTCATTTTCAAAAAAAATTTTGGGCCATGGTTTTGGGCCATTACAATTCTCCCCCCCTTGAAAAGAATTCGTCCCGAATTCTGAAGGATTCGGTTTCCCGGTCGCTACCGAACTCAAGGGTTCTAACATTTGGAGGAGCTGAAATGACTACGGAACGTCCGAACGGAAAGGCACGATTGAATAAAATAATGAATAAATAGACCAATCGGCGTAGGGCTACAAAGGTCTGAATGAATGGAATGAAAACAAGCTGACTACGCGAAACGCAAAAAAGAAAGGAACTCAAAACCAACACCAACTAAATAATAAATAAAACGCCCTACTCCTAACAACTCCTAAGTCTCCTGACTCTAGCCACTTGGCGATCCCGGGGTCCGGTGCTCGAGGTCCTGGTCGCCTTGATACAACTGTCCTGACGCATCCTCATCCTCTGACGGGTCTGAGTCTGGCTCTGGCTCTGAATCTGAGATGGTGATCACGGGTGTTGCTGCCGTATGCTCTGGACTCTGTGTAGCCTGCTGCTGATCGAACCCATCTGGTCCCTGCTCCGGTATGTTCATCTGCTGGTCCAACCAAGCGTAGTCCCGATCTTCCTGCCTCTGCTGCCTCCTCTGCTCTCGCTCCTGCTCCCAGGTGGCCTGCTGCTGTGCCCACTCTGCCCGCTGCCGCTCAAACCTCTCTCGGGACCGGGCTAAGGCGAGCTTCTGCTCACTCATCCAGTCACGATCTGCAATCTCCTGTCTCCGTCGCAGCTCCTTGTTCCAAGTGGCCTGCTGCTCGGCCATTACACGTCGCCGGGTATCCTCATCTCTCTGACGCTCTTCTCTCACCCACTGTCGATACGCTGGATCCATCTGGTTCCGCTCCACCGCCTCTGCATATCTAGCAGCCATCTCAACCAGCCCGTACTCTCCGTACTCACTCCCATCTGTCATCCCTTGACGGATCTCCGGTAACAGTCCACTCATAAACATGGTCATCAGATGGGCCGGGGATCGGGGGTAGGTGCAGTCGGCCCTAAGGATAAATGCATCTAGGTACTCCTGCACACTCATACCCACCATCTGGAACGGTCGGGGGACGTCCCGAGGGGGTGCCTGCGCCGGTGGCCTCATGGTCGACGATCCCGGGGCGTCGTCTGCCCGTGGTGCCGCTCCTGGCCTCCGGTCCTGGAAAGCCGGGTCACACTGGGCTGAAGGTCGCACAGTCATGAAGCACACATGAGCTGGCGGATCCGGATGGCTCTCCTCAACTACATGCTCCTTCCCTGGCCTTCTCGCAATGGGTGGCTCTACTGGGTCCACAGGTGCTGCTGAAACAACGATAGGCGTCTTCCGCGGTCGCCCTCTGCCTCTCACTGGTCTCGTAAAGGTCCCAACTGGCGGAAAATCAAGTCTACCTCTAGGGTGCGGGGTGGGTGATCGGACGAGTCTCGGAGTCGCGGCTGTGGCCCCGATCGTGAGACGTCTCCTCTGCCTTGGTGGTTCTGCCTTGGTCGAAACACGGTTGCGCAAGACACTGGTGGGGCTTGGTGTCCACTCGGACCCCGAATCAGAACTCGAATCAGAAGACATACTGCAAAAATTAGATACTAAGAGAGGTCACCACAGGAGATAATCAGCAATGCATATTGGTGTTTGAAAAGGTTTTCACAACGTATCTATTTAAAAAAAAAAATTTGCAAACGCTTTGGAAAAGATTGAAATCAGGGTTTTGGGAAAACGACGAAAGCTGATCTCCCAGGATAGGACTGGGGGATCTTAACCTAGGCTCTGATACCAAATTGTAACACCCGCCTCCCGGTTAAACCGGAGACGCGGCGTTAGGACACCCGTGGAGCCCATTCTGGTCCAACCGGGATGTCACTCAACTTGTCCCAGGACCCGGCGCTCTCTTCGGACTCAAATACACCAATGTCATCACCCGATCGAATCAATCCCGCATCCGGACCTGCAAGAAAACAAGGGCAGGGGAAAAGGGAAAGGAGGTCTGAGTAATTGTTTCAAACACAATTACCCAGCGAGGGGCGGATTTAGGGAACCCGCGATCCCAGCTTACACTACACAACAACGAATCACAAGTCCTAGGCTAATAGAATCTTGCAATCAACAATCATCACCCGAAGGCTTTCACCACACAACCTACGTCCCGAAGGACATCTACTCCGCACGAAGCGCAAACAATTCCCAGGGAAACCGAAGCCCGCCATTGGCTCCGGCGCCCAAATTTATTTCTCTCGGGGGGCTCGCCAAAACCCCCTTCCGACGACACAAGGGTTGCGTACAAAACTCGTTATACGCAAGCCGCCACCAAACACCCTTTCGGGGGCCCTACCACAGTTCTAAGAGAATACGAGTCCATCACACACAAACAACGTTTTCGGTTTAAGCGATAACCTAGCATTCTAAGTTCCACAATCAATCACATCATGCGCATATAACTGCCCTACACTACCTAGGGAAAGATAATATTAACTAAGGACTATCGTCCGGAATCGAATAGGCAAGCAAGGGTCAAGAACCGATCCTCACCTTAGCCAAAGAAGGGCATTTTCGTAATTTAGGAAGCTCATGAGACCGAACGGACGACAGATCTGGAAAGAGGGCGAGAAATAGATCAACTTAGGCTTTTGAATCACTCAAAACGGATCTAAGACGGGCTAGATACGAAAGAAAGAAGTTTGGTAGTTTAAAACCTAAACCGGTTCGAACCGAATCGAAATTGAAATCAAAATCAATTGGAAACCGGTTTGGCTAAACCGGAAATCAAAATCGATTTAAGAAAACCGGCTAAACCGAAGTCAATTAGATTGAACCGGAAATCAAAATCGAATTTGGGATTAAACCGAACCGGACCAACCAAACCGGACCGGTGGTCAACGGCGGCGGTCAACGGTCGGCGACGGCGGCTCCGGCGACGGCGACGGCGGCTCCGGTCGGCGGACGGCGGCGGCGCTCCGGCGGATCTCCGGCGACGGCGGCGGCTCCGGGCGGCGGACGGCGGCGGCGCGTGACGGCGGCGGGCGGCTCCGGTGGCGGCGCGTGGGCTCCGGCGCGTCGGCTCCTCCGGCGCGCGTGGATCTCACGCGCCCGACTCCCCTCCGGCGCGTGTGGGCGCGTGTGGGCGCGTGCGGCGGCTGATCGGCGATCGGTCGGCGGCTCCGGCTTCGTCTCGTCGAGGCGGTCACGGTGGTATGCTCGGTTTCTCGGGATTCGGGATATTTTTTAGAAAACGCTTGAAAACAGGTTTCGGGTTTTGAAAACTCAGATCTACGGGTTCGAATGTTACCTGGATCGAAGGGGAGGCTTGAAAACGTGAATAGTGGCTTCTAGGGCTTTGGTCAACTCCGTACTCCGACAGGGCTTCGCAGCAGAGAAAAGAAATAGGTTTTTAGGAGGCTAGGGGCTGGTATTTATAGGCTAGGGGCTAGGGTTTTAGAAAAAGGAAATGGGCTTGGCTAATGGGCTGGGCTTTTTCCCTCATTTTCAAAAGAAATTTTGGGCCATGGTTTTGGGCCATTACACACCACATCCTCCATCAACACCATTTAATCCTCTAAAAGAATTTTCCTTCAATTGTGAAACTCCTAAAGCCTCCTCGCATCCTCAGATCATCCTACGTAGGATTATACATCTCCTCTTTGTTACTCTTCTTAATCTTAACAGCTTTTTTTATTATCTCTCCAAACTTTGCCATCTCGGAAAAATGTCGGGCGTTGATGTTTTCGCCATTTCAGCCTCTGCAGAGTATGCCACATTCAATGATCTTTAATTCAGGCGATCGTCACTGCAAGTAGTGAAAAAAGATTGTGGAGCTTGAAGCTATATGCCAAAGATTAAGACTTCTATTTCGAATGGATTTTCTTGAGAGGTCTATATCTATGAGGAACAAGGGGAAGAAAGGAAGATGGAGATGAGAAGAAAAAACATGAATAAGAGTGAATTGATGATGGAGATGAAGTTCAGAGCTGGAAGCTTAAGTATGATCTGTTGATGTCGTAGATTGGGAATGTTATGGAAAAGAAAAAGAATTTAATGGAAATCACTATAAGGAGATTAAATATCTTGGTCATGGGCAGAAACCATAAAGTGCTTCGAGTTTCGATGGTGACGAGGTATCCATAAATACTTCATCTGATAAGGCAATAGTTAGGAAATGATAGTTTGGAAGAACATATTTGTATTAATATGAATGAGGAGGGGTTATAAGTATGTTGAAATCATAAAAGAAAGCAATAAGATTACAAAAGGGATGAAAAGAGATGTTGACAAAGGTTGGAATAGCCTTTAATATAAATACCTCTCTCTAAAATACCTTTTCTCTCTCTAGAATTCCTCCCCTTTTCTTCGACAAAGGGTCTCATGTACTTATACTATAGTGTTTTGTACACTTGATTTCAGGGATTCATAGCTCGGCTACAAATGTCCGCTAGTCACTTGCTCTTTCTAGCTTATGGCAAATAGCTTATGCGGGTCTAGACGAGATAGGTTTTGATTGTGCCATTTCTACCATTCGTACTTCACACACCATCTTACTTTATTCTTACAATATTTACATGAATATATCATAATGGGCCATGGGATTAAAAGGTGTAACCTTTTTTTATCGGGCCGATGGTTTTGGGGGGGGGGGGGGGGGGTACTGAGGCCACCAACAACAATTATGAAACTTTCATATTACAGGGTACTTTTTTAAAACTCTTTCAACTTTACATTAAAAGTCAAAAGGATTTTTCTTAAAGAACTACAAAGAAAAGAAAAAGGCATACAACAAAGTACAATACACCAAGATCGTTTATGGGATAGCAAGGATTACTAGCTCATGTGGAGGAAGCATCTGATAAAAGTTTTTTAAACCAATACGGTCATCCAATTGCTATGTAGGATTGATACATACATTCATGAGTTAAACTGGTTACTATTGTTGGGAATGTCCTGAAATCTACTGTACTATCTCTAGAAAGTATGATAAATGTCGAGATCAGACATAAGTCATAAATACTGGGTGATCATGATGGCTTGCTAGAGTCCGCTCTTGATCTATAAGTTTAGGACTTATTACCAGTATTGTATGATCCCAAAGGGTCACACACCATAGCTAACGGGAAAGTTAAGATGGAATTAATACGGTAAGATGCTAAGGCATTTACTGTATTTGTACAGAGAGTTGGGCAGACAACAAATGGGCTTTTGTCTGATTTGTGTCTTGGGCCCAAAAGACTAATGAGCCATTAGTTTAATTAATTAATTAATTAAACTTGGGCCCATTAGTGAAATAAGATTGCAACAAGGGTTGTAAAACCCTATCATTTTTTTGGGTCTGCAATTTTTGGAGCTGGCAGCCGCGGCTCATCTCTCTCTCTCTCGAGTCTCTCTCTTTGTTGTTCTTCCATCTCGGTCTAGCAGCCATCCCTCGCTTGTAAGAGTGTGGATACCTGAGGAGGAACCGGTTCTCATCTGTTCTAATCTGATCTTGTCATTACCACCAATCATTCCGCTGCAAAGGTAAAGATCAGGTTTGTTTTATGATTCGATTACAAGAACCTAGATCTGTTTAAGATTATGTGCTAGGTTGCAATCTGAGAATTGAACCATGGAAAAACGCATAATCCTTCAGTGGTATCAGAGCAAGGTTCATTAGATTCTTGTAAATTGGATTATAAGTGGCTGATTAAAAGGTTTAAGAATCAATTAAGAGTTAAAATTGATTAAGAATTATAAACCCTAAATCGGCTAGCAAAAATGGTCTCGGATCATTTGTTTGCAATCGATTTCTTTCATAGCAAGAAAGGATCCCTAATCGGCTATTGTCTAATGATCTCGATCATTATGATTGAAAGATGCCGTGTGCCGTGAACATTGGTCTTGGATCGATGAGTGATCATGGCTGATGGGCCGATGATGCTTGGGATGATCGATCTCGTCTGTGCCTCATGTATGACCGTGTGATCGCTTGATTGTGAAGCGATGGTTTGGCCGTGCTAGCGATGATCGATCACTCGCATGATGCACGACGGATCGTGAGCTGCGGCCGAGAGCTTTCGAAAGCGTTAGATCGATCGTGATCATAGTTGAGATGATCGATCGATCATGGTTTGATCGCTTTTGGACGAGGATCGATCGTAATGGATAGGCCGCGTGATCGTGGGTAACCAAGATCGATCAATCGATCGTGAGGCAAGGTTGGATCGCGTGTGCCGTCCGTGTGATCATCCGTGAGGCTGTGGGACGGTCGGATCTCGATAGCGTGATCCGCAAGGCTCCCTTAGGTCTCGGATGGATCATGGGCCATCGGTTGTTAATGGGCCCGTTAAAATTAAACGTCCCGCGAATAGTCAATCGGTTAAACCGAGCTTCGCGGTTCGTTGCCCAAACCGCACCGATTAGACCGGTCCATTTAATTGGCGGTTAATCGTGTGTTTAAAGCCTTAAACCGCAAGTTAGGTCAAATTGGCTAAAACACTAGGTGTTTCTTCCCGGTTTTGGACTTAACTGAACCGATCCAATTTAATTGGTGGTTCAAGCGGTTAACCCAAATCGCGGTTTGCTGAAAATTATTTAATACAATTGGTATTATTTAATTTCTGGTTAAACCGGATTGAAATTAAAAAAAAAATTGAATTTTAACCTAAACCGAAGGCTGGTCTAAGTTTGATTTGGTTGGACCAAATAATTTAGAGCTGGTCTGGTTTAGTAAATAACCGATGGTTTTGATAGTTAATTTGGTCTTGGACCATAATTAATAAACCGACTCGGTTATGTCAAATTATTGGGCCAACTGGAATTCTATGGTCTTGGGCCAAGAATTGGGCCTATAATTTGTGACCCAACCCGAAAATATTTATAAAATATTAAATTAGAAATTTCTATTTTTAGTATGTTTCTAAATTTAGAAAGTTTCTAAAACAAGTAAGTTTCCCAAAATAGTAATCTTCTATTTTTGGAAATAAAACTTAAAATCCTCAAAACCAATATCAAGCTTGGATGTCTTGCCCAATCTTGTCAACTACTTAACGCTTATTTAATTACAGATATGGCTTACAGTGTGAGGTGTCTGTTTTTGCGTAAGTAAAGTAGTATATAGTCACTAATTTCATTGGGAGTCCCAGACTTTAGTGATTATTTGGCTGTAAGAGATTGGTTTCCTTGACTGGGCCATCGGGAGTCCCGGGCCTTGAGACATCTGGTGTATTGGGCCTTGGGCCCAATCCACAACCGAGAGTTATATGGTTATAACTAGCTGTGTGTATGCTTACCAAGTAAAGCTAATTCCGGGTGACGGCCAGTGGCCCACTTTGGATCTATCTGAACATGGGTCTCGAAATCATTGCATTCTAATGAGGTTAAACAAAGAAATTTTGAATGCAATGCGAGTTTTCTTATAAGTTATTAAGATTACTCTTTTATGAACTAAATAACTAAAACTCTATTTATCTCTAAATTTCAGTTATGACTAGCACAAACAATCAAAACACTTTCTCGATCCGGTCTGTCCTTGAGAAGGACAAACTGAACGGATCAAATTTCTTGACTTGGTCGCGGAACCTGAGGCTAGTCCTCAGGCAGGAGAGAAAGGACTATGTCCTTGAGAAAGCTCTCCCCGAGAGGATCGGGTCCAATGCCTCTCATGCAGTATATGATGCTTGGAATAAGCATTATATTGATGCGGTAGATGTGCGTGGTCTGATATTGGCTACCATGGACTCAGATTTGCTGAAGCAATATGAGAACATGGAGTCGCCAATAGAGATGATCAGCAGCCTGAAATTGAAATTTCAGGAGCAGGTAAGAGTGGAGAGATACCAGTTGGTTAAGTCTCTCACTAGCTGCAAGCTACCAAATGATCATCCAGTGAGTCCCCATGTCAGTAAAATGATGGGTTACATTGATAACCTGAGGAAACTGGATTATCCAGTTAGCCAAGAATTGGCAACTGAGATCATTCTGCAGTCACTGCCGTCAAGCTATGATAAGTTCAAAAGGAACTATATCAAGAAAGGCTTAACGAAGACGCTGACTGAACTGCATGATATGCTCAAGACAGTTGAGCCAAACGTGAAGAGTACCCTGTATAATCTCATAATGGAGAAGGGTAGGTTTACTAAACCTAGTGCTGACAAGGGTGAAGACAAAGTTGTCCAGATTTTGAATCATGGCAAGCCTGTGTCTTCTGAGCCCGAGTCAGATACATCTTACGTTGGTAAGTGCTGCTACTGTAAAGAGGTTGGGCATTGGAAGAGAGATTGCATTAAATTCATGGAAGATTATGAGGAGTTGAAGTTGATGTATGAAACTACTTCCTCAGGTATTCATGTTATTACTTCAAGTTATACCTTATAGGTATTGGATACTGGTTGCGGCACTGATATTTGTTATAATATGCAGAGCCTGAGCAACAGTAGAACGTTGAAGGAAGGGCAAGTGGAACTGCGTGTCTGGAAGGAGCTTGGGATGCTGCCTCAGCCGTAGGGTTTTCACTTGTAGATGCCTTTGAGGCTTGATTTTGTATTAAGTAATTGCTACAATGTACCTGCTTTAAGCAGAGTTGTTTTTCATTTTCTTGTGAAGAATTTGAATGTTTTCATTTTGATAAAGACAAGTTTTGTTCTTTTGATCTTAATGAAATGTTAATTGTAGCACCCTATTCAAGGAATGGGTTTTATATCTTAAACCAAAGAGTGCCTAAATGTAACATAAATACCGAATTGGTTTAAATCTGATGAATTAAACCTGATTTTTCTTGGCATAAATGTTTTGGTCAAATAGAGTAAATCGGATTCAGAAACCCCATAGTTATGGACTTTTGGGCTCATTTGAATGGATATCTTATGAGACTTGAATTCTGCTTACTAGACCAAAAGACAAAGGGCCCATCTTAGCCGAGCTAGAGAAAGGCCCAAAGGCTTATTGGAGATTGAACATACTCATGTATGTGGTCCGATGAGCAGTAATGCCAGAGAAAATTTCCTGTACTTCATTGTCTCTACTGATTACTTCAGTGAGTAAGACTGTGTTCATTTGATGAGACACAAGTCGGAATTCTTTGACATGGTCGAAAGAGTTCAAGAATGAGGTATAGAATCTGAGTGACAGAAGTATTAAGACTCTGGATTAGATCACGAGTGAGAATACTTGAGTCATTAATGGTGTGATCATCTGAATGAGTGTGAAGTCGTTTCACAGCTCAATTCTCCTGAAAACCTTGAGGTATTTCTGTGAGAAAGAATCAGATCTTATTAGAAATGATTAAAGATGAGTCACACGAATCTTCCATGATATTCTTTAAGAATAACGCTCTAGAAATATCTAAGTTTACGCTGAAATAGTTCCACCAATATCAGTTGAAAGACACCACGTAAATGTGGATTGGAATCGATCCAAATTCGTCTTTACTGAGTATTTGTAGTTGTGCTACTTCACTGGTTGTCCTAAGGAAACCAAGGCTTGTTACTTTTACGTCCATTCTGTTTTCTAAGAAGGGAAGTTACTTTCCAAGAAGAACAGTGGGAGTAAAAGTATAACTCGAAGAAATTCGAGAAATACAGGAGGCTGCTCAACCTGTTGAGGGAGAGCAACGGATGGATTTACAGATTTCTGTAGAATCTACACCTGTAGAGCCTGAAGTTCGCAGATATGAATGAATCAGTCACTAATCCGAGAGTTGAACCTGATGATCATTGTTTTGTTGAAGTAGTCAAGGTTTTGACTTGAACAGGAACGAAATGGAACTGTGCGTTTACTAATAGATAAGTGGGAGCGATGTTGCATTTCTCATATTGTATGTCGATGACATACTGATTCTCGGAAATAACGTCCCAATGCAGCAGTCGGTAAAGGACTGGCTTGGGAGTTGGTTTTATGATTGACATGGGTAAAGCCACGTAGTTCTTGGATTTTGGATCTAAAGATAGAGATCCAAAAGAGCTGGTAGGACAAAGTCAGGATTCTTAAATTGACAAAGTCCTACACGTTTTCAGCATTCCAAGAAGGGCTTTATGCCAATGTCACATGGCATTACGTTAAGCAAGATACAGTGTCCTACGATAACTGCTGAGCTTAAATGCATGGATGAGATTCCATATGCGTCGGCAGTTGGATCTATCATGTATGCCATGAAACGTACTTGTTTGATGTTGTTTTAATGTTAAGCAAGACAAGTAAAGACCAGTCAAATCCAGCAAAGAATCACTGGATTGCCGTAAAGAATATCCTAAAGTATTTGAGGAATACTAAGGATAAATTCTTGATTTACGGAGAAAGTGAAGTGCTACAAGTCGATAGAGTCTGAAAGGCAAGTTTCCAATAGACAAAGATAATTCCCGGTCACAGTCCGGCTATATCTTGTGTCTGACTGGCGGTGCAAGGCACTGTTGCTGACTCCATGACTTAAGCTGAACATCTCGCAGCTTGAGAAGCGGCGAAAGAGGTTGTTTGGAAAGAAGAGTTCATCACTGAACTTGATGTGATTCCCAGCATAGATGAGACTAGCTGCACATCAGAGGTCCAAACACCTTGAGGGTAGGTATAACCTATTCCGTGAGATAAATGACAGAGGTGTTAAGTAGATAAGCAAGTTTCATCGAATGAGAACGTTGCTAATCTATTAACGAAGCCACTCCTTATGCCTAAGTACGTGTCGCGGACTGTAGCTGTAGGATGAGTGAAATTAAGATGTAGTCTTAATTTCAGTGGGAGTTTGTAAAGGGCTTTACTTAGTTGTTTTGAAAGGTTCATGTAAACATAATATTTTATGTTTATGAAATCTATGATTTCTGAATTATTTTAACTGTGATATAAATAATCGTTCCAAAATGATTCATGTCATTATATATGGGCCATCGAAGTACATGAGTAGACTTGATCCTGAAACCCCATATTTAACGAAATGACATAAATCATAGTGTCCATAGTCGAAGGTTGTTGAAATTGGAACACCAACAACCACTTGAGACTAGATTGTGTTGAGACTTATGACCAAGTTTCGAGGGGTCATAGATGCGCGGCATCAAAGTCGACACATAGGTATATGTAGGGGAGCATATGACCGGACATGGCCCGCTGATGAGAACTCTACAAGATATTAATATATGTGTCATAAGAGGTTCTCATATACGACTATAGAGTATAGTCCTTAGACCTGAGTTCGCATGCATGTGGCTGCACATGGATTGATGCACTTTGATCATTGTCTAACGCTGTTTCGTAACTGGGAGCTATACGGACCTTGGTTGGGTGTATTATGAAGCGTGTAGTTCATAGTGATGGAACAAGATGGGATTTGTCCCTGCCGTTTAACGGAGGTAATATCTCTAGGCCAATCGGAGACTTGATAGCTGGTAAGAGAGTGGCCACTCCCAAACGGACTTGCCCAAGTCGTTTGCATTGTCAGTATCAAATCTGGTCCGATGAACATGGTCTGGCTATATAAGGATGACACGCATCTTGCCTTATGCCAGATCGAGATATTGAGACAAAAGGACTAGGGAATGTAGGATTCCAGTACAAGTGGGAGATTGTTGGGAATGTCCTGAAATCTACTGTACTATCTCTAGAAAGTATGATAAATGTCGAGATCAGACATAAGTCATAAATACTGGGTGATCATGATGGCTTGCTAGAGTCCGCTCTTGATCTATAAGTTTAGGACTTATTACCAGTATTGTATGATCCCAAAGGGTCACACACCATAGCTAACGGGAAAGTTAAGATGGAATTAATACGGTAAGATGCTAAGGCATTTACTGTATTTGTACAAAGAGTTGGGCAGACAACAAATGGGCTTTTGTCTGATTTGTGTCTTGGGCCCAAAAGACTAATGAGCCATTAGTTTAATTAATTAATTAATTAAACTTGGGCCCATTAGTGAAATAAGATTGCAACAAGGGTTGTAAAACCCTAGCATTTTTTTGGGTCTGCAATTTTTGGAGCTGGCAGCCGCGGCTCATCTCTCTCTCTCGAGTCTCTCTCTTTGTTGTTCTTCCATCTCGGTCTAGCAGCCATCCCTCGCTTGTAAGAGTGTGGATACCTGAGGAGGAACCGGTTCTCATCTGTTCTAATCTGATCTTGTCATTACCACCAATCATTCCGCTGCAAAGGTAAAGATCAGGTTTGTTTTATGATTCGATTACAAGAACCTAGATCTGTTTAAGATTATGTGCTAGGTTGCAATCTGAGAATTGAACCATGGAAAAACGCACAATCCTTCAACTATGGCATCCACAACTTTATTCCTACCAGCCACCATGTAATCAAGATTCCAAGCATCAAATGTGTGTTGGTATTGATGATAGAGGTGAGTAGTTGGCAGTGTTAGGAAAGTTATGTGGGTTAGTGATCCACAATAAGAAAACATGCTTTTTGCGACTGCAGAAATAGTTGCAATTGGGTCGCAAAACATCTTCGTCGCTAATCTTATTAGTCGCTATGTTAGTCGCTAATTTGCAACTATTTAGCAACTATATATATTTCGTTAATATTAGTCGCTATTGAGTCGCTAATTTTAGAGACTAATGAGCGACACTTTTACGACCAACATAGCGACTCTATTACAGTTGCTTTAAAGTCACTAACTTTTTGGTCGCTACGTAGTCGCTAAATTAGCAACCATTTGGCGACTATCCTAGCGATGTTTTATATTGCGACTACTTAGCGACTGATTTGCGACTATTGTCGCGACTAATTAGCGACTAACAACTTGAACCGGGATAAGAATTTAATTCCAATTTGGTTTTGGTTTTCCACTATTTTGGTTTTTGTATTTTGATTGTTCTGTTAAATTATGAATCTAAAAGCTTTATAACAATAGACAACATGATATATTAAAGTTTAAAATCTAAAGTGCATACATTGGTCTTAAAACATAAAATAGAACATCCAAATATTATATACAAGTTTATACAAATCTGAACAAGTAGAGTCCTAAGGAATAGGAGAAGAGGGAGACGTTGGCTCAGCAGTCTGGGTTTTGCAGAAGTCGAGGTATGCTGGGTCTGTTTACCGAAGATATTTTTCCATCATGCCCAACTCCTTATGCTCATTTGCTTGTCTAGCTAGTTCAGCAACTTGTGACTCAATTTAGCGCTTAGCTTCTTCGAGCTGATGTTGGAGCGAGTTATAAGTCGAATAGCTACCCGAGTACTTTCGCTTTCTGGAGGCGTGAGACTCTCCGAGACTTCCAATACCATAAGCATGGCCTCTATCATCCACAATTGTTGACTAGGAAACATAAAAGATATTGACACAGTTAGGAAATGGGTAAAGAATGACATACGATTCAAATAACATAATCATTAACACATTTGAACAATAACATAATCATTAACACATCAAGCAATTACACAATTGAACAATAACAGGATAATTAACACCTCTATCTCACTACCAATAACACAACAGATTCATCTATGCAACAAACAAACTCTAAAGACTGTCAACCATATTTACTCATATACATTAAAACAGAAATGCTTAATGATTTCACATAAGCATAGTTACCTGAAGAAAGAGTTCATTGATATCATCGGTGGTCAGTTCTCTAGGTCGCGAAGTCCCATCATAAGTTTCTGCCTCAATCTTAGCCTGCTTTGCTTCGAGCTTCTTCTTATACTTCTCTGCGACCTGTTGCGCCTTTAATACAATGTAAGTTCCATCTGGTTTTGTGTGCTTCTTCAGGAAGACTTCACTGAAAATGACTGCTTTATGTAGGATTATGTGTGTTCATTTGTGTAATTATCAGATTACAACCTAACATAATCAACTAGGATCTAGGTGATTTGCAGATGAATCATAAACAGATCAGGGTGATTACCTTATGATTGCAGCGGATTGATCAAAGGAATATCGAGATCTGCAAGAGCTGATAGAAACCGGCTCCTCCTAGGTATCCACACGCTTACAAGCTACTGGATCAGGCTGCTAGACCAAGCTGGAACAACAGAGAGAGAGAGGACGGCCAGACCTAAAAAATCGCAGACTCATGGTCTTAATGGCGCCTGTCCTCTTCCTTATATGGGCCCATGTAATTAAACTAATGGCCTATTAGGCTTTTGGGCCCAAGACCCAAATCAGATAAAAGCCTGTATTTGTCTGGCCCAATTCTCTGTACAAATACAGTAAATGCCTTGCATCTTACCGTATTAATTCCATTTAACTTTCCCGTTAGCTATGGTGTGTGACCCTTTGGGATCATACAATACTGGTAATAAGTCCTAAACTTATAGATCAAGAGCGGGCTCTAGCAAGTCATCATGATCACCCAGTATTTATGACTTATGTCTGATCTCGACACTTATCATACTTTCTAGAGATAGTACAGTAGATTTCAGGACATTCCCAACAATCTCCCACTTGTACTGGAATCCTACATTCCCTAATCCTTTTGTCTCAATATCTCGATCTGGCATAAGGCAAGATGCGTGTCATCCTTATATAGCCAGACCATGTTCATCGGACCAGATTTGATACTGACAATGCAAACGACTTGGGCAAGTACGTTTGGGAGTGGCCACTCTCTTACCAGCTATCAAGTCTCCGATTGGCCTAGAGATATTACCTCCGTTAAACGGCAGGGACAAATCCCATCTTGTTCCATCACTATGAACTACACACTTTATAATACACCCAACCAAGGTCCTTATAGCTCCCAGTTACGAAACAGCGTTAGACAATGATCAAAGCGCATCACTCCATGTGCAGCCACATGCATGCGAACTCAGGTCTAAGGACTATACTCTATAGTCGTATATGAGAACCTCTTATGACACAGATATTAATATCTTGTAGAGTTCTCATCAGCGGGCCATGTCCGGTCATATGCTCCCCTACATATACCTATGTGTCGACTTTGATGCCGCGCATCTATGACCCCTCGAAACTTGGTCATAAGTCTCAACACACTCTAGTCTCAAGTGGTTGTTGGTGTTCCAATTTCAACAACCTTCGACTATGGACACTATGATTTATGTCATTTCGTTAAATATGGGGTTTCAGGATCAAGTCTACTCATGTACTTCGATGGCCCATATATAATGACATGAATCATTTTGGAACGATTATTTATATCACAGTTAAAATAATCCAGAAATCATAAATTTCATAAACATAAAATATTATGTTTACATGAACCTTTCAAAACAACTAAATAAAGCCCTTTACAAACTCCCACTGAAATTAAGACTACATCTTAATTTCACTTATCCTACAGCTACAGTCCGCGACTCGTGCTTAGGCCTAAGGAGTGGCTTCGTTAATAGATTTAGCAACGTTCTCATTCGTTGAAACTTGCTGATCTACTTAACACCTCTATCATTTATCTCTCGGAATAGGTTATACCTACCCTCAAGGTGTTTGGACCTCTGATGTGCAGCTAGCCTCATCTATGCTGGGAATCACATCAAGTTCAGTGATGAACTCTTCTTTCCAAACAACCTCTTTCGCCGCTACCCAAGCTGCGAAATGTTCAGCTTAAGTCATGGAGTCAGCAACAGTGCCTTGCACCGCCATACAGACACAAGATATAACCGGACTGTGACCGGAAATCATCTTTGTCTGTTGGAAACTTGCCTTTCAGACTCTACCGACTTGTAGCACCTCACTTTCTCCGTAAATCAAGAACTTATCCTAAGTGTTTTCCAAATACTTGAGGATATTCATTACGTCTATCCAGTGATTCTTTGCTGGATTTGACTGGTCTTTACTTGTCTTGCTTAACATTAAAGCAACATCAAAACAAGTACGTGTCATGGCATACATGATAGATCCAATTGCCGATGCATATGGAATCTCATCCATGCATTCAAGCTCAGCAGATATCGTAGGACACTGTTTCTTGCTTAACGTAATGCCATGTGACATTGGCATAAAACCCTTCTTGGAATGCTGAAAACGTGTAGGACTTTGTCAATATAAGAATCCTGACTTTGTCCTATCAGCTCTTTTGGATCTCTATCTTTAGATCCAAAATCCAAGAACATACGTGGCTTTACCCATGTCAATCATAAAAACAACTCCTAAGCCAGTCCTTTACTGACTGCAGCATTGGAACGTTATTTCCGAGAATCAGTATGTCATCGACATACACTATGAGAAATGCAACATCGCTCCCACTTATCTATTAGTAAACGCACAGTTCCACTTCGTTCCTGTTCAAGTCAAAACCTTGACTACTTCAACATAACGAAGATTCCAACTCCGATATGTTTGCTTCTATCCATGAATGGATCGATGAAGCTAACTTACATACAGTATAATTTTTCGGAGTCCGGGCTCACTTTCGCTTCTGTGAATTTCGCAGGTTCGTCACTTTCAATGATCATCAGATCATGGCAATTAATCACTAGAAATCACTCTCGGATTAGTGACGGATTCATTCAGATCTGCGAACTTCAGGCTCTACAGGTGTAGATTCTACAGAAATCTGTAAATCCATCCGCTGCTCTCCCTCAACAGGTTGAGCAGCCTCCTGTATTTCTCGAATTTCTTCGAGTTATACTTTTGCTCCCACTGTTCTTCTTGGAAAGAAACTTTCCTTTTAAAAAACAGAATTCCGAACAACCTAACTTCGTTTTCGGAATGGACGCATAAAGTAACAATCCTTGGTTTCCCTAGGACAACCAGCGAAGTAGCACAACTACAAATACTCAGTAAAGACGAATTTGGATCATTTCCAGTCCACATTTATGTGGTGTCTTTCAACTGATATTAGTGGAACTATTTCAGCGTAAACTTAGATATTTCTAGAGTGTTATTCTTAAAGAACATCATGGAAGATTCGTGTGACTCATCTTTAATCATTTCTAATAAGATCTGATTCTTTCTCACAGAAACACCTCCAGGTTTTCAGGAGAAATGAGCTGTGAAACGACTTCACACTCATTCAGATGATCACACCATCAATGACTTAAGTATTCTCACTCGTGATCTAATTCAGAGTTTCAATACTTCTGTCACTCAGATTCTATACCTCATTCTGGAACTCTTTCGACCATTTCAAAGAATTCTGACTCGTGTCTCATCAAATGAACACAGTCATACTCACTGAAGTAATCAGTAAAGATAATGAAGTACAGGAAATTTTCTCTGGCATTACTGCTCATCGGGCCACATACATTAGTATGTTCAAGGTCCAATAAGCCTTTGGGCCTTTCTCTAGCTCGGCTAAGATGGGCCCTTTGTCTTTTGGTCCAGTAAGCAGAATTCAAGTCTCATAATATATCCAATCAAATGAGCCCAAAAGTCCATAACTATGGGATTTCTGAATCCGACTCACTCTATGTGACCAAAAATTTACGCCAAGAAAAATCAGGTTTAATTCATCAGATTTAAACCAATTCGATATTTATGTTACATTTAGGCACTCTTTGGTTTAAGATATAAAACCCATTCCTTGAATAGGGTGCTACAATTAATATTTCATTAAGATCAAAAGAACAAAACTTGTCTTTTATCAAAATGAAAAACATTCAAATTCTTACAAGAAAATGAAAGACAACTCTGCTTAAAGCAGGTACATTGTAGCAATTACTTAATACAAAACCAAGCCTCAAAGGCATCTACAAGTGAAAACCCTACGGCTGAGGCAGCATCCATAGCTCCTTCCAGACATGCAGTTCCACTTGTCCTTCCTTCAACGTTCTACTGTTGCTTAGGCTCTGCATATTATAACAAATATCAGTGCCACAACCAGTATCCAATACCTATAAGGTAGAACTTGAAGTAATAACATGAATACCTGAGGAAGTAGTCTCATACATCACCTTCAACTCCTCATAATCTTCCATGAATTTAATGCAATCTCTCTTCCAATGCCCAGTCTCTTTACAGTAGCAGCACTTACCAACGTAAGATGTATCTGACTCGGGCTCAGAAGACACAGGCTTGCCATGATTCAAAATCTGGACAACTTTGTCTTCACCCTTGTCAGCACTAGGTTTAGTAAACCTACCCTTCTCCATTATGAGATTATACAGGGTACTCTTCACGTTTGGCTCAACTGTCTTGAGCATATCATGCAGTTCAGTCAGCGTCTTCGTTAAACCTTTCTTGATATAGTTCCTTTTGAACTTATCATAGCTTGACGGCAGTGACTGCAGAATGATCTCAGTTGCCAATTCTTGGCTAACTGGATAATCCAGTTTCCTCAGGTTATCAATGTAACCCATCATTTTACTGACATGAGGACTCACTGGATGATCATTTGGTAGCTTGCAGCTAGTGAGAGACTTAACCAACTGGTATCTCTCCACTCTTACCTGCTCCTGAAATTTCAATTTCAGGCTGCTGATCATCTCTACTGGCGACTCCATGTTCTCATATTGCTTCAGCAAATCTGAGTCCATGGTAGCCAATATCAGACCACGCACATCTACCGCATCATTATAATGCTTATTCCAAGCATCATATACTGCATGAGAGGCATTGGACCCGATCCTCTCGGGGAGAGCTCTCTCAAGGACATAGTCCTTTCTCTCCTGCCTGAGGACTAGCCTCAGGTTCCGCGACCAAGTCAAGAAATTTGATCCGTTCAGTTTGTCCATCTCAAGGACAGACCGGATCGAGAAAGTGTTTTGATTGTTTGTGCTAGCCATAACTGAAATTTAGAGATAAATAGAGTTTTAGTTATTCAGTTCAAAAAAGAGTAATCTTAATAACTTATAAGAAAACTCGCATTGCATTCAAAATTTCTTTGTTTAACCTCATAAGAATGCAATGATTCCGAGACCCATGTTCAGCTAAATCCAAAGTGGGCCACTGGCCGTCACCCAGAAGTAGCTTTACTTGGTAAGCATACACACAGCTAGTTATATCCAATAACTCTCGGTTGTGAATTGGGCCCAAGGCCCAATACACCAGATGTCTCAAGGCCCGGGACTCCCGATGGCCCAGTCAAGGAAACCAATCTCTTACAGCCAAATAATCACTAAAGTCTGGGACTCCCAATGAAATTAGTGACTATATACTACTTTACTTACGCAAAAACAGACACCTCACACTGTAAGCCATATATGTAATTGAATAAGCGTTAAGTAGCTGACAAGATTGGGCAAGACATCCAAGCTTGATATTGTTTTTGAGGATTTTAGGTTTCAATAGATTTCCTCCCAAAAATAGAAGATTACTATTTTGGGAAACTTTCCATTTCAGGTAACTTACTAAATATGGAAACTTTCTATTTAGGGAAACCTACTATTTTTAGAAACTTTCTAAATCGGGAAATATTCTTATTTTAGAAACTTTCTAAATTTGGAAACTTACTATTTCCAAAAATTTCCTAACATGCCAAAATTAGAAACTTCTAATATTAGAAGCTTTCTAATTTAATGTTTTATTAAAGTTTTTGGATGGGTCACAAATTATAGGCCCAATTCTTAGCCCAAGACCACAGAATTCCAATTGGCCCAATAATTTGACATAACCGAGTCGGTTCATTAATTCTGGTCCAAGACTAAATTAATTACTAAATCCAACTGGTTATTTACTAAACCAGACCAGCTCTAAATTATTTGGTCCAACCAAATCAAACTTAGACCAGCCTTTGGTTTAGGTTAAAATTCAATTTTTGAATTTAAATCCGGTTTAACCAGAAACTAAATAATACCAATTGTATTAAATAATTTCCAGCAAACCGCGATTTGGGTTAACCGCTTGAACCATAATTATCAAAGCTTTGAATTGTTTTTGTCTTTAGCTTAAAGACAAAAACATGATTGATCGCAAACCTAAAGTCAACATGCGATCGCAATATTTGACTTTATGCAAATCGTTTGATACATAATTCAATAATTGCTTATTCAAACGATCATGACATCATTTAATTATCAAACAATTCTAAACATCAACGATTCTACAAATCGTTTCTTTATTATAAAGCAAAGTCAACATTACGATTTTGTCTTTAGCTTAAAGACAAAGACATGATCGATCGCTAATCAATTCAACAATCATTATTCTTACGATCATGACATTCACATAAAGACAAAATTGATTTTGACCTTTTCAAATCGTATGATAATTATTTCAACAATCGACATTGACTTTTCCAATTCGTTTCATGCATTAACGATTCAAACAATGAAACGATATCGACTTTAATCAACAAGCTTTCATATCGATTTCTTATTTCTAGGTTTTCAAAGTTTCAATCAATTTTATTCATTAAAATCGATTCATCAAACTAATAAACAACCTAGTATGATCCAAAAAGAAAAAACCTAACAACCTGGCTCTGATACCACTGTAGGATTATGTGTGTTCATTGGTGTAATTATCAGATTACAACCTAACATAATCAACTAGGATCTAGGTGATTTGCAGATGAATCATAAACAGATCAGGGTGATTACCTTATGATTGCAGCGGATTGATCAAAGGAATATCGAGATCTGCAAGAGCTGATAGAAACCGGCTCCTCCTAGGTATCCACACGCTTACAAGCTACTGGATCAGGCTGCTAGACCAAGCTGGAACAACAGAGAGAGAGAGGACGGCCAGACCTAAAAAATCGCAGACTCATGGTCTTAATGGCGCCTGTCCTCTTCCTTATATGGGCCCAAGTAATTAAACTAATGGCCTATTAGGCTTTTGGGCCCAAGACCCAAATCAGATAAAAGCCTGTATTTGTCTGGCCCAATTCTCTGTACAAATACAGTAAATGCCTTGCATCTTACCGTATTAATTCCATTTAACTTTCCCGTTAGCTATGGTGTGTGACCCTTTGGGATCATACAATACTGGTAATAAGTCCTAAACTTATAGATCAAGAGCGGGCTCTAGCAAGTCATCATGATCACCCAGTATTTATGACTTATGTCTGATCTCGACACTTATCATACTTTCTAGAGATAGTACAGTAGATTTCAGGACATTCCCAACACTTTACCCAGCTGCTTTTTCCTGAAGATATAACAAAAAATAAAATAGTTAAAGGAAAGTATATAACTCAGAGAAGCAATAGAAGATAGAGGAATGTATATTACCATTTCTTGGTGAATTTTCAGAAAAGACTTCTGCCCAGTGTAGTTATTGTGAGGACCGAGACCGCCACGATCAGAATTCCGAGCAGCAGAAGTGGTCTCACTCCTCTGTTTACCTTCATTAGTGTCCCAATAGGCCACCATTTCTTTCCAGATTGCGTTTGACATCCATGCAGGTTGTACATCTGAAAGGTGAGCTTTTCAGACAATTTCCTTCATTCTCCTCTGACAAATCGCCTCAAAATGTGCTTGAACGGTCCTTGTTATTAGGAAATCCCAGGTGTGCTCTTTCTACAGTGGAAGCAGCAGAATCATCTTAGTAAGAGAGTAATGAAAATTAAACTAAAAGACAGACTAATGTAGTGTACTAACCGCAAATTCAAGAAGCATCGCTCTGCTCGCGGCCGAGGCACATGACTCCAACTATAGAATGCTCCATCAAACTTGTTTGTTAAGATCTTAGTAATCTTCCGGACCAAAACAGACTTTTCACGACCAAATCTACACAGAGAGAAAAATAATCAGAATAAATTATGACTTATAAGTACACAGAAAGCAAAACAAACAAGCAAATTGAAGAGAGGGAGATAGAGGTGGAGAGAGAGAGAGAGAGAGAGAGAGAGAGAGAGAGAGAGAGAGAGAGAGAGAGAGAGAGATGCTTATACCAAGTGGTTTTTGGCGGCTGAGGAAGTAGTGGAGAGAGCACATATTAGAGAGGAAGAAGGAATGGAGAGGCAAGACTGGACAGAACTAAGGAAGGCCAAAGACTCTCCTCCTCAACCTGCTTTGGTGTGTCAAGAAAGAAGAGCAGCCTTTGATATGAAGCCCAAAGGAGTGCACAATCAATGTGCAAAATCAGGGACTTCAAAAGTGCAAAAATAGTGCACAGAAGACTCATCTGTCAATGTGCAAAATCCGGGACATCTCAAAATGCATTATCAAGGCATAAAGAAGATGTGCAAAATCAGGGACATCCTGATCACTATCAAAGTGCAAAATAAGGGCACAAAAGAAGGGCGTCTGGTTATATGCAAAATCAGGGACTTAAGGAGAAGAAGTGCATAATAAAAGGATGTGCAAAACAAGGGCATAAGAGACAAAGAAGGCTGAGGAATTCGAATAAGGTCTTGGTAGAAGTCACAAGGAGTACTAGGAGGATCAGAAGAGTCAGAATGATGGTCCCCACACCTTGGAGACAAGATCATACCTGTCCCTTTCCTTCATACCCGTTTGTAGTCTTGCTCCAGCCTATTGTTGTTTGTTTCCTAGCTAAATTTCGAATTTACCTTAGGGTTTCACACTGATTTGTGTCTATATAAGACTTGTATGACCCTTTGTAACAATTAGAGTGAATAAGAAACACTTTGAGAGAGTTTTATTCATCTTACAATTCAAAATCCTCTCTAGCTCTTCATTGTGTTCAAACCAATGAATACAATGTAGCTATAATCTGAGGACGTGTTTAGGGTTGTATTTAGGCTTTCTAATTCTCCTAAGACTCTCTAAACACGGTTGCTAAGCTAACAATCCATCAAAGGATGTTAAGCTCTTTTATCTTCTCTCATTGATTCTTCTTCTTCCTCATTGTGTCTCTCTTCCAAACTCAATGAAACACATGATGAGACTCGGTTCAAGGATGCTTTAATGCTCCTGGTTATGCTCTTGATTAGCTCTTCCATAGCTAAACAAGAGCTAACACAAACCGTCTCTTCATGAACATTACAAGAACAAACACTTCTACTTACTGATTCTCTTAATCCTCATGAGTAAACACACTCTATAAGTGATGTTAGGCTCTTGGATAAGTCTCAAATAGAGTGGTGTTCTTGTCAAAGCTAAGTAGAACCTGTTCTTACCAAGATAAACTTGGTTGCGGTTCACTTATGCTCTCTCTCTCTAAACTAGGGTTTAGAGCAATCTCAAGGTTTCTCAACATGATTCCATGGTCATGATTATGAAATCCCAACATGGTATCAGAGCATAAGGTTTTAGGATTGAACCAAGCTCAAAACCAGAGAAAAACAGAGAAAAAACTCTGTCCCTTTCTCCTTCAAAGCTTCCGCAAAACTCAAAGAGAAACAGAGCAAAACTCTGTCCCTCTCTCTCTAAAACAGAAGTTCAAACTGAGCAAAACTCAGTCCCTGAACTTCCCCCTTCATTCTCTCATTCTCTGCACATAATCTCTTAATCTGAGCTTATGTGTTCATTCTCTGATTCTACAAATTCTTCATTCTTCTGCTACTTATACTTCACTTATTCTCTCAAAGTTCTGCCCTAGAAGCTCCTTCTCTCACAATAACTTAAAAATCAGAGTGCATAGCTCCTGATCAAAGCTATGTTATTTTGAGGATTGTTGTGTGGTTTTCTTGGTGTTTTAGGTGGAATGATGAATCTGCTAGTTATGACAGTTTACAAAAGGGCTGGAGTTCAGTTTCTAAGTGGCTGTACCCACTGGTCTTGAGCTTACCCAAGAAGAAAATGGTGTCCAGTAGCTGCTGCAACAAGTTAGTCAAGGAAAGCAACACTGATTTTTTGAATGATCAAGTATTGAAGCTGTTTCAAGAAGAGGCAGTGATGGAAGCTTGGGTTCAAAGCTTGGTGTGCTTAATCTGAAACTAACAAAGGGTGGTTAAGGTGTCCATACTAAAGGGAGGCTACAAGTTAAACAACCCATCACGGCTGTTAAGGCTTCACATAGCTCCAAAGGTCACAGAAAAGTTATTAAGAAGCAGCCAAAGAAGAGGAGTTAGAACCGGTTATGCAACTGATGAATCAACTCACAAATGGTGCTTCCAACTTCAAGATGGCTTAAGAGAAGGTTTAAAGGCGTGGCTCATGTCCAGGTCTAAAGCCAACAAGCTTGGAGAAAGCTTAACAGTCCGGGGGAGGTCTTAAACCTCAAAGAAAATGAGTAAACCGAAGAGGAACTCTAAAATCAGACTCTTCTCAAATCACAACCAAAGATTGAAAAGGCTAAACTCCTAAACTCTCACTGTTTTTTTTAAGTCTTCATTCAGTCACTTAAATTCCTTGAGTTACTTATCCATTGCTTAATCATATACTTAAAACTCATGGCATTTTTTACTTTAACAAGTCTTCCTTGAATCTTTGATGTGAAGGTTCATTAGGAGACCTAAAGGAGGAGTAAGACCGTGGGCAGATTGGGTGACAAGGAAAGGATTCAAGGAATGGCATGAAGGAAGGCTAAGGCTTGAGTCAAGGTCATGGAAGGTCCAATGGAGAAGCTTGATCCAAGATGGAGAAGGCAATCTAAAGAACCGGCCAAATCATATGCACAAAGGAACAATGGTCAAAGCTTACATCAAGGGCATGTGGAAGCTATACTCTTTTTCCCTCCTTAGGGTTTTATCCCATGAGGTTTTCCTTAAGGAGGTTTTTAATGAGGTAGCTCCCGCATCTCCAAGCTTGGCCTTTGGTCCTTTAGTGTCCCGACGCCCAAGCTTGCGGGGGAGTATTAGAGAGGAAGAAGGAATGGAGAGGCAAGGCTGGACAGAACTAAGGAAGGCCAAAGACTCTCCTCCTCAACCTGCTTTGGTGTGTCAAGAAAGAAGAGAAGCCTTTGAGATGAAGCCCAAAGGAGTGCACAATCAATGTGCAAAATCAGGGACTTCATCTCAAAGTGCAAAAATAGTGCACAGAAGACTCATCTGTCAATGTGCAAAATCCGGGACATCTCAAAATGCATTATCAAGGAGATGAAGTCCCTGATTTTGCACATTGATTGTGCACTTCTTTTGGCTTCATCTCAAAGGCTGCTCTTCTTTCTTGACACACTAAAGCAGGTTGAGGAGGAGAGTCTTCGGCCTTCCTTAGTTATGTCCAGCCTTGCCTATCCATTCCTTCTTCCTCTCTAATACGCTATCATACTTAGAGCATAGAGTTTTTAGAGCTTGGGGCTGATCTAATCATGTACTGCTTTCTGCTTTTTGGAGAAGATTTCGAACCCCTTTACTTTTTTATTCTCTTTTATGCACTCTATTAATTCATTGATTATGTTTTCATATTCTATGTCTGAGTAGATTCATAGTTAGGTTTAGGGATTCTCATTAAGGATTTTATGACTTGCTAGATTTAATTAATTCAGTTAAGGATTCATATCAATAATTGTTCTTCGATCTAAATTGTGCTTAACACTAGTTTCTAACCTGATCACTTAGAATCTAGATCTTAGGTTTTTAAATTGACACGAAAGTGTGGTTTAGAATCTGAACTATTTAGGTTGAGCAATTGAATTACTCGCAAAGAAATTTGGTTTAATTGAATTGTGAACATATCAAACTTAATCTTAAAGCTGGTTTAATCTGTTAGGAATTACAAAGACATTTGGATTTCTGCAATTAGGCTTAGAGAATTCTCACAACGAAAGTTGGTTAATTCTATTTCCGTGTTTGAGTTCTAGAACGTACTTAATTTGATCCTGACTGAATGATTTTTCTGCTTGTCTGATTTCCTGAGAACTCCCTACACTTAGCGCTTTTAGTTAATTGCCTACAACCAATCTTGCTACTGATTTACTTTCCTGCTTTGTTTTTAGTTTCTCATTACATTGCTTTCTCCTAGTTTTAACTTGATTGTTCTTAATCTATCGTTGCCTAGAGCCTTGTGGATTCGATACCCTAAAGTACTACAATCACATCACTGTAGGAATTTCTAGCAGTTCTAATCAGATTAGCAACCCTAGGTATAAATTCCATTCCCTAAGATCTAGGGTTCATGTATATTGAATCTAGAGATCTCAGGATTACCTGGTGATTAGCAGCGGAAGATTTGCAAGTAATCGATATCTTTAAGCGCCTCTAATGCTGCGCCTCTACTTGTATCCACACGCACACAAACTGAACAGACGGGATGCTAGTGCCGTTAGAGATCAGATCACTCAAGAGGTTTTCTTTTTCTTTCTGGTGGCTGTGAATTAGGTCTAATCATCTGTAAAAGTCGACCATATATCTTATATATGTTGACTTATACCACGACCTGATTAACCAACGATTAAACCGAAGTTAATCGGGTCATTCACGATCTGTGTCGATCGATGCACATGCTGTGTCGATCGACACTGCCTCAGAAACTCGATAATGAATGCATATAAAATATGCATTTTACCAGATCATTACATTAATGATAAACCTCATATTCTATGTCCAGTTTGCTTAGGTGTGTGACCCTGTAGGATCATATAACACTAGCAATGAGTTCTAAACTCATTGATCATAAGTGGCTTCTAGCAAAGCATTATGATTGCCAAGTGTTATATGACTGTCTCATCTCGACAATGCAACTTTCACTTAGAGTGAGTACAATAGATTTCAGGACATTCCCAACAATCTCCCACTTGTACTGGAATCATCTATTCCTATAATCCCTTCGTCTCTATATCTCGATCTGGCATAAGGCAAGATCCATGTCATCCTTATTAAGCCAAAATCATGTTCATCGAACTCCGATTTATACTGACAAGATAAACGACTGACAATCACCTCGTTTGAGTGTGGCCACACATTTCTCAGTATCAAATCTTCGATGGGCCCTGAGATACTTATCTCCTGTTATATAGGAGGGACAAATCCCATCTTGTTCCATCCCTGTTTCTTCACACACTTCATGATACGCCCAATCAATGCCTTTATAGTCACCAGTTACGGCTGACGTTTGACAAGGTTAAAGCGGACCAATTCATATGTAAGAAAACATGATGAACTCAGGTCTAAGGACTATACTCTATAGTCGTAATGAAAACTCTCATGACACTTATATAACTATCCCGTAGAGTTCTCATCAGTGGGTCATGTCCGATCCTGTGTTCTCCAACACATATCTATGTGATTGACTTTAATACTCTTATTAATGACTCCATGAAACTTAGTCATCAGTCACCTCACATACTAGTCTCACGCGGTTGTTAATGTCCCACTTTAACAACCTTGACCAGGGACTATCATAATTTATATCATTTATCACTTATAGGGTTTCATGATCAAGTCACATACTTGATGACCTATAAAATGTCAAAAATTACTTTGGGACTATTATTTAATAACATAATTAAATAATATTGATGTCAGAATTCATTAACATAATCAAATTATGTCTTAATGAACATCATATCATAACTAAAATTAACAACAACAACTCCCACTAAAATTAAGATCACATCTTAAGACATCTAATGCCTGTAGTAGTTGTCTGAACCTCATTCGCTCTTGCTCAGCGTGTGTCGAAGGACACTGCGTCTTGCTAAGAATAATGCAAAATCAATAACAACAGCTCCGACTAAATTTAAGATCACATCTTGAGACATCCAATGCCTATAGCGGTAGTCTGACCCTCATGCGCTCTCGCTCAGCATGCGTCAAAAGACACTGCATCTTGCTAGGAGTAATGCCAAGAGTCATTTGCATGAAATGAAGCCCTTCTTGAAATCATGCATACTGGGCATGTGCAAGACCTTATCCATATAAGTATCTTGACACAATCCAATTAGCTTGTCCAATCTATCTCTATAGATTCATATTCCAAGAATGTATACGGCTTCTACCATGTTATTGATCGAAAAACAACTTTCGAGTCAAGTCTTAACAGACTGAAACAATGGAACTTCATTTCCAAAAAGCAGTATGTTATCAACATACAATACGAGAAATGCAACTGCGCTCCCACTAGTCTTCTTGTAAACACACGGTTCCTCTTCGTTCCTGATGAAGTCAAACCTTTTGACCTCTTCATCAAAACGAAGACTCCAACTTCGAGATGCTTGCTTTGATCCATAAATGGATCGATGAAGCTTGCATATCTTCCTAGCAGTATTAGGATTAATGAAACCTTCAGGTTATGTCATGTACACATCCTTTTCAGAATTCCATTTTCGGAGTCAGGGCTCATCATTGCTTCTTCAAAATTCGCAGGCCCGTCACTTTCAATGATCAACAGATCATGGCAATTGGTTACGAGAAATCCACATTTCTCGGGTTCGTGACGGATTCTTTCGGATCTGTGAGCTTCAGGTTTGTGCAAAAGTCGCGCATATATCTCATATATAGACTTTTACCACAACCTAATTAACCAAGATTTAAACCGTAGTTAATTAAGTCATAAACCAAAATCAATATTTTGGTTCGTGATCTGTGTTGATCGATACACCTTTGTGTCGATCAACACTTCCTCAAATATACATTCACCAGATCCTTTGCAAACTTCAGGCACCACAGGTGCAGGTTCTACAACTCTTTGTAGATCTAACTGCTGTTCTTCCTCATCAGGTTGAGCAGCCTCCTGTGATTTTCGAATTTCTTCGAGTTGTACTTTTACTCCCACTGTTCTTCCTGGAAAGAAAATCTTTCTAAAGAAAAACACAGTTCTGAGCAACAAACATTTTGTTCTCGGACCGGTTGTAAAAGTAACATGCCTTGGTCTCCTAAGATAACCAATGAAGCAGCACTTCTCGGATTTGGGTGAGGGCTTATCAGAGATTAAAACGTTTTACATAAGCCTCACAACCCCAAATCTTCATGAAAGACAAATTAGGAACATTTCCAGTCCACATCTCATGTGATGTCTTTGCAACTAATTTTATGGAACCCTATTTAGTGTAAACGCAGACGTTTCTAGAGCGTATTCTTAGAAGGATAATGGAAGATCTAAGTGACTCATCATTGATCGAACCATATCTAATAAAGTCCGATTCAGGAGGAGTGAACAATTTCACAATCTCTCAGATGATCACTAAATTCTTGACTTAAGTATTCACCTCCATGATCTCATCGTAGAGCTTTAATACTTTTTCCAAATTGATTATGTACTTCATTCTGTAACTCTTTGAACTTTTCAAAAGATTCCGACTTATGTCTCATTAATAAGACATAACCGTACCTACTGAAATATCAGTAAAGGTAATAAAGTACTGAAAATTTCTCTTAGCACTAGCGCTCATCGGGCCATACACATCCGTATGTACAAAGCCCAATAAGCCTCCGGTCCTTTCATTTTATTCGTTCGTTCGCAAACTGTGTCGATCGTTGCATACATGCATCGTCGACACTACCTTTGTTGAAAGGGGCCCTTTTTCGTTTTACCCAATAAACAAGGTTCGCATTTCTCACATGATTCATAATCAAATGAGCCCAAAAGTCCATCACTATGGAGCTTCTGAATCCGTTCTCATTTATGTGACCCAAAAGACAATGCCAGAGAAAAGCTTGATTCGTATCATTCGATTTGAATCTCTTGGTACTAATGTTATAGTTAGGCACGTTTTGGTTTAGAACATAAGTGTTGGAATTGTGTCCAGTAATCTCGGTACTGTCTCTAGAAAGTAAGAGTATGTCAATGATCAGACATAAGTCATATAATACTGGGGGTCATGATGGCTTGCTAGAGTCCGCTCATGATCTATAAGTCTTGGACTTATTGCCTTTATTATATGATCCCATATGGGTCACACTCCTAAGCTAACAGGAAAATGTGTAGGAACGGCTTAGCAGAAGTACGGTAAAAATGCCAGGCATTTGTCGTACTTAGAGAGAGATTAATGGGTCTGATTAAATCCAAGGGATTTAATCAGATTGGTATTTGGGCCCAAAAGCCCAAAAGGGAAAGAGAAGGGTTTTATAAACTAAAAGCCAAATCTCTTTCTCCTCCAACCCTAACCCAGCCGCGAACCTCCTCTCTCTCTGCGCCTCCTCCCACAGCTTGGTCTAGCAGCCTCTCTTCCTGCTTGGTGTGCGTGTGTGAACCTCTGGAGGAGTTATCACTTGGTGGCTCTCTGATCTCTGACCTATTCTCTCTTTCCGCTGCATAAACAGGTAAAAGGTGAGATCTTATTGTTTCTATTCAAGAGAACCTAGATCTGCATGTTTAGGACTGTTTAATCTGAAGAACTGAATCAGGATTAACACCAAAACATCCTTCAGTGGTATCAGAGCTATTGGTTCTGGTTTTTCTTGTTTAGAATCTTGTTTAGGATTGTTTAAAGAGGTGTTTTTGAATCAATCTACTGATAAGAGCAAAACACTTAAGAAACAAGAATTGAAACCTAAACAAACTAATGAAAATCGCATGACCAAGCTATATTGATTTGGTATGCGACCGGTTTGGTCGATCGGATCATCTTTCGGCCGATCGCATGTATCGATCGATCGATAGCATGGATCGTGTCGGATCGATCGACCGTGAGGTGCAAGGCAGGTCGCTTGCATCGCGTCCCGTTGTCTCGTCGTCCCGCACCGCAGTCGAGACCGAGGGCCGAGTGGATCATCGCGATCGCACGCCTCGTCCCGATCGCTCTCGACCAGCCACTCCGTCCCGATCGCATCTCGGCCAGGACTGTCCCGCGTGACCGAGGCCGAGCAACGACCCGAACGTCGATCGTCCCACGCCGTCCGTACGATCGCGTGATGCTTGCATCACGTGATGTTTTCGGCTGCGACGGTCCCCACCGGTTAGGGTCTTGCGTGTGATGGTTCGGATCGGTTTAAGGCTCGGTTTAAAATTTATTAAAATCAAACCATCACGGTTTAATAAACAGACTTAATAATTTTATTAAGTTCTGGTTAAACCGGGATAAGAAATCCAAAGTCGAAAAATTGGATTTTGTGCCTAAACCAGGATTTTCTAATTTGATTTGGTTGGACCAAATAAATTGAGAAAATCCGGTTTAGTAAATAACCGGTTGACAATTGTGGTCATCGTAGTAATTAATTTTGGTTAGACCAATTTTAATGAACCAGACCGGTTATGTCATTTAATTGGACAATTGGGTCATGTCTTGGACATGGACAAATTCTTGGGCCTCGGGCCAAGAAGTTAAAACAATTGGGCCAATTATTTGAGTCTTTTCTTCAGATTAATTTAAAATTTATTTTATAAATTTATAATATCGATTTTAAATTAAAGTTTCCGAAATTTTGAAATTAGAAAGTTTCTTAAAATAGAAGTTTCTAGATTTGCATGTTTTGGATTTTAAGAAATTTCTAAAGTTAGAAAGTTTCCGGTTTTAGAAAGTTTCCAATTTTAGAAAGTTTCCAAAATTAGTAGGTTTCCCAAAATGGAAAGTTTCCCAAAATAGTAATCTTCTATTTTGGGATGAAGTTTTAATAAACCTACAAACCTCAAATAATATCAAGCGTTGGATGTCTTGTCCAGTCTATGTCAGCTGTCGAAGCCCATTCAATTGTATTCATGGCCTTACAGTGTGAGGGTGTCTACTTTTGCGTGGATAAGACGGTTTGTGATTCATAAATGTCATTGGGAGTCCCAGACATTAATGATTACATGAATGTATAGTCTGGTTTTCTTGACTAGGCCATCGGGAGTCCCGGGCCTTGAGACATCAGAGTGGATTGGGCCTCGGGCCCAGATTCACAACCAAGAGTTATATCACGGATATAATTAGCCGACATAGGGCTTACCGATACAACTAAGGTTGGGTGATGGCCAGTGGCCCACTTTGATCTTAGTTATATGTGGACCTTGGAATCATTATATTCTATTGAGGGTAACTTATGTTATTGAATATAATGCGTGATTAATCATATTAAGTATAATACAAGATTAATCATATTGAACATATTAACTAAAATCCTTTTATCTTAATTTTCAGTTATGACTAGCACAAACAATCAAAACACTTTCTCGATCCGGTCTGTCCTTGAGATGGACAAGCTGAACGGATCAAATTTCATGACTTGGTCGCGGAACCTGAGGCTTGTCCTCAGGCAGGAGAGAAAGGACTATGTTCTTGAGAGAGCTCTCCCCGTGAGGATCGGGTCCAATGCTTCTCATGCAGTATATGATGCTTGGAATAAGCATTATAATGATGCGGTAGATGTGCGTGGTCTGATATTGGCTACCATGGACTCAGACTTGCGGAAGCAATATGAGAACATGGAGTCGCCAATAGAGATGATCAGCAGCCTGAAATTGAAATTTCAGGAGCAGATAAGAGTGGAGAGATACCGGTTGGTTAAGTCTCTCACTAGCTGCAAGCTACCAAATGATCATCCAGTGAGTCCTCATGTCAGTAAAATGATGGGTTACATTGATAACTTGAGGAAACTGGATTATCCAGTTAGCCAAGAATTGGCAACTGAGATCATCCTGCAGTCACTGCCGTCAAGCTATGATAAGTTCAGAAGGAACTATATCAAGAAAGGCTTAACGAAGACGCTGACTGAACTGCATGATATGCTCAAGACAGTTGAGCCAAACGTGAAGAGTACCCTGTACAATCTCATGAATGAGAAGGGTAGGTTTACTAAACCTAATGCTGACAAGGGTGAAGACAAAGTTGTCCAGATTTTGAATCATGGCAAGCGTGTGTCTTCTGAGCCCGAGTCAGATACCTCTTACGTTGGTAAGTGCTGCTACTGTAAAGAGACTGGGCATTGGAAGAGAAATTGCATGAAATTCATGGAAGATGATGAGGAGTTGAAGTTGATGTATGAGACTACTTCCTCAGGTATTCATGTTATTACTTCAAGTTCTACCTTATAGGTATTGGATACTGGTTGTGGCACTGATATTTGTTATAATATGCAGAGCCTGGGCAACAGTAGAACTTTGAAGGAAGGGCAAGTGAAACTACATGTCTGGAAGGAGCTTGGGATGCTGCCTCAGCCGTAGGGTTTTCACTTATAGATCCCTTTGAGGCTTGGTTTTGTATTAAGTAATTGCTACAATGTACCTGCTTTAAGCAGAGTTGTCTTTCATTTTCTTGTAAGAATTTGAATGTTTTTCATTTTGATAAAAGACAAGTTTTTTTGTTCTTTTGATCTTAATGAAATATTAATTGTAGCACCCTATTCATGGAATGGGTTTTATATCTTAAACCAAAGAGTGCCTAAATGTAACATAAATACCGAATTGGTTTAAATCTGATGAATTAAACCTGATTTTTCTTGGCATAAAAGTCTTGGTCACATAGAGTAAGTCGGATTCAGAAATCCCATAGTTATGGACTGTTGGGTTCATTTGATAAGATATCTTATGAGACTTGAATTCTGTTTACTGGGCCAAAAGGTAAAGGGCCTATCTTAGCCGAGCTAGAGAAAAGCCCAAAGGCTTATTGGACCTAAAACATACTCATGTATGTGGCCCAATGAGCAGTAATGCCAGAGAAAATTTCCTGTACTTCATTGTCTCTACTGATTACTTCAGTGAGTGTGACTGTGTTCATTTGATGAGACACAAGTAGGAATTCTTTGACATGGTCGAAAGAGTTCCAGAATGAAGTATATGATCTAAATGACAGAAGTATTAAGACTCTGGATCAGATCACGAGTGAGAATACTTAAGTCATTGATTGTGTGATCATCTGAATGAGTGTGAAATCGTTTCACAGCTCATTTCTCCTGAAAACCTGAAGGTGTTTCTGTGAGAAAGAATCAGATCTTATTAGAAATGATTAAAGATGAGTCACACGAATCTTCCATGATATTCTTGAAGAATAACGCTCTAAAATATCTAAGTTTACGCTGAAATAGTTCCACCAATATCAGTTGAAAGACACCACGTAAATGTGGATTGGAATCGATCCAAATTCGTCTTTACTGAGTATTTGTAGTTGTGCTACTTCGCTGGTTTTCTTAGGGAAACCAAGGCTTGGTACTTTTACGACCATTCTGTTTTCTAAGAAGGGAAGTTATTTTCCAAGAAGAACAGTGGGAGTAAAAGTATAACTCGAAGAAATTCGAGAAATACAGGAGGCTGCTCAACCTGTTGAGGGAGAGCAACGGATGGATTTACAGATTTCTGTAGAATCTACACCTGTAGAGCCTGAAGTTCGCAGATATGAATGAATCAGTTACTAATCCGAGAGTGATTTCTCGTCATTAGTTGAACCTGATGATCATTGAAAGTTCGCATGATCTGATGATCATTGAAAGCGACGAATCTGCGAAATTCAAAGAAGCGAAAGTAAGCCCGGACTCCGAAAAATTACATTTTTATGTAAGTTAGCTTCATCGATCCATTCATGGATGGAAGCAAACATATCGGAGTTGGAATCTTCGTTCTGTTGAAGTAGTCAAGGTTTTGACTTGAACAGGAACAAAGTGGAACTGTGCGTTTACTAAAAGATAAGTGGGAGCAATATTGCATTTCTCATAGTGTATGTCGATGACATACTGATTCTCGGATATAACGTCCCAATGTTGCAGTCGGTAAAGGACTGGCTTGGGAGTTGGTTTTATGATTGACATGGGTAAAGCCACGTAGTTCTTGGATTTTGGATCTAAAGATAGAGATCCGAAAGAGCTGGTAGGACAAAGTCAGGATTCTTATCCCGACAAAGTCCTACACGTTTTTCAGCATTCCAAGAAGGGTTTTATGCCAATGTCACATGGCATTACGTTAAGCAAGACACAGTGTCCTACGATAACTGCTGAGCTTAAATGCATGGATAAGATTCCATATGCGTCGGCAATTGGATCTATCATGTATGCCATGAAACGTACTTGTTTGATGTTGCTTTAATGTTAAGCAAGACAAGTAAAGACCAGTCAAATCCAGCAAAGAATCACTGGATTGCCGTAAAAAATGTCCTAAAGTATTTAAGGAATACTAAGGATAAGTTCTTGATTTACGGAGAAAGTGAGGTGCTACAAGTCAGTAGAGTCTGAAAGGCAAGTTTCCAACAGACAAAGATGATTTCCGGTCACAGTCCGGTTATATCTTGTGTCTGTCTGGCGGTGCAAGGCACTGTTGCTGACTCCATGACTTAAGCTGAACATTTCGCAGTTTGGATAGCGGCGAAAGAGGTTGTTTGGAAAGAAGAGTTCATCACTGAACTCGATGTGATTGCCAGCATAGATGAGACTAGCTGCACATCAGAGGTCCAAACACCTTGAGGATAGGTATAACCTATTCCGTGAGATAAATGACAGAGATGTTAAGTAGATCAGCAAGTTTCAACGATTGAGAACGTTGCTAATCTATTAACGAAGCCACTCCTTAGGCCTAAGCACGAGTCGCGGACTGTTGCTGTAGGATAAGTGAAATTAAGATGTAGTCTCAATTTCAGTGGGAGTTAATAATGGGCTTTATTTAGTTATTGATATGTTCTTGGAAAACATTTTATGATGTTTATTGAAATTATTATTTCAAGATTATTTTAACTGTGATGAAATAATCGTTCCAAAGTGATATAAACCTTTTTATAGGTCATCGAAGTAAGTGACTTGATCTTGAGTCATCAAAGTCATTTAGCTTGATCATGAGACCCTATATTTGATAGATGGCTTATATCATTCAGTCCCTAGTCGAAGGTTGTTGAAATTGGAACACCAACAACCGTGTGAGACTAGATTGGTATGTGACTTATGACAAAGTCTCAGTGTGTCATAGATGCGCGGCATCAAAGTCAGTACATAGGTGTATGTTGGGAACATACGACCGGACATGACCCGCTTATGAGAACTCTTCAGGATATTTATATATGTGTCATAAGAGATTCTCATTACGACTATAGAGTATAGTCCTTAGACCTGAGTTCGCATGCATGTGACTGCACATGGACTGATGCACTTTGATCATTGTCTAACGCTGTCGTTCTGCGATAGTTATAAGGACCTTGTTTGGGTACATTATGAAATGAGTAGTTTACAGTGATGGAACAAGACGAAATTTGTCCCTCCAATATAAATGGAGTGAATATCTCTAGGCCAATCGGAGATTTGAATACTGGAAAATACATGGCCATGCTCAAACGGACTTTCCCGAGTCGTTTGGATTGTCAGTATCAAATCAGAGTCCGATGAACAAGATTAGGCTTTATAAGGATGACACTAATCTTGCCTTATGACTAATCGAGATATTGAGACAAAAGGATTATGAATACAGAGATTCCAGTACAAGTGGGAGATTGTTGGAATTGTGTCCAGTAATCTCGGTACTGTCTCTAGAAAGTAAGAGTATGTCAATGATCAGACATAAGTCATATAATACTGGGGGTCATGATGGCTTGCTAGAGTCCGCTCATGATCTATAAGTCTTGGACTTATTGCCTTTATTATATGATCCCATATGGGTCACACGCCTAAGCTAACAGGAAAATGTGTAGGAACGGCTTAGCAGAAGTACGGTAAAAGTGCCAGGCATTTGTCGTACTTAGAGAGAGATTAATGGGTCTGATTAAATCCAAGGGATTTAATCAGATTGGTATTTGGGCCCAAAAGCCCAAAAGGGAAAGAGAAGGGTTTTATAAACTAAAAGCCAAATCTCTTTCTCCTCCAACCCTAACCCAGCCGCGAACCTCCTCTCTCTCTGCGCCTCCTCCCACAGCTTGGTCTAGCAGCCTCTCTTCCTGCTTGGTGTGCGTGTGTGAACCTCTGGAGGAGTTATCACTTGGTGGCTCTCTGATCTCTGACCTATTCTCTCTTTCCGCTGCATAAACAGGTAAAAGGTGAGATCTTATTGTTTCTATTCAAGAGAACCTAGATCTGCATGTTTAGGACTGTTTAATCTGAAGAACTGAATCAGGATTAACACCAAAACATCCTTCAATAAGGTCCATTCTCTAATGGACTGCTACTATTAAACATATCATTGTAATCAAATGAATAACACTTATTCTTAATTTGAAAACCGATATCCTTCCATATCCAAACAAGGAATAAAAATAATATTTCTGCTCATAGCAGGTACATAGTAGCAATTATTAAGTTCTAAACTATGCCAGAAGATAAAGACAAACAAATGTTCTTACGGCCAATACAGCAACTCTTGCTTCATTTCCACGCGCAGGTCCACTTGTCCTTTCTCCATAGTCCTAGCGTTGCTCAGGCCCTGCATATTTTCACAAAATATGAGTACCATAGGCGGTATCCAATACCCAATAAGTAGAACCATTAGAAGTAACATTTACTTCTATAACATAAATACCTGAAGAAGAAGTCTCGTACGTCTTCTTCAGCTTCTCATAATCTTCCAGGAATTTCTTGCAATTTCTTTTCAAATGCCCATGACCATTACAATAATGGCACTTATCATCTTTAGAAGGACCAGGCTTAGCCTTAGGAGCATGGTTAGACTCGCTTGGATTCACAATCGAGCTCGTCTTGCCATCACCGTTGGTCTTACCAAGTTTCTTAAACTTATTACCCTTTTGTACCATAAGGACATTTGGGGTGTCCTTCTTGATGTTAGGTTCAGCAGTTTTGAGCATCCCATGCAATTCAGTCAACGTCTTCGTCAAGTTGTTCATGTTATAGTTCATAACAAACTGATCATAGCTTGACGGCAGTGACTGCAGAATGATGTCAGTAGCCAACTCTTGGCTAATGGGACAATCCAGTTTCCCCAAGTTATCAATATAACCCATCATCTTAATGACATGAGGACTAACCGGTCCGTCCTTTGGTAGCTTGCACTCAATTAGATACTTAACCGTCTGGTATCTCTGAGTTCGTGCCTGCTCCTGAAACATACTTTTCAGGCCATTGATCATCTCTATTGGCGACTCCACGTACTCATATTGCTTTTGCAATTCCGAGTTCATGGTAGCCAACATGAGACAACACACATCGACCACATCATTAGAATGCTTATCCCAAGCATCCTTATCTGACTGCCAGGCATTTACTCGGTACTTCTTGGGGAGAACTTTCTCAAGGACATAGTCCTTTTTCTCCTGTTTGAGAACAATTCTCAAGTTCCGATACCATGCAAGAAAGTTGGATCCATTTAACTTGTCCTTCTCAAGGACGGATCGCAGGGAGAAATTGTTACGATGGTTTGTGCTAGACATAGCTGAAAACAAGAGAGGTTTAGTTATGTTCAAGAAATGAGAAATCTTAACTATTAAGAAGACTCGCATTATATTCAAACAATGTTTCCTCAAATGAATATAATGATCCAAGACCCATACTTCACTAAACTTGAGTGAGCCACTGGCTATCACCCAAATTTTAGCTATCTAGGTAAGCAACAACTTTGCTAGTTATATCCAATATAACTCTTGGTTGTGGATTGACTTCTCATGTCCAATCCACCCGATGTCTCTAAGCCCAAAACGATTTTGATGGCCCAGTCAAGTAAACCAATCTCTTAAGTCATGTAATTGTTGATGTCTTGCACTGCAAGTCCATCAACACGATTACCTCCTGTCTTACTCATGTAATTGTGGACATCTTGCACTGCAAGTCCATCGCATAATGAAACAAGTCTTGACAGTTGACAAGATCGGGAAGACATCAAGGATTACTTGATATTTGGTTGAGGAACGGAACCTTTAAAACGTTCAGTTTTATTATGTTTTAATTCTTCTAATTAAATTGATTTATCTTGGTTTGGTTCTGTGATTTCAGGTTCAATAACCTAAACCATCGGATCTTGTGTCGACCGACACTACTTCAGTGTCGATCGATACAGATTAACCAAGACCAATTTACGATAACCGGTCCAATCCAATTGATCCGATTAGCCTGACCGTGAGGTCTGTGTCGGCCGACACAACTCTTGTGTCGATCGTCACAGTTAGGTTAAACCTAAATTTTATTCGGGTTATCCTTATGTGTCGATCGACACCGGATTTGCAACGATCGACACAGTGCGATAAACCCTAATCGTTTTCAAGCAAAAAACCTAAACTAGATTACTTTGATTACAACGAGTTTTAGCATGCTTGTATCAACTATACAGAGATTCAGATTTAACCAATCTAATCAACATGCTACTGATTAAATAGAACCCTAAGGCTCTGATACCACTGTAGGAATTTCTAGCAGTTCTAATCAGATTAGCAACCCTAGGTATAAATTACATTCCCTAAGATCTAGGGTTCATGTATATTGAATCTAAAGATCTCAAGATTACCTGGTGATTAGCAGCGGAAGATTTGCAAGTAATCGAGATCTTTAAGCGCCTCTAATGCTGCGCCTCTACTGGTATCCACACGCACACAAACCGAACAGACGGGATGCTAGTGCCGTTAGAGATCAGATCACTAAAGAGGTTTTCTTTTTCTTTTTGGTGGCTGTGAATTAGGTCTAATCATCTGTAAAAGTCGACCATATATCTTATATATGTTGACTTATACCATGACCTGATTAACCAACGATTAAACCGAAGTTAATCGGGTCATTCGCGATCTGTGTCGATCGATTCACATGCTGTGTCGATCGACACTGACTCAGAAACTCGATATTGAATGCATATCAAATATGCATTTTACCAGATCATTACCTTAATGATCAACCTCATATTCTATGTCCAGTTTGCTTAGGTGTGTGACCCTGTAGGATCATATAACACTAGCAATGAGTTCTAAACTCATTGATCATAAGTGGCTTCTAGCAAAGCATTATGATTGCCCAGTGTTATATGACTGTCTCATCTCGACAATGCAACTTTCACTTAGAGTGAGTACAATAGATTTCGGGACATTCCCAACAATCACTATGCACTTGCAGTTAGAATAGGAATAAAATTTAGACCTATCATTTGCTCGGATTGTTCGAGCGGTCCGAATTTGTGAGCAGTCAAGGAGATGTTTACGACAGCCGAGCAGCTGGACTCGGATCGTCCGAGCATGTCTTCTCATATTGTCTCAGCATGTCTGATCAGATCATCCAAGAAAGTCTGCTCGGATTTGTAGGATTATGTGTGTTCATTGGTGTAATTATCAGATTACAACCTAACATAATCAACTAGGATCTAGGTGATTTGCAGTTGAATCATAAACATATCAGGATCATTACCTTGTGATTGCAGCGGATTGATCAAAGGAATATCGAGATCTGCAAGAGCTGATAGAAACCGGCTCCTCCTAGGTATCCACACTCTTACAAGCTATTGGATCAGGCTGCTAGACCAAGCTGGAATTGACAAAGAGAGAGGACGAGAGAGGACGGCTGGAGCTCAGAAAATCGCAGACCACTAGGGCTTCCTGCGCCTCTCCTCTTCCTTATATGGGCCCAAGTAATTAAACTAATGGCTCATTAGGCTTTTGGGCCCAAGGCCCAAATCAGACAAAAGGCTGTATTTTGTCTAGCCCAATTCTCTGTACAAATACAGTAAATGCCTTGCATCTTACGGTATTAATTCCATTTTAACTTTCCCGTTAGCTATGGTGTGTGACCCTTTGGGATCATACAATACTGGTAATAAGTCCTAAACTTATAGATCAAGAGCGGGCTCTAGCAAGTCATCATGATCACCCAGTATTTATGACTTATGTCTGATCTCGACAATTATCATACTTTCTAGAGATAGCACAGTAGATTTCAGGACATTCCCAACAGGATTGTCCGAGAAAGTATGCTCGAATCACCCTAGCAAGTTTGATCGAATCGTCTTAGCAAGTCTGCTTGGATCGTCCTAGAAAGTCTGATCGGATCATCCGAGAAAGTTTGCTCAGACTGTTGAGCTTATACAAACATCGGTATATTGGTTTCATGGCTAGGTCGTACTGATTAATATGGAAATGTCGAGCAGATTTTGTCAGAAGAAAATCTTCTAAGTCAGCTTATTATAGATTGTCCGAGTTGGTTTTGTATTGCTCAGAAATTTTCCGAGCAGTTATGTGTGCTATCTACCAAACTTTTCGTGTTATTTTTTTTGTTTCTACTTTCAATCCGTGGTGCCTAGATTATATCGTCTAGGATTGTTGTGCTTGGAAGCATTTCAGGTCGTTCCGAGCTTGAAGGTTAGCGAGATATTCCTCACTTAAAGACCTATTTTGGTAATGAGATGATGCTTGAAATCGGCGTGCCTAGGTGCGTTTTCTGGGTTTTGAATCAAGTTATGAGTTCGTAGGTTAGCGATATATACTTGACTAACGTATCTATGATGATTAAAACCAGTGTGCTTGGAAGCGTTTAACTAGGTTTCGAGTTAAGTTTTCAGTTTGAAGGTTGGCGAGATATACTCAGCTTACGGACGATGATGATGAAGACTAGTGTGCTTAGACGCACTTGACTGGGTTTTAATGTAAATTTTCAGTTCGAAGGTTGGCGAGATATACTCGACTTACAGACCCATGGTGATTAAGATCAATGTGCTTAGAATCGATTTACTATGTTTTGAGTTAAATTTTTAGTTCAAAGGTTGGCGAGATATACTCGATTTACGCACCCATGGTTATTAATACAAGTGTGCTAAGAAGCTTTTACTGGGTTTTGAGTTAAACTCCGAGTTAAGAGACTAGCGAGGTATACTCGAATTATGAATCCGTTTTGTTAGTAAACTATAAATGAATTCCAGCTTAGATATACATAGCGGATATTAGACCACGGAATACTCGTCGGAATTTTTATAGTGCACTTTTAAGTTTGTTAAGATGTATAATAACCGTCATCCATATATGATGTATTGGTTATCGTCCATAAAGGACGCGATTGTTCGTCTGTTGTGGCCAGCAACAGACGAGAAAGAGAATGCTGAGAAAGATGTAAATACACTAAACTCGACTTGGAACGATACGATAGCGGAATGGTTGATGAATTGATTTGGTCGGTTATATTGCGGAATTGGAATTACGAGTTTGTTTTAAAGCCTTTGTTGCGGACAGCCAAGCAGATTTTGCCGCTGAAGTCCGTGTAGCTTTATCACCGATCAGGGAACGATCTTCTGAAATATGATAGTACATTCGAGCAGATTTTTCCGAACATAGAGCGCCGCATTCGGATTCAAGTTTTTCGTGCGAGATTGTCGAACATAGATATGGCCGAGCGTGTCAGAACAGTGATCCGAGCACAGGTCTGAATGTGTCCGGGTATGGACTTGCCGAGAAGGATGGGATGCGAGATGTCGAGTGGGAATCACTGAGAATTTTTCGTTTAATTCGATATCTTTTTTGAAAATTTTGTAATTTTCGATACGGAAGTATAAGTATATGGTTCTCCTATATAGGCACTACTTTATTATCAATCGTTCCAGACACTTCCCCTTCCGGTGTTCGCTAAACCAAGCCGGAATTGTTTCTTATAATCGTATCTAGCAAGGGTATTAATGCGTACCTCCTCGCCTCCCCCCCACCCCCTTTTTGAGGGGGTGATATACTTGTATTTTCATGCATTTAGGCTAATGTTAGGATCATGTTTTACTTCTTTTTAGTTTCCTTTAACTTCATTTCTTTGGTCATTGGTGTGTTTAGAGTATAGGATCATCTAGAGCTAGGTTTAGGCATTCTAGGCTTGCATTTGGAGTGTTTCTTATGTTTTGTAGGTTCTTGGAGTTGCTAAGGATGTTTGGAAGAGTTTGGAGGCCAAAGGAGTGATTGCAAGTGAAATGGTGATGAAGGACCAAACCGATGAGCTTGAAAGATTGAGTCATATGAAGATATTAGGTTGACTTTTAGCTCTGGTATTCTGAATAAAAATCATGGGAAATTGAGTTAGCTTTCTAATGGAGGTGGTTTGAAGTCATTCGGAGCTCTATGGAAAGAGTTATGCCTGATTTACTGGATGCTTCTCAACACAGTCTTCATATCGGGTTGCATATCGGCCAGCCAACCGATACGACCTCTCGGATTAATTTTTGTGCATCCATATCGGTTCAGCCAACCGATACGCTCCTTCGACAGAAAATCCGAGAGCTCGTATCGGTCGGTGTATCGACCGACCCAACCGATACGCGTCCCAGAAATTGCCTTGGATCCGGGTCAACACCCGGTTTGTTCCGGGTTGACCCGGCTCGCACCCTATTGACTATTTAAGCCAAAAACCTATTTTTTTATTGGATCTTAAGCTTTATTTTATGTTCTAAACACTTGGAAGAAAAAGATTGGATTCTTTTTTGATTAATCTAAGTACCTTTTGTGATTTCTTCATCAAATCTTTCAATCTATCTCTAGTCTCATATGATCAACATTATTTCTATGGATTTTGTTGTTTACATGATGATTAGTGAGTAGTTCTTCATAGGGCTTATGGGTTAGGTAGGATTAGGTATATTAGGGGTGATCAATAGATTTCTAGTGGTTAATTGTTTAAAATCTCATATGTCAAAGTGTGTTTAATGTCTAATTAGCCTTGATCAAGTTGATTAGAATGCTTAAGATTTCTTGTTCACAACATGTTCGATGAAATTCCTGTTCATAGCTTTGATAGAACTTTCACATTCTAGCGCATGAGAATGTATGTTTAGAGTGATTTTTAGTTGTTTGGAACTTGTTTGATTGCTTGCTTGATTCTAATTCACAAATGAGAATTTGTTCTTGGATTAGGATTAAGTAAAGAGATTAGTATTAAGAGATTAAATGGATCGTATCGTTGTGTTCCTTGCTAGGAGGTTAGCTTGTTTGAAGTTTGAATGAGGATCCTTGATCATCCCGAGTCACCTGTCCGTTGACCTTTACCTTATGCCCTATCTTTATCATTGATTGAATTCGCATTCGTTTACTTGCCTTTTACTTACTTCTGTTTGAATTGTTCTCGTTAGGATTGTTAGAAATCAAAAACTTAATTGAGTGATTTGACTCTAGAGGTTTAGTGTGTGCTTATTGGTTTATCCATCCCGAAAAGGTTCGATACCTCAAGACTACACGATAAGCTTGAGGAATTGGTACCTCAAAGGATTGCAAAAATCCTAGTTATCAATTTGGCGCCGTTGCCATTTTGGGATTCTGGATATATCAATTCGTTTTCTATTACTTTTTAGTTCAAGTTATTGTTACTAATTTGCTACTTTCCCTCTTTTTGATGCTAGGTGTATGAACTTGCGCAGCAAAGGGACTACAAACTTAGTTGCAAGAGTTTACGACATCAAAGCACACGAGAGGAGATTAGCAAGGGAACGACGAGCACAAGAACGAGCTGTTAACGTTGAGAGACTTGGGTTGGAACCAACTGTTGAAGATATACAAGACTTTGAGAGTGTTGAGCAACAAGTTATGGATAACCACGAGGATCAAGAGCAGCAGCAACAGCAGCAGCAACAATGGCCGGTTAGGGCCATTGGTGATGGAGATACACCTGACACAAATGCTAACCGGCATGGAATCATTCCACCAGCGGTGAACAATAATAACTTTGAGATCCGCTATGGTGATGAACATGGTGCAGAACAATCAGTTCCATGGGTTAGCATCTGAGGACCCGTTGCAGCACTTGGACACCTTTGACAAGATTTGTGCCACCACGAGGCTGAATGGTGTGACTGACGATGGGTTGAAAATGCGTCTCTTCGTCTTCTCTTTGGCAGACAGAGCCAAGGATTGGGAAAGCACTATCCCTCCAGGATCCATCACTACTTGGGGAGACCTGAAAAAAGCTTTCCTGAAGAAGTTCTTCTCACCTACTAGGACTGCTCGTTTTCGCAGTGAGCTATCCGGGTTTGTGCAACGCAACAATGAGAGCTTTGCTGAAGCTTGGGAGAGGTTCAATAAGCTCACTACTCAGTGCCCCCACTGAAGGATTATAGTGTTTATTCAAGGTTTAATTCTCAATTACAACCTAACACAAATCCTTAAACAGATCTAGGTTCTTGCAAAAACGAATCATAAAACAAACCTGTAACATTACCTATGGATTGCACAGCGGATTGATGGTAATGACAAGATCAGCTAGAACAGATTAATCACCTATTCCTCCTTGAGTATCCACACTCTTACAAGCAAGGGACGGCTGCTAGACAAAAGATATGGATGATCAGAGAGAGAGATTAGAGAGAGAGAGGCTCGCGGCCACAAGGAGAAAATCGCAGGGAAGCTTCTTCCTTAGGGTTTCTTATTCCTTTTATCTCTCATTAATGGGCCCAAGTCATTAGACTAATGGCTCATTAATCTTTTGGGCCCAAGACACAAATCAGACAAAAGCCTGTATTTTGTCTGGCCCAATTCTCTGATCTAATACAGTAAATGCCATTGCATCTTACCGTATTAATTCCATTTTAACTTTCCCGTTAGCTATGGTGTGTGACCCTTAGGGATCATACAATACTGGTAATAAGTCCTAAACTTATAGATCATGAGCGGACTCTAGCAAGCCATCATGATCACCCAGTATTTATGACTTATGTCTGATCTCGACACTTATCATACTTTCTAGAGATAGTACGGTAGATTTCAGGACATTCCCAACAATCTCCCACTTGTACTGGAATCCTACACAGGACATTCCCAACAATCTTCCGATTGTACTGGAATCCTACATTCCCTAGTCCTTTTGTCTTAATATCTCGATCTGGCATAAGGCAAGATGCGTGTCATCCTTATATAGCCAGACCATGTTTATCGGACCAGATTTGATACTGACAATGCAAACGACTTCGGCAAGTCCGTTTGGGAATGGCCATTCTCTTACCAGCTATCAAATCTCCGATTGGCCTAGAGATATTACCTCCGTTAAACGGCAGGGACAAATCCCATCTTGTTCCATCACTATGAACTACACAATTCATAATACACCCAACCAAGGTCCGTATAGCTCCCAGTTACGAAACAGCGTTAGACAATGATCAAAGCGCATTACTCCATGTGCAGCCACATGCATGCGAACTCAGGTCTAAGGACTATACTCTATAGTCGTATATGAGAACTTCTTATGACACAGATATTAATATCTTGCAGAGTTCTCATCTTGCGGGCCATGTCCGGTCATATGCTCCCCTACATATACCTATGTGTCGACTTTGATGCCGCGCATCTATGACCCCTCGAAACTTGGTCATAAGTCTCAACACAATCTAGTCTCAACAGGTTGTTGTTGTTCCAATTTCAACAACCTTCGACTATGGACACTATGATTTATGTCACTTCGTTAAATATGGGGTTTCAGGATCAAGTCTACTCATGTACTTCGATACAGTCCGCGACTCGTGCTTAGGCATAAGGAGTGGCTTCGTTAATAGATTAGCAACGTTCTCATTCGATGAAACTTGCTTATCTACTTAACATCTCTGTCATTTATCTCACGGAATAGGTTATACCTATCCTCAAGGTGTTTTTGGACCTCTGATGTACAGCTAGCCTCATCTATGCTGGGAATCACATCAAGTTCAGTGATGAACTTTTTTATCCAAACAACCTCTTTCGCCGCTTCTAAAGCTGCGAAATTCTCAGCTTAAGTCATGGAGTCAGCAACAGTGCCTTGCACCGCCAGACAGACACAAGATATAGCCGGACTGTGACCAGGAATTATCTTTGTCTTTTGGAAACTTGCCTTTCAGACTCTATCGACTTGTAGCACCTCACTTTCTCCGTAAACCAAGAACTTATCCTTAGTATTCCTCAGATACTTTAGGATATTCTTTACGGCAATCCAGTGATTCTTTGCTGGATTTGACTGGTCTTTACTTGTCTTGCTTAACATTAAAGCAACATCAAAACAAGTACGTGTCATGGCATACATGATAGATCCAATTGCCGACGCATATGGAATCCTATCCATGCATTCAAGCTCAGCAGATATCGTAGGATACTGTTTCTTGCTTAACTTATTGCCATGTGACATTGGCATAAAACCCTTCTTGCATTGCTGATTACGTGTAGGACTTTGTCAATTTAAGAATCCTGACTTTGTCCTACCAGCTCTTTTGGATCTCTATCTTTAGATCCAAAATCCAAGAACATACATGGCTTTACCCGTATCAATCACAAAACCAACTCCCAATCCAGTCCTTTACCGACTGCAGCATTGGGACGTTATTTCCGAGAATCAGTATGTCATCGACATACACTATGAGAAATGCAACATCGCTCCCACTTATCTATTAGTAAACGCACAGTTCCATTTCGTTCCTGTTCAAGTCAAAACCTTGACTACTTCAACAGAACGAAGATTCCAACTCCGATATGTTTGCTTCCATCCATGAATGGATCGATGAAGCTAACTTACACAAAATGTAATTTTTCGGAGTCCGGGCTCACTTTCGCTTCTTTGAATTTCGCAGATTCGTCGCTTTCAATGATCATCAGATCATGCGAACTTTCAATGATCATCAGGTTCAACTAATGACGAGAAATCACTCTCGGATTAGTGACTGATTCATTCATATCTGCGAACTTCAGGCTCTACAGGTGTAGATTCTACAGAAATCTGTAAATCCATCCGCTGCTCTCCCTCAACAGGTTGAGCAGCCTCCTGTATTTCTCGAATTTCTTCGAGTTATACTTTTACTCCCACTGTTCTTCTTGGAAAGTAACTTCCCTTCTTAGAAAACAGAACGGACGTAAAAGTAACAAGCCTTGGTTTCCTTAGGACAACCAGCGAAGTAGCACAACTACAAATACTCAGTAAAGACGAATTTGGATCGATTCCAATCCACATTTACGTGGTGTCTTTCAACTGATATTGGTGGAACTATTTCAGCGTAAACTTAGATATTTTAGAGCGTTATTCTTAAAGAATATCTTGGAAGATTCGTGTGATTCATCTTTAATCATTTCTAATAAGATCTGATTCTTTCTCACAGAAACACCTCTAGGTTTTTCAGGAGAAATGAGCTGTGAAGCGACTTCACACTCATTTAGATGATCACACCATCAATGACTTAAGTATTCTCACTCGTGATCTAATCCAGAGTCTCAATACTTCTGTCACTCAGATTCTATACCTCATTTTGGAACTCTTTCGATCATATCAAAGATTCCGACTTGTGTCTCATCAAATGAACACAGTCACACTCACTGAAGTAATCAGTAGAGACAATGAAGTACAGGAAATTTTCTCTGGCATTACTGCTCATCGGACTACATACATGAGTATGTCCAATGTCTAATAAGCCTTTGGGCTTTTCTCTAGCTCGGCTAAGATGGGCCCTTGGTGTTTTGGTCCAGTAAGAAGAATTCAAGTCTCATAAGATATCCATTCAAATGAGCCCAAAAGTCCATAACTATAGGGTTTCTGAATCCGACTTACTTTATGTGACCAAAACATTTATGCCAAGAAAAATCAGGTTTAATTCATCAGATTTAAACCAATTTGGTATTTATGTTACTTTTAGGCACTCTTTGGTTTAAGATATAAAACCCATTCCTTGAATAGGGTGCTACAATTAACATTTCATTAAGATCAAAAGAACAAAACTTGTCTTTATCAAAATGAAAACATTCAAATTCTTCACAAGAAAATGAAAAACAACTCTGCTTAAAGCAGGTACATTGTAGCAATTACTTAATTCAAAACCAAGCCTCAAAGGCATCTACAAGTGAAAACCCTACGGCTGAGGCAGCATCCCAAGCTCCTTCCAGACACGCAGTTCCACTTGCCCTTCCTTCAACGTTCTACTGTTGTTCAGGCTCTGTATATTATAACAAATATCAGTGCCACAATCAGTATCCAATACCTACAAGGTATAACTTGAAGTAATAACATGAATACCTGAGGAAGTAGTCTCATACATCAACTTTAACTCCTCATAATCTTCCATGAATTTAATGCAATCTCTTTTCCAATGCCCAGTCTCTTTACAGTAGCAGCACTTACCAACGTAAGAGGTATCTGACTCGGGCTCAGAAGACACACGCTTGCCATGATTCAAAATCTGGACAACTTTGTCTTCACCCTTGTCAGCTTTAGGTTTAGTAAACCTACCCTTCTCCTTCATGAGATTGTACAGGGTACTCTTCACGTTTGGCTCAACTGTCTTGAGCATGTCATGCAGTTCAGTCAACGTCTTCGTTAAGCCTTTCTTGATATAGTTCCTTACGAACTTATCATAGCTTGACGGCAGTGACTGCAGAATGATCTCAGTTGCCAATTCCTGGCTAAATGGATAATCCAGTTTCCTCAGGTTATCAATGTAACCCATCATTTTATTGACATGAGGACTTACTGGATGATCATTTGGTAGCTTGCAGCTAGTGAGAGACTTAACCAACTGGTATCTCTCCACTCTTACCTGCTCCTGAAATCTCAATTTCAGGCTGCTGATCATCTCTATTGGCGACTCCATGTTCTCATATTGCTTCCGCAAATCTGAGTCCATGGTAGCCAATATCAGACCACGCACATCTACCGCATCATTATAATGCTTATTCCAAGCATTATATACTGCATGACTGGCTTTGGATCCGATCCTCTCGGGGAGAGCTTTCTCAAGGACATAGTCCTTTCTCTCATGCCTGAGAACTAGTCTCAGGTTCCGCGACCAAATCAAGAAATTTGATCCGTTCAGTTTGTCCATCTCAAGGACATACCGGATCGAGAAAGTGTTTTGATTGTTTGTGCTTGTCATAGCTGAAATTTAGAGATAAATAGAGTTTTAGTTATTTAGTTCATAAAAGAGTAATCTTAATAACTTATAAGAAAACTCGCATTGCATTCAAAATTTCTTTGTTTAACCTCATAAGAATGCAATGATTCCGAGACCCATGTTCAGCTAAATCCAAAGTGGGCCACTGGCCGTCACCCGGAATTAGCTTTACTTGGTAAGCATACACACAGCTAGTTATAACCAATAACTCTCGGTTGTGAATTGGGCCCAAGGCCCAATACACCAGATGTCTCAAGGCCCGGGACTCCCGATGGCCCAGTCAAGGAAACCAATCTCTTACAGCCAAATAATCACTAAAGTCTGGGACTCCCAATGAAATTAGTGACTATATACTACTTTACTTATGCGAAAACAGACACCTCACACTGTAAGCCATATCTGTAATCGAATAAGCGTTAAGTAGCTGACAAGATTGGAAAGACATCCAAGCTTGATATTGTTTTTGAGGATTTTTAAGTTTTATTTCCAAAAATAGAAGATTACTATTTTGGGAAACTTTCTTATTTTAGAAACTTTCGGTTAACCGCTTGAACCACCAATTAAATTGGATCGGTTCAGTTAAATCCAAAACCGGGAAGAAACACCTAGTGTTTTAGCCAATTTGATTTAACTTGCGGTTTAAGGCTTTAAACACACAATTAACCGCCAATTAAATGGACCGGTTTAATCGGTGTGGTTTCGGGCAACGAACCGCGAAGCTCGGTATAACCGATTGACTATTCGCGGGACGTAAACTTTTAACGGGCCAAACAATCGGATCCAAGATCCAACTCGGCCCATTAACGCAATTTGTGGGCCCATGATCATCCGAGGCCCATGATCATCACGGCGCAACTTGCGCATGCTCACGATCGCAAGATCGATCATCGCATCGGATCACACTCAGCACTCGACATCATGGCTCACGCATCACGCAATACGGCTCACGCACGATCCCATGCCAGCCTCACAATCAAATGATTGGTCTCGGCATTACACGATCGGCACATGCACACAAAGAACTAAAGTGAGCTTAGGGTTTTATTAATAATCGGCTCACATGATCACACTCACACTTAATTAATTAAACATGCTATTGACCACAACAAACGATTAGGGCAAACAACTTGAACTTTACCTCTTTCACATAAGGCAAAAACAAGCGACAGAGACTTTGACTTATTTCAATTCAATTATGACCTTTTGCAATCGATTTTTAATTATACAACAAGCGAAGTCATCATCACGTGATCATCGCTTATGGACAAAAATCGATTCATTATACTTAACAAACCATCAGCCAATTATCGAATCAAACAAAAATCGCATATGAACAAAAGTCATACACACGATCAATTCAACAAAGTTAACAATCGATCGCTTATTAAATGATTCAAACACATGATCCAAATTACAAGAATCTAATGACCTGGGCTCTGATACCACTGAAGGATTATAGTGTTTATTCAAGGTTTAATTCTCAATTACAACCTAACACAAATCCTTAAACAGATCTAGGTTCTTGCAAAAACGAATCATAAAACAAACCTGTAACATTACCTATGGATTGCACAGCGGATTGATGGTAATGACAAGATCAGCTAGAACAGATTAATCACCTATTCCTCCTTGAGTATCCACACTCTTACAAGCAAGGGACGGCTGCTAGACCAAAGATATGGATGATCAGAGAGAGAGATTAGAGAGAGAGAGGCTCGCGGCCACAAGGAGAAAATCGCAGGGAAGCTTCTTCCTTAGGGTTTCTTATTCCTTTTATCTCTCATTAATGGGCCCAAGTCATTAGACTAATGGCTCATTAATCTTTTGGGCCCAAGACACAAATCAGACAAAAGCCTGTATTTTGTCTGGCCCAATTCTCTGATCTAATACAGTAAATGCCATTGCATCTTACCGTATTAATTCCATTTTAACTTTCCTGTTAGCTATGGTGTGTGACCCTTAGGGATCATACAATACTGGTAATAAGTCCTAAACTTATAGATCATGAGCGGACTCTAGCAAGCCATCATGATCACCCAGTATTTATGACTTATGTCTGATCTCGACACTTATCATACTTTCTAGAGATAGTACGGTAGATTTCAGGACATTCCCAACACCCACCATGGTTTCACCAAGGAAACATTACTCAGCAACCTCTACCGTGGAGTGCTTCCTAGAATGAGGGCAATGCTAGATTCTTGCAGCAATGGACACTTCCTAGGCAAGGGAGTAGATGCAGCTATGGAGCTGATTGAAAATCTTGCAACAAGTGATGGTAACTACAATGAGGACTATGAGCGCACCAAGAGAGGATCATCTTCCATGGATGAGAAGTATGAAAAGGAAATCAAAGCTTTGAATGAGAAGTTAGACAAGATGATCTCCATTGGCCAAAAGAACATCAGCTTTGTGGGACACTATGAGGATTCTAAGCCACAGCTTTATGATGATGATGAGGATTTGACACAAGAAGAGATTAACTTCATTGTTGGACAAGGTGGTTTCAATAAGGGCTTCAACCAAAACTATAGAAACCACCCAAACTTCTCATACCGCAACCCCAATGTAGCCAATCCTCAAGACCAAGTCTATCCTCAAGCTCCATCTCAAGACAAGCTCCACAACAAAAGCCTTTTGTCTCCTACACCAACCAACAAGGGTTTGTCTCTCAGCCTCAACCTCAAGGACAACAAGGCTATGTTCCCAAGCAGCAATACCCTCCACCCGGTTTTGGGCAACAACAGCCACAAGCTTCTTCCTCTTTGGGTTTGGGTAATGAGTTAAAGGGCATGATGCAACAACTCATCCAAGGACAAGCTAGTGGGGCATTGGAAGTGAAGAACTTAAAGAAAGAGTTGCAGCATTTGACCTCTCGCTTGATCAATGTTGAAAACATGCACGCTTCCACTTCTAGGCCTACCGGTACCTTGCCTGGAAACCCGGAGAAGAACCCGAAAGACTACTGCAATGCAATCTTCTCTATTGTTGATCATGAGAAATCAGACTATGAGCGAGAGGTTGATGAGATAGAAGCACTTCTCTATGGTTATGAACTCCCTCCGGCTGCACCTGTCCCTCTCAAGGAGATGAAGGCCACTGCAGTTAAGCCTTCCTATGTTGCACCAGCTAAGGTGATGAGTGCTACTGATATTTTAGCTGAAGATATTGTGCCTACTGTCCACACAACACCAAGGGTACTCCCCAAGCTTGGTAATCCGGGTAAATTTACCATCAGTTGTACTTTGGGAGACTTGAAGATTAACGATGCATTGTGTGATTCCGGCTCTACTGTGAGTGTGATATCTCTTGACATGGTGGAATCTCTTGGGATTAAGAGCATGGAAAGGTACCCATCGTCTATTACATTTGGAGACTCTAACTCAAAAACTCCAACGGGAATGATCTAGGACTATCCACTGAAGATTGGTGAGTGCACTATCCCAACTGACTTTATTGTCATGAAGATGAAGAAGAGTACCCAACTACCTCTCTTACTTGGTACCTCTTTCCTCAACACCACTGGAGCTTGTCTGGACTTCAAAAAGAAACGTGATGTGCTGAATAATGTTGATACCAAAGCTTCCTATCCTCTAAGAAGCACATCTCTTCACACTTGTGGTGTCATCCTCTCTCCCAATGAAGATGATGTGCTAGAGGAAGCAAGGCTGTTTGCCAATGTTGGCAAGGAAGTTTGGCCTAAACACATTTCTTATGGATCACTGAGTGAGCACATGGGACGTGCTAAAAAGAAGGGAGTGGATAGGGCTATTAAAACTCCTCCCATGACCATAAGGACTGAGTTTGTTGGATCCATCTCTTCGAAGAAGCTGAGCATCGATAAGGAAAAAGCTCCCAAAGAGAAGGCTGTGGATATGGTGACAAAGATGTCTCCAAAGGTTGTAAAGGCTTCGATCAGTCCAAGGTTCCAAGGCGACTCAGTCAATCTCAGTGAGCTGACTTCTCAGGTCCTAGCCATCACTCTCGAGGGAAGGCCACACTCTTCAACCGCCTAAACCTCGGTTTGCGAAAGTCGAGCTTAACGACTTTAAACAAAAGCGCACTTGGGAGACATTCCCATGTTTATCCTTGTACATATTAATCTTTTTCTAGTCATCTTTGACGTTTTGCTTTGAGTTTTTATCAGGTTTTGGTTGATAGGTGAAGCTATGGACTCATTGGCGTTAAGAAAGGGCCGAAACATCTTAGACGAAGTGGTCGAAAGGAAAACAGTGAAGCAGTATCGGCCACGATATCGGCTGGTCAGACCGATACGTGCCTCCCAGAAATAATCCGAGACATCATATCGGCTGGCGTATCGGTTGGCCAGGCCGATACGCTCTCACTGCCCAGGTTCACTCGACCGATACGCCTTCTCTTGGACCAGGTAACACTCCAACTTGTACATACTTGCATTTTAGCTTCTTTTCTTTCTTTTTCTCCCTTTGTTGAGTCTCTCTCTCTCGAGCTTGCTTCCCCACCGAGACGGTGTGAACTAATTTTGGGGGAGAGGCTAGTTGCTAATCATGTTTTCTTTGTTCTTATTTTCGATTTCCTTACTTTGAGTCTCATGCATTTCACTTAAGGCATAGAAAATCCAAAAAAATCGAAAAATTTCAAAAATTTCAAAAAGAAAGCATGTAGTTGCACTTGCATCATAGGATCGAGTCTAGTTGCATCATATAGGACGCATGCATAGGGAGCATTGATTGAAATTCCATGTAAGACTGATTGAGTGATGACGTGTTCTTTATGCTAGTTGTTTGAGCTAGTTGATTGTCCTAAGATTTAAATTCAAGAAAGGCTAGAAAGTTAAGACGAACCATGCTAGGATTGCTTGCTTTGAAACTTGATTTGAAACTGAAATAGGCTTTGAATTGACACTAGCTCTACTTAATTGAGAACTTTAATGATGACATCTAATTATCTAACTCTTGCTTTGTGTGCTAAACTCATGGATACTCTGAAAATATTCAAGCATTCTTATCCCTTTTACCACTCTCGCCTGCTTGAATAGACTCCATACCTTTCGCCACCCTTCTTTCAAACCATAAACACTCTTGTTGAGAGGTAGGCCTATTTTATTGAATGAGCTAGGTAAAAAGTGTTGAGTATGAGGCGCCTAGGGAAAATTTCCATATAGTGCAAGCTCAACACCTTTAGCTTTGCAATAGGCTAGAATCCAAGTTTGGGGGAGGAATTGGGAATGAAAGCAGAGAGTAAAGAAAGAGAAGAATGAAAGAGATTTTGGTTAGGATCTTAGGTTTGTTGGCAAAGTGTTTTAAAAGAAGAAAAGCTCTTATGTGTTTAAAGAAAAGAAAAATGTCTCATATTTTGAAATGAAAAGAAGCCAAAGGCTCAACTCGAAGAAAGAAAAGAGACCATTGCTAAAGAAAGATTTGAGCTAAGTTAAAAAGAAAAGATTTGCCACTGTTTTGAAAAGTCTTTATTGATCCTTGGGGAGTTTCTATAAAAAGTGTCTGATTGAGAAAAGGGGATGAGGCAAAAATAGCCTTGATCAAGGGTAGTATCCATTTAAGTGGGCTAGACTAGGAGAAGAAGTAATTGGGGCATGGGTAGATGGAAATCAACCTAGTATGCACCAATTGCCTCTAACTCTTAGCATTTTACTATAGCTCATTCACTTCTTTATGAGAGAACCTTCATGCTTTTGGAATAAACCCTTCTTTTGATTGAGATCACTTTAATCTCAAAACCTTGTCCCTTTGCCAAATGAGTTTGATCACCTTGCATTGAGTAAGATCCACTTGAAAACCTAATGAATGTTAAAGAGCTAGTTGATAGGAATGCTTGTCTAGGTTGAGAATTGAGCTAGGAGTTTGTCTTGATGAGCATGGCTAAATTTTTGGGAGTAAGCCTAACTTGGTTGCATCTTGGTGACGTTGACTCGAATTGGAACTTGTTGATCTCGGTTTTGTCTTTGGATATGAGCTCCCGCCTTCAAACCTTTTCCCCAACTTGTTGTGATTGTGTTAAGCTTGCTAGTGGACAAGCAAGGTTTAAGTTTGGGGGAATTGATATACTTGTATTTTCATGCATTTAGGCTAATGTTAGGATCATGTTTTACTTCTTTTTAGTTTCCTTTAACTTCATTTATTTGGTCATTGGTGTGTTTAGAGTATAGGATCATCTAGAGCTAGGTTTAGGCATTCTAGGCTTGCATTTGGAGTGTTTCTTATGTTTTGTAGGTTCTTGGAGTTGCTAAGGATGTTTGGAAGATTTTGGAGGCCAAAGGAGTGATTGCAAGTGAAATGGTGATGAAGGACCAAACCGATGAGCTTGAAAGATTTAGTCATATGAAGATATTACGTTGACTTTTAGCTCTGGGATTCTGAATAAAAATAATGGGAAATTGAGTTAGCTTTCTAATGGAGGTGGTTTGAAGTCATTCGGAGCTCTATGGAAAGAGTTATGCCTGATTTACTGGATGCATCTCAACACAGTCTTTATATCGGGTTGCATATCGGCCAGCCAACCGATACGACCTCTCGGATTAATTTTTGTGCATCCATATCGGTTGGCATATCGGTTCAGCCAACCGATACGCTCCTTCGACAGAAAATCCGAGAGCTCGTATCGGTCGGTGTATCGACCGACCCAACCGATACGCGTCCCAGAAATTGCCTTGGATCCGGGTCAACACCCGGTTTGTTCCGGGTTGACCCGGCTCGCACCCTATTGACTATTTAAGCCAAAAACCTATTTTTTTATTGGATCTTAAGCTTTATTTTATGTTCTAAACACTTGGAAGAAAAAGATTGGATTCTTTTTTGATTAATCTAAGTACCTTTTGTGATTTCTTCATCAAATCTTTCAATCTATCTCTAGTCTCATATGATCAACATTATTTCTATGGATTTTGTTGTTTACATGATGATTAGTGAGTAGTTCTTCATAGGGCTTATGGGTTAGGTAGGATTAGGTAGATTAGGGGTGATCAATAGATTTCTAGTGGTTAAATGTTTAAAATCTCATATGTCAAAGTGTGTTTAATGTCTAATTAGCCTTGATCAAGTTGATTAGAATGCTTAAGATTTCTTGTTCACAACATGTTCGATGAAATTCCTGTTCATAGCTTTGATAGAACTTTTACATTCTAGCGCATGAGAATGTATGTTTAGAGTGATTGTTAGTTGTTTGGAACTTGTTTGATTGCTTGCTTGATTCTAATTCACAAATGAGAATTTGTTCTTGGATTAGGATTAAGTAAAGAGATTAGTATTAAGAGATTAAACTGATCGTATCGTTGTGTTCCTTGCTAGGAGGTTAGCTTGTTTGAAGTTTGAATGAGGATCCTTGATCATCCCGAGTCACCTGTCCGTTGACCTTGACCTTATGCCCTATCTTTATCATTGATTGAATTCGCATTCGTTTACTTGCCTTTTACTTACTTCTGTTTGAATTGTTCTCGTGAGGATTGTTAGAAATCAAAAACTTAATTGAGTGATTTGACTCTAGAGGTTTAGTGTGTGCTTATTGGTTTTATCCATCCCGAAAAGGTTCAATACCTCAAGACTACACGATAAGCTTGAGGAATTGGTACCTCAAAGGATTGCAAAAATCCTAGTTATCAGGGGGGACAGCTGAACTGATAAAAAAATATGCTGCGTACGTACCCTTCTGGGGATCAAGCCGTCAAGTAGTTCAAGTTGTTTCTTTTTTTTTTATTTTTTAGCCGTTCGGAAGTCCTTGCTTAGTAGTACTTCTTTAGATGCGTAACGTTCCAACTTTGCATTCTGATTTTGTCCATGTTAACGAGTTCATACACTCCATGGCGAATCTCTTTTCTGATTTTGTATGGTCCGTCCCAGTCAGAACCTAGTTTTTTTGTCATCAGACGGCGCCATACTCTTCATAGGATCAGATTTCCTTCAAAGAAACATTGACTGTGAGTATTTTTCTGATGAGATCGGTAGACTCTTTATAAAATATTTTCCCGTTGATTGCGTTCGTTGTTCTGGTGGTAGTTTGGAGCGGACTGTCCCCGACTTCCCCAAATCGTTCTGACTCCACCAAATGTCGAAAACTTTAGGAAGAGATGATATGTTGACGGAATGGCTCTCGTTGAGTTTATCCACGGAGTTCCTACAATCGTATTGTATATCGCGGGACGGTCGATTACTGAAAACTCGATACCCCTCCAGCTTGCACTGGTAACTTGATCGTTATCATAGTCTTTGTTGCATCTCCAGTGAATCCTGCTAACGGTTTGTGGGGAAAGGCGATACTTCAGACAAGATTTTGTTCATCTTCCTTAGAGTATCGTAGAAGATCATGTCAACAAAACTTCTTGTATCGACTAGGATCCTTGTTACGCTTCGATCTCAAATGATTAGTTTGATAACAATGGGATTGTTGTGTGGTCGTTCGATTCATGCGATTTTACTATCCTGATTTTTATTGTATTGTTCGGGATCTTATAGAGCGCTGACCAGGGGACGCATCTCCTTGCTTGTCTTTGAAAATAATTGAACCATGCTTGTCTCAGATAAAAATTGATTGGGGAAATCGTGCCTCGGCGGGATTGTGGTCCTTTAATGATCATGTTTATCATTTGTTGAATGCTTTCCTTAGGATCTTCTTCGTTTCTTCTCTTCCGCCTATTATTTCCAGGTTATGTTCGTTCTTCTCGAGGAGTTCGCTTTAGCTCATCTTGATTTTGTTGGGAATGTCCTGAAATCTACTGTGCTATCTCTAGAAAGTATGATAAGTGTCGAGATCAGACATAAGTCATAAATACTGGGTGATCATGATGACTTGCTAGAGCCCGCTCTTGATCTATAAGTTTAGGACTTATTACCAGTATTGTATGATCCCAAAGGGTCACACACCATAGCTAACGGGAAAGTTAAATGGAATTAATACGGTAAGATGCAAGGCATTTACTGTATTTGTACAGAGAATTGGGCCAGACAAAATACAGTCTTTTGTCTGATTTGGGTCTTGGGCCCAAAAGCCTAATAGGCCATTAGTTTAATTACTTGGGCCCATATAAGGAAGAGGAGGCGCCACTTAGACAAGGGTCTGCGATTTTTCTAGGTCTGGCCGTCCTCCTCTCTCTCTGTTGTTCCAGCTTGGTCTAGCAGCCTGATCCAGTAGCTTGTAAGCGTGTGGATACCTAGGAGGAGCCGGTAATCATCAGCTCTTGCAGATCTCGATATTCTCTTGATTAATCCGCTGCAATCATAAGGTAATGATCCTGATCTGTTTATGATTCAACTGCAAATCACCTAGATCCTAGTTGATTATGTTAGGTTGTAATCTGATAATTACACCTATGAACACACATAATCCTACAGTGGTATCAGAGCCTAGGTTGTTAGGTTTTTGCTGTTTGGATCATATTTAGGTTGTTTTAATGTTTAGAATCGAATTTGGCTTAAGAAATTTGATTAGAAAACTTAAAAACCTAAGTATATGAATCGCATAATCCGATTGAAACCCATCGGTATGCGATGTGATCGCCCGTGTCGATCGACGAGGGAGCGAGATATCGATCGATATGAATCGGATCGATTGCTTCTCGCTGTCCCGATGACCCGATCGCAACGAGCTGATGCACGCCGGTATCGATCGACGCAGGAGCGTGATATCGATCGATACACTGGCGAGAGATACGGTCCGCGAGTAGCCAATCGGTTCAACCGAGCTTCGCGGTTCGTTCTTCCCAAACCCGCGACAATGAACCGATCAAACCGATTGTGGTTCATTGTCAGCTTTAGCTTAAACCGCAGGTTAGGTCAAAATTGGCTAAAACACAAGGTGTTTCTTCCTGATTTTGGACTTAACCGAACCGATCCAATTTAATTGGTGGTTCAAGCGGTTAACCCAAATCGCGGTTTGCTGGAAATTATTTAATACAATTGGTATTATTTAATTTCTGGTTAAACCGGATTTAAATTCAAAATTGAATTTTAACCTAAACCGAAGGCTGGTCTAAGTTTGATTTGGTTGGACCAAATAATTTAGAGCTGGTCTGGTTTAGTAAATAACCAGTTGGATTTAGTAGTTAATTTGGTCTTGGACCAGAATTAATGAACCGACTCGGTTATGTCAAATTATTGGGCCAATTGGAATTCTGTGGTCTTGGGCCAAGAATTGGGCCTATAATTTGTAACCCAACCGAAAACTTTAATAAAACATTAAATTAGAAAGTTTCTTTGATTAAAAGTTTCTAATTTTGGCATGTTAAGAAATTTCTATTTTTAGCATGTTTCTAGATTTAGAAAGTTTCTAAAATAAGTAAGTTTCCCAAAATAGTAATCTTCTATTTTTGGAAAGAAAACCCAAAATCCTCAAAACCAATATCAAGTTTGGATGTCTTGCCCAATCTTGTCAGCTACTTAACGCTTATTCAATTACAGATATGGCTTACAGTGTGAGGTGTCTGTTTTTGCGTAAGTAAAGTAGTATATAGTCACTAATTTCATTGGGAGTCCCAGACTTTAGTGATTATTTGGCTGTAAGAGATTGGTTTCCTTGACTGGGCCATCGGGAGTCCCGGGCCTTGAGACATCTGGTGAATTGGGCCTTGGGCCCAATCCACAACCGAGAGTTATATGGATATAACTAGCTGTGTGTATGCTTACCAAGTAAAGCTAATTCCGGGTGACGGCCAGTGGCCCACTTTGGTTTTAGTTGAACATGGGTCTCGGAATCATTGCATTCATATGAGGTTAAACAAAGAAATTTTGAATGCAATGCGAGTTTTCTTATAAGTTATTAAGATTACTCTTTTATGAACTGAATAACTAAAACTCTATTTATCTCTAAATTTCAGTTATGACTAGCACAACAAATCAAAACACTTTCTCGATCCGGTCTGTCCTTGAGATGGACAAACTGAACGGATCAAATTTCTGTACTTGGTACCGGAACTTGAGAAATATTCTCAAGCATGAGAGCAAGGACTATGTCCTTGAAATTGCTCTCCCCGAGAAATTGAGATCAAGTGCCACACATGCAGAGTGTGATGCTTGGAACAAGCATTACACTGATGCGGTTGATGTGCGAAATCTTATGTTGACTACCATGAGTTCTGAGTTGAAGCATCAATATGAGAACTTGGAGTCACCCATGGAGATTGTCGCAGGCCTCAAGGCAAAGTACAAGGGACTTACACGAGTTGAGAGATGCCAGACTTTGAGGCGTCTTGTTGAGTGTAACCTCCCTGAGGGAAGTCCAGTTAGTTTTCATGTCAGTAAAATGATTAGTTACTTTGAAAACTTGGAAAGACTAGACTGTCCCATAAGTGCTGAGCAAGCCGTTTACCACATCTTTCAGTCTTTGCCGCCGAGCTATAAACAGTTCATTACGAACTACAATATGAGCGGGATGTCTAAGACATTGACTGAGCTGCATGAAATGCTTAAAACAGCTGAGCTGAACATGAGAAAGGGTTCCCGAAAGGCACTTAGGGTGCAGAAGGATAAGGGTTTTAAGAAACCCGCAAAGGACAAGGGTAAGATTAAGGCCATGAAGATCTCGGATCAGAATGGGCCCAAGTCTTATTGGAAGCCCAAGTCCGACCCACTTGTGACATGTAGCTACTGTAAGGAGCAAGGGCACTTGACAAATGAGTGCAACAAATTCTTGGAAGATTTTGAAAGGTTGAAGATGGATTACAAGCCTTCATCTTCAGGTATTTATGATATTTCATTCATCTCTACATTGAGGCATTCAATACCGAATTCAATGCTGACATTTGTATAAATGTGCGGGTCTTTGATGGTAGATGAAGAATGAAGAAGGAACAAGTGGAAGTTCAAGTCGTGAATGGAGCTGATGTCTCTGCATTCCGAGTGGAATTTTATTTGATTGTTGCCTTCAAATTTGGTTTTCTTTTGGGAATTACTATTTGTGTAACTGCTTTGAGCAGATCTACATCATTCATTTCAGTTATGGATTTGGATATTTATCATTTTGATTAAAACATATTTTGAGTTTTTGAATCTTAATGATTGTTTAATAGTAGCATTCCATTAAAGAATTGGTTTTATGAAATTAAACTAAACGAATAAATCAATAACATAAATATCAAATCAACTTTCTTTGGCAATATTGTTTGGGCCGCATTGCTGAGAAACAAATTCGGAAACTCCATCCTAAAGGATTTTCTCAGAAGGCCTACTTTAATAGGCTTTTGAGATCAGTTGACTAAAGTCAAGTGATGAGTATGAATTTTGTCTGAATGGGCCAAATGATTGTTCTCACCTTGACGTTTTAAACATAGGGAAGGGGCTTATTGGGCCTAATTCATTTGAATTATGAAAGCCCAACGAGCATAATTGCTGCAAAGAAAAGTGGTCAGTACTTCATAATCTGGCTGATTCGAATCAGTAGATGATGGTTATGTCATGAAGACATGAACTGGAATTCTTGATGAAATTAAAGAAGTTCCAAAATGAAGTACAAGGACTAGTTGAAATATGGCTTTTCGAATGGTCGAATAAGCAGATCACTTGAGTCAAGTAAAATGTGATTATCTTTATGAGTGCGAATGCGAAGTAAATTCGCGACTCAAATCTCCTGGAAACTCCATTGGAATGGTTTTGTGACTGGAGAGATCAAATATGTAAGACATAGTTTGATTAAAAGATGAATCACAGTAAGATCTTCCAATAATACCCTGAAAATAAACGTTCTAATAGTCTCAGTGAAACAATAAATTAAGTTCCACCAAAATCAGATAAAAGACATCACATTAAATGTGAACTGGCATTGAGCCAACTAGTCTTTTCTGGATGTTTGGGAATTGTGTCATGTAATTGACACTGATAAGATTTCAGCCAATTAAAACACAAGTGCTAATTCATTGGTTGTCAAAGGGAAACCAAGACTCACTACTGTTACAACCATTCTGAGGACAGTATCAGTGTCGCTTGGAATTATGTTTTCTGTAGAGAGATATACTTTCTAAGAAAATAGTGGGAGTAAAGTAGAACTCGAAGAAATTCGAGAGACACAAAAGTCTGCTCAATCTTTTGAAAGAGCAGAAGTTAGATCTACAAGAAACTATAGAGTCTGACACTTGTGGAGTCTGTTTTTCGCAAGATCCGAAAGGATTTATCACAAACCCTTAAGATATGGGTCTATCATAAATGAAAGTCATGATCCGTTGATCAATGATTGTGACAAAGATGCGAATAAATGAAGGAGAAGTGTTTGGGCTCCAACTCTGAAAGTAGTTTTAAGAAACTACCAGGAATGAATGCTGGTTTAACAGATCCATGAATGGTTTTGTGCAATCATCTGGGAGTTGGAATCTTGGTCTTGACGAAGAAATCAAGGATTTGATTTTGTCAGAAACAGAAGGAACTGTAAGTTGTAAGAGACTAGTGGGAGCGTAGTTGCAAGTCTTGTAGTGTGCATAGATGACATACAAGATCTCGGAAATAACGCTTTGTTGTTGCAGTCTATATTGACTTGAACATGGAGGTTACTTTAAGAATAAAAGATTTGGAGAAAAGACCTGATAATTCTTGGAGCAATAATCTATAGAGATTATATGTGCTGAGTGGATTGTGTGAAATTACACGAATCCAGAGAGTGCAATTCCAAGAATGGCTTTATACCAAAGTCTTATGGTATGTGTCTCATAAGATGATGTGTCATGGACACATGCTGAGTGAGAACACATGGATGAGAAAGTGAGGTGCTAAAAGTCGGTAGAATCTGAAAGGCAAGTTTCCAACAGACAAAGATGATTTCTGGTCACAGTCCGGTTATATCTTGTGTCTGTGTGGCGGTGCAAGGCACTGTTGCTGACTCCATGGCTTAAGCTGAACATTTCACAGCTTGGGAAGCGACAAAAGAGGTTGTTTGGATAGAAAAATTCATCACTGAACTTGATGTGGCTAGCTGCACATCTGAGATCCAAACACATTGAGGGTAGGTATTACCTATTCCGAGAGATAAATGATAGAGGTGTTAAGTAGATCAGCAAGTTTCAACAAATGAGAACATTGCTAATCTATTAACAAAGCCACTCCTTAGGCCTAAGCACGAGTCGCGGACTGTAGCTGTAGGATAAGTGAAATTAAGATGTAGTCTTAATTTCAGTGGGAGTTAGTAAAGGGTTTTATTTAGTTATTTTGATTGGTTCATGTAAACATTTTTAAATGTTAATGAAATTTTTATTTCTGGATTATTTTTAACTGTGATATAAAATAATCGTTCCAAAATGATTCATGTCATTATATATGGGCCATCGAAGTACATGAGTAGACTTGATCCTGAAACCCCATATTTAACGAAATGACATAAATCATAGTGTCCATAGTCGAAGGTTGTTGAAATTGGAACACCAACAACCACTTGAGACTAGATTGTGTTGAGACTTATGACCAAGTTTCGAGGGGTCATAGATGCGCGGCATCAAAGTCGACACATAGGTATATGTAGGGGAGCATATGACCGGACATGGCCCGCTGATGAGAACTCTACAAGATATTAATATCTGTGTCATGAGAGGTTCTCATATACGACTATAGAGTATAGTCCTTAGACCTGAGTTCGCATGCATGTGGCTGCACATGGATTGATGCGCTTTGATCATTGTCTAACGCTGTTTCGTAACTGGGAGCTATAAGGACCTTGGTTGGGTGTATTATGAAGTGTGTAGTTCATAGTGATGGAACAAGATGGGATTTGTCCCTGCCGTTTAACGGAGGTAATATCTCTAGGCCAATCGGAGACTTGATAGCTGGTAAGAGAGTGGCCACTCCCAAACGGACTTGCCCAAGTCGTTTGAAATGTCAGTATCAAATCTGGTCCGATGAACATGGTCTGGCTATATAAGGATGACACGCATCTTGCCTTATGCCAAATCGAGATATTGAGACAAAAGGATTAGGGAATGTAGGATTCCAGTACAAGTGGGAGATTGTTGGGAATGTCCTGAAATCTACTGTGCTATCTCTAGAAAGTATGATAAGTGTCGAGATCAGACATAAGTCATAAATACTGGGTGATCATGATGACTTGCTAGAGCCCGCTCTTGATCTATAAGTTTAGGACTTATTACCAGTATTGTATGATCCCAAAGGGTCACACACCATAGCTAACGGGAAAGTTAAATGGAATTAATACGGTAAGATGCAAGGCATTTACTGTATTTGTACAGAGAATTGGGCCAGACAAAATACAGTCTTTTGTCTGATTTGGGTCTTGGGCCCAAAAGCCTAATAGGTCATTAGTTTAATTACTTCGGCCCATATAAGGAAGAGGAGGCGCCACTTAGACAAGGTTCTGCGATTTTTCTAGGTCTGGCCGTCCTCCTCTCTCTCTGTTGTTCCAGCTTGGTCTAGCAGCCTGATCCAGTAGCTTGTAAGCGTGTGGATACCTAGGAGGAGCCGGTAATCATCAGCTCTTGCAGATCTCGATATTCTCTTGATTAATCCGCTGCAACCATAAGGTAATGATCCTGATCTGTTTATGATTCAACTGCAAATCACCTAGATCCTAGTTGATTATGTTAGGTTGTAATCTGATAATTACACCTATGTGTTGGAAATGTCCTGAAATCTACCGTACTATCTCTAGAAAGTATGATAAGTGTCGAGATCAGACATAAGTCATAAATACTGAGTGATCATGATGACTTGCTAGAGCCCGCTCATGATCTATAAGTTTAGGACTTATTACCAGTATTGTATGATCCCTAAGGGTCACACACCATAGCTAACGGGAAAGTTAAAATGGAAATAATAAGGTAATATGCAAAGGCATTTACTGTATTTGTACAGAGAATTGGGCCAGACAAAATACAGGCTTTAGTCTGATTTGTGTCTTGGGCCCAAAATCCCAATAGGCCATTAGGATAATTCCTTGGGCCCATATAAGGGAAGAGAGGCGCAGCCTAGGGCTTTCAACACCCCATCTGCGATTTTGAGAGCCAGCCGTCCTCTCTCTCTCTATGATTCATTCCAGCTTGGTCTAGCAGCCTGATCCAGTAGCTTGTAAGCGTGTGGATACCAAGGAGGAGCCGGTGATCATCTGCTCTAAGTGATCTCGATATTACCAATCAATCCGCTGCACTCTAAAAGAGGTAATGATCCTGATCTGTATGATTCAACTGCAAATCACCTAGATCCTAGATGATTATGTGCTAGGATGTAACCTGACAATTACACCATGAATTCACATAATCCTACAGTGGTATCAGAGCCTAGGTTGTTAGGTTTTTGCATTTTGGATCGTGTGAATAAGAAATCACAAGCGATCGTTTATGTCATGAATCGGTAACTTTGCTGTTGATAGTTGAATTAATTATCAAACGATAGTTGCTGTTGACTTTTCTTTTAATCGATAGAAGGAATTGTTGATAATCCAATCGAATGTTGATCGTTTTTTGTTGGAAACTTTGAAAACCCTAGTTATCAATCGTTTTGTTAAGTTTTGCCAATGTTCTGAATCGATTATTTAATTTGAAAGAGGTCAAAAACGTGTTTGTCTTCAATGTTCTGAATCGATTATTAATTTGGACAAGGTCAAAATCGTTTGTCTTTGAGTAATGTCAAAAACGTGTTTGACTTTGCTTTAATGTTAATAAGAATTCGTTTGTTAACAAGGTTAGTTAATGAGTCGATTGTCGAACTGATATAAGTCAAAATCGATTGATAATTAATATAACAATCGATTTTGTTATAATTATGGTTTAAGCGGTTAACCCAAATCGCGGTTTGCTGGAAATTATTTAATACAATTGGTATGATTTAATTTCTGGTTAAACCGGATTTAAATTCAAAATTGAATTTTAACCTAAACCGAAGGCTGGTCTAAGTTTGATTTGGTTGGACCAAATAATTTAGAGCTGGTCTGGTTTAGTAAATAACCAGTTGGATTTAGTAGTTAATTTGGTCTTGGACCAGAATTAATGAACCGACTCGGTTATGTCAAATTATTGGGCCAATTGGAATTCTATGGTCTTGGGCCAAGAATTGGGCCTATAATTTGTGACCCAACCGAAAACTTTAATAAAATATTAAATTAGAAATTTCTATTTTTAGTATATTTCTAAATTTAGAAAGTTTCTAAAATAGTAGGTTTCCCTAAATAGAAAGTTTCCAAGTTTAGTAAGTTACCTGAAATGGAAAGTTTCCCAAAATAGTAATCTTCTATTTTGGGAGGAAATCTATTGAAACCTAAAATCCTCAAAACCAATATCAAGCTTGGATGTCTTGCCCAATCTTGTCAGCTACTTAACGCTTATTCAATTACAGATATGGCTTACAGTGTGAGGTGTCTGTTTTTGCGTAAGTAAAGTAGTATATAGTCACTAATTTCATTGGGAGTCCCAGAGATTAGTGATTATTTGGCTGTAAGAGATTGGTTTCCTTGACTGGGCCATCGGGAGTCCCGGGCCTTGAGACATCTGGTGAATTGGGCCTTGGGCCCAATCCATAACCGAGAGTTATATGGATATAACTAGCTGTGTGTATGCTTACCAAGTAAAGCTAATTCCGGGTGACGGCCAGTGGCCCACTTTGGTTTTGGTTGAACATGGGTCTCGGAATCATTGCATTCTTATGAGGTTAAACAAAGAAATTTTGAATGCAATGCGAGTTTTCTTATAAGTTGTTAAGATTACTCTTTTATGAACTTAATAACTAAAACTCTATTTATCTCTAAATTTCAGTTATGACTAACACAAACAATCAAAACACTTTCTCGATCCGGTCTGTCCTTGAGATGGACAAACTGAACGGATCAAATTTCTTGACTTGGTCGCGGAACCTGAGGCTAGTCCTCAGGCAGGAGAGAAAGGACTATGTCCTTGAAAGAGCTCTCCCCGAGAGGATCGGGTCCAATGCCTCTCATGCAGTGTATGATGCTTGGAATAAGCATTATAATGATGCGGTAGATGTGCGTGGTCTGATATTGGCTACCATGGACTCAGATTTGCTGAAGCAATATGAGAACATGGAGTCGCCAATAGAGATGATCAGCAGCCTGAAATTGAAATTTCAGGAGCATGTAAGAGTGGAGAGATACCAGTTGGTTAAGTCTCTCACTAGCTGCAAGCTACCAAATGATCATCCAGTGAGTCCTCATGTCAGTAAAATGATGGGTTACATTGATAACCTGAGGAAACTGGATTATCCAGTTAGCCAAGAATTGGCAACTGAGATCATTCTGCAGTCACTGCCGTCAAGCTATGATAAGTTCAAAAGGAACTATATCAAGAAAGGCTTAACGAAGACGCTGACTGAACTGCATGATATGCTCAGACAGTTGAGCCAAACGTGAAGAGTACCCTGTATAATCTCATAATGGAGAAGGGTAGGTTTATTAAACCTTGTGATGACAAGGGTGAAGACAAAGTTGTCCAGATTTTGAATCATGGCAAGCGTGTGTCTTCTGAGCCCGAGTCAGATACATCTTACGTTGGTAAGTGCTGCTACTGTAAAGAGACTGGGCATTGGAAGAGAGATTGCATTAAATTCATGGAAGATTATGAGGAGTTGAAGTTGATGTATGAGACTACTTCCTCAGGTATTCATGTTATTACTTCAAGTTCTACCTTATAGGTATTGGATACTGGTTGTGGCACTGATATTTGTTATAATATGCAGAGCCTAAGCAACAGTAGAACGTTGAAGGAAGGACAAGTGGAACTGCATGTCTGGAAGGAGCTATGGATGCTGCCTCAGCCGTAGGGTTTTCACTTGTAGATGCCTTTGAGGCTTGGTTTTGTATTAAGTAATTGCTACAATGTACCTGCTTTAAGCAGAGTTGTCTTTCATTTTCTTGTAAGAATTTGAATGTTTTTCATTTTGATAAAAGACAAGTTTTGTTCTTTTGATCTCAATGAAATATTGATTGTAGCACCCTATTCAAGGAATGGGTTTTATATCTTAAAACCAAAGAGTGCCTAAATGTAACATAAATACCGAATTGGTTTAAATCTGATGAATCAAACCTGATTTTTCTTGGCGTAAATGTTTTGGTCACATAGAGTAAGTCGGATTCAGAAACCCCATAGTTATGGACTTCTGGGCTCATTTGATAGGATATCTTATGAGACTTGAATTCTGCTTACTGGACCAAAAGACAAAGGGCCCATCTTAGCCGAGCTAGAGAAAGGCCCAAAGGCTTATTGGACCTTGAACATACTCATGTATGTGGCCCGATGAGCAGTAATGCCAGAGAAAATTTTCTGTACTTCATTATCTTTACTGATTACTTCAGTGAGTATGACTGTGTTCATTTGATGAGACACGAGTCGGAATTCTTTGAAATGGTCGAAAGAGTTCCAGAATGAGGTATAGAATCTGAGTGACAGAAGTATTGAGACTCTGGATTAGATCACGAGTGAGAATACTTAAGTCATTGATGGTGTGATCATCTGAATGAGTGTGAAGTCGTTTCACAGCTCATTTCTCCTGAAAACCTGGAGGTGTTTCTGTGAGAAAGAATCAGATCTTATTAGAAATGATTAAAGATGAGTCACACGAATCTTCCATGATATTCTTTAAGAATAACGCTCTAGAAATATCTAAGTTTACGCTGAAATAGTTCCACCAATATCAGTTGAAAAACACCACATAAATGTGGACTGGAAATGATCCAAATTCGTCTTTACTGAGTATTTGTAGTTGAGCTACTTCGCTGGTTGTCCTAGGGAAACCAAGGCTTGTTACTTTTTACGTCCATTCCGAAAACGAAGTTAGGTTGTTCGGAATTCTGTTTTCTAAAAGGAAAGTTGCTTTCCAAGAAGAACAGTGGGAGTAAAAGTATAACTCGAAGAAATTCGAGAAATACAGGAGGCTGCTCAACCTGTTGAGGGAGAGCAGCGGATGGATTTACAGATTTCTGTAGAATCTACACCTGTAGAGCCTGAAGTTCGCAGATCTGAATGAATCCGTCACTAATCCGAGAGTGATTTCTCGTGATTAGTTGCTATGATCTGATGATCATTGAAAGTGACGAACCTGCGAAATTCACAGAAGCGAAAGTGAGCCCGGACTCCGAAAAATTATACTGTGTGTAAGTTAGCTTCATCGATCCATTCATGGATGGAAGCAAACATATCGGAGTTGGAATCTTCGTTCTGTTGAAGTAGTCAAGGTTTTGACTTGAACAGGAACGAAGTGGAACTGTGCGTTTACTAATAGATAAGTGGGAGCGATGTTGCATTTCTCATAGTGTATGTCGATGACATACTGATTCTCGGAAATAACGTTCCAATGCTGCAGTCGGTAAAGGACTGGCTTGGGAGTTGTTTTTATGATTGACATGGGTAAGGCCACGTATGTTCTTGGATTTTGGATCTAAAGATAGAGATCCAAAAGAGCTGGTAGGACAAAGTCAGGATTCTTATATTGACAAAGTCCTACACGTTTTCAGCATTCCAAGAAGGGTTTTATGCCAATGTCACATGGCATTACGTTAAGCAAGAAACAGTGTCCTACGATAACTGCTGAGCTTGAATGCATGGATGAGATTCCATATGCGTCGGCAATTGGATCTATCATGTATGCCATGACACGTACTTGTTTTGATGTTGCTTTAATGTTAAGCAAGACAAGTAAAGACCAGTCAAATCCAGTAAAGAATCACTGGATAGACGTAATGAATATCCTTAAGTATTTGGAAAATACTTAGGATAAGTTTTTGATTTACGGAGAAAGTGAGGTGCTACAAGTCGGTAGAGTCTGAAAGGCAAGTTTCCAACAGACAAAGATGATTTCCGGTCACAGTCCGGTTATATCTTGTGTCTGTCTGGCGGTGCAAGGCACTGTTGCTGACTCCATGACTTAAGCTGAACATTTCGCAGCTTGGGTAGCGGCGAAAGAGGTTGTTTGGAAAGAAGAGTTCATCACTGAACTTGATGTGATTCCCAGCATAGATGAGACTAGCTACACATCAGAGGTCCAAACACCTTGAGGGTAGGTATAACTGAAGGAACGTTTAGTTGATCCTGATTCAATTCTTAGATTCATATCAACCTAAACATGCGATCTAGGTTCTTCTCAGAATAGAAACAAATGATGATCTCACCTTATACCTGTTTGCAGCGGAAATAGATGGTATGTCTGAGATCAGAGAAACACCGAGGGATGAATCCTCCAAAGGTTCACACACGCTATCACAGGAAACGGCTGCTAGACCACTAGAGGAATTCGGCGCAGAGAGAGAGAGTTTACGGCTGGAGTGTTAGGGTTAATTGATCAGAAACTCGAGTTTTAGCTTATAAAACTTGTCTGATTTCGTTTGGGCCATTTGGCCCAAACACCAATTAACTAGACGGCATTCGCACACTGTGTCGACCGACACACCTTGTGTATCGATCGACACAGAGTAGCTAAACCGTTTTATTCTCTCTAAGTACAGTAAATGCCTAGCACTTTTACCGTACTTCTGCTAAACCGTTCCTACACATTTTCCTGTTAGCTTAGGCGTGTGACCCATATGGGATCATATAATAAAAGCAATAAGTCCAAGACTTATAGATCATGAGCGGACTCTAGCAAGCCATCATGACCCCCAGTATTATATGACTTATGTCTGATCATTGACATACTCTTACTTTCTAGAGACAGTACCGAGATTACTGGACACAATTCCAACAATCTCCCACTTGTACTGGAATCTCTGTATTCATAATCCTTTTGTCACAATATCTTGATTAGTCATAAGGCAAGATTGGTGTCATCCTTATAAAGCCTAATCTTGTTCATCGGACTCTGATTTGATACTGACAATCCAAACGACTCGGGAAAATCCGTTTGAGCATGGCCATGCAATTTCAGTATTCAAATCTCCGATTGGCCTAGAGATATTCACTCCATTTATATTGGAGGGACAAATTCCGTCTTGTTCCATCACTGTAAACTATTCATTTCATAATGTACCCAAACAAGGTCCTTATAACTATCGCAGAACGATAGCGTTAGACATTGATCAAAGTGCATCAGTCCATGTGCAGTCACATGCATGCGAACTCAGGTCTAAGGACTATACTCTATAGTCGTAGTAAGAATCTCTTATGACACAGATATAAATATCCTGAAGAGTTCTTATATGCGGGTCTTGTCCGGTCGTATGTTCCCAAACATACACCTATGTACTGACTTTGATGCCGCGCATCTATGACACACTGAGACTTTGTCATAAGTCACGTACCAATCCAGTCTCAAACGGTTGTTGGTGTTCCAATTTCAACAACCTTCGACTAGGGACGGGATGATATAAAACATCTATCAAATATAGGGTCTCATGATCAAGCTAAATGACTTCGATGACTCAAGATCAAGTCATTTACTTCGATGACCTATAAAATGGTTCATATCACTTTGGAACGATTATTTCATCACAGTTAAAATAATCTTGAAATAATAATTTCATTAAACATAAGAATGTTTTACAAGAACATATCAAATAACTAAATAAAAGCCCTCATACTCCCACTCAAATTTAGATTACATTTCTATGTCTCTAATGCCTACAGCTTCAGTCAGAAACTCGAGCTTAGGCCTTGGGAGTGGCTTTGTCAACGGATCAGCGACGTTATCATCTGTCTGAACTCGGCTGATCTTGACTTCCTTTCTATTAATGATGTCACGTATCAAGTGAAATCTTCTTAGAACATGCTTGGATTTCTGGTGTGATCTTGGTTCCTTTGCCTGAGCTATAGCACCATTGTTGTCACAAAACAGTGCCAGAGGCTCAGCCGCATCTGGTATCACACCTAGTTCAATAATGAACTTCCGTATCCAAACAGCTTCCTTCGCAGCTTCTGAGGCGGCGATATATTCAGCTTCTGTGGTGGAATCTGCAACGGTGTCTTGCTTGGAGCTTCTCCAACTGATTGCACCGCCATTCAGACAAAAGATATAACCGGACTGTGACCGGAAATCATCTTGGTCTGTCTGGAAACTTGCGTCCGTGAATCCACTGACTTTAAGCACATCACTTCCACCGTACACTAAGAACTTATCCTTAGTATGTCTTAGATACTTCAAGATATTCTTTACGGCAATCCAATGGTTTTCACCTGGATTTGACTGGTATCTACTCGTCATGCTCAATGCATAAGCAACATCAGGACGAGTACAGATCATGGCATACATGACAGATCCTATTGCAGATGCATAAGGAATATTCTTCATGCGCTCAAGCTCAGCAGCCGTCGTAGGGCTCTGCTTCTTGCTTAGCGTTGTGCCATGTACCATCGGCGTGAAGCCCTTCTTGGAATCCTTCATGCTGAATCTTTGTAGGACTTTGTCAATGTATGAATCTTGACACAAGCCTATCAGCCTTCTAGATCTATCCCGGTAGATCCTGATTCCAAGAACGTATGCGGCTTCACCCATGTCTTTCATGGAAAAACAACTTCCAAGCCAGTCCTTTACCGACTTCAGCATTGGAACGTCGTTTCCGAGAAGCAGTATGTCATCGACATACAGAATAAGAAATACAATCTTGCTCCCACTAGATTTCTTATACACGCATTGTTCTTCTTCGTTTCTGATGAAGTCAAATTGCTTGATCGCTTCATCAAAACGAAGATTCCAGCTCCTCGATGCTTGCTTCAATCCATAAATGGATTTATGAAGCTTGCATACTTTCCCAGCATTCTTTGGATCTATATAACCGTCAGGTTGCGTCATATACACATCCTCTTCCAGAATTCCATTCAGGAAGGCGGTTTTCACGTCCATCTGCCAAATTTCATAATCATGAAAAGCTGCAGTTGCTAGTAGAATCCGAATAGATTTCATCATAGCCACTGGTGAATAGGTTTCATCGTAATCCACACCGTGAACTTGTCTGAAACCTTTTGCCACCAACCTGGCTTTATAAATCTGGACATTTCCATCCACGTCAATCTTCTTCTTGAAGATCCATTTGCACTCGATGGCTTTTACACCAGCGGGTAAGTCAACCAACGAAAACACTTGGTTGACCGACATGGAGTCCATTTCGGAATCAGTGGCCTTGCGCCACTTAGAGGAATCTGGGCCCATCATGGCTTGATTGAAGTTCGATGGTTCATCACCATCAATGATCAGAAGATCATGACAGTCAGTCACGAGGAATCCTTGATATCTCTCGGGTTCGTGACGGATCCTCCCGGATCTTCGAACTTCAGGTACTACAGGTTCAGGCTCTACAATTTCTTGTAGGTCCTCCTGCTGCTCTTCCTCATTAGGTTGAGCAGTATCCTGTTCATCTTGAATTTCTTCAAGCAGTACCTTACTCCCACTGTCTTTCTTAGAGAGAAACTCCCTCTCAAGAAAGTTACAATCCCGGGCAACAAAGATCTTGTTCTCGGAACGTAGATAGAAGTAATAAGCCTTGGTTTCCCGTGGATAACCAATGAAGTAGCATTTGTCAGATTTTGGTGTAAGCTTGTCTGAGATCAATCTCTTGACATAGGCTTCACAACCCCAAATTCTGAGATAAGACAGCACTGGAGCTTCTCCAGTCCATAATTCATATGGTGTCTTTGCTACTGCTTTCGATGGCGCTCTATTTAGAGTGAACACTGCTGTTAGCAGAGCATATCCCCAAAGGGATATTGGAAGGTCTGTGTGACTCATCATAGATCGAACCATATCTAATAAGGTCCGATTTCTCCTTTCAGACACACCATTCCATTGAGGTGTTCCAGGAGGAGTGAGTTGGGATACGATCCCACACTCTCTCAGATGATCACTGAATTCTTGGCTTAAGTATTCTCCTCCTCGGTCGGACCGAAGAGCCTTAATGCTTTTGCCAAGTTGGTTCTGTACTTCATTTTGGAATTCTCTGAACTTCTCAAAAGATTCAGACTTATGTTTCATTAAATAAACATATCCATACCTACTGAAATCATCAGTAAAGGTAATGAAGTACTGATAGTTTCCTCTTGCATTTGTGGACATTGGGCCACACACATCAGTGTGTATCAGGCCCAATAAGTCACTGGCCCTCTCGTTAGGTTTATTAAAGGGGGCCCGTGTCATTTTGCCCATCATGCAGGATTCGCATTTCTCACATGACTCAAAGTCAAATGAGCCAAGAAGTCCATTCGAATGGAGCCTCTTGATGCGTTTCTCGCTGATGTGCCCTAAACGACAATGCCATAGAAACGTTCGGTTCTCCTCATTAGGTTTGAACCGTTTGGTATTAATGTTATAAATTGGCGCGGATTGATCGAGTATGTAAAGCCCATTCATAAGAGGGGCAGAACCATAGAACAAATTGTTGCGATTGAAGGAACATAATTTATTCTTAACTGAAAAATCATAACCTTCCAAATCCAACAAAGAAATTGAAATAATATTTCTGCTTATAGCAGGTACAAAATAACAATTATTGAGTTCTAAAATCAATCCCGAAGGTAAAGACAACAAGTAAGTGCCTACAGCTAGCGCTGGAACTTTCGCTCCATTCCCAACTCGTAGCTCCACTTGTCCTTGCTTCAGCCTTCTACTGTTGCTGAGTGCCTGCATATTAGTACAAATATGAGCCCCACAACCAGTATCCATAACCCATGAGGTATTATCAGAAGTAGTTGTATTAACTTCTATAACAAAAATACCTGTTGAAGAAGTCTCATAAGTCTTCTTCTTCAATTCCTTTAGACCTTCCTGGAATTTCTTACATTCTCTCCTCCAATGCCCTGGTTCTTTACAGAACCTGCATATGTCAGTTGGCCCAGCCTTGGACTTGGGCTTGGGCTTTGGCGTGTCCTTGTCCGCGACTTGGACAGCCTTGGCCTTTCCCTTATCCTTAGCAGAGGATTTCTTAAACCCCTTGCCCTTCTGCACCATAAGCACATTGGGGTCCTTGGCAGTTTTCCTCAAATTGGGCTCCGCAGTCTTGAGCATTCCGTGAAGCTCAGGCAATGTCTTACTCAAGCCATGCATGTTAAAGTTCAGAATGAACTGATCATAGCTTGCAGGTAATGACTGCAGAATGATGTCGCAGGCAAGTTCCTGGCTGATTGGGCAGTCGAGTTTCTGAAGATGATCGAGATAACCCATCATCTTCAAGACATGAGGACTCACTGCCGCATTCGCAGCCAACTTGCAGTCCAAGAGGTTCTTAACTGTTTGAAACCTCTCAGTCCTAGCCTGCTCCTGAAAAAGTGATTTCAGGCTTGCCATTATCTCGATGGGTGACAATACACTCTCGAACTGTTTTTGCAGCTCCGGAGTCATTGTCACCAACATCAGGCAATAGGCATCATTTTCATCTGACGAATGCTTTTCCCAAGCATTATGCAGAGTCCTGGCGGCATTGGCAGGAGGCCTCTCGGGGAGAGGATCACGAAGGACATAATCCTTCTTCTCCTGCTTGAGGACTAGCCTCAAGTTCCTTGACCACGTCAGGAAGTTCGTTCCAGTCAGCTTCTCCTTTTTGAGAACAGACCGGATCGAGAATGAGTTTTGTGTGCTTGTAGTAGTCATAGCTGAAATATATAGATAAAAAGGTTATTAATTAAAATGTTCAATATGATTAATCTCGTATTAAATTTAATATGATTAATCACGCATTATATTCAATAACATAAGTTACCCTCAATAGAATATAATGATTCCAAGATCCACATATAACTAAGATTAAAGTGGGCCACTGGCCGTCACCAAACCTTAGCTTATATCGGTAAGCCCTATATCGGCTAATTATATCCGTGATATAACTCTTGGTTGCGAATCTGGGCCCGAGGCCCAATCCACTCTGATGTCTCAAGGCCCGGGACTCCCGATGGCCCAGTCAAGAAAACCAGACTATACAGTCATGTAATCATTAATGTCTGGGACTCCCAATGACATTTATGAATCACAAACCGTCTTATCCACGCAAAAGCAGACACCCTCACACTGTAAGGCCATGAATACAATTGAATGGGCTTCGACAGCTGACATAGAATGGACAAGACATCCAACGCTTGATATTATTTGAGGTTCGTAGGTTTATTTAAAATTTCATTCCCAAAATAGAAGATTACTATTTCGGGAAACTTTCCATTTTTGGAAACCTACTATTTTTGGAAACTTTCTAAAATTGGAAACTTTCTAAAAACGGAAACTTTCTAACTTTAGAAATTTCTTTAAAATCCAAAACCCGCAAATCCAGAAACTTCTAATTTAAGAAACTTTCTAATTTCAAAATTTCGGAAACTTTAATTTAAAATCGATTTATATTCTTTATAAAATAAATTTTAAATTAATCTGAAGAAAGACTCAAATAATTGGCCCAATTGTTTTAACTTCTTGGCCCGAGGCCCAAGAATTGGTCCATGTCCAAGACATGACCCAATTGTCCAATTAAATGACATAACCGGTCTGGTTCATTAAAATTGGTCTAACCAAATTTTAATTACTACGATGACCACAATTGTCAACCGGTTATTTACTAAACCGGATTTTCTCAATTTATTTGGTCCAACCAAATCAAATTAGAAAATCCTGGTTTAGGCACTAAATCCAATAATTCTTTCGACATTGGATTTCTTGTCCCGGTTTAACCAGACTTAATAAAATTATTAAATCTGTTTATTAAACCAGGACGAATTAATTTTAATCAAAATTAAACCGAGCCTTAAACCAACCATGTCGATCGATGGACCAACCGTGTCGATCGATCCATCAACCACATCGGTCGATGCTCTCAGCATCGATCCTGCATCGATCGTGCATCGATCCTGTATCGATCGATGCTCTCACGCATGCACTGAACCGAGTCAAAACCCTAACCGTGTCGATCGATGTGCACCAACCGCATCGGTCGATGCACCAATATCGAACCTGCATCGATCCTGTATCGATCGATGCTTTCACGCGTTAACAGGGTTAGCCGATAGACTGTATCGACCGATCCATGCGATCGTATCGATCGATCCATGCGATTCTGGCCGATACTGACTTTTGAAAATCGCATTCTACCAAGTCAATATAGCTTGGTTTCTGCGATTTTAGGTGTGTTTAGGTTTTAATTCTTGTTACTTAAGTGGTTTCTCTTATCAGTAGTTGATTCAAAACACTTTTAAACAAGAAAACAATCCTAAACATTGAATCTAAACAAGAAAAACCAGAACCATTGGCTCTGATACCACTGAAGGAACGTTTAGTGGATCCTGATTCAATTCTTAGATATATCAACCTAAACATGCGATCTAGGTTCTTCTCAGAATAGAAACAATTGATGATCTCACCTTATACCTGTTTGCAGCGGAAATAGATGGTATGTCTGAGATCAGAGAAACACCGAGGGATGAATCCTCCAAAGGTTCACACACGCTATCACAGGAAACGGCTGCTAGACCACTAGAGGAATTCGGCGCAGAGAGAGAGAGTTTACGGCTGGAGTGTTAGGGTTAATTGATCAGAAACTCGAGTTTTAGCTTATAAAACTTGTCTGATTTCGTTTGGGCCATTTGGCCCAAACACCAATTAACTAGACGGCATTCGCACACTGTGTCGACCGACACACCTTGTGTATCGATCGACACAGAGTAGCTAAACCGTTTTATTCTCTCTAAGTACAGTAAATGCCTAGCACTTTTACCGTACTTCTGCTAAACCGTTCCTACACATTTTCCTGTTAGCTTAGGCGTGTGACCCATATGGGATCATATAATAAAAGCAATAAGTCCAAGACTTATAGATCATGAGCGGACTCTAGCAAGCCATCATGACCCCCAGTATTATATGACTTATGTCTGATCATTGACATACTCTTACTTTCTAGAGACAGTACCGAGATTACTGGACACAATTCCAACAATAACCTATTCCGTGAGATAAATGACAGAGGTGTTAAGTAGATCAGCAAGTTTCAACGAATGAGAACGTTGCTAATCTATTAACGAAGCCACTCCTTAGGCCTAAGCATGAGTCGCGGACTGTAGCTGTAGGATAAGTGAAATTAAGATGTAGTCTTAATTTCAGTGGGAGATTGTAAAGGGCTTTATTTAGTTGTTTTGAAAGGTTCAAGAAAACATAATATTTTATGTTTATGAAATCTATGATTTCTGGATTATTTTAACTGTGATATAAATAATCGTTCCAAAATGATTCATGTCATTATATATGGGCCATCGAAGTACATGAGTAGACTTGATCCTGAAACCCCATATTTAACGAAATGACATAAATCATAGTGTCCATAGTCGAAGGTTGTTGAAATTGGAACACCAACAACCACTTGAGACTAGATTGTGTTGAGACTTATGACCAAGTTTCGATAGATGCGCGGCATCAAAGTCGACACATAGGTATATGTAGGGGAGCATATGACCGGACATGGCCCGCTGATGAGAACTCTACAAGATATTAATATCTGTGTCATAAGAGGTTCTCATATACGACTATAGAGTATAGTCCTTAGACCTGAGTTCGCATGCATGTGGCTGCACATGGAGTGATGCGCTTTGATCATTGTCTAACGCTGTTTCGTAACTGGGAGCTATAAGGACCTTGGTTGGGTGTATTATAAAGTGTGTAGTTCATAGTGATGGAACAAGATGGGATTTGTCCCTGCCGTTTAACGGAGGTAATATCTCTAGGCCAATCGGAGACTTGATAGCTGGTAAGAGAGTGGCCACTCCCAAACGGACTTGCCCAAGTCGTTTGCATTGCCAGTATCAAATCTGGTCCGATGAACATGGTCTGGCTATATAAGGATGACACGCATCTTGCCTTATGCCAGATCGAGATGTTGAGACAAAAGGATTAGGGAATGTAGGATTCCAGTACAAGTGGGAGATTGTTGGGAATGTCCTGAAATCTACCGTACTATCTCTAGAAAGTATGATAAGTGTCGAGATCAGACATAAGTCATAAATACTGGGTGATCATGATGACTTGCTAGAGCCCGCTCATGATTTATAAGTTTAGGACTTATTACCAGTATTGTATGATCCCTAAGGGTCACACACCATAGCTAACGGGAAAGTTAAAATGGAAATAATACGGTAAGATGCAAAGGCATTTACTGTATTTGTACAGAGAATTGGGCCAGACAAAATACAGGCTTTTGTCTGATTTGTGTCTTGGGCCCAAAATCCCAATAGGCCATTAGGATAATTCCTTGGGCCCATATAAGGGAAGAGAGGCGCAGCCTAGGGCTTTCAACACCCCATCTGCGATTTTGAGAGCCAGCCGTCCTCTCTCTCTCTCTGATTCATTCCAGCTTGGTCTAGCAGCCTGATCCAGTAGCTTGTAAGCGTGTGGATACCAAGGAGGAGCCGGTGATCATCTGCTCTAAGTGATCTCGATATTACCAATCAATCCGCTGCACTCTAAAAGAGGTAATGATCCTGATCTGTATGATTCAACTGCAAATCACCTAGATCCTAGATGATTATGTGCTAGGATGTAACCTGACAATTACACCATGAATTCACATAATCCTACACTATGAACACACATAATCCTACAATTTTACTGTGTTGCCGAGCTCTCCGGCCACAAGTTTTGTCGTGAGCTTAATGCCCAGTCTGCGAAACTCGGCGGTGTGATGGTCGTACATTTGGTGATGCTCGTGGAATGCTCTTTCGTCGTGCGAGCAGACTTCCTTCTCCACGTGTTCCATGGAACTTTCCTTGTCTGACTGATACGTTTCCTCGTTCGCTCGAGCCGACTTCATAGTTGTGCAATTTGACTGAGCTTTCATGTCGCGTATGACTGCTTGCTCTTGAAACTTATTTTTTTCGTTGCCTGCCTAGTGTGTGGACGGGAGTCTTTGCTTGACTGCCTTATCAACTTGTGCTTCTGGGATAAGACTCTTATTTCTAATTCATCGACTATGAAATCCAACACCCGATGTAAGGCATCCTATATCGTTTGAGGTCTGCTCCGCGAGACATCCTTCCTGAAATCCGACTCATACTTGATGTCAGTTTTGTCGCTTAAGCCTTCAATCCTCGACACCACCTTCTTGATTCTTCGGATAAAGCTCCTTAGGCTTGTTGGGAATGTCCTGAAATCTACCGTACTATCTCTAGAAAGTATGATAAGTGTCGAGATCAGACATAAGTCATAAATACTGGGTGATCATGATGACTTGCTAGAGCCCGCTCATGATCTATAAGTTTAGGACTTATTACCAGTATTGTATGATCCCTAAGGGTCACACACCATAGCTAACGGGAAAGTTAAATGGAATTAATACGGTAAGATGCAAGGCATTTACTGTATTTGTACAGAGAATTGGGCCAGACAAAATACAGTTATTTTGTCTGATTTGGGTCTTGGGTCCAAAATCCCAATAGGCCATTAGTTTAATTACTTGGGCCCATATAAGGATGAGGAAAGGCGCAGGAAGCCCTAAGGCTTATTCCCCTGCGATTTTTCTGAGCACTAGAGCCGTCCTCTCTCTCTGTCGATTCCGAGCTTGGTCTAGCAGCCTGATCCAATAGCTTGTAAGCGTGTGGATACCTAGGAGGAACAGGTATTCATCTGTTCTAATCTGATCTCGTCATTACAATCATTCCGCTGCAATCTAAAAGGTAATGACCAGGTTTGTGTTTATGATTCAGTTACAAGAACCTAGATCTCTTTAAGATTATGTGCTAGGTTGAAATATGGGAATTGAACCTTGAACAAACGCCATAGTCCAACAGTGGTATCAGAGCTTAGGTCATTAGATTCTTGTAATTTGGATCATATGAATGTTTTTGTTCAATCGATGAATTAATTATCAATCGATGAGTAAAAGGTTTTAACTCGATCACAAATTGATAATTAATTGGACAAGTTAGCGATTGAATTTGTTAACTTTGATCGCACGATTTGATTTTGTTATTTTATAAATCGTATCATAACAAAACTGATTTTGTTATATGAACGTGATCGCACGATTAGTTTATATGAACGTGATCGATTATGTGAATGATGTTCAAATTGTTAGGTTTGATAATAGGACAAAATCATGTGTCACGAAATTCGAGAAGAACAGTGGGACTAAATCGTGTGTTGGTGAAATTAATTATCATTCGCTTTGTTTATGACTTTCCATGACTCGATTGGTTTGTTATTGTCAAAATCTTAAGTGAAAATCGTTTTGTCTTCTTGTGAAAAGTCAAAAGCAAAATCGATTTGTTTAATAAGATAATGAGTCACGATCGTTTGTTATCATATGGTCAAAATCGTTTCATAATTGAATGGCATGAAACGTGAATGGAAAAGTCTTGATCATTGATTGTTAATGTCCAATTTCGATTTTGTCTTTAGTGTTATCACAATCGAAATATTAAATTAAGGATCTTGATTTTGTCTATAAGTGAAAAAGTCAATATCTCTTATTGAGTTAATTGAATCGATTTGTTATGGTTGTTAAGATCATGATCTTGTCTTTAAGCTAAAAGACAAAATCAATTCAAAGATTTGAATAATTATGGTTTAAGCGGTTAACCCAGATCGCGGTTTGCTGGAAATTATTTAATACATGGTATTATTTAATTTCTGGTTAAACCGGATTTAAATTCAAAAATTGAATTTTAACCTAAACCGAAGGCTGGTCTAAGTTTGATTTGGTTGGACCAAATAATTTAGAGCTGGTCTGGTTTAGTGAATAACCGATGGTTTTGATAGTTAATTTGGTCTTGGACCAGAATTAATAAACCGACTCGGTTATGTCAAATTATTGGGCCAACTGAAATTCTATGGTCTTGGGCCAAGAATTGGGCCTATAATTTGTGACCCAACCCGAAAATATTATAAAATATTAAATTAGAAATTTCTATTTTTAGAATGTTTCTAAATTTAGAAAGTTTCTAAAATAAGTAAGTTTCCCAAAATAGTAATCTTCTATTTTTGGAAATAAAACTTAAAATCCTCAAAACCAATATCAAGCTTAGATGTCTTTCCAATCTTGTCAGCTACTTAACGCTTATTCGATTACAGATATGGCTTACAGTGTGAGGTGTCTGTTTTCGCGTAAGTAAAGTAGTATATAGTCACTAATTTCATTGGGAGTCCCAGACTTTAGTGATTATTTGGCTGTAAGAGATTGGTTTCCTTGACTGGGCCATCGGGAGTCCCGGGCCTTGAGACATCTGGTGTATTGGGCCTTGGGCCCAATCCACAACCGAGAGTTATTGGATATAACTAGCTGTGTGTATGCTTACCAAGTAAAGCTACTTCTGAGTGACGGCCAGTGGCCCACTTTGGATTTAGCTGAACATGGGTCTCGGAATCATTGCATTCTTATGAGGTTAAACAAAGAAATTTTGAATGCAATGCGAGTTTTCTTATAAGTTATTAAGATTACTCTTTTATGAACTAAATAACTAAAACTCTATTTATCTCTAAATTTCAGGTATGACTAGCACAAACAATCAAAACACTTTCTCGATCCGGTCTGTCCTTGAAATGGACAAACTGAACGGATCAAATTTCTTGACTTGGTCGCGGAACCTGAGGCTAGTCCTTAGGCAGGAGAGAAAGGACTATGTCCTTGAGAAAGCTCTCCCCGAGAGGATCGGATCCAAGGCCTGTCATGCAGTATATAAAGCTTGGAATAAGCATTATAATGATGCGGTAGATGTGCGTGGTCTGATATTGGCTACCATGGACTCAGATTTGCGGAAGCAATATGAGAACATGGAGTCGCCAATAGAGATGATCAGCAGCCTGAAATTGAGATTTCAGGAGCAGGTAAGAGTGGAGAGATACTAGTTGGTTAAATCTCTCACTAGCTGCAAGCTACCGAATGATCATCCAGTAAGTCCTCATATCAGTAAAATGATGGGTTACATTGATAACCTGAGGAAACTGGATTATCCAGTTAGCCAAGAATTGGCAACTGAGATCATTCTGCAGTCACTGCCGTCAAGCTATGATAAGTTCAGAAGGAACTATATTAACAAAGGCTTAACGAAGACGTTGACTGAACTGCATGATATGCTCAAAACAGTTGAGCCAAACGTGAAGAGTACCCTGTATAATCTCATAAAGGAGAAGGGTAGGTTTACAAAACCTAGTGCGGACAAGGGTGAAGACAAAGTTGTCCAGATTTTGAATCATGGCAAGCGTGTGTCGTCTGAGCCCGAGTCAGATACCTCTTACGTTGGTAAGTGCTGCTACTGTAAAGAGACTGGGCATTGGAAGAGAGATTGCATTAAATTCATGGAAGATTATGAGGAGTTGAAGTCGATGTATGAGACTACTTCCTCAGGTATTCATGTTATTACTTCAAGTTATACCTTATAGGTATTGAATACTGGTTGTGGCACTGATATTTGTTATAATATGCAGAGCCTGAGCAACAGTAGAACGTTGAAGGAAGGGCAAGTGGAACTGCGTATCTGGAAGGAGCTTGGGATGCTGCCTCAGCCGTAGGGTTTTCACTTGTAGATGCCTTTGAGGCTTGGTTTTGTATTAATAATTGCTACAATGTACCTGCTTTAAAGCAGAGTTGTCTTTCATTTTCTTGTAAAGAATTTGAATGTTATTCATTTTGATAAAGACAAGTTTTGTTCTTTTGATCTTAATGAAATGTTAATTGTAGCACCCTATTCAAGGAATGGGTTTTATATCTTAAACCAAAGAGTGCCTAGAAATAACATAAATACCGAATTGGTTTAAATCTGATGAATTAAACCTGATTTTTCTTGGCGTAAATGTCTTGGTCACAAAGAGTAAGTCAGATTCAGAAACCCCATAGTTATGGACTTTTGGGCTCATTTGATCAGATATCTTATGAGACTTGAATTCTGCTTACTGGACCAAAAGACAAAGGGCCCATCTTAGCCGAGCTAGAGAAAGGCCCAAAGACTTATTGGACCTTGAACATACTCATGTATGTGGCCCGATGAGCAGTAATGCCAGAGAAAATTTCCTGTACTTCATTATCTTTACTGATTACTTCAGTGAGTATGACTGTGTTCATTTGATGAGACACAAGTCGGAATTCTTTGACATGGTCGAAAGAGTTCCAGAATGAGGTATAGAATCAAAGTGACAGAAGTATTGAGACTCTGGATTAGATCACGAGTGAGAATACTTGAGTCATTAATGGTGTGATCATCTGAATGAGTGTGAAGTCGTTTCACAGCTCAATTCTCCTGAAAACCTTGAGGTATTTCTGTGAGAAAGAATCAGATCTTATTAGAAATGATTAAAGATGAGTCACACGAATCTTCCATGATATTATTTAAGAATAACGCTCTAGAAATATCTAAGTTTCCGCTGAAATAGTTCCACCAATATCAGTTGAAAGACACCACGTAAATGTGGATTGGAAATGATCCAAATTCGTCTTTACTGAGTATTTGTAGTTGTGCCACTTCGCTGGTTGTCCTAGGGAAACCAAGGCTTGTTACTTTTACGTCCATTCTGTTTTCTAAGAAGGGAAGTTACTTTCCAAGAAGAACAGTGGGAGTAAAAGTATAAATCGAAGAAATTCGAGAAATACAGGAGGCTGCTCAACCTGTTGAGGGAGAGCAGCGGATGGATTTACAGAATTTCTGTAGAATCTACACCTGTAGAGCCTGAAGTTCGCAGATCTGAATGAATCAGTCACTAATCCGAGAGTGATTTCTCGTCATTAGTTGAACCTGATGATCATTGAAAGTTGCCATGATCTGATGATCATTGAAAGTGACGAACCTGCGAAATTCACAAAAGCGAAAGTGAGCCCGGACTCCGAAAAATTACACTATGTGTAAGTTAGCTTCATTGATCCATTCATGGATGGAAGCAAACATATCGGAGTTGGAATCTTCGTTCTGTTGAAGTAGTCAAGGTTTCATAATGGGAGCGATATTGCATTTCTCATAATGTATGTCGATGACATACTGATTCTCGGAAATAACGTCCCAATACTGAAGTCGGTAAAGGACTGGCTTGGGAGTTGGTTTTGTGGTTGACATGGGTAAAGCCACGTATGTTCTTGGATTTTGGATCTAAAGATAGAGATCCAAAAGAGCTGGTAGGACAAAGTCAGGATTATTAAATTGACAATGTCCTACACGTTTTCAGCACTCCAAGAAGGGTTTTATGCCAATGTCACATGGCAATACGTTAAGCAAGAAGCAGTGTCCTACGATATCTGCTGAGCTTGAATGCATGGATAGGATTCCATATGCGTCGGCAATTGGATCTATCATGTATGCCATGACACGTACTTGTTTTGATGTAGCTTTAATGTTAAGCAAGACAAGTAAAGACCAGTCAAATCCAGCAAAGAATCACTGGATTGCCGTAAAGAATATCCTAAAGTATTTGAGGAATACTAAGGATAAGTTCTTGATTTACGGAGAAAGTGAAGTGCTAAAAGTCGGTAGAGTCTGAAAGGCAAGTTTCCAATAGACAAAGATAATTCCTGGTCACAGTCCGGCTATATCTTGTGTCTGTCTGGCGGTGCAAGGCACTGTTGCTGACTCCATGACTTAAGCTGAACATTTCGCAGCTTGAAAAGCAGCGAAAGAGGTTGTTTGGAAAGAAAGAGTTCATTACTGAACTTGATGTGATTCCCAGCATAGATGAGACTAGCTGTACATCAGAGGTCCAAACACCTTGAGGGTAGGTATAACCTATTCCGTGAGAACGTTGTCAATCTATTAACGAAGCCACTCCTTAGGCCTAAGCATGAGTCGCGGACTGTAGCTGTAGGATGAATGAAACTAAGATGTAGTCTTAATTTCAGTGGGAGTTTGTAAAGGGCTTTACTTAGTTGTTTTGAAAGGTTCATGTAAACATAATATTTTATGTTTATGAAATCTATGATTTCTGGATTATTCTAACTGTGATATAAATAATCGTTCCAAAATGATTCATGTCATTATATATGGGCCATCGAAGTACATGAGTAGACTTGATCCTGAAACCCCATATTTAATGAAATGACATAAATCATAGTGTCCATAGTCGAAGGTTGTTGAAATTGGAACACCAACAACCACTTGAGACTAGATTGTGTTGAGACTTATGACCAAGTTTCGAGGGGTCATAGATGCGCGGCATCAAAGTCGACACATAGGTATATGTAGGGGAGCATATGACCGGACATGGCCCGCTGATGAGAACTCTACAAGATATTAATATCTGTGTCATGAGAGGTTCTCATATACGACTATAGAGTATAGTCCTTAGACCTGAGTTCGCATGCATATGGCTGCACATGGAGTGATGCGCTTTGATCATTGTCTAACGCTGTTTCGTAACTGGGAGCTATAAGGACCTTGGTTGGGTGTATTATAAAGTGTGTAGTTCATAGTGATGGAACAAGATGGGATTTGTCCCTGCCGTTTAACGGAGGTAATATCTCTAGGCCAATCGGAGACTTGATAGCTGGTAAGAGAGTGGCCACTCCCAAACGGACTTGCCCAAGTCGTTTGCATTGTCAGTATCAAATCTGTTCCGATAAACATGGTCTGGCTATATAAGGATGACACGCATCTTGCCTTATGCCAGATTGAGATATTGAGACAAAAGGATTAGGGAATGTAGGATTCCAGTACAAGTGGGAGATTGTTGGGAATGTCCTGAAATCTACCGTACTATCTCTAGAAAGTATGATAAGTGTCGAGATCAGACATAAGTCATAAATACTGGGTGATCATGATGACTTGCTAGAGCCCGCTCATGATCTATAAGTTTAGGACTTATTACCAGTATTGTATGATCCCTAAGGGTCACACACCATAGCTAACGGGAAAGTTAAATGGAATTAATACGGTAAGATGCAAGGCATTTACTGTATTTGTACAGAGAATTGGGCCAGACGAAATACAGTTATTTTGTCTGATTTGGGTCTTGGGTCCAAAATCCCAATAGGCCATTAGTTTAATTACTTGGGCCCATATAAGGATGAGGAAAGGCGCAGGAAGCCCTAAGGCTTATTCCCCTGCGATTTTTCTGAGCACTAGAGCCGTCCTCTCTCTCTGTCGATTCCGAGCTTGGTCTAGCAGCCTGATCCAATAGCTTGTAAGCGTGTGGATACCTAGGAGGAACAGGTATTCATCTGTTCTAATCTGATCTCGTCATTACAATCATTCCGCTGCAATCTAAAAGGTAATGACCAGGTTTGTGTTTATGATTCAGTTACAAGAACCTAGATCTGTTTAAGATTATGTGCTAGGTTGAAATATGGGAATTGAACCTTGAACAAACGCCATAGTCCAACAAGGCTTTCGGTCGGACCTTGGGACATCGACCATGGATCGACGTCAAAAATTTCTCGATCCATGAATATCGAATACTGCTTCATGAACGCTGAGGATAAGAGTTTGAAGCTGCTGATAGAGTTTCCTTTTAGTCTGGAGAACCACTCGAGCACGGCCCCTTTTAAGTGTTCTACGAACAGGAAGCAAAAACCAGCGTCCTTCTCGCTTTCCTTTAGATTAGCTCTCCCCATCACTATGCGGAAGGCCATCATATGAACTTTTGGATTGGTTGTTCCTTCATAGAAAGGGACCCTAATTTTTCATGGATTAGAGATCCTTGTTTCGGTGATTCAAGCTATGAATGGTGTTTTCCATGTTTCCTCCAAGATACAGTCGATTTCGGATGTTGCACTCATTGCTTTGTGAACTTGTGATCATACGGCTTTCATCTCGGCGACTGTTATCGCTAAGGTGGCTCTAAGCTCGTTGAGTTCGTCTCAGCATGTTACTATTAGACCTTCAGCTGACTCGTTTTGTTAAGTATGTAGGACTTTTCCTTCTTCCTCCGTGAGTTTGTTTTTATTTTGTTCGGGAGCGTATCGATTCATTCTTATCCTTTCTTTCTCATCGTCAAACTGTTGTTCAGTTTGGTTTTTGGGTAAGCTCGGATCTTTGTCTATGCAATCTTCTTCGTCGATGTCGATAGCCATCGCAAACCTTCTCGGTCAGATCAGTGGTGGTGGATCCGTTGTGTTGTATTTGACCGCTGGAGGGGTCCGATCGTTTGAGAGTTATTGACGATGTTGCGTAGGGTTTCTCATTGAGCCGTCGGGCATTGAGAAATCGAGTGCCTCTCCACTTGCTCGGTGAGCGTGCTTTTCGCCTTCTCATGATCCTGAGTTTTTTTGCATCAGTATGGCTATCATCTCCTTCAAACCAGTCAGCATTGTGTCGGCGGTCCGTAGCAATTTTGTCTTTTGAGGTATTGCCAGTTGTGACATTGCTTGTCGTAGTGTTGTCTGTCGCAGTGTTTTTTATTGTATCGCCAATCACCAGTTGTTGATCTATTATGTCTTGTCTCCCTCTCCGTCGGTGGCCATCTCTTCGTAACTTTGATCGGTGGTTTTAAGTGTAAGAAAACTTCTTATTTTCCCACAGACGGTGCCAAACTGTGAGGGTTGGAACTCAAACGGTCGATTCTTGTAGAGTAAACTTTTAGGGAACAGAAGATTCTAAGTAAACAACACGAAAAGAGATCCGTAGAATAGTTTTATTGATTTTTGTTGGAAAAGAGAGTACAAAAGCGTAATAGCCAAAAAAATCTAAGTGCTTATGCTATGGTTTTCATTGTGTCCTGGTCGTAGGAACTCTCTCATCTTATATAGTCGCGTCGAGTTAGTTAAGAAGATATTCGCCTGCAAGATTTCCGGAGATCTTCCTATTATCGAATCTTCCATTTTTATTTGGATTTACTTTTATGCTCGAATTTTCCTCTTCTTGCTCGAATTTATCTTCCTTCTTTCTTGCTCCAGTTTATCTTCCCATTTTTATATTTATCTTTTTGTGACTTAGTTTTATCTTCCGAATGGGCCGAAAAGGACGATATGAGTCCGTTGAGTATATGTCTTCTTTAATCAGGCCCAAAATCTATAGAATACGAACCTTGCGAGTTTGGCCCAAGTCCATATTTCATATTACTTATCCGGCAGTTCTGTCAATGTCCAGTAGTTTCGAGTATGTGTAAGTGTTCGTTATGAAGATTAGTTGCGTCTAGTCGCACATTCAGATGAAGAAATCGACAAGTGTCCAAGCAGTTGGTCCAAGAAATGTTTTATGCTCGGAATGTCCGAGGAATTTGTTCTGCTCGGAACGTCTGAGGAGTGTGTTCTGCTTGGAAGGTCCGAGGAGTGTGTTATGCTCGGAACTTCCGAAGGAGTGTGTTCTTCTCGGAACTTTTGAGGGAGTGTGTTCTGCGCGGAACGTCCGAAGAGTGTGTTTTGCTTGGAAGTCTGAGGAGGTCTGAGTGTGTTCTGCTCCGAACGTTCGAGGGGGTGTGTTCTGCTCAAAATGTTCGAGCATTGTTCTTCTCGGAACATCCGAGCAGTTTGGCTTGCTCGGATTTTCCGAGCAGCTTGTCCTGCTTAGAACGTCCGAGCATATCGTCTTGCTTGGATGGTCCAAGCAGGTTGTCCGAGCGTCCGAGTTTGTCTGTAAAATGTTGATGACACACATGTCTAAGTGATCCATCCGAGCAATATGATTTCTCGGAAGGTTAGCTACGCAGTTTCGTATATTGTATATGAAATGTTATTTACAAGAAGTATCGTTCATATGAAATGTCAATTCATACAAAATATTGCTTGTACGGAACATAGCTAATAGCTATGTCCGACTGCTTAGTTCGTTTTCGATTATTGATTTCGTCGAGGGAAATTTCAATCCCAACATTGCATGGGCACTCTATGTGTCGTGATTGTGCATATTTAGACTATACTACTTTATTTAAAGTGATTAGACCGAAGTCGTAGATTTACATTTTAGCATCTTATATCTCATTGGATGACTCTCCCATTAGTTACTCCTCTTTTTCTTTTCATGTGAGCATGCTATGTAATTGAATGATTAGTTGCATGGAATGCTTTAGAAGTTTTCGTTGTTTTACGTTTTGGTTTTCCAACTTTGGTTTTACTAATTCATTTTAGATTATTTCGGTGATTCTAGTTTGGATAATATTGAATTATTTTAGTTACGTTGGTTATTAAAAAAGTTTGGAAATACTTGAGTTATAAATTTGGATTAGTAAAACGCTGTATCGAACAAACGGGTGTTACAATAAATATATATTGAAGTGTCTGAAAATGAATAATCGGATAAATCATCTTTTGCATTGGTAAACAATCATTTGGTAAATCATCTTTTACTTCAGTTACTAAATTAGACATTGATACAGATTTACTTTTTCACAGTAATTAAAAATAAATATATATAAAAGAAAATGTTGCGGAAAGAAGATAAGATAAGGTACATCAATTACATAAGAGCCACAAAATCTCACGAACCAGATCCTCTTTCATGCCACATCAGCACATGCAATCTCCAGACTCGTAGATTTGCTTATTTCTCTACACATACTGAAGTCGCTTTGATATTTGTTTCAAAAGAGGCACAACATTCCACAAAACAATGGCAGCAAGTGCATCTCCAATGGCGAGCCAACTAAGGAGCAGCTTCTCCTCCACTTCAATTGCGAGGCGTCTTGCCGTTCCTAAGGGCATCTCCGGCGCTTCTTTCGGCGTTTCTCCGACCAAGAGAATCTCTTCCTTCACCGTCCGAGCTGTTCTGTCCGACAAGGTATTTATCTTAAAGTTAACGATCGGACACGATGCATTTCAGATGTGGCAAATCAGAAAATTACTAATGCACACACATATGACAATACCAATTATCAGTCATGCGGTATGGTATCTAAGGAAAATCAAATTTTTATTCATGTCTATATTATTTGCTAGGATTAAATAGCGAGAACAACGTATAACTATTTTGTAATGATTCTATGGAACCTCTTCTATGGCATGTATATGTCGAAACTATAATAACTTCGACTCTTTGACATATGCAATGAAATATTATATGCATATAGACGATCTAAAAGTTAGTATGCAAATAATCTGACAAGTATAATTTGGCAGCCAACATTCCAAGTGATCCAACCAATCAACGGCGATCCATTCATCGGAAGTTTGGAGACTCCGGTGACGTCCAGCCCATTGATCGCGTGGTATCTCTCCAACCTCCCGGCTTACCGCACTGCCGTCAACCCTCTCCTCCGGGGTGTCGAAGTGGGCTTAGCCCATGGTTTCCTCTTAGTGGGTCCATTCGTCAAAGCTGGCCCATTAAGGAACACTGCTTACGCTGGCTCCGCCGGCTCTTTAGCAGCCGCTGGGCTTGTAGTCATCCTCAGCATGTGCCTCACTATCTACGGAATCTCTTCGTTCAAGGAAGGAGAGCCGTCGATTGCTCCAAGTTTGACTTTGACTGGACGGAAGAAGCAGCCTGACCAGCTTCAGACAGCTGAGGGATGGGCTAAGTTCACTGGAGGGTTCTTCTTCGGAGGGATCTCTGGTGTTACTTGGGCTTACTTCCTCCTTTACGTGCTTGACCTTCCTTACTACGTCAAGTGAATGTAGTTTAAAAATATGAGCTTTCACCCATATTCTACCTTAAAATACTCTCATGCATCATTGTTTTTTACTCTCGTCTTGATCAAGAATCTTGAATCTCAAGATTGTTAATGTATATTACTATGGATCGTTCTTAACTTTTTTCTTTGTCTTTTTGACACTAATTTATATTTGCATTGAAACTGCTCTAAATTGAATTCATGTTATTGACACTAAAACATCAACTAATAACGAACCTAATTTATTTTGTCTAGTTACATTGGTTGTTGAATGGTATAAATGGACTGCTATCAATTAAAAAAAACGACTTCAAACGTAACGATGCAAACTAATGTGTCGTTTTTACCGATTGATAGAGTTTCATCAATTATAACTGATATATTTTTGACATTTTCTATAATCAATGCATATATCCGTAACAAATTTTTAGGAAGTCATTTGTAACAATTTTACTAACTAACGTTAACTACTTTTGAATGTTTTCCCTATAGTCAAAATATTTGTTTACATTAATAAATATGAACATGTTTTCCCTAAAACCACTTTCAAGTTCGGCTTCTTTTGAACCGCTTAAAATCATCTATCAACAAACTTGTAACGCCCAAACTGTGAATCATTCTGAAATCTTTTTAAACAACTGATCGAAGATATAAGTGCACTTTGGTGACAAATATAGTCAAATCAACTTTTTAAACTTCTATGCATATACCACAAACTACGATGCTACAATTATCGAATTTACATAATGCAACGAGTTGCACACTAAAATCATTATCCTTGACGGTGTGAACCCACATGACTCCACACACATTTTGGATTTGCTCTGATACCATTTGTAATGTCTCGACCACCATCTTCTGTGGGCCCTACGTCCAATCTTTGCTTGTAGACACACTTTCATCCGACGGCCAATGGGTTAGTACGGAGGCTCAAAAGACTTGTTTACACCCTACAATCACCACACAATTTTTTACATGCTTTATAACTGATCAACCAGTGAAGTTCCTATACCCCATATTAACCACATCATAAACTTGATGAAACAATACCAGTTCCATGGCGCACATAGAACTTTTTGAGGAACTTTTCATTACCAACATGACCAACCGGATTTCTACAGACTACTTGAAATGTAAGTTGTACCCTTTTTCCCTTACTGAACAACTTATTTGATGGTTAAAATCTATGCATGCTTGATCCATTACTAGTTGGGAAGAATAAATTTTGCATTTATCAATCATTTCTATAGAAAGTTTAGGTTGAAATTATTGAGAAACAAGATTTAAAGCTTTCAATCGAGGTCCTTTTGAATATTCCTATGAAGCATGTGAGCGATTCAATGAATTTGAATGCATCTGTCCTCACCTTGGCTTCACTGTTTCTAGTTTGATAAACACCTTCTATAAGTTCAACCTAAATACTAGCTTTTCGTTGACACTGCAAGTGATGGTGATTTCACCATGAAATTGTTGCTTAAGTACATTCTCTTATCTAGAATCTTTCCGCTAGTAATAGCAATAATTTTCCTGGATTTGACAAAACAAATATTTCTGCTGATCCAGAGTCAAAGAAATTTTTTGAGCTAAAAAACATGATGGTCCAGCTGCTCAGACCTTAAAACTGCACGGTGAACTTGCGTGAAGCCACCATGGCTAACTATCTCGACGAATTCGATGAAGACAGAGCATTCTATCAAGAAGAAGAAGTTAACTACATTGTAGCCCAAGGTATGTACCTGAAGTGCAACTTTTGCAATTGATTCAACAAAAACTTCAAAAACGTGAATAATTTATATCGCAATCATAATGTGGAAAACCCATGAGATCAATTCCATCCTCGGTCCAAAGGTTTCCAAAATCGTTTCTAGAAAATGAAATTTGAAGGAAATGGTAACTTTCAATCGTGACACTACAAGAAAAATGCGTATTGATAGCACCACGAAAACGCTATCATATATCTATGATAGAGTTTCCATAAACGCTATGTTTGCCGCTGCTATCTTAGATCCACCAAATACGGTAGCATTAATTTAACCTGCTATCAAATATATATCTACGATATCGTTAATTTGGATGTAATTGTATAGTTTACAGTAGCATTTGTTAGTCGCCATTTTGTATATTAATATAGCATATTTTTCTTGCAATAATACATAATTTGGTGGCAATATTTTAGGGTTGTATTATACTTTATACTAGCATTTTATAATTGTTGTATTATTATTTATAATGACCAATCTTTATGGTTGTTGTATATCTTATGAACACTTTTATATTTTGCCATAATTAATATTAATTAGAGCTATTTAAATTTTATTATAAAACATTATTTTGAATTCTGGGTTTTGAATTATTATTTGAAAATCAATTAGATTTATATAAAAAACAATTATATTTGAAAATTAGATTTTTATAGATAATTTAAAACATGTGAAAGTTTATGTCATCTGATTCTTCTTTGAGCAAATACTGTGTGATGAATACTCTGAAATAATCAGAGACTTTGACTCAAAGGACCTAAACGAGACACGTGAGATGCACGTGTGAGGGTTTAGTATCAACCAATCAAAAGAAGGGAGCTCTGTGAATATACATTTACATCGTCGTTATGTCGATTATCGTCTTAGTGACGAGAATCGTAACAGAGAGAACATAGAGAAAGGGGTTGAGAGAGAAAGCTTGAGAGAGAGTTGGTGATTGTAAAAGACTCTGTTCATCGCACATATCTAGTGGATTTCCGGAGAGTTCTCCGGCCAGATGTAGGTCTCCGATTTGGAGCCGAACTGGACAAAGTTGTGTGTGTTCTTTCTTTCTTGCTTACTTCACTATAATCGATTGATTAGATCTCTTAGGATCCGCGATTCACTCTATTTCGAGCTGGAATTGAAGGATAAATCTTCACAAATTGGTATCCGAGCACATGTTTTGGCGATCATGGATTCGGTGTCGTTGCGAGCTCGGGAGGAATTGAATCGACTGTGCCAAATCGAGACGGCATGAGATTCATGGGAAAGAATCTCGCATGTATAAAGGTCAAGATCGAGACGGAGGAAAGAGTTGAAGAAGAATTGAATGTTTCTGGTTTTCTCTTTTCACGGCTACTCCATGAAAATAATCGGAGGTGGTTTTACGATATATAAGATGGCGCAAGATGGAGAAAGGAAGACGATGATCTCGGCTGCTCTTGTCGATGTCACATATGTTGAAAGAAGATAGTATCGTGATGAAGAAATCATCTGGATGAAGATGATTTCAAGATTCTGAAATCATGGATCAGTAAGTTAATCTCTCTTTTCTCTCTGTGGTGAAGAGACCTATATTATTATGAGAAAGAATTAGCTCGTACGTTGTTTGAGAAGAAACAAGAGCCAAAGATGAGGATCATTAGACGGAAGTATAAAGATTTCAGATCAAGCGTTTTGAAATAGACGAAAGGTGTGTGGTGGAGGTCTTTCACCGGAGAGGTCATTCTGATTCAAGGAAAAGCAGGGGTCAACCTGAGGAATCAATGATGAAATCAGAATATAAGCATCATTCAAGCGGCTGAAAATCTGAAAACAATTTCTCAGTTTCTGCTGCAAAATCACAGGGGAATGTTGTGATGGTTTTATGCATACTCAGTAATCAAGCTTAATGGAACATGGAGTTGTGTATGGTAATTTTCTAGGAAATAGCAAAGATTATACAGTCATTGTTCTCACATGTTCAAGATACAAAGTATTTGTATCAAATCTAGTTGTGTGAATCATACACAGCCACTGTTTTGCATGTTCATAGAGCTAGCCATTGGAATGAGATTCTTGGAACTAGGGGACGCCTTGGAGATAAGAGTCTTATGTCTGTTAATGGCTAGTTGGAAAATATTTTAAGGTGAATGATTCTGAGGTTGAGAACTGCAGCAGAAGTAAGAAACAAGATCAGAGGACTGTGTTAGCAAAGGCAGGCATTTGAAGGATTCAAGGTATATGGTTTTGAGATGTGGTTTTGTGGTGGTTTAGTCTCGAAGATAAGGATCAGATCATGAAGAGTACGGTTCAGTAAAGTGTTGGGAATGTCCTGAAATCTACCGTACTATCTCTAGAAAGTATGATAAGTGTCGAGATCAGACATAAGTCATAAATACTGGGTGATCATGATGGCTTGCTAGAGTCCGCTCTTGATCTATAAGTTTAGGACTTATTACCAGTATTGTATGATCCCGAAGGGTCACACACCATAGCTAACGGGAAAGTTAAATGGAATTAATACGGTAAGATGCAACGGCATTTACTGTATTAGATCAGAGAATTGGGCCAGACAAAATACAGGCTTTAGTCTGATTTGTGTCTTGGGCCCAAAAGATTAATGAGCCATTAGTCTAATGACTTGGGCCCATTAATGAGAGTGATAAAAATCGCCTAGGGTTTGGTAACTCCTCTTCTGTGATTTGTTCCAGCAGCCGTGAGCCTCCATCTCTCTCTCTATTTCTCTCTGATCTGATCCATCTCTTTGGTCTAGCAGCCATCCCTTGCTTGTAAGAGTGTGGATACTCAAGGAGGAATAGGTGATTCATCTGTTCTAGCTGATCTCATCATTACCATCCATCATCCGCTGCAATCTGAAAGGTAATAATCAGGTTTGGTTTTATGATTCGTTTTGCAAGAACCTAGATCTGTTAAGATTTTGTGTTAGGTTGTAATACGAGAATTAAACCTTGAAAATCACCAAAATCCTTCAGTGGTATCAGAGCCAGGTTGTAGGTTTCTTGTGAAATTGGATCATATGAAAGTTTGATGGTTTAGAATTAATTTTGAATTAAAATTGATTATAGAAATCATTAACCAAATTCGAATGTGATCATGTTTGTTAATCGCATGTCTTGAGCCAATTAATAAACCCTAATCGTTTAATATGGCTTGTTATTGGAATCGGTTATTGTCTGTTCATTAATGGATTCGTTTGTTGAATTGTTAATGAGATAAAAGAGGTTGACTTTGTTATGTTCAAAAGGAATCATGTTAGGGTTTGATAATATTAAGCGATCGAAATTGATGTGAATAAGGTCAAAACCGGTTAATGTTTTGTCTTTAAGTGGTTCAATTATTGAATGATCTAAGGCTCGATTGTGTATCGTTTGATTATTGAATTGGTAAAAGACGAAAACGTTATGTTATATGAATGTTGTCTTATATGAATGTTGTCTTCTTGTGAAGAACATGATCGCTTGAAAATGTTTGTTGAATTAATTTTCAAACGATGGTAAGAAGGTTTGCGATCGTTGAGATCATGATCGCAACAATATGTGATTATATAAATCATTAATTATTTAATAAATGTATGGTTAAGGCGTTAACCCAAATCGCGGTTTGCTGGAAATAATTTTATACATGGTATTATTTAATTTCTGGTTAAACCGGATTTAAATTCATAAAATTGAATTTTAACCTAAACCGAAGGCTGGTCTAAGTTTGATTTGGTTGGACCAAATAATTTAGAGCTGGTCTGGTTTAGTAAATAACCGATGGTTTTGATAGTTAATTTGGTCTTGGACCAGAATTAATAAACCGGATCGGTTATGTCAAATTATTGGGCCAGCTGGAATTCTATGGTCTTGGGCCAAGAATTGGGCCTATAATTTGTGACCCAACCCAAAATATTTATAAAATATTAAATTAGAAATTTCTAATTTTAGTAGTTACTAAATTTAGAAAGTTTCTAAAATAAGAAAGTTTCCCAAAATAGTAATCTTCTATTTTTGGAAATAAAACTTAAAAAATCCTCAAAAACAATATCAAGCTTGGATGTCTTTCCAATCTTGTCAGCTACTTAACGCTTATTCGATTACAGATATGGCTTACAGTGTGAGGTGTCTGTTTTCGCGTAAGTAAAGTAGTATATAGTCACTAATTTCATTGGGAGTCCCAGATTTTAGTGATTATTTGGCTGTAAGAGATTGGTTTCCTTGACTAGGCCATCGGGAGTCCCGGGCCTTGAGACATCTGGTGAATTTGGGCCTCGGGTCCAATTCACAACCGAGAGTTATATGAGATATAACTAGCTGTGTGTATGCTTACCAAGTAAAGCTAATTCCGGGTGACGGCCAGTGGCCCACTTTGGATTTAGCTGAACATGGGTCTCGGAATCATTGTATTCTTATGAGGTTAAACAAAGAAATTTTGAATACAATGCGAGTTTTCTTATAAGTTGTTAAGATTGCTCTTTTATGAACATAATAACTAAATCTCTATTGTCTCATATTTTCAGCTATGTCAAGCACAACAACTCAAAACACTTTCTCGATCCGGTCTGCCCTTGAGAAGGACAAACTGAACGGATCAAACTTCCTGAACTGGTCCAGGAACCTGAGACTTGTGCTCAGGCAGGAGAAGAAGGCTTATGTCCTTGAAAGAGCTCTCTCTCCTAGACCTGCGAATAATGCCGCACAAGCTGTGAAGAATGCTTGGGATACGCATTCTTCAGATGCTAATGACGTGATTTGCCTGATGTTGGCGACAATTGCTCCCGAACTGCAGATGCACTGGGAAGGCCTGACTTGTCCCATGGAGCTGATGGCAAATCTGAAAGCGTTGTTTCAGGAGCAGGCTCGTACAGAGAGATTCCAAACTGTTAAGAATCTCTTGGACTGTAAAATGGCTAAGGATGCAGCAGTGAGTCCACATGTTCTGAAAATGATGGGTTATCTCGATCATTTGACTAGGCTCGACTGTCCTATAAGCCAAGAGCTTGCTTGTGATATCGTTCTGCAATCTCTTACTCCTGCATATGACCAGTTCATTTTGAACTATAATATGCATGGGTTGATAAAGACTTTGCCTGAGCTACATGGTATGCTCAAGACTGCAGAACCTAATCTGAAGAAAGCCAAGGAGTCGTCTGTACTCATGGTGCAGAAGGGCAAGGGTTTTAAGAAATCCGCTGCAGACAAGGGAAAGGGCAAGGTAGTCAGCAATGAAAAGGCCAAGCCCAAGCCCGTGTCTAAAGCTGGGCCTTCTGACATCTGTCACTTTTGTAAAGAGGCAGGGCATTACCGCAGGGACTGTAAGAAATACCAGGAAAGTCTGAAGAAGAAGAAGTCCTTGGAGACTAAATCTTCAGGTATTTTTGTTATTGAAGTAAATACTACTACTTCTGATAATACCACTTGGGTATTAGATACTGGATGTGGGGCTCATATTTGTACTAATATGCAGGCGCTCAGCAACAGTAGAAGGTTGAAGCAAGGGCAAGTAGAGTTGCGGGTTGGCAATGGAGCGAAGGTTCCAGCACTGGCCGTTGGCACTTACTTGTTGTCTTTACCTTCTGGATTGATTTTAGAACTTGAGAATTGTTATTTTGTACCTGCTATAAGCAGAAATATCATTTCAGTTTCATTGTTGGATTTGCAAGGATTTGATTTTTCTATTAAGAATAAATTGTGTTCCTTTAATCTCAATGATATGTTCTATGGCTGTGCCCCTCTTATAAATGGGCTGTACATGCTGGATCAATCTGCTCCAGTATATAACATAAATACAAAACGGTTCAAATCTAACGAAGAAAATGAAACGTTTCTCTGGCATTGTCGTTTGGGGCACATTAGTGAGAAACGCGTCAAGAGACTCCACTCAAATGGACTCTTGGGCTCATTTGACTTTGAGTCTTGTGAGCAATGCGAATCTTTCCTAATGGGCAAAATGACAAGGGCGCCTTTCAATAAACCCATAGAAAGGGCCAGTGAACTATTGGGCCTGATACATACTGACGTGTGTGGCCCAATGTCCACAAGTGCTAGAGGAAACTTTCAGTACTTCATTACATTCACTGATGATTTCAGTAGATATGGATATGTCTACTTGATGAAACATAAGTCGGAAACCTTTGAAAAGTTCAAAGAATTCCAGAATGAAGTACAGAACCAGCTTGGTAAAAGTATTAAGGCTCTTCGGTCGGACCGAGGAGGAGAATACTTGAGCCAGGAATTTCGTGATCATCTGAGTGAGTGTGGGATTATCTCCCAACTCACACCTCCGGGAACACCTCAGTGGAATGGTGTGTCTGAGAGAAGGAATCGGACATTGTTAGATATGGTCCGATCCATGATGAGTCACACAGACCTTCCTATATCCCTTTGGGGATATGCTTTGCTCACCGCAACGTTCACACTGAACAGAGTGCCATCAAAGGCAGTAGCAAAGACACCATATGAGATATGGACTGGAAAAGCTCCAGCAATGTCTTTTCTCAGAATTTGGGGTTGTGAAGCCTATGTCAAAAGATTAATCTCAGACAAGCTTACACCAAAATCTGTCAAATGCTACTTCATTGGTTATCCTAGGGATACCAAGGCTTATTACTTCTATCTGCGATCCGAGAACAAAATCTTTGTTGCTCGGGATTGTACTTTTCTTGAAAGGGAGTTTCTCTCTAGAAAAGATAGTGGGAGTAAGGTACAACTTGATGAAACTCAAGAAGGACAGGAACCTGTTCAACCTAATGAGGTTGAACAGCAGGATGAATTACATGAAGTTGTAATAGAACCTGAACCTGCAGTACCTGAAGTTCGAAGATCCGGAAGGATCCGTCACGAACCTGATAGATATCAGGGATTCCTCGTGACTAATTGCCATGATCTTTTGATCATTGACGGTGATGAACCCTCGAACTTTGCAGAAGCCATGATGGGCCCTGACTCCTTAAAGTGGCGTGAAGCCACAGAATCCGAGATGGACTCCATGTCTGCTAACCGAGTGTTTTCACTGGTTGATTTACCTGCTGGTGCAAAAGCCATCGAGTGTAAATGGATCTTCAAGAAGAAGATTGACATGGATGGAAATGTCCAGATTTACAAGGCCAGGTTGGTGGCAAAAGGTTTCAAGCAAATTCATGGTATAGACTATGATGAAACCTATTCACCAGTGGAAATGATGAAATCAATTCGGATTCTCCTAGCGACTGCCGCTTATTATGACTATGAGATTTGGCAGATGGACGTGAAAACCGCCTTCCTGAATGGAATCTTGGAGGAGGATGTGTATATGACACAACCTGACGGTTACATTGATCCTAAGAATGCTGGGAAAGTATGCAAGCTTCACAAATCCATTTATGGATTGAAGCAAGCATCGAGGAGTTGGAATCTTCGTTTTGATGAAGCAATAAAGTGTTGGAATTGTGTCCAGTAATCTCGGTACTGTCTCTAGAAAGTAAGAGTATGTCAATGATCAGACATAAGTCATATAATACTGGGGGTCATGATGGCTTGCTAGAGTCCGCTCATGATCTATAAGTCTTGGACTTATTGCCTTTATTATATGATCCCATATGGGTCACACGCCTAAGCTAACAGGAAAATGTGTAGGAACGGTTTAGCAGAAGTACGGTAAAAGTGCTAGGCATTTACTGTACTTAGAGAGAATAAAACGGTTTAGGCACTGTGTGTCGATCGATATACAAGGTGTGTCGGTCGACACAGTGCGCGAATACCGTCGAGTTAATTGGTGTTTGGGCCAAATGGCCCAAACGGAACCGGACAAGTTTTATGAGATAAAACTCGAGTTCAGAACAATTAACCCTAAGTCCTCAGCCGAAAACTCTCTCTCTCTCTGCGCCGAGCTCCTTGTGGTCTAGCAGCTATTTTCTGTGATCGCGTGTGTGAACCTTTGGAGGATTCATCCCTCGGTGTTTCTCTGATCTCAGACATACCATCTCTTTCCGCTGCAAACAGGTATAAGGTGAGATCATCATTTGTTTCTATTCTGAGAAGAACCTAGATCCGCATGTTTAGGTTGATATGAATCTAAGAATTGAATCAGGATCAACTAAACAATTCCAACAGTGGTATCAGAGCCAGGTTCTGGTTTTTCTTGTTTAGATTCAAGTTTAGGATTGTTTTTCTTGTTTAAAAGTGTTTTGAATCAACTACTGATAAGAAAAATCACTTAAGCAACAAGGAATTGAAACCTAAACACACCTAAAATCGCAGAAACCAAGCTATATTGATTTGGTGGAATGCGATTTTCATAAGTCAGTATCGACTGCGATCGCATGGATCGATCGATACGATCGCATGGATCGGTCGATACAGTCTATCGGCTAACCCTGTTAACGCGTGAAAGCATCGATCGATGCAGGATCGATGCAGGTTCGATATTGGTGCATCGACCGATGCGGTTGGTGCACATCGATCGACACGGTTAGGGTTTTGGCTCGGTTCCGTGCATGCGTGAGAGCATCGATCGATACAGGATCGATGCACGATCGATGCAGGATCGATGCTGAGAGCATCGACCGATGTGGTTGATGGATCGATCGATACGGTTGGTTCATCGATCGACATGGTTGGTTTAAGGCTCGGTTTAATTTTGATTAAAATTAATTCGTCCTGGTTTAATAAACAGATTTAATAATTTTATTAAGTCTGGTTAAACCGGGACAAGAAATCCAATGTCGAAAGAATTATTGGATTTAGTGCCTAAACCAGGATTTTCTAATTTGATTTGGTTGGACCAAATAAATTGAGAAAATCCGGTTTAGTAAATAACCGGTTGACAATTGTGGTCATCGTAGTAATTAAAATTTGGTTAGACCAATTTTAATGAACCAGACCGGTTATGTCATTTAATTGGACAATTGGGTCATGTCTTGGACATGGACCAATTCTTGGGCCTCGGGCCAAGAAGTTAAAACAATTGGGCCAATTATTTGAGTCTTTCTTCAGATTAATTTAAAATTTATTTTATAAGAATATAAATCGATTTTAAATTAAAGTTTCCGATATTTTGAAATTAGAAAGTTTCTTAATTTATAGAAGTTTCTAGATTTGCATGATTCGGATTTTAAGAAATTTCTAAAGTTAGAAAGTTTCCGTTTTTTAGAAAGTTTCCAATTTTAGAAAGTTTCCAAAAATAGTAGGTTTCCAAAAATGGAAAGTTTCCTGAAATAGTAATCTTCTATTTTGGGAATGAATTTTTAAATAAACCTACGAACCTCAAATAATATCAAGCGTTGGATGTCTTGTCCATTCTATGTCAGCTGTCGAAGCCCATTCAATTGTATTCATGGCCTTACAGTGTGAGGGTGTCTGCTTTTGCGTGGATAAGACGGTTTGTGATTCATAAATGTCATTGGGAGTCCCAGACATTAATGATTACATGACTGTATAGTCTGGTTTTCTTGACTGGGCCATCGGGAGTCCCGGGCCTTGAGACATCAGAGTGGATTGGGCCTCGGGCCCAGATTCACAACCAAGAGTTATATCACGGATATAATTAGCCGATATAGGGCTTACCGATATAAGCTAAGGTTTGGTGACGGCCAGTGGCCCACTTTAATCTTAGTTATATGTGGATCTTGGAATCATTATATTCTATTGAGGGTAACTTATGTTATTGAATATAATGCGTGATTAATCATATTAAATTTAATACGAGATTAATCATATTGAACATTTTAACTAATAACCTTTTTATCTATATATTTCAGCTATGACTACTACAAGCGCACAAAACACATTCTCGATCCGGTCTGTTCTCGAAAAGGAGAAGCTGACTGGAACGAACTTCCTGACGTGGTCAAGGAACTTGAGGCTAGTCCTCAAGCAGGAGAAGAAGGATTATGTCCTTCGTGATCCTCTCCCTGAGAGGCCTCCTGCCAATGCCGCCAGGACTCTGCATAATGCTTGGGAAAAGCATTCGTCAGATGAAAATGATGCCTATTGCCTGATGTTGGTAACAATGACTCCTGAGCTGCAAAAACAGTTCGAGAGTGTATTGTCACCCATCGAGATAATGGCAAGCCTGAAATCGCTTTTTCAGGAGCAGGCTAGGACTGAGAGGTTTCAAACAGTTAAGAACCTCTTGGACTGCAAGTTGGCTGCGAATGCGGCAGTGAGTCCTCATGTCTTGAAGATGATGGGTTATCTCGATCATCTTCAGAAACTCGACTGCCCAATCAGCCAGGAACTTGCCTGCGACATCATTCTGCAGTCATTACCTGCAAGCTATGATCAGTTCATTCTGAACTTTAACATGCATGGCTTGAGTAAGACATTGCCTGAGCTTCACGGAATGCTCAAGACTGCGGAGCCCAATTTGAGGAAAACCGCCAAGGACCCCAATGTGCTTATGGTGCAGAAGGGCAAGGGGTTTAAGAAATCCTCTGCTAAGGATAAGGGAAAGGCCAAGGCTGTCCAAGTCGCGGACAAGGACACGCCAAAGCCCAAGCCCAAGTCCAAGGCTGGGCCAACTGACATATGCAGGTTCTGTAAAGAACCAGGGCATTGGAGGAGAGAATGTAAGAAATTCCAGGAAGGTCTAAAGGAATTGAAGAAGAAGACTTTTGAGACTTCTTCAACAGGTATTTTTGTTATAGAAGTTAATACAACTACTTCTGATAATACCTCATGGGTTATGGATACTGGTTGTGGGGCTCATATTTGTACTAATATGCAGGCACTCAGCAACAGTAGAAGGCTGAAGCAAGGACAAGTGGAGCTACGAGTTGGGAATGGAGCGAAAGTTCCAGCACTAGCTGTAGGCACTTACTTGTTGTCTTTACCTTCGGGATTGATTTTAGAACTCAATAATTGTTATTTTGTACCTGCTATAAGCAGAAATATTATTTCAATTTCTTTGTTGGATTTGGAAGGTTATGATTTTTCAGTTAAGAATAAATTATGTTCCTTCAATCGCAACAATTTGTTCTATGGTTCTGCCCCTCTTATGAATGGGCTTTACATACTCGATCAATCCGCGCCAATTTATAACATTAATACCAAACGGTTCAAACCTAATGAGGAGAACCGAACGTTTCTATGGCATTGTCGTTTAGGGCACATCAGCGAGAAACGCATCAAGAGGCTCCATTCGAATGGACTTCTTGGCTCATTTGACTTTGAGTCATGTGAGAAATGCGAATCCTGCATGATGGGCAAAATGACACGGGCCCCCTTTAATAAACCTAACGAGAGGGCCAGTGACGTATTGGGCCTGATACACACTGATGTGTGTGGCCCAATGTCCACAAATGCAAGAGGAAACTATCAGTACTTCATTACATTTACTGATGATTTCAGTAGGTATGGATATGTTTATTTAATGAAACATAAGTCTGAATCTTTTGAGAAGTTCAGAGAATTCCAAAATGAAGTACAGAACCAACTTGGCAAAAGCATTAAGGCTCTTCGGTCCGACCGAGGAGGAGAATACTTAAGCCAAGAATTCAGTGATCATCTGAGAGAGTGTGGGATCGTATCCCAACTCACTCCTCCTGGAACACCTCAATGGAATGGTGTGTCTGAAAGGAGAAATCGGACCTTATTGGATATGGTTCGATCTATGATGAGTCACACAGACCTTCCAATATCCCTTTGGGGATATGCTCTGCTAACAGCAGTGTTCACTCTAAATAGAGCGCCATCGAAAGCAGTAGCAAAGACACCATATGAATTATGGACTGGAGAAGCTCCAGTGCTGTCTTATCTCAGAATTTGGGGTTGTGAAGCCTATGTCAAGAGATTGATCTCAGACAAGCTTACACCAAAATCTGACAAATGCTACTTCATTGGTTATCCACGGGAAACCAAGGCTTATTACTTCTATCTACGTTCCGAGAACAAGATCTTTGTTGCCCGGGATTGTAACTTTCTTGAGAGGGAGTTTCTCTCTAAGAAAGACAGTGGGAGTAAGGTACTGCTTGAAGAAATTCAAGATGAACAGGATACTGCTCAACCTAATGAGGAAGAGCAGCAGGAGGACCTACAAGAAATTGTAGAGCCTGAACCTGTAGTACCTGAAGTTCGAAGATCCGGGAGGATCCGTCACGAACCCGAGAGATATCAAGGATTCCTCGTGACTGACTGTCATGATCTTCTGATCATTGATGGTGATGAACCATCGAACTTCAATCAAGCCATGATGGGCCCAGATTCCTCTAAGTGGCGCAAGGCCACTGATTCCGAAATGGACTCCATGTCGGTCAACCAAGTGTTTTCGTTGGTTGACTTACCCGCTGGTGTTAAAGCCATCGAGTGCAAATGGATCTTCAAGAAGAAGATTGACGTGGATGGAAATGTCCAGATTTATAAAGCCAGGTTGGTGGCAAAAGGTTTCAGACAAGTTCACGGTGTGGATTACGATGAAACCTATTCACCAGTGGCTATGATGAAATCTATTCGGATTCTACTAGCAACTGCAGCTTTTCATGATTATGAAATTTGGCAGATGGACGTGAAAACCGCCTTCCTGAATGGTATTCTGGAAGAGGATGTGTATATGACGCAACCTGACGGTTACATAGATCCAAAGAATGCTGGGAAAGTATGCAAGCTTCATAAATCCATTTATGGATTGAAGCAAGCATCGAGGAGCTGGAATCTTCGTTTTGATGAAGCGATCAAGCAATTTGACTTCATCAGAAACGAAGAAGAACAATGCGTGTATAAGAAATCTAGTGGGAGCAAGATTGTATTTCTTATTCTGTATGTCGATGACATACTGCTTCTCGGAAACGACGTTCCAATGCTGAAGTCCGTAAAGGACTGGCTTGGAAGTTGTTTTTCCATGAAAGACATGGGTGAAGCCGCATACGTTCTTGGAATCAGGATCTACCGAGATAGATCTAGAAGGCTGATAGGCTTGTGTCAAGATTCATACATTGACAAAGTCCTGCAAAGATTCAGCATGAAGGATTCCAAGAAGGGCTTCACGCCAATGGTACATGGCACAACGCTAAGCAAGAAGCAGAGCCCTACGACGGCTGCTGAGCTTGAGCGCATGAAGAATATTCCTTATGCATCTGCAATAGGATCTGTCATGTATGCCATGATCTGTACTCGTCCTGATGTTGCTTATGCATTGAGCATGACGAGTAGATACCAGTCAAATCCAGGTGAAAACCATTGGATTGCCGTAAAGAATATCTTGAAGTATCTAAGACATACTAAGGATAAGTTCTTAGTGTACGGTGGAAGTGATGTGCTTAAAGTCAGTGGATTCACGGACGCAAGTTTCCAGACAGACCAAGATGATTTCCGGTCACAGTCCGGTTATATCTTTTGTCTGAATGGCGGTGCAATCAGTTGGAGAAGCTCCAAGCAAGACACCGTTGCTGATTCCACTACAGAAGCTGAATATATCGCCGCCTCAGAAGCTGCGAAGGAAGCTGTTTGGATACGAAAGTTCATTATTGAACTAGGTGTGATACCAGATGCGGCTGAGCCTCTGGCACTGTTTTGTGACAACAATGGTGCTATAGCTCAGGCAAAGGAACCAAGATCACACCAGAAATCCAAGCATGTTCTAAGAAGATTTCACTTGATACGTGACATCATTAATAGAAAGGAAGTCAAGATCAGCCGAGTTCAGACAGATGATAACGTCGCTGATCCGTTGACAAAGCCACTCCCAAGGCCTAAGCTCGAGTTTCTGACTGAAGCTGTAGGCATTAGAGACATATAAATGTAATCTAAATTTGAGTGGGAGTTTGAGGGCTTTTATTTAGTTATTTGATATGTTCTTGTAAAACATTCTTATGTTTAATGAAATTATTATTTCAAGATTATTTTAACTGTGATGAAATAATCGTTCCAAAGTGATATGAACCATTTTATAGGTCATCGAAGTAAATGACTTGATCTTGAGTCATCGAAGTCATTTAGCTTGATCATGAGACCCTATATTTGATAGATGTTTATATCATCCCGTCCCTAGTCGAAGGTTGTTGAAATTGGAACACCAACAACCGTGTGAGACTGGATTGGTACGTGACTTATGACAAAGTCTCAGTGTGTCATAGATGCGCGGCATCAAAGTCAGTACATAGGTGTATGTTTGGGAACATACGACCGGACAAGACCCGCTTATAAGAACTCTTCAGGATATTTATATCTGTGTCATAAGAGATTCTTACTACAACTATAGAGTATAATCCTTAGACCTGAGTTCGCATGCATGTGACTGCACATGGACTGATGCACTTTGATCATTGTCTAACGCTATCGTTCTGCGATAGTTATAAGGACCTTGTTTGGGTACATTATGAAATGAGTAGTTTACAGTGATGGAACAAGACGGAATTTGTCCCTCCAATATAAATGGAGTGAATATCTCTAGGCCAATCGGAGATTTGAATACTGGAAAATGCATGGCCATGCTCAAACGGACTGTCCCGAGTCGTTTGGATTGTCAGTATCGAATCAGAGTCCGATGAACAAGATTAGGCTTTATAAGGATGACACCAATCTTGCCTTATGACTAATCGAGATATTGTGACAAAAGGATTATGAATACAGAGATTCCAGTACAAGTGGGAGATTGTTGGAATTGTGTCCAGTAATCTCGGTACTGTCTCTAGAAAGTAAGAGTATGTCAATGATCAGACATAAGTCATATAATACTGGGGGTCATGATGGCTTGCTAGAGTCCGCTCATGATCTATAAGTCTTGGACTTATTGCCTTTATTATATGATCCCATATGGGTCACACGCCTAAGCTAACAGGAAAATGTGTAGGAACGGTTTAGCAGAAGTACGGTAAAAGTGCTAGGCATTTACTGTACTTAGAGAGAATAAAACGGTTTAGGCACTGTGTGTCGATCGATACACAAGGTGTGTCGGTCGACACAGTGCGCGAATACCGTCGAGTTAATTGGTGTTTGGGCCAAATGGCCCAAACGGAACCGGACAAGTTTTATGAGATAAAACTCGAGTTCAGAACAATTAACCCTAAGTCCCCAGCCGAAAACTCTCTCTCTCTCTGCGCCGAGCTCCTTGTGGTCTAGCAGCTGTTTTCTGTGATCGCGTGTGTGAACCTTTGGAGGATTCATCCCTCGGTGTTTCTCTGATCTCAGACATACCATCTCTTTCCGCTGCAAACAGGTATAAGGTGAGATCATCATTTGTTTCTATTCTGAGAAGAACCTAGATCCGCATGTTTAGGTTGATATGAATCTAAGAATTGAATCAGGATCAACTAAACAATTCCAACATAAAGAACTTTGACTTCATCAGAAACCAAGAGGAACAATGTGTGTATAAGAAGACTAGTGGGAGCAAAGTGGCGTTTCTTATCCTATATGTCGATGACATATTGCTTCTTGGAAATGATATTCCAATGCTGAAGTCTGTTAAAGACTGGCTGGGAAGTTGTTTTTCCATGAAGGACATGGGTGAAGCCGCGTATGTTCTTGGAATCCGAATCTTTAGAGACAGATCTAAAAGGCTGATTGGACTTTGTCAAGATGCTTATATAGATAAAGTCCTGCATCGATTCGGAATGGATAAATCCAAGAAGGGGTTCACGCCAATGATACATGGTGCTACACTAAGCGAGGATCAGTGTCCTAAAACACCTGATGAGCTTAAGCGCATGAGTAGGATTCCATATGCTTCGGCTATAGGATCTATCATGTATGCCATGATCTGTACTCGTCCTGATGTTGCTTATGCACTAAGCATGACGAGTAGGTACCAGTCTAATCCAGGTGAGAGTCACTGGATTGCCGTAAACAATATCCTGAAGTATTTGAGGAATACTAAGGATAAGTTCTTGGTTTACGGAGGAAGTGAAGTGCTTGAAATCAGTGGATTCACGGATGCAAGTTTTCAGACAGATAAAGATGATTTCCGGTCACAGTCTGGCTACATCTTCTGTCTGAATGGCGGTGCAGTAAGTTGGAAGAGTTCCAAGCAGAGCACCGTGGCAGATTCCACAACTGAAGCTGAATACATCGCTGCTTCAGAAGCTGCGAAGGAAGGAGTTTGGATTAGGAACTTCTTGATTGAACTCGGTGTATTCCCTAATGCCACTGAGCCTTTGGCACTGTATTGTGACAACAATGGTGCAATTGCTCAAGCCAAGGAACCGAGACATCATCAGAAATCCAAACATATTATGAGAAGGTATCACCTGATTCGTGATATAGTTAATAGAGGCGAAGTGATGGTCAGCAGAGTTCCCACTGATGAGAACGTGGCTGACCCGTTGACAAAGCCACTCCCGAGACCTAAACACGAGTTGCATACTGCTACTGTAGGAATTAGAGATATTCAAATGTAATCTCTTTTTGAGTGGGAGTTGCGAGGGCTTTGGTTTTAGTTATTTTGATTGGTTCATGTAAACATTTTAAATGTTAATGAAATTTTATTTCTGGATTATTTTTAACTGTGATATAAAATAATCGTTCCAAAATGATTCATGTCATTATATATGGGTCATCGAAGTACATGAGTTGACTTGATCCTGAAACCCCATATTTAACGAAGTGACATAAATCATAGTGTCCATAGTCGAAGGTTGTTGAAATTGGAACACCAACAACCTGTTGAGACTAGATTGTGTTGAGACTTATGACCAAGTTTCGAGGGGTCATAGATGCGCGGCATCAAAGTCGACACATAGGTATATGTAGGGGAGCATATGACCGGACATGGCCCGCTGATGAGAACTCTACAAGATATTAATATCTGTGTCATGAGAGGTTCTCATATACGACTATAGAGTATAGTCCTTAGACCTGAGTTCGCATGCATGTGGCTGCACATGTAGTAATACGCTTTGATCATTGTCTAACGCTGTTTCGTAACTGGGAGCTATACGGACCTTGGTTGGGTGTATTATGAATTGTGTAGTTCATAGTGATGGAACAAGATGGGATTTGTCCCTGCCGTTTAACGGAGGTAATATCTCTAGGCCAATCGGAGATTTGATAGCTGGTAAGAGAATGGCCATTCCCAAACGGACTTGCCCAAGTCGTTTGCATTGTCAGTATCAAATCTGGTCCGATGAACATGGTCTGGCTATATAAGGATGACACGCATCTTGCCTTATGCCAGATCGAGATATTGAGACAAAAGGACTAGGGAATGTAGGATTCCAGTACAATCGGGAGATTGTTGGGAATGTCCTGTGTAGGATTCCAGTACAAGTGGGAGATTGTTGGGAATGTCCTGAAATCTACCGTACTATCTCTAGAAAGTATGATAAGTGTCGAGATCAGACATAAGTCATAAATACTGGGTGATCATGATGGCTTGCTAGAGTCCGCTCTTGATCTATAAGTTTAGGACTTATTACCAGTATTGTATGATCCCGAAGGGTCACACACCATAGCTAACGGGAAAGTTAAATGGAATTAATACGGTAAGATGCAACGGCATTTACTGTATTAGATCAGAGAATTGGGCCAGACAAAATACAGGCTTTAGTCTGATTTGTGTCTTGGGCCCAAAAGATTAATGAGCCATTAGTCTAATGACTTGGGCCCATTAATGAGAGTGATAAAAATCGCCTAGGGTTTGGTAACTCCTCTTCTGCGATTTGTTCCAGCAGCCGTGAGCCTCCATCTCTCTCTCTATCTCTCTCTGATCTGATCCATCTCTTTGGTCTAGCAGCCATCCCTTGCTTGTAAGAGTGTGGATACTCAAGGAGGAATAGGTGATTCATCTGTTCTAGCTGATCTCATCATTACCATCCATCATCCGCTGCAATCTGAAAGGTAATAATCAGGTTTGGTTTTATGATTCGTTTTGCAAGAACCTAGATCTGTTAAGATTTTGTGTTAGGTTGTAATACGAGAATTAAACCTTGAAAATCACCAAAATCCTTCATAAAGCAGCTATCACGCAAGTGTAGCAGACAATTGAGTTCATGGGAATGGTTATGGTTTGATGAATATGTTGATGGGTTGTATGAATGACGTTTGATGGAATAAATCAGACAAGATACAACATGAGAAAGGTGTTAAAAACTGGGTCAGAGAAGTTTCTGTGAAAGCACAAGAGTCATCAAGTCTGTACAAGAAATGTGATAAAGTTATCTCACAAAGAAGCAGCTGGAGTAAACACAGTGTGTGAAAGCTATATTGGTGTCTCGTGGAGCAAAGGTGATTTGTTGTAACAGCAGCTGAGAGTTTTGGAGATTTAGTTTGAGTGAAGATGCAAGCTGTTGCTTTGAGGTTTCAATGTCTCTCACTCAAGGAGCTTCTGCAGAGAATTAGAGGTGATAAATTCTTCATAAAATTGATGAAAGATCAGCATTTCAGAAATAAGAAGAAGGGTCAGGTTTGTAGCTCATATGGTCCAAGTCAAAGTCAGAGAGGGAATTAGCTGGCTATAAGAAGACCTACTCATGAAGACTCAAGGTTAACATAATGCTTGTTAAATCTCAAGGCATTTCTCATATCTTTCTTTGAAATATCAGAAAGAGTACATTCAAGACGTTTCCACAACAAAGAGTGGACGAAGCTTTATAGTTGGTTTCAGAATACGTTTGTTTTGGTGGAACAAACTCAGAATGGTGGAGCGTTTTAGGTTACTGCACACATCACTGGTTCTGATGGGTCAAGATCAGAGGGCTTCAGTTCAGATGGATCAGATTCAGTGTGGAATTTGAAGGTGTCAGGTTGTCTGAGGTTATAACAGGCTGGAACAGATTACAACATAATCAAGGTGGCTAATGCACATTTAGATTGGTGGTACAAGATCAGGCTAGGAAGCTTTAAGAAGCAGTGACTCTTGGTGATTTCTCTGGTAAAGCTACCAAGTTGGAGTGGCTGCAGAATAAAGATATATATTTCATAAGATCTGACATATTTTTCAGTTTAAGAAGCCATGAGAGTTCTGTCAGCTACACAAAAACAGTAAATGAATCAAAGCAGGAAGTGAAGAAAGGTTTAACATTAGAAGTGAAGTTAAGTGTGAGAAGCATAGGTCTGAGAAGTTATTGTTTCAGGTGGAGTCTTGCCTCTACATGTTATGTAGTGCACATCATCAGATGTTTTTTGACTTCAGGTGGAGCTTAGTTTATTTCAGAAGGTTTCTCAAGATAGTTCAGTTTGATAATAGTTTAAGAATGTGTTAAGCAGTTTTCATGAAAAGATTGATGAGGATTCAGGTTGGATAAGTATAGAAAGAAGAAGAGACTCCAAGAGCAGATAAGTGTCAACAAGTTTAAAGCTCAACCAAGGGTATAATCAGATAGAGTATAAGGGTTCAGTGGTAATAGGAGATGAGCAGTGTGTCTTCAATCCGTCAGAATGTGTTCTTCACAGAGAAGAAGAAGTACAAGGACATCAAGGCAAATTCAAAAGAGGTAAATGATGAATTATCATCTAACGTTCTTGATTTTGCAGGTTTTCAGTAGATGAAATGAAGATACAGTTCAAGGTGGAGCTATCTCAGTAGGTAGTCAAGCTCAACAAAGTCAAAGTACTCAAGGAGAAGCAACTGAACGTACATACAGTGGTTTGGTTATAGCCTAGCTGTTGGAAAGCATATTTCAGAGGGTTCTCAAGTGAAGCAATCGAAGGGAAAGAGGTCAGTTTTGTTGGGATGCCTCAAGGGTAACACTTCATGAAATGTCAGTGATTGTAGTGCTTATAGCAAGGACAGTAAAGTGAAGGTTACAGATATCAGAGACGTGGTATAATGGATCTTATGGACAGAGATAGATCTGAGGAAAGTATGAGAAGTAAAAGTGCAGGTATCAAGTTTCAGCGAAGTTTGCAAGCAGGGTTAAGGCTTTGCGGGTGAGCATGTACAGGTTATTGCTTCATCAAAAGGGTAGTTTAAACAGAAGTTGAGCAGAGATTCTTTGTATCGAAAGTCTTCTTAACCGAGTTGAGTTAGGCAGCGTGTTATGTTGGCAACAGCAGCGGTGCATAGGGATGTTCAAGTCAAGCTTATTCAAGCAGGCTGAGGCGTTTCAGGTTTCTTCAAGTGGTTTCAAGATAGCATCAAAATCAGATTTTTTTTTTTTTTTGGCAGAATAGTGGGTGATCTTCAGTTGCAGCATCAGTTTTAATGGCAGTAATCATCATAGAAGGATTTCTGTGATTGAGAAAGGACTAATAAGTTGATCCATACTAGTTAAAGGTGAAGCTTATGGAGTTTGTGCTGAGTTGTTGCAGAGTGATCATCTCAAGTTTCAGGTCATGGAAATTGCCAAAGGAGAATCAATGAAGTTAAGCATAACACAAGCTTGTGTAGTGCTGGTTATTAAGAAGACATGTAATGTTGATGGCTTGGGCATGCCAATGTGATTCAGATCACAGCTATAGGGCATTGCGTTTCAAGTCTGAGTCATTGATTGTTGGTTAAGGGCTTGAAGGTCGAAGTTGTCGAAGCTTAGAGCTGCGGTTAAAAGGTACAAAGGAGCAGCTGCAAGGAAATCTTCAAGGAAGGTGTACTGTCTAAGATGCTTGAAGGAAACAAACGTCAAGGAAGATTTGAAGTTGAGCGGTAAAGCTCAATGAGCAAGTTTGCTCGGAAGAAAGGAAGATGGATGAGTTCATTCCTGAAGATATGAAGCTGAGAAGGACTTTTCTCAGGGAACTGCAAGAAGATGCAGGAACTGCAAGGAGTTGCAGAAGATGAGCAGGTTTGCTCAAGTATCGGAGGGGAAATTCAAGACTAGATAAGAGCATAAAGAAGATCAGTGACAAGGTGGAGATTTGAAGGTTTATGTCATCTGATTCTTCTTTGAGCAAATACTGTGTGATGAATACTCTGAAATAATCAGAGACTTTGACTCAAAGGAACTAAACGAGACACGTGAGATGCACGTGTGAGGGTTTAGTATTAACCAATCAAAAGAAGGGAGCTCTGTGAATATACATTTACATCGTCGTTATGTCGATTATCGTCTTAGTGACGAGAATTGTAACAGAGAGAACAGAGAGAAAGGGGTTGAGAGAGAAAGCTTGAGAGAGAGTTGGTGATTGTAAAAGACTCTGTTCATCGCACATATCTAGTGGATTTCCGGAGAGTCCTCCGGCCAGATGTAGGTCTCCGATTTGGAGCCGAACTGGACAAAGTTGTGTGTGTTCTTTCTTTCTTGCTTACTTCACTATAATCGATTGATTAGATCTCTTAGGATCCGCGATTCACTCTATTTCGAGCTGGAATTGAAGGATAAATCTTCACAACATGTTTTACACAAACATAATAAAAGACACATCTACCATGTGACACTTCTCAATCGGGACAGGTCTGATCTTCACGTGATTTCTCTTCCATGAATGGTAAAGATGTTACCAACGAGGAAGCTGGTCAATCTAAGAAGAAACAGAAATGCCTCCAAGCTGCTATTGACAAGTACGTGATAATTTCAGCTTCTTATTCTGCTTTTAACGCCTTGGGCAAGATAGCTACTGATTATGGTGATGCACAACTATCTCCTCCTATAAGGAGGTCAATGGACAGAGGCGCGGTGGGCCCAAATCCACCTCCAGAACCATGAGAGTTGAGGTGTGGAACTATCGAGGTCTGGGACAACGCCTCACAGTTTGACGTCTAAAGGAGAGGCAGAGGGTGTATTCTCCTGACATGTTGTTCTTGGTGGAGACTAAGAAGTGTGATAATTTTGTAAGGGATGTTGGTATGATTGTTAGAATATGTGTGTGTTCATGGTTTAATTCACAGATTACAACCTAGCACACATAACTCAGATCTAGGTGATTTGCAGTTGAATCATACAGATCAGGATCATTACCTCTTTTATGGTGCAGCGGATTGATTGGTAATGTCGAGATCACTTAGAGCAGATGATTACCGGCTCCTCCTTGGTATCCACACGCTTACAAGCTACGGATTAGGCTGCTAGACCAAAACTGAAATGAATCAGAGAGAGAGAGGACGGCTCAGGAAATCGCAGATGGGGTGGTGAATTAACCCTAGTCTGCGCCTCTCATCCCTTATATGGGCCCAAGGAATTATCCTAATGGCCTATTGGGATTTTGGGCCCAAGACACAAATCAGACAAAAGCCTGTATTTTGTCTGGCCCAATTCTCTGTACAAATACAGTAAATGCCTTTGCATCTTACCGTATTAATTCCATTTAACTTTCCCGTTAGCTATGGTGTGTGACCCTTAGGGATCATACAATACTGGTAATAAGTCCTAAACTTATAGATCATGAGCGGGCTCTAGCAAGTCATCATGATCACCCAGTATTTATGACTTATGTCTGATCTCGACACTTATCATACTTTCTAGAGATAGTACGGTAGATTTCAGGACATTCCCAACAATCTCCCACTTGTACTGGAATCCTACATTCCCTAGTCCTTTTGTCTCAATATCTCGATCTGGCATAAGGCAAGATGCATGTCATCCTTATATAGCCAGACCATGTTCATCTGACCAGATTTGATACTGACAATGCAAACGACTTGGGCAAGTCCGTTTGGGAGTGGCCACTCTCTTACCAGCTATCAAGTCTCCGATTGGCCTAGAGATATTACCTCCGTTAAACGGCAGGGACAAATCCCATCTTGTTCCATCACTATGAACTACACACTTCATGATACACCCAACCAAGGTCCTTATAGCTCCCAGTTACGAAACAGCGTTAGACAATGATCAAAGCGCATCACTCCATGTGCAGCCACATGCATGCGAACTCAGGTCTAAGGACTATACTCTATAGTCGTATATGAGAACCTCTTATGACACAGATATTAATATCTTGTAGAGTTCTCATCAGCGGGCCATGTCCGGTCATATGCTCCCCTACATATACCTATGTGTCGACTTTGATGCTGCGCATCTATGACCCCTCGAAACTTGGTCATAAGTCTCAACACAATCTAGTCTCAAGTGGTTGTTGGTGTTCCAATTTCAACAACCTTCGACTATGGACACTATGATTTATGTCATTTCGTTAAATATGGGGTTTCAGGATCAAGTCTACTCATGTACTTCGATGGCCCATATATAATGACATGAATCATTTTGGAACGATTATTTTATATCACAGTTAAAAATAATCCAGAAATAAAATTTCATTAACATTTAAAAAATGTTTACATGAACCAATCAAAATAACTAAAATAAAGCCCTCACAACTCCCACTCAAAAAGAGATTACATTTGAATATCTCTAATTCCTACAGCAGCAGTATGCAACTCGTGCTTAGGTCTCGGGAGTGGCTTTGTTAACGGGTCAGCCACGTTCTCATCTGTGGGAACTCTGCTGACCATCACTTCACCTCTATTCACTATATCACGAATCAGGTGATACCTTCTCATAATATGTTTGGATTTCTGATGATGTCTCGGTTCCTTGGCTTGAGCAATTGCACCATTGTTGTCACAATACAGTGCTAGAGGCTAAGTGGCATTTGGGAATACACCGAGTTCAATCAAGAAGTTCCTTATCCAAACTCCTTCCTTCGCAGCTTCTGAAGCAGCGATGTATTCAGCTTCAGTTGTGGAATCTTCCACGGTGCTCTGCTTGGAGCTCTTCCAACTTACTGCACCGCCATTCAGACAGAAGATGTAACCAGACTGTGACCGGAAATCATCTTTATCTGTCTGAAAACTTGCATCCGTGAATCCACTCATTTCAAGCACTTCACTTCCTCCGTAAACCAAGAACTTATCCTTAGTATTCCTCAAATACTTCAGGATATTCTTTACGGCAATCCAGTGACTCTCACCTGGATTAGACTGGTACCTACTCGTCATGCTTAGTGCATAAGCAACATCAGGACGAGTACAGATCATGGCATACATGATAGATCCTATAGCCGAAGCATAAGGAATCCTACTCATGCGCTTAAGCTCATCAGGTGTTTTAGGACACTGATCCTTGCTTAGTGTAGCACCATGTATCATTGGCGTGAAGCCCTTCTTGGATTTATCCATTCCGAATCGATGCAGGATTTTGTCTATATAAGCATCTTGACAAAGTCCAATCAGCCTTTTAGATCTGTCTCTAAAGATTCGGATTCCAAGAACATACGCGGCTTCACCCATGTCCTTCATGGAAAAACAACTTCCCAGCCAGTTTTTAACAGACTTCAGCATTGGAATATCATTTCCAAGAAGCAATATGTCATCGACATATAGGATAAGAAACGCCACTTTGCTCCCACTAGTTTTCTTATACACACATTGTTCTTCCTTGTTTCTGATGAAGTCAAAGTTCTTTATTGCTTCATCAAAACGAAGATTCCAACTCCTCGATGCTTGCTTCAATCCATAAATGGATTTGTGAAGCTTGCATACTTTCCCAGCATTCTTAGGATCAATGTAACCGTCAGGCTGTGTCATGTACACATCCTCCTCCAAGATTCCATTCAGGAAGGCGGTTTTCACATCCATCTGCCAAATCTCATAATCATAATAAGCGGCAGTTGCTAGGAGAATCCGAATTGATTTCATCATGGCCACTGGTGAATAGGTTTCATCATAGTCTATACCATGAATTTGCTTGAAACCTTTTGCCACCAACCTGGCCTTGTAAATCTGGACATTTCCATCCATGTCAATCTTCTTCTTGAAGATCCATTTACACTCGATGGCTTTTGCACCAGCGGGTAAATCAACCAGTGAAAACACTCGGTTGACAGACATGGAGTCCATCTCGGATTCAGTGGCTTCACGCCACTTTAAGGAGTCAGGGCCCATCATGGCTTCTGCAAAGTTCGAGGGTTCATCACCGTCAATGATCAAAAGATCATGGCAATTATTCACGAGGAATCCCTGATATCTATCAGGTTCGTGACGGATCCTTCCGGATCTTCGAACTTAAGGTACTGCAGGTTCAGGTTCTATTACAACTTCATGTAATTCATCCTGCTGTTCTTCCTCATTAGGTTGAACAGGTTCCTGTCCTTCTTGAATTTCATCAAGTTGTACCTTACTCCCACTATCTTTCTTAGAGAGAAATTCCCTCTCAAGAAAAGTGCAATCCCGAGCAACAAAGATCTTGTTCTCGGATCGCAGATAGAAGTAATAAGCCTTGGTATCCCTAGGATAACCAATGAAGTAGCATTTGTCAGATTTTGGTGTAAGCTTGTCTGAGATTAATCTTTTGACATAGGCTTCACAACCCCAAATTCTGAGAAAAGACATTGCTGGAGCTTTTCCAGTCCATAACTCATATGGTGTCTTTGGTACTGCTTTTGATGGCACTCTGTTCAGTGTGAACGTTGCGGTCAGCAAAGCATATCCCCAAAGGGATATAGGAAGGTCTGTGTGACTCATCATGGATCGGACCATATCTAACAATGTCCGATTCCTTCTCTCAGACACACCATTCCACTGAGGTGTTCCAGGAGGTGTAAGTTGGGAGATGATCCCACACTCACTCAGATGATCACGGAATTCCTGGCTCAAGTATTCTCCTCCTCGGTCCTACCGAAGAGCCTTAATACTTTTACCAAGCTGGTTCTGTACTTCATTCTGGAATTCTTTGAACTTTTCAAAGGTTTCCGACTTATGTTTCATCAAGTAAACATATCCATATCTACTGAAATCATCAGTGAATGTAATGAAGTACTGATAGTTTCCTCTAGCATTTGTGGACATTGGGCCACACACGTCAGTATGTATCAGGCCCAATAGTTCACTGGCCCTTTCTGTGGGTTTATTGAAAGGGGCCCGTGTCATTTTGCCCATTAGGCAAGATTCACATTGCTCACAAGACTCAAAGTCAAATGAGCCCAAGAGTCCATTTGAATGGAGCCTCTTGACGCGTTTCTCACTAATGTGCCCCAAACGACAATGCCAGAGAAACGTTTCATTTTCTTCGTTAGATTTGAACCGTTTTGTATTAATGTTATATACTGGAGCAGATTGATCCAGCATGTACAGCCCATTAATAAGAGGGGCACAGCCATAGAACATATTATTGAGATTAAAGGAACACAATTTATTCTTAATAGAAAAATCAAATCCTTGCAAATCCAATAATGAAACTGAAATGATATTTCTGCTTATAGCAGGTACAAAATAACAATTCTCAAGTTCTAAAATCAATCCAGAAGGTAAAGACAACAAGTAAGTGCCAACGGCCAGTACTGGAACCTTCGCTCCATTGCCAACCCGCAACTCTACTTGCCCTTGCTTCAACCTTCTACTGTTGCTGAGTGCCTGCATATTAGTACAAATATGAGCCCCACATCCAGTATCTAATACCCAAGTGGTATTATCAGAAGTAGTAGTATTTACTTCAATAACAAAAATACCTGAAGCAGTAGTCTCCAAGGACTTCTTCTTCTTCTTCAGACTTTCCTGGTATTTCTTACAGTCCCTGCGATAATGCCCTGCCTCTTTGCAAAAGTGGCAGATATCAGAAGGCCCAGCTTTAGACACGGGCTTGGGCTTGGCCTTTTCGACTGCCTTGCCCTTTCCCTTGTCTGCAGCGGATTTCTTGAAACCCTTGCCCTTCTGCACCATGAGTACAGACGGCTCCTTGGCCTTCTTCAGATTAGGTTCTGCAGTCTTGAGCATACCATGTAGCTCAGGCAAAGTCTTTATCAACCCATGCATATTATAGTTCAAGATGAACTGGTCATATGCAGGAGTAAGAGACTGCAGAACGATATCACAAGCAAGCTCTTGGCTTATAGGACAGTCGAGTCTAGTCAAATGATCGAGATAACCCATCATTTTCAGAACATGTGGACTCACTGCTGTATCCTTAGCCATTTTACAGTCCAAGAGATTCTTTACAGTTTGGAATCTCTCTGTACGAGCCTGCTCCTGAAACAACGCTTTCAGGTTTGCCATCAGTTCCATGGGACAAGTCAGGCCTTCCCACTGCATCTGCAGTTCGGGAGCCATTGTCGCCAACATTATGCAAACCACGTCATTAGCATCTGAAGAATGCGTATCCCAAGCATTCTTCACAGCTTGTGCGGCATTATTCGCAGGTCTAGGGCGGAGAACTCTTTCAAGGACATAAGCCTTCTTCTCCTGCGTGAGCACAAGTCTCAGGTTCCTGGACCAGTTCAGGAAGTTTGATCCGTTCAGTTTGTCCTTCTCAAGGGCAGACCGGATCGAGAAAGTGTTTTGTGTTGTTGTGCTTGACATAGCTGAAATTATGAGACAATAGAGTTTTAGTTATTTAGTTCATAAAAGAGTAATCTTAACAACTTATAAGAAAACTCGCATTGCATTCAAAATTTCTTTGTTCAACCTCATAAGAATGCAATGATTCCGAGACCCATGTTCAGCTAATTCCAAAGTGGGCCACTGGCCGTCACCCAGAATTAGCTTTACTTGGTAAGCATACACACAGCTAGTTATAACCATATAACTCTCGGTTGTGGATTGGGCCCAAGGCCCAATACACCAGATGTCTTAAGGCCCGGGACTCCCGATGGCCCAGTCAAGGAAACCAATCTCTTACAGCCAAATAATCACTAATCTCTGGGACTCCCAGTGAAATTAGTGACTATATACTACTTTACTTACGCAAAAACAGACACCTCACACTGTAAGCCATATCTGTAATTGAATAAGCGTTAAGTAGCTGACAAGATTGGGCAAGACATCCAAGCTTGATATTGGTTTTGAGGATTTTAGGTTTTCTTTCCAAAAATAGAAGATTACTATTTTGGGAAACTTACTTATTTTAGAAACTTTCTAAATTTAGAAATATACTAAAAATAGAAATTTCTAATTTAATATTTTATTAAAGTTTTCGGTTGGGTCACAAATTATAGGCCCAATTCTTGGCCCAAGACCACAGAATTTCAATTGGCCCAATAATTTGACATAACTGAGTCGGTTCATTAATTCTGGTCCAAGACCAAATTAACTACTAAATCCAACTGGTTATTTACTAAACCAGACCAGCTCTAAATTATCTGGTCCAACCAAATCAAACTTAGACCAGCCTTCGGTTTAGGTTAAAATTCAATTTTTGAATTTAAATCCGGTTTAACCAGAAATTAAATAATACCAATTGTATTAAATAATTTCCAGCAAACCGCGATTTGGGTTAACCACTTGAACCACAATTAATTAAATAATTAATTAAATAATTATTAACAATTCAAACAAATAATCGTTTGTTATGATTGTCTCATGATACTTATACATTAACAAAGTCAATCACCAAATGCGATTGTTACGATCGCTTAACAACAAAATTATTTTGTCCTTTTCCATTTCATTGCTCACGTTCACATGATCTTCACATAAGGACAAGAAATGATTTTGACCATCAATTTAACAATCGATTCATGCGATTCATCAAACCAATCAAATCGCTTCAATTATGAAACGAAGACAACATTCGATTGTTTAATTATAATTAAACAAAGTCAACATTAACCTAGTATAAATCGTTTCATGCCATTCAACAAACCATATGAATTCAAACAAAGTCAACTTCGATTTATACCAAGTTATCATCCGATTTAAAAGGTCAATCATGTGATTATCTCATTAGGGTTTTTACAAGTTTTAACCAAATTTCTTAAGCCAAATTCGATTCTAAACATTAAAAACAACCTAAACATGATCCAAACAGCAAAAACCTAACAACCTGGCTCTGATACCACTGTTAGAATATGTGTGTGTTCATGGTTTAATTCACAGATTACAACCTAGCACACATAACTCAGATTTAGGTGATTTGCAGTTGAATCATACAGATCAGGATCATTACCTCTTTTATGGTGCAGCGGATTGATTGGTAATGTCGAGATCACTTAGAGCAGATGATTACCGGCTCCTCCTTGGTATCCACACGCTTACAAGCTACGGATTAGGCTGCTAGACCAAAACTGGAATGAATCAGAGAGAGAGAGAGGACGGCTCAGGAAATCGCAGATGGGGTGGTGAATTAACCCTAGTCTGCGCCTCTCATCCCTTATATGGGCCCAAGGAATTATCCTAATGGCCTATTGGGATTTTGGGCCCAAGACACAAATCAGACAAAAGCCTGTATTTTGTCTGGCCCAATTCTCTGTACAAATACAGTAAATGCCTTTGCATCTTACCGTATTAATTCCATTTAACTTTCCCGTTAGCTATGGTGTGTGACCCTTAGGGATCATACAATACTGGTAATAAGTCCTAAACTTATAGATCATGAGCGGGCTCTAGCAAGTCATCATGATCACCCATTTATGACTTATGTCTGATCTCGACACTTATCATACTTTCTAGAGATAGTACGGTAGATTTCAGGACATTCCCAACAATGATGTTAGGATTTGATGGGATGTGTATTGTATCTCCACAGGGTTTAAGTGGGGGTTTGGTTGTTTTATGGAAGTCTTTTGTTTCAGTTCAATTTGTTTCATCGGATGTAAGAATGATTGACCTCTTTGTTCACTTCAAATCGTTTGAATTCTACTGATCTTGCATCGATGGTAACCCAATACCTAAAGAACGTAATCACCTTTGGGAGAAATTTCAGAGAATTGCAGTCATGAGATCAGGGGATTAGATGATGTGCGGGGATTTTAACGAGATTTTAGAACAATCTGAGAAGAAAGGTGGTATACGTAGTGTAAGTAGCTTCTGGGACATCAAAACAATGGTGGATGTAAAACACACAGGTAATCAGTTTTCTTGGGTGAGACGGAGACGAAGTCAGATTGTTGAATGTTGCCTAGATCGTGTGTTGGTTAATAGGTATTGGTTAGCTCGGTACCCTGAATCATTAATATAATTTTTTTGATTTAGTATAATCTGACCATCATCCATTAATGATCAATATTGACTATCACGTGCATATATGGCGTGGACAATTTATCTATGATAAAAGCCTGTGTCAAGATGCGGATTTTGTTAATACAGTGGTTCATACATGGTCAACACATCCAACTCATACAACAAGTATTACACTGAAACTGGGTCGTTGTCGTACAGCTATGGCTCAATGGAAACGTAGACACAAAAGGAATGCAGCTGAACAAATACAACAGATTCGGGCAAGAATTGATACGGCTCTTAGAGATGGTAATACTCCTCTGGGCCAGATACATCAGTTGCGTAAAGATCTCAATACAACATACAGGGACGAAGAGTTTTTTTTGGAAAAGGAAGAGTAGAGTTACGTACCTACGCTCAGCTGATCGGAACACAAGATTCTATCACGGTATCACTAAAGCAAGAAGCAAAATAAATCGCATTAAGGCAATCACAGATGAGTGCGGTCTTATACACACGAAAGATGAAGCTATAGCGAAGGTTGCTGAGGCATATTTTCAGAAAATATATACAACATCAGTGAATCTAAGCCAGACGATGGTGGATTTCCCGTCTGTACCTTTGAGAGTAATGGCCTCAATGAACAGAACATTACTAAGAAAGATCACGGATGAGGAAATTAAGAATGCAGTGTTCATATTGGGAACTGATAAAGCCCCTAGTGCAGATGGGTATACTGCAGCCTTCTATCAGCAATTTTGGGAAGTAATATCAGTAGATGTTTGTACAATGGTGAAGAAATTCTTCAATGAGGGAGAAATGGATCCCCAGCTCAATAAAACTAATATATGCCTCCTCCCTAAGATTACTGATGCCGTATCTATGACAGACTATCGACCAATAAGCTTATGCATTGTGATTATCGCTAAGATACTGGTCCTACGCTTGAAACCAAATCTTGGAGAGGTCATTTCAGATTCTCAGGCTGCTTTTGTACCAGGTAGACATATTCAAGACAATGTTTTGGTGGCTCATGAGTTATTGCATGGTTTAAGGACTAAACGTGATTGTGCTGAGAATTATGTTGCTATAAAAACAGACATTAGTAAAGCTTACGACCGTGTGGAATGGTATTTCTTTGAAAAAGCGATGCAATTATTGGCGTTTGATGAGAAGTGGATTCATTGGATTATGATATCTGTGCGGACAGTTTCTTATTTGGTATTGATTAATGGAAGTCTTTTTGGAGAAATAACACCAACGCGAGGATTACGTCAGGGTGATTCTCTTTCACCATATTTATTTTTGATGTGTGCAGAATGTTGGGAATGTCCTGAAATCTATTGTACTTGCTCTAAGTGAAAGTCGTATAGTCGAGATGAGACAATCACATAACACTAGGTAGTCATAACGCTTTGCTAGAAGCCACTTATGATCAATGAGTTGAGAACTCATTGCTAGTGTTATATGATCCTACAGGGTCACACACCTAAGCAAACTGGGCGTTAAAGACGAGGTTGATCATTAATGTAATGATCCAGTGAATGCATATGTGATATGCATTTGATATCAATGTTCTGGAATAGCATCGATCGTTGCAGATAGTGCATCGATCGATGCACTCGCGGATTAATCAGATTAATTAGGTTTAATCGTTGGTTAATTCCGTTGTGGTTTAAGCCTACATATATAAGATATATGGTCGACCTAAACTCGTCCCTAACCTAATTCACAGCCACCAGAACACGGATAGAAACCTCTCTGGAGATCAGATCTCTGTAAGGCACTAGCATCCCTGCGGTCCAGTTTGTGTGCGTGTGGATACCAGTAGAGGCGCAGCACTTGAGGCGCTTCGTGATCTCGATTATCTGCATATACTTCCGCTGCTAATCAACAGGTAAATCTGAGATCCCATAGATTCAATTACATGAACCTTAGATCCTAGGCTCGGAATTCAGACTAGGGTTGCTAATCCTGATTAGAACTGCTAGAAATTCCTTCAGTGGTATCAGAGCTTTAGGGTTCCATTGAATCTGTAGCATGATGATTAGATTAGTTGAATCTAGATCTTTGTATAATTGATACAAGCATGCTAAAATTCGTTTTCCTGAAAACCTAGTTTAGGGTTCTGATCGAAAACGTTTAAGGGTTTTCTCGCATGGTGTCGATCGATGCCAATCCGGCATTGATCGATGCAGGGCAAAAACCCGAATAAAATTTAGGGTTTTTCGCATGGTGTCGATCGATGCCAATCCGGCATCGATCGATGCAGGGCGAAAACCCGAATAAACCTTAGTTTTCGCCTAGTGTCGATCGACACAAGCGTTGCATCGATCGACACAAACCTCGCGAGATTGATGAATCGGTTCAATTGGATTGGACCGGTTATCGAGCTTGGTTAAAGATGGTCGAACACTGTGAATGGTTTAATGGCGATTGATTTGAAAAAGGTTGGCATCGACCGATGCTAACGTAGCATCGATCGACACTGACCGGTATTCAAAACCGGATCAATTGGATTGATCGGTCATCGCGGATTAATTAATTATAAGAATTAAAACATAGTAAAACTGAACGTTTTAAATGGTTCCGTTCCTCAACCAAATATCAAGTGTACTTGATGTCTTTCCAATCTTGTCAACTGTCAAGACCCATTTAGTTGTGTGATAGACTTGCAAGGCAAGATGTCCACAATTTCATGAGTAAGGCAGAGGTAATCGTGTTGATGGACTTGCAGTGCAAGACATCGACAATTACGTGACTGAAGAGATTGGTTTACTTGACTGGGCCATCAAAATCGTTTTGGGCTCAGAGACATCAAGTGGATTGGACATAAGATGTCGATCCACAACCAAGAGTTATATTGGATATAACTAGCAAGGTTGTTGCTTACCTAAATAGCTAAAGTTGAGTGATAGCCAGTGGCTCACTTGAATTTAGTAAAATATGGGTCTTGGATCATTATATTCATCTGAGGAAGCATTGATTGAATATAATGCGAGTTTTCTTAAAAGTTAAGATTTCTCATTTCTTGAACATCATAACTAAACCTTTTTCCTTTCTATGTTCTCAGCTATGACTAACACTCATAACAACTCTTTCTCCCTGCGATCCGTCCTTGAGAAGGACAAGTTAACTGGATCGAATTTTCTCGAATGGTATCGGAACTTGAGAATTGTTCTCAAGCAGGAGAAAAGGGACTATGTCCTGGAAACTGTTCTCCCTGAAAAACCGAGAGCCAATGCTCCACATGCAGAAAGGAATGCTTGGGATAAGCATTCCAATGATGTGGTCGATGTGAATTGTCTCATGTTGGCTACCATGAACTCGGATTTGCAGAAGCAATACGAGAACGTGGAGTCGCCCGTGGAGATGATCACTAGCCTGAAAAGTATGTTTCAGGAGCAAGCACGAACTGAGAGATACCAGACGGTTAAATCTCTCATTGAATGCAAGCTACCAAAGGACAGTCCAGTCAGTCCTCATGTCATTAAGATGATGGGTTATATTGATAACCTGGGGAGGCTGGATTTCCCCATTAGCCAAGAGTTGGCTACTGACATCATTCTGCAGTCACTGCCGTCAAGTTATGATCAGTTTGTTATGAACTATAACATGAATAACTTGACAAAGACATTGACTGAGCTGCATGGCATGCTCAAGACAGCTGAGCCAAATATCAAGAAGGGCACTCCTAATGTACTTATGGTACAAGGGGGTAAGAAGTTTAAAAAACTTGGCAAAGGTAAGGGAAAGGGCAAGGCAGTCCCGGTTGAGAACCAGGACACGCCGGCGCCAGCCCCAAAGCCCAAGCCGGGCCCATCTGAGACTGATAAGTGCCATTACTGTAAAGAGCTTGGGCATTGGAAGAGAAATTGCAACAAATTCTTGGAAGAGAAGAAGAAGAAGAAGACTTTCGAGACTTCATCTTCAGGTATTTATGTTATAGAAGTAAATGTTACTACTTCTGGTTCTACTTCTTGGGTATTGGATACCGGCTGTGGTGCTCATATTTGTACAAATATGCAACAGTAGCCGTAGGAACATATAACTTGTCTTTACCTTCTGGTTTGGTTTTAAAACTTAATAATTGCTACTATGTACCTGCTATAAGCAGAAATATTATTTCCATTCCTGTTTTGGATGTGGAAGGATATCAGTTTTCAATTAAGAATAAATGTTGTTCTTTTGATTACAATGATGTATTTTATGGTAGCAGCCCATTAGAGAATGTGCTTTATGTTTTAAACCAAACTGCACCAATCTATAACATTAACACCAAGAGATTCAAATCGAATGACACGAATCAGACTTTTCTTTGGCATTGTCGTTTGGGCCACATAAATGAGAAACGGATCCAAAAGCTCCATAGTGATGGGCTTCTGGGCTCATTTGATTATGAATCATGTGAGAAATGTGAATCTTGTTTACTAGGCAAAATGACTAAGGCCCCTTTCAACAAACCAAATGAAAGGGCCAGTGACTTATTGGGCCTTATACATACAGATGTATGCGGCCCAATGAGCACAAGTGCCAGAGGAAATTTTCGATACTTAATTACCTTCACTGATGATTTCAGCAGGTATGACTATGTCTATTTAATGAGACATAAGTCGGAATCTTTTGAAAAGTTCAAAGAGTTAAGGCTCTTCGATCAGATCGTGGAGGAGAATACTTGAGCCAAGAATTCAGTGATCATTTGAGAGATTGTGGAATTGTTTCACAACTCACTCCTCCTGGAACACCACAATGGAATGGCGTGTCTGAGAGGAGAAATCGGACTTTATTAGATATGGTTCGGTCAATGATGAGTCTCTCAACTCTTCCATTATCCTTTTGGGGATACGCTCTAGAAACGTCTGCGTTTACACTTAATAGGGTTCCGTCAAAATCAGTTGCAAAGACACCACATGAGATGTGGACTGGAAATGTTCCGAGTGTGTCTTTCCTGAAGATTTGGGGTTGTGAAGCTTATGTTAAGCGATTAATTACAGATAAGCTCGAACCCAAATCAGACAAATGCTACTTCGTTGGTTATCCTAAGGAAACCAAGGCATACTACTTTTACAACCAATCCGAGAACAAAGTGTTTGTTGCTCGGAACTGCGTTTTTCTTGAGAGAGAGTTTCTTTCCAAGAGAAACAGTGGGAGTAAAGTACAACTCGAAGAAGTTCGAGATCCGCAGGAAAATGCTCAACCTGTAGAGGAAGAGCAACAGTTTGATCTATAAAGAGTTGTAGAACCCGGGCCTGTGGAGCCTGAAATTCGCCGATCCGAAAGGATCCGTCATGAACCCGAGAGATATGGATTTCTCGTAACCAATTGTAATGATTTGTTAATCATTGACAGTGACGAGCCAGCGAATTTCGAAGAAGAAATGATGAGCCCTGACTCCGCAAAGTGGCTGAAAGCCGCTGAATCCGAAATGGGATCCATGTCACAGAACCAAGTATGGACTTTGGTTGATTTACCTGATGGTGCAAGACCCATATGAGTGTAAATGGATTTTCAAGAAGAAAATTGATGTGGATGGAAATATTCAGATATATAAAGCAAGGCTAGTGGCAAAAGGTTTCAAACAAATTCGTGGTATTGACTATGAAGAAACCTATTCACCTGTCGCCATGCTTAAATCTATTCGGATTCTCCTAGCAACAGCAGCTTATTATGACTATGAGATCTGGCAGATGGACGTCAAAACAGCTTTCCTTAATGGAATTCTGGAAGAGGATGTGTACATGACACAACCCGAAGGTTTCATCGATCCAAATGCAGCTAGGAAAGTATGCAAGCTTCATCGATCCATTTATGGATTGAAGCAAGCATCTCGGAGTTGGAATCTTCGTTTTGATGAAGCAGTCAAAAATTTTGATTTCATCAGAAGCGAAGAAGAACCATGTGTTTACAAGAAGACTAGTGGGAGCGCAGTTGCATTTCTCGTGTTGTATGTAGATGACATACTTCTTCTCGGAAATGACATTCCGTTGTTACAGTCTGTTAAGACTTGGCTCGGAAGTTGTTTTTCAATGAAAGACATGGGAGAAGCCGCGTATATTCTTGGAATAAGAATCTATAGAGATAGATTAAACAAGTTGATTGGACTGTGTCAAGACACTTATATCGATAAAGTCTTACACAGGTTCAGAATGCAAGATTCCAAGAAGGGCTTCATACCAATGTCTTATGGCATAAGTCTCAGCAAGAAGCAGTGTCCTGAGACACCTGCTGAGCGAGATCGCATGAGTCGGATTCCCTATGCCTCGGCGTTGGGATCCATCATGTATGCCATGCTCTGTACTCGTCCAGATGTTGCTTGTGCTTTAAGCATGACGAGTAGATACCAATCGGATCCAGGTGAAAGTCACTGGACAGCAGTCAAGAATATTCTGAAGTATTTGAGAAATACTAAAGATAAATTCTTGGTGTATGGAGGAAGTGATGAGCTGGTAGTAAGTGGTTACACAGACGCAAGTTTTCAGACAGACAAAGATGATTTCCGATCGCAATCTGGTTACATCTTCTGCCTGAATGGCGGTGCGGTCAGCTGGAAGAGTTCCAAGCAGGACACTGTAGCAGATTCCACAACTGAAGCTGAGTACCTCGCTGCTTCTGAAGCGGCAAAGGAGGCTGTTTGGATCAAGAAGTTCATCACTGAACTTGGTGTGATTCCTAGCATTTCTGAGCCAGTGGCTTTGTATTGTGACAACAATGGAGCCATTGCGCAAGCAAAGGAACCTAGATCACACCAGAAATCCAAACACATAGAAAGGAGATATCACCTTATCCGTGATATTGTGAATAGAGGAGATGTGAAGATCAGCAGAGTCCCGACGGATGAGAATGTTGCTGATCCACTGACCAAGCCTCTCCCAAGGCCTAAGCACGAGTTTCATACCACTGCTATAGGCATTAGATTTCTTAAGATATGATCTTGATTTCAGTGGGAGTTGTATTTGTTTTAGTTATGACATGATGTTCACAAAGACATAAGAGTTATGTTATTTTAATGAAATTGTTTCAGCATTATTTAATTGTGTTAATTAAATATATATATAATGTCCCAAAGTAATTTATGACATTTTATAGGCCATCAAGTATGTGACTTGATCATGAAACCCTATAAGCAATAAATGACATAAATTATAATGGTCCTTGGTCGAGGTTGTTAACGTGGGACATTAACAACCACGTGAGACTAGTATGTGAGGTGACTGATGACCATGTTTCATGGAGTCATTAATAAGTGTATTAAAGTCAATCATATAGATATGTGTTAGAGAACACATGATCGGACTTGACCCGTCAATTAGAACTCTACAAGATGTTATATTAGTGTCATAAGAGTTTCTCATTACGACAAAAGAGTTTAGTCCTAAGACCTGAGTTCATCATGTCCTCTCTCATATGGATTGGTTCGTCTTGACTTTGTCAAACGTCAGCCGTAACTGGTGATTATAAAGACACTGATTAGGCGTATCATGAAATATGAAAGAGACATGGATGAGACAAGATGGGTTTTGTACCTCCTATATAACAGGAGTTAAATATCTCTGGGCCTATCGAAGATTTGATACTGGAAATGCGTGGCCGCGCTCAAACGAGGTGATTGTCAGTCGTTTGTTTTTCATCAGTACAAATCGGGATTCGATAAACGTAATCTGGTTGAATAAGGATGACACAGTGCTTGCCTTATGCTAGATTGAGATATAGCTACAAAGGGATTAAAGGAATAGATGATTCCAGTACAAGTGGGAGATTGTTGGGAATGTCTTGAAATCTATTGTACTTGCTCTAAGTGAAAGTCGTATAGTCGAGATGAGACAATCACATAACACTAGGTAGTCATAACGCTTTGCTAGAAGCCACTTATGATCAATGAGTTGAGAACTCATTGCTAGTGTTATATGATCCTACAGGGTCACACACCTAAGCAAACTGGGCGTTAAAGACGAGGTTGATCATTAATGTAATGATCCAGTGAATGCATATGTGATATGCATTCGATATCAATGTTCTGGAATAGCATCGATCGTTGCAGATAGTGCATCGATCGATGCACTCGCGGATTAATCAGATTAATTTGGTGTAATCGTTGGTTAATTCCGTTGTGGTTTAAGCCGACATATATAAGATATATGGTCGACCTAAACTCGTCTCTAACCTAATTCACAGACACCAGAACACGGATAGAAACCTCTCTGGAGATCAGATCTCTGTAAGGCACTAGCATCCCTGCGGTCCAGTTTGTGTGCGTGTGGATACCAGTAGAGGCGCAACACTTGAGGCGCTTCGTGATCTCGATTATCTGCATATACTTCCGCTGCTAATCAACAGATAAATCTGAGATCCCATAGATTCAATTACATGAACCTTAGATCCTAGGCTCGGAATTCAGACTAGGGTTGCTAATCCTGATTAGAACTGCTAGAAATTCCTTCACATAAGTGATGAGTCAAATGTTAAGTTATTCAGAAGAACATCGGCATTTTCAGGGTATGAAATTGGGAAGGAATTGTCCAAAAGTGAGTCATCTGTTATTTGCGGATGACTCTTTGTTCTTTTACAGAGCAACGGAATAGGACTGCAATGAGCTAAACAGGATACTGCAAGCGTATGAATCCCTGTCTTGTCAGAAGGTTAATTACAGTAAGTCATCTTTGATTTTTGGTACGTGAGTCCCCCATGTAACAAGGGATAGCTTACATCGTATATTAGGGATTACAAAGATTGGAGGAGAAGGAAAATATCTAGGATTACCAGAGCAATTCAACCGTAACAAAATTCATGTTTTTCAGGAACTAATCGATAGAGTTGAGAATAAAATAATTGTTGGTATAATCACTTCCTATCACAAGCAGGGAAGGAAGTAATGATTAAATCAGTGCTTCAGGCTAAACCAGTTTATGCTATGAGTTTTTTTTCTTATTCCAAAGAAAATAAAAGATGCTATTAACAGTAAGATCAGAGAATTTTTGTGGGGTACAGAGAAAGGAAAACGTAGGATTCCATGGGTCTCTTGTGAAAGATTATGTCTACCAAAGAAGGAAGGAGGTATGGGTTTTAGGGAATCTGGGAAGTTTAATCTTGCTTTGCTTTCTAAACAAGCATGGCGAGTTCTCAGGAAACCGGATTCTCTTTTAGCTCAAATATATAAAGGTCGCTATTATCATTCATCAGAACTTTTACATTCGATGTCTAATGGTAATATCTCTTTTGGGTGGCGATAAATTCTAACAGGTTGAGACTTGTTAAACAGGGGATACGTTTACAAATTGGTGATGGCAAGGATACACGAGTATGTAGTGATAACTGGCTCCCAACAATACCTCCAAGACATGTTATGGCTAATGTTGGGAACAATCAAATGAGAGTGTGTGATCTTTTTCTTCCAGGTACACGCAGATGGAATGAGGAGTTGCTGCTTGCAACATAGGGAAAAGAGGATGCACGTTTGGCTAGATTAATCCACATTTCTTCGGTACGTGCATCTGATCGCTATATATGGCCTTTAACAAAAGATGGCCAGTATTCAATTAAGTCGGGTTATTGGCTGGCAACACATACTATGGAAGAGAACCTGATCGAACCACCTCCTGGATCAACAGAGCTGAAGCCTTTTAGAAACTTAAAAGAGCGCCAAAAATACAGCATTTTCTTTGGAAGGTGGTAGTAGGTGCCCTCCCAACAACAGACAGGTTGAGAACGAGAGGTAATATGGCTGATTTGATGTGTCAGAGATGTTGTGCGGATAATGAATCCATCAACCATATCTTGTTCAAGTGTCCATATTCAATTGCAGTATGGAGATGTGCAGGTTTTTTAACATGGGGTATTGTGGCTGATAATTTGTAAACAAATATGAAAGAGATTTTGCGGATCTATGAAGATGATAATCTAACTATGCAGTTGCGTATATTGCCGTGTTGGGTGCTATGGATCCTTTGGAAGTCAAGAAACGAGTTTATCTTTGAGAAAAGAAATGTTCATCCAAAAGAAGATTCAGACAGAAGTATAGCAAAAATGATGGAATGGTTACAAGCAAAACCAGAGTTTCAAGAAATTGATGGATCTAGTCCGAGAAATCTACGTTCAGTAAACTGGGATAAACCACCACAAGGCTGGTTAAAATGCAATTTTGACAGTAGTCATAGAGGGGATGTTCCATACACTGGCGTTGGATGGATCGTTCGGGATTGGCAGGGAAACCATGTTTTGTCAAGACATGCTAAAGTTAAAGTGGTGGATCATCCATTGCAGGCTGAAGCATTAGCGTTTATCGTCGTTCTCCAACACATATGTAATAGAGAGGAAGATGAAATGGAAGAGGAGAGGCTGAAGTCATGAAGACAGCTTCGAGCCTCATTCCATGAAAAAGCCTTGGTGTTGATCACAAGCAAACAAAGCAATGCTTAAGTGAGCAACAAAGGCAACTATCAAGATGGGGCAATGTGCAAAGTTGGGGCACAAGATGGTCTGTGCAAAATCAGGGCCAAAAGATCATAAGAAGATGTTGGAATCAATGTGCAAAAGAGGGGCAGAATCATGTCCTACATTGATCAAGTTCAGAATTTGCAAGAGTGTGATCAAGAAGGAGTCACATGGGGAGTTAAGGTCTGAGCAGAAGCGAAGACATGTAACTCTCACCATTTGGAAGTGTGCTCTCTCTCCTCAGGTCTGCACACGCCACCATCCATACTCGTTTTCCCTCCTATGAATCAATGGTTGAGATGTAATCTTGGTTTATATTTGTTTATTCTGAGTTCAACCTAATTGTAAGCCTATATAAAGGCCTCTCACGACATTGTAAACCTTTGCTAAGTCACTTAACAAGAAATCAACAAGATTTTTGATACAAACTCTTATCTCTTTCTCTCTTCTCCTTACAACCGGTTCCACTCTTTGTCTTCATTGTATATACAAGTTCATATACAATGTAGACCTTAAAAAAGCCACGGTTATGGCTGCTTAAGGCAGCCACTTATCATGCTTGGATAACTCTTCCATAGTTAGTCCATGTATGATGAGATAATCGCTCATAGATAGTTCTTTCTTCTTCTCTTGGATGTTCTCTTAGCTAATTACTGATTCTCTTCCATGTTTATGAGTAGACTCTCCTTGGTGAGATGTTAATCTCTTGGAAGTGTTTTCATATAGCTAAGGACTCCTTTATACAACTAGATTAATGGATTTCTTAAGTACAAGCTAGTTATCTTTGTTTGAGCAGAACCGGTTGCATTGTTCTTCTTTAATCCGTTTATGTTCTTGATATGAATTATGGTTCAGAGCTTCTTATGAATGTCTCATAAACCAAACTAGATGATCAGAGCTTCCTCATGGATGCTTCTGAAATTCTAACAAGGTATCAGAGAAGCAAGTTCTTGGCTGCAAACTATTTTAAGATAGAGAGCAAAACTCTGTCTTGTTTAATCTTTTACTTCCGCATTGTTTCTATGGACCAATCTCCTGTTTGTTACTGGTTCCTGTTTCTAAAGTCTTGTGCTCTTTCTTGTTGAAGAGTTAACACGTTGTTGTTAAGAAATCAGAGAAGAACAAGAGCATATGATTGTGTCTTTCTTTGTTGCTTCTCTGGTTCTTGTTGCTTTTTTCAAACTGAGCAAACTCAGTCCCTGAACTATTAAAATGTTTATGAATAAAACTGAGCAAGAAACTCAGTCCCTGAAACTTGAACATGTGTTTGTTTCTGAGTTATACTAAGCTATCTTAGTCCCTAAACCAGAAACATATTCTCTAACACTTTTATTTTATCTGTTTCAGGTTCATTTCCCATTCTCCCATTTTTCTATACTCTGATTTTGGTTTACATGCTCTTAATCTTAGTTTTGTATTCCAAAATCACATACTCTCATTCTCTGATGCACACACTCTTAATATGAGTTGTGTGACATCCATACTTGCATTATACTTCTGGTTACTTGTGTTTAGGTGTTCTCAGGAGGAATGGCGAGTGTTTGAGCAGTGTGGATTAGTCTAAAGGCGGTTCATACTAAATTTGAAAGAGCTGTGTGGTTGAGGAGCTGGAGAAGTCTCCAACAAAACCAGCGAGCTCAAGTTTGGTTGTGGATTAGCCTAAATCCTCATGGAGTTATGGATTAGCTGAAATCCTCATGAAGTTGTGGATTAGCCTAAATCCTCATGGATAGTTGTGGATGAGTTGAAATCCTCATTTGGTTGTGGATTAGCCTAAATCCTCATATGTTGGAGCATTCATCAAGTTGGAAGTCAGCTGGTGGATGTGCTTGTTGAAGGATCTTCCCAAGGAGTAATGGCGGTTCATAAGCTTTACATTCAAGAAGAGGAGGTCTTGTTAGTTCCTAATGAAGGCTGATGAGCCAAACATGTTTTGAAAGCCACTAATGGCGCCAAGATGAGCTACTGAGCTTGAAGAGGTGCCAATAGAAAGTGTTCTGGTGTATTGGTTGTGCAAAAACAGATTGCACAAGGTGTGAAGTCATGGTTCAAACCATGGACAAATCAAGAATGCGGGGGAAATAAAGTTCAAATCCAAACCGCAACTCAAAGGACTTGATCAGGCTACTTCTAAAACCCTCTCATTTCATTACCATTTACCATTGCCTAAAGACTTGATAGTGTTTGATAGAGTTTGAAGTGTTGAAAACATTTTTAAACAATTCTCAAAACGTTTTCAATCTATTCTCAAAAGGTTTTGAAATCTATGGAAGTTCAAACTCTTGTGATTCTCTTGATTATGATCTTGTTTCATCTCAAAGTTTCATCTCTTGATTATAATCTATGGTGACTACATTTACCAGTCGCAAATTAGCGACTGATTTGAGACGATTTTTATTTGGTCGCAAATAGTAGCAAAAACGTCGTACTTCAGTCGCTATATTTTGCGACTGCAAAAATAGTCGCAACATGTAGTCGCTAAAAGCGTATTTTCTTGTAGTGTAGACGCGATGACGCCGAAGAATGATTCGCAGTCGAGTTATCAGGATCGAGCATATTCAGATGAGAGTGAGGTGTCATTGAAGACTGAGCTGGAATTCCTTCCCGGTGGTTATAGAATTTTGTTGAAGGAGGCAGCGGAGAGTAAACATCGCTTTTCGACGATGGAGGATCACTTTAAATCTTTTATGAAGATGATGGGGAAGCAACTGAGGAATGAAAATCATGAAGAATCACCGATTCCGAAATCGGGAGGGCAGTCGCGATACACAGATCCGGTAAATCCTAATTTCGAACATTATCGGGATGATCCTTCGTTAGGTTATCGTCCTGGTCAGCTGAATATAGCTACTTGTGATAGTATGTTGGAAAAAATTGAGACGTCGACTTTCGATGGTGTTCATGTTCATGATTGGCTGGTAGATATTGAATATTTTTTCTTAGTTGGTCGTTTTCGAGAGAAGGATAAGTTTGATTTGGTAGCGCTATGTGCGGAAAGGAAGGTTAAGAAGTGGCTTGCAAGGGTGATGCGTAGAGGTGGTTTTCGTAATTGGTTGGACTTTAAGCAGAGATTGGCAGTGAGGTTCTCTGAATATATTGATGAGGAGCCAAGTACGAAGCTGTTTTCCCTGAAACAGACGGGATCAATTTCAGAGTATGTGTCAGAGTTTTAGGATTTTTCTGCTGATATATCATGGTTTTTATTGGTTTTCAGGCCATGATATAAGTCTTTACTTAGAGTCTTTTAGGTGTTTTTGTAGTCTTTTGTGTCCTTTACATGTTTATGCATGTTTGGAGCTTATTTGGAGATATTGGTGCATTTTGGAGCCTATTGGAAATCTGTGCAGAAAAGACGAAGCTGGAGTCCATACTTAGAGTAAATGTCGATCGACGCTACTCTTAGTGTCGATTGACAATGATCGCGATTCAGAAATTCTACGCGAGTTAATGAGACTTTTGAGGAATTGCAAAAAGGCCCAGAAGATTACTATATTTATAAGAAAGCCCAATTCGTGTTTTAGGCTATTTAATTAGGTTTTACAGCCACTTATTAGGCTACGCTTTGGATACACTAGGTTTTATCAGAGATTGGGTTTTGGGGCTGATCTTGTGCTCGAGAGAGACTTGATTTCGAACCCTAGTTTTTATATCTCTTTTATGCTATTTGGTTTTCTATACATCATGTCTGTTGTTTCAATTGCCATGTCTGAGTAGATCTCCTTGTTAGGTTTAGGGATTGTCGTTAGGATTTCATGGATTGTTAGTTTAATTGATTAATTTGGATTCTTAACATCTAGTTCTTCATCTAGGTTTTTCTTAATGCTGAATTCTAGACTGATCACCTAGGGTTTAGATCTTAGACAATTAACAACAGCACGAGAGTGTGAGTTATAATCTGAATAAACTTAGTGTGAGCAATTTGACTAGATACAAAGAGATTTGGTTTAGAAAATTTGAAGGAATTTCTAGCAGTTCTAATCAGGATTAGCAACCCTAGTCTGAATTCCGAGCCTAGGATCTAAGGTTCATGTAATTGAATCTATGGGATCTCAGATTTACCTGTTGATTAGCAGCGGAAGTATTTGCAGATAATCGAGATCACGAAGCGCCTCAAGTGCTGCGCCTCTACTGGTATCCACACGCACACAAACTGGACCGCAGGGATGCTAGTGCCTTACAGAGATCTGATCTCCAGAGAGGTTTCTATCCGTGTTCTGGTGGCTGTGAATTAGGTTAGGGACGAGTTTAGGTCGACCATATATCTTATATATGTCGGCTTGAACCACAACGGAATTAACAACCGATTAAACCGAATTAATCTGATTAGTCCGCGAGTGCATCGATCGATGCACTATCTGCAACGATCGATGCTATCCCATAACATTGATATCGAATGCATATCACATATGCATTTACTGGATCATTACATTAATGATCAACCTCGTCTTTATCGCCCAGTTTGCTTAGGTGTGTGACCCTGTAGGATCATATAACACTAGCAATGAGTTCTCAACTCATTGATCATAAGTGGCTTCTAGCAAAGCGTTATGACTACCTAGTGTTATGTGATTGTCTCATCTCGACTATACGACTTTCACTTAGAGCAAGTACAATAGATTTCAGGACATTCCCAACAATCTCCCACTTGTACTGGAATCATCTATTCCTTTAATCCCTTTGTAGCTATATCTCAATCTAGCATAAGGCAAGCACTGTGTCATCCTTATTCAACCAGATTACGTTTATCGAATCCCGATTTGTACTGATGAAAAACAAACAACTGACAATCACCTCGTTTGAGCGCGGCCACGTATTTCCAGTATCAAATCTTCGATAGGCCCAGAGATATTTAACTCCTGTTATATAGGAGGTACAAATCCCATCTTGTCTCATCCATGTCTCTTTCATATTTCATGATACGCCTAATCAGTGTCTTTATAATCACCAGTTACGGCTGACGTTTGACAAAGTCAAGACGAACCAATCCATATGAGAGAGGACATGATGAACTCAGGTCTTAGGACTAAACTCTTTTGTCGTAATGAGAAACTCTTATGACACTAATATAACATCTGGTAGAGTTCTCATTGACGGGTCAAGTCCGATCATGTGTTCTCTAACACATATCTATGTGATTGACTTTAATACACTTATTAATGACTCCATGAAACATGGTCATCAGTCACCTCACATACTAGTCTCACGTGGTTGTTAATGTCCCACGTTAACAACCTCGACCAGGGACCATTCTAATTTATGTCATTTATTGCTTATAGGGTTTCATGATCAAGTCACATACTTGATGGCCTATAAAATGTCATAAATTACTTTGGGACATTATATATATATATATATTTAATTAACACAATTAAATAATGCTGAAACAATTTCATTAAAATAACATAACTATTATGTCTTTGTGAACATCATGTCATAACTAAAACAAATACAACTCCCACTGAAATCAAGATCATATCTTAAGAAATCTAATGCCTGTAGCAGTGGTATGAAACTCGTGCTTAGGCCTTGGGAGAGGCTTGGTCAGTGGATCAGCAACATTCTCATCCGTTGGGACTCTGCTGATCTTCACATCTCCTCTATTCACAATATCACGGATAAGGTGATATCTCCTTTCTATGTGTTTGGATTTCTGGTGTGATCTAGGTTCCTTTGCTTGCGCAATGGCTCCATTGTTGTCACAATACAAAGCCACTGGCTCAAAAATGCTAGGAATCACACCAAGTTCAGTGATGAACTTCTTGATCCAAACAACCTCCTTTGCCGCTTCAGAAGCAGCGAGGTACTCAACTTCAGTTGTGGAATCTGCTACAGTGTCCTGCTTGGAACTCTTCCAGCTGACCGCACCGCCATTCAGGCAGAAGATGTAACCAGATTGCGATCGGAAATCATCTTTGTCTGTCTGAAAACTTGCGTCTGTGTAACCACTTACTACCAGCTCATCACTTCCTCCATACACCAAGAATTTATCCTTAGTATTTCTCAAATACTTCAGAATATTCTTGACTGCTGTCCAGTGACTTTCACCTGGATCCGATTGGTATCTACTCGTCATGCTTAAAGCACAAGCAACATCTGGACGAGTACAAAGCATGGCATACATGATGGATCCCAACGCCGAGGCATAGGGAATCCGACTCATGCAATCTCGCTCAGCAGGTGTCTCAGGACACTGCTTCTTGCTGAGACTTATGCCATAAGACATTGGTATGAAGCCCTTCTTGGAATCTTGCATTCTGAACCTGTGTAAGACTTTATCGATATAAGTGTCTTGACACAGTCCAATCAACTTGTTTAATCTATCTCTATAGATTCTTATTCCAAGAATATACGCGGCTTCTCCCATGTCTTTCATTGAAAAACAACTTCCGAGCCAAGTCTTAACAGACTGTAACAACGGAATGTCATTTCCGAGAAGAAGTATGTCATCTACATACAACACGAGAAATGCAACTGCGCTCCCACTAGTCTTCTTGTAAACACATGGTTCTTCTTCGCTTCTGATGAAATCAAACTTTTTGACTGCTTCATCAAAACGAAGATTCCAACTCCGAGATGCTTGCTTCAATCCATAAATGGATCGATGAAGCTTGCATACTTTCCTAGCTGCATTTGGATCGATGAAACCTTCGGGTTGTGTCATGTACACTTCCTCTTCCTGAATTCCATTAAGGAAAGCTGTTTTCACGTCCATCTGCCAGATCTCATAGTCATAATGAGCTGCTGTTGCTAGGAGAATCCGAATGGATTTAAGCATGGCGACAGGTGAATAGGTTTCTTCATAGTCAATACCTTGAATTTGTTTGAAACCTTTTGCCACTAGCCTTGCTTTATATATCTGAATATTTCCATCCACATCAATTTTCTTCTTGAAAATCCATTTACACTCAATGGGTCTTGCACCATCGGGTAAATCAACCAAAGTCCATACTTGGTTCTGTGACATGGATCCCATTTCGGATTCAGCGGAGTCAGGGCTCATCATTGCTTCTTCGAAATTCGCTGGTTCGTCACTGTCAATGATTAACAAATCATGACAATTGGTTACGAGAAATCCATATCTCTCGGGTTCGTGACGGATCCTTTCGGATCGTTGAATTTCAGGCTCCACAGGCGCGGGTTCTACAACTCTTTGTAGATCCAACTGTTGCTGTTCCTCTACAGGTTGAGCATTTTCCTGCGGATCTCGAACTTCTTCGAGTTGTACTTTACTCCCACTGTTTCTCTTGGAAAGAAACTCTCTCTCAAGAAAAACGCAGTTCCGAGCAACAAACACTTTGTTCTCCGATTGGTTGTAAAAGTAGTATGCCTTGGTTTCCTTAGGATAACCAACGAAGTAGCATTTGTCTGATTTGGGTTCGAGCTTATCTGTAATTAATCTCTTAACATAAGCTTCACAACCCCAAATCTTCAGGAAAGACACACTCGGAACATTTCCAGTCCACATCTCATGTGGTGTCTTTGCAACTGATTTTGACGGAACCCTATTAAGTGTAAACGCAGACGTTTCTAGAGCGTATCCCCAAAAGGATAATGGAAGAGTTGAGAGACTCATCATTGACCGAACCATATCTAATAAAGTCCGATTTCTCCTCTCAGACACGCCATTCCATTGTGGTGTTCCAGGAGGAGTGAGTTGTGAAACAATTCCACAATCTCTCAAATGATCATTGAATTCTTGGCTCAAGTATTCTCCTCCACAATCTGATCGAAGAGCCTTAATACTTTTGCCAAGTTGATTCTGTACTTCATTTTGGAACTCTTTGAACTTTTCAAAAGATTCCGACTTATGTCTCATTAAATAGACATAGCCATACCTGCTGAAATCATCAGTGAAGGTAATGAAGTATCGAAAATTTCCTCTGGCACTTGTGCTCATTTGGCCGCATACATCTGTATGTATAAGGCCCAATAAGTCACTGGCCCTTTCATTTGGTTTGTTGAAAGGGGCCTTAGTCATTTTGCCTAGTAAACAAGATTCACATTTCTCACATGATTCATAATCAAATGAGCCCAGAAGCCCATCACTATGGAGCTTTTGGATCCGTTTCTCGTTTATGTGGCCCAAACGACAATGCCAAAGAAAAGTCTGATTCATGTCATTCGATTTGAATCTCTTGGTGTTAATGTTATAGATTGGTGCAGTTTGGTTTAAAACATAAAGCCCATTCTCTAATGGGCTGCTACCATAAAATACATCATTGTAATCAAAAGAACAACATTTATTCTTAATTGAAAACTGATATCCTTCCACATCCAAAACAGGAATGGAAATAATATTTCTGCTTATAGCAGGTACATAGTAGCAATTATTAAGTTTTAAAACCAAACCAGAAGGTAAAGACAAGTTATATGTTCCTACGGCTAATGCAACAACTCTTGCTCCATTCCCCACGCGCAGGTCCACTTGTCCCCTTTCCAACTTCCTACTGTTGCTTAGGCCCTGCATATTTGTACAAATATGAGCACCACAGCCGGTATCCAATACCCAAGAAGTAGAACCAGAAGTAGTAACATTTACTTCTATAACATAAATACCTGAAGATGAAGTCTCGAAAGTCTTCTTCTTCTTCTTCTCTTCCAAGAATTTGTTGCAATTTCTCTTCCAATGCCCAAGCTCTTTACAGTAATGGCACTTATCAGTCTCAGATGGGCCCGGCTTGGGCTTTGGGGCTGGCGCCGGCGTGTCCTGGTTCTCAACCGGGACTGCCTTGCCCTTTCCCTTACCTTTGCCAAGTTTCTTAAACTTCTTACCCCCTTGTACCATAAGTACATTAGGAGTGCCCTTCTTGATATTTGGCTCAGCTGTCTTGAGCATGCCATGCAGCTCAGTCAATGTCTTTGTCAAGTTATTCATGTTATAGTTCATAACAAACTGATCATAACTTGACGGCAGTGACTGCATAATGATGTCAGTAGCCAACTCTTGGCTAATGGGGCAATCCAGCCTCCCCAGGTTATCAATATAACCCATCATCTTAATGACATGAGGACTGACTGGACTGTCCTTTGGTAGCTTGCATTCAATGAGAGATTTAACCGTCTGGTATCTCTCAGTTCGTGCTTGCTCCTGAAACATACTTTTCAGGCTAGTGATCATCTCCACGGGCGACTCCACGTTCTCGTATTGCTTCTGCAAATCCGAGTTCATGGTAGCCAACATGAGACAATTCACATCGACCACATCATTGGAATGCTTATCCCAAGCATTCCTTTCTGCATGTGGAGCATTGGCTCTCGGTTTTTCAGGGAGAACAGTTTCCAGGACATAGTCCCTTTTCTCCTGCTTGAGAAAAATTCTCAAGTTCCGATACCATTCGAGAAAATTCGATCCAGTTAACTTGTCCTTCTCAAGGACGGATCGCAGGGAGAAAGAGTTGTTATGAGTGTTAGTCATAGCTGAGAACATAGAAAGGAAAAAGGTTTAGTTATGATGTTCAAGAAATGAGAAATCTTAACTTTTAAGAAAACTCGCATTATATTCAATCAATGCTTCCTCAGATGAATATAATGATCCAAGACCCATATTTTACTAAATTCAAGTGAGCCACTGGCTATCACTCAACTTTAGCTATTTAGGTAAGCAACAACCTTGCTAGTTATATCCAATATAACTCTTGGTTGTGGATCGACATCTTATGTCCAATCCACCTGATGTCTCTGAGCCCAAAACGATTTTGATGGCCCAGTCAAGTAAACCAATCTCTGTAGTCACGTAATTGTCGATGTCTTGCACTGCAAGTCCATCAACACGATTACCTCTGCCTTACTCATGAAATTGTGGACATCTTGCACTGCAAGTCTATCACACAACTAAATGGGTCTTGACAGTTGACAAGATTGGAAAGACATCAAGTATCACTTGATATTTGGTTGAGGAACAGAACCATTTAAAATGTTCAGTTTTAATATGTTTTAATTCTTATAATTAATTAATCCGCGATAACCGATCAATCCAATTGATCCGGTTTTGAATACCGGTCAGCGTCGATCGATGCTACATTAGCATCGGTCGATGCCAACCTAATCAAACCAATCGCATTTAAACCATTCACAGTGTTCGACCATTATTAACCAGGCTCGATAACCGGTCCAATCCAATTGAACCGATCCAACAATCTCGCGAGGCTGTGTCGATCGATGCAACAATTTCAACGATCGACACTAAGCGAAAACTAGGTTTGTTCGGGTTTTCGCCCTGCATCGATCGTTGCCAGATTGGCAACGATCGACACCATGCGAAAAACCCTAAATTTATTCGGGTTTTCGCTCTGTGTCGATCGATGCCCGATTGGCAACGATCGACACTATGCGAAAAAACCTTAAAACGTTTTCGAACAAAACCCTAAACTAGGTTACTTTGATCAAAACGAGTTTTAGCATGTTTGTATCAATTATACAAAGATCTAGATTCAACTAATCTAATCATCATGCTACAGATTCAATGGAACCCTAAAGCTCTGATACCACTGAAGGAATTTCTAGCAGTTCTAATCAGGATTAGCAACCCTAGTCTGAATTCCGATCCTAGGATCTAAGGTTCATGTAATTGAATCTATGGGATCTCAGATTTGCCTGTTGATTAGCAGCGGAAGTATTTGCAGATAATCGAGATCACGAAGCGCCTCAAGTGTTGCGCCTCTACTGGTATCCACACGCACACAAACTGGACCGCAGGGATGCTAGTGCCTTACAGAGATCTGATCTCCAGAGAGGTTTCTATCCGTGTTCTGGTGGCTGTGAATTAGGTTAGGGACGAGTTTAGGTCGACCATATATCTTATATATGTCGGCTTGAACCACAACGGAATTAACCAACGATTAAACCGAATTAATCTGATTAGTCCGCGAGTGCATCGATCGATGCACTATCTGCAACGATCGATGCTATCCCAGAACATTGATATCGAATGCATATCACATATGCATTTACTGGATCATTACATTAATGATCAACCTCGTCTTTATCGCCCAGTTTGCTTAGGTGTGTGACCCTGTAGGATCATATAACACTAGCAATGAGTTCTCAACTCATTGATCATAAGTGGCTTCTAGCAAAGCGTTATGACTACCTAGTGTTATGTGATTGTCTCATCTCGACTATACGACTTTCACTTAGAGCAAGTACAATAGATTTCAGGACATTCCCAACAGAATTGTGAACTGATAGAACCTGTTCTTAATGCTTGTTTAGAACTCTAGGATTCGCAACGAGAGTTGGCTTTCTAGGTTATTAGACATAGTTAGTATTCACAGCGAGAGTTGGTTTGCTATATTTCTGTGATTCTAGTTCTAGAACATTGATATCTGAATCATGTTAATTGATTGATCTGATTCCTTGATTTCCCGAGAACTTCCCTGAACCTGACACCTTCGTTAATTGCTTACACACCGTTCACTTGCTACTCTGATTTACTGTTTTCTTTACTGCTTTCAATCTATTCGCTTAGCTTAATTCGATTACATATAGTCTATCGCGTGAAACTAGAGTCTCTGTGGGATTCAATACCTTTTTATACTACAATCACATAATTGTGCACTTGCAGTAGAATAGGATAAAACTCTGAGCCTATCATCTGCTCAGGTACCAGGATTAGAGGATTCACATTTGGAACGTATCTTTTCACTGGTTTAACTCAGGAGATGAAGGAGGTTATCCGGATCAAAGATCCACAAGGTCTTCAGAACTTTATCAGTTTTGAAAATGGAAACCAGTACCTTTTGTAAAGTGGTTAGCGGGCTTCACCAGTAGTAGCTCGGGGTTCTCAGTCTCGATCAACAACTAACAGACAGGGTGGTACAAATTTTTACAATCAGAATGGTATTAACAGGACTCAGAGTGAGACTGGTATACAGAAGGAGAATGTCTCTGTGACACAACAAACTGTGAGACCACGACAGAAATATACAGACGCAGAGCTTGATGAGAAGAGATAAGCTATGCTTCAAGTGTAAATCATCTTGGTATCGAGAACATGTCTGTCCAAATAGAGCATTGCGGGTCCTCACGGTGGTTAATGGTATGGAGATGGAAGTCTTGGATCCGAATGAACATTCTGAAGAGGAAGTTTGGCAGGAAGCAATCCAGGAACTCTTTACTTTATCGTTGTATTATTTTTTGGGCATTCAATCTCCTAAGACGACCAAGCTCAGAGGGAAAATACACAACATGGAGATGATCTTCATGCTTGATAGCGGAGCTTCTCACAACTTCATTTCTCCACAAGTTGTGAGCAGGTTGCACTTGAAACTTGCTGCCGAATGCAACCTGGACGTGTTGTTGGGGAATGGTATTAAGGTAAATGCCGTTGGTGTTTGTCATGATATCAATTTCCAACTTAATCATCACGATTTCACATCGGATTTCATTCCTTAGAACTAGGACAGGTAGATGTTATACTCGGAGTTCATTGGTTAGAAACATTAGGCAAATGTGAAGTAGATTGGAGAAGAAGGAACTTACTTTTGCCTATAAAGGGAGTAGAGTGACTTTGTTGGGAGAACCATCATTACATTGTCCTAAACTCTCTTTCAAATCATTAACTCCGATCTATGCAGCTAGTTACTGAGGAAGTGAAGTGTTGTTGACTACCTCTATAGTGACATTTACCCCCCCCCCAAAGATTGGTTATGATCTGTCTGCATTGTTGGTGTATTTTTTAGACGTTTTCGCCTTACCTCAAGGCCTTCCTCCAATGCGAGGTCATGAACATTCCATTGTTCTTCAGCCGGGTGTAGAAACAGTTTCTGTTTGACCATATCGTTACCCTCATGCTACTAAGGTGGTCATGGAAAAGATGGTGGCTGAAATGTTAGAGGCGGGTATCATCAGGCCAAGTACGATCCCTTTTTCCAGTCATGTGATGTTGGTTGACAAGAACGATGGTACTTATCGGTTCTGTGTTGATTATCGTGCTTTGAACCGTGCAACAGTAGCAGCCAAGTATCCTATTCTGGTTAATGAACAGCTTTTCGATGAGCTCCGTGGCTAAATTCTTTTCTAAGTTGGATTTACGTTCTGGCTATCACCAAATTCGGATGCTGGAAGCTGATTGATGAGGACATCAGCTTGGCCGACACTGAGTTGGACGAGCAAGACGGACCAGGCTCTACCAAGAAGCTGACCGACCTATTTCCCACCATGCGAGATGTACCAAGGACGCGCTCGGGACAGCGACAGATACAGGACGAGTTCAAAAATGCCATGGAGCAGCTGATCTCGAGGACAAGCCTAGAAGACATCACGATCCAGCTAGGCCATCTCGACCAAGGACAACCTGTCCTGAACCAGTTGGCCCGGAGGATGATCCACACTGAAGCTAGCGGCCCATTTGATCAGACCACGCCCTGGCCCATACTCCAGACGCACGGACCGACCACGATCTTCTGCATCGAGCCAGATGATTCTTTGACCGGTCTGCCTCTGGGATAAAGATCATACTCTTTTTCCCTTGTGAAGTTTTGTCCCAAATGGGTTTTCTTCACAAGGTTTTTAACGAGGCGATCCGAGGCCCATTCATTAGAGAGTCAGACCGGCCTCCTCTTTTCTCTTGCGACCAGACCTTCCATTTTTGGTCTTTTCTCTATTTCTTTTATGTCTTTGTTTTTCTTTGGGTAATTTTCGATGGCCCATTAGTTTCTGGTCCATCTTGTAAGTCATAAAACTCTTTATGATTAATGAAAACACTAAGCAAGTTAGAACCAAGAAAAACCCTACAGGTTTTCTATTTCACTCTCTCTGCGCGGCTGCCCCTTAGACGAGTGGGACTCTTGGCTTTTTCTTGCTTCCTCGATCTTCATAAGTGTTCCTAACGTTCAGTAACTCACAACCACCATTCAACCATCCCTTGACGAGAAGAGAGTGCCTTCGGCCAGCTTCTCGTTCCATTCGATCATCACTCACCTCTTCACCCCATTCTCGGCCCATCTCTCTCTCTACCATCCATACCATCTCATATCATCTGGTATCAGAGCCTAAAAGCTCCTGACCAGTCAGGTTATCTCTCTCCTTTACTTATTTTTAGTCTTGTTTGCTTGCTGTCCTTCTTTTCAAAACCGAAAATCCAAAAAAAAAAAGAGTTTAGGTTGTTAGTTCTTTGTTTCTCAGCCTAGTAATATCAATACTGAACCATTGCTTGCTTGCTGCCTGTTAGAATTTCAGATGCATCCATGAGGAGGCTCTGAGTATCAAGTTTGGCTCAAGAGAATGAGGTAGAATAGAAGAAAGAAGCCTAAGACCCAATTAGGGTTCTTAAGGCGCTTAGAGAGAGAAACTAGGGTTTGCGGTTTAAAAAAGGAAAACAAAGTTATTCTACCTCAGAGAATGAACACTTAAGCTATATGAAAATGTATCCAAGAGCTTAACATCTCATCAGGAGAGTTTACTCATGAGAATGGATACAAATCAGTAATTAGCTAAGAGGTGTTCTAAAAGAAGAAAGGAAAACTATGTAAGAGCTTTAATGGAAAACCGAGAGCTTCTCACACTTGGATTAGTTATGGAAGAACTATCCAAGTGTGGTTTTGGACTGCCTTAGCAGCCAACCAAGGCTCTTACATGAGTCTACATTGTGTCTTATTGAAGATCACAATGAGAGAGTTGAAATGGAACCGCAAGAAGAGACTAAAGGGAAAGAGAGAAGAAGAGAGACTTTGTTTGTAACAATAAGTCTTTTAATTGTATGTAAATTAGCAAAGGATACAATGGGCGTGTAAGGCCTTTAAATAGAGATACAACTAGGTCAAACACTCATAAACAAAGACATTTAATCTCAGCCATTGATTCTCTTGGAGGGAAACCCGAATTCAAATCAATGGTTGGATCTTCTTCTTCCATTTGGCTTCTTGTGCCTTCTTACACTGAAAGTGACTTCTCCTCTCTCTTATTTGGCGTGTTGCAGGTCTGGAGAGAGAGGGAATCACGCTCCCAAGAGTGATAGTGACTGGTCTTCACTTGTGTTCAGACCTTAACTCCACATGTGACTCTTCTTGAGTCTGTTTCTGTACAGACATCTGTTTGGCCCCAACTTTGCACTTCATAACTTTGGCCCTGACTTTGCACATGATGATCTTGCCCCAACTTTGCACATTGATCATCTGTCTGTTTGTGTCTGTGTCTGTGTCTGTGTGCCCCAACTTTGCACATCTTCATCTAGGAGTGTTGCTTGTGTAACTCTCTTCTCTTGCTTGTAGAACCACCTCTCTTTACTTGTGGAACTCTTCTCTTGCTTTATCTAGGAATGAGGCTCGGCTTCTTCAGCCTCTCCTCTTCCATTTCATCTTCCTCTCTAATACTGCCTACTTGTTTTCCTAGCATCTATTGTGTTGAATTAAGCTGATTACTCCAGAGAATTTTTGGCTTAAGAAATCGTGGTGTTAGGGTGTAGTTCTCCTTGCGGCCACGAGTTAGGGTGCTAGGGTTTCCATTGTTTGCGGTTTAACTTATCTTAACTTGGTTTAACTCTGGTCAATTCAATCTCGGTTTAAGCTTTCCTTTTGTAGTTCTAGTTTTAAAAAAAAAGGAAAACAGGTTGCTAGAAGCTAAGAAACCGGCTGCATTGTTTGATCGTTGCTTTGAGTAATTGCGGTTTGTTTGCTTGGATACTAACCTGATTTAAGTGTGAATTTCATTCTTGATTTTTGGTTAGTGTTTACTGTTTACCTTCAGATTATTAGTCAAAAAAAAATGGTTTTGCTTTGTCTTCTTTCCGATTTGGTTGCATTTGTTTTCCTTTTAGATCTGTCCATTTCTCTTCTTTGGTGCATTTGATTTGTTTGTTGAGTGTGCAGGCATAATGGCCGATGAACGATCCCAGCAAGGCGGCCCAACTGACCTCACTCAGAACTTGGCTGCTATCCAGACGATCGGAGCCCGACTGGACCGTTTGGAGCGCCCCGGCGAGCATCAGCATCGGCCGGAAGATCATCACCCTCAGCCCGACGCTTTTCAGCCTCGGCCAGGAGAGCACCAGCACGGACCAGAGGCGCTACATCCTCGGAACGACCAGCAACGTCGACCAGTACAGCACCGTGGACGAGTTGAACGACCCGGACGTTTCCAAGACGTCCGACTGGACGATACGGACGATGATACGGATGAGTTTGAGGACGGACGTCACGGACCGCGACCCCATACCAGCGTGACCCTATTCACCGAGGACGCATACGAGAACAAGAGTTACAATGTCCCTATCCTAATGATATCAAACTAAAGCCTCCTACTTTTGCAAGAAAAGTGGACCCGGAGGCATATCTAGACTGGGAGCGGAGAATGGAGCACATCTTCGACCATTACGGATATCCCGAAGCCAGGAAGATATCTTTAGCAGTGGCCCAGTTCACAGGACATGCACTATCATGGTGGGACCGGGACGCTGCTGAACGAAGGCGCCATCGGTACGAACCGATCTCTACGTGGACTGACATGAAGTTCCCGTTAAGGTGAAGGTATGTTCCTGCCCATTTCCATAGAGATTTGCAGAAACGTTTTCGTAAGTTGATGCAGGGAACTAAGACGGTCGAAGAGTATTTCAAAGAGTTCGAGCAATTGTGGAACAGACTTGAGCTGGACGACTCGGAAGAGACTCTGATGGCCCAGTTCGTGGACGGGCTGAACGAAAGGATCCCTCGAAAGGTAGAAATTCAACCTTATCACGATATGCCCGAGTTGTTGCATTTGTGTATACAGGTTGAGCATCACAACAAGCGGAAGTCAGTGACCACGACCCGTCCTAGGACTAATACGCCTTGGATCGCGCCAGCTCCACGCCCTGTTGACAAAGGTAAACCGGTTGAAGTTTGATATTGTTGGAATTGTGTCCAGTAATCTCGGTACTGTCTCTAGAAAGTAAGAGTATGTCAATGATCAGACATAAGTCATATAATACTGGGGGTCATGATGGCTTGCTAGAGTCCGCTCATGATCTATAAGTCTTGGACTTATTACCTTTAATATATGATCCCATATGGGTCACACGCCTAAGCTTACAGGAAAATGTGTAAGAACGGATTGACAGAAGTACGGTAAAAGTGCTAGGCATTTACTGTACTTAGAGATTAAAGGGTTCAGCAATCGTGTGTCGATCGATACACAAGGTGTGTCGATCGACACAGTGCGTGAACGCCTAGGAAATAATAAGACCGAGAATTGGGCCCGAAAGCCAATGAGAACTAAGACAGGTTTTAAATGAATAAAACCTGACCTAGCTCTCTAATTCTCTCCAAGTCTGCGCCTCTCTCTCTCTCTCTCTGTCGCCTCCCTCCTCGTGGTCTAGCAGCCAGATTCCTTTGCGTGCGTGTGTGAACCTTTGGAGGATCCATCCCTTGGTGGCTCTCTGATCTCTGACCTGTTCTCCCTTTCCGCTGCACAAAACAGGTAAAAGGTGAGATCAATATTGTTTCTATTCAAGAGAACCTAGATCCGCATGTTTAGGATGAATTAATCTGAAGAACTGAATCAGAATTAAAACCTAAACATTCCTACAGTGGTATCAGAGCTATTGGTTCTGGTTTTTCTTGTTTAGATTCATGTTTAGGATTGTTTAAAGAGGTGTTTTTTGAATCAATCTACTGATAAGATTAAAACACTTAAGAAACAAGAATTGAATCCTAAACAAACAGTTGAAAAATCGCATGACCAAGCTATATTGATTTGGTATGCGACCTAAACTGATTTTTGCATCGACTGAGATCGCATTGCATCGATCGATGCAATGCATGGATCGATCGTTGCAACCGCGAGAGATTGACCACGATCGCATGGATCGATCAAACGATCGCACGGATCTCGCGAGAATCTCTCGGCCAAATCTGTTAACCGTTCGTGCACGCGTGAGAGCATCGATCGATGCAGGATCGATGCACGATCGATGCAGGATCGATGCTGAGAGCGTCGATCGATGCAGGATCGATGCTGAGAGCGTCGATCGATGCGGTTAGGGTTTTGGCTCGGTTTAATTTAATTAAAACTTAAAAACGTCACGGTTTAATAAACAGACTTAATAAATTTATTAAGTTCTGGTTAAACCGGGATAAGAAATCCAAAATCGAAAATTGGATTTTGTGCCTAAACCAGGATTTTCTAATTTGATTTGGTTGGACCAAATAAATTGAGAAAATCCGGTTTAGTAAATAACCGGTTGACAATTGTGGTCATCGTAGTAATTAAAATTTGGTTAGACCAATTTTAATGAACCAGACCGGTTATGTCATTTAATTGGACAATTGGGTCATGTCTTGGACATGGACCAATTCTTGGGCCTCGGGCCAAGAAGTTAAAACAATTAGGCCAATTATTTGAGTCTTTCTTCAGATTAATTTAAAATTTATTTTATAAAATTATAAAGTCGATTTTAAATTAAAGTTTCCGAAATTTTGAAATTAGAAAGTTTCTTAAAATAGAAGTTTCTAGATTTGCGGGTTTTGGATTTTAAAGAAATTTCTAAAGTTAGAAAGTTTCCAATTTTAGAAAGTTTCCTAAAATAGTAGGTTTCCAAAATAGAAAGTTTCCCGAAATAGTAATCTTCTATTTTGGGAATGAAATTTTAATAAACCTACGAACCTCAAATAATATCAAGCGTTGGATGTCTTGCCCAGTCTATGTCAGCTGTCGAAGCCCATTCAATTGTATTCATGGCCTTACAGTGTGAGGGTGTCTACTTTTGCGTGGATAAGACGGTTTGTGATTCATAAATGTCATTGGGAGTCCCAGACATTAATGATTACATGACTGTATAGTCTGGTTTTCTTGACTAGGCCATCGGGAGTCCCGGGCCTTGAGACATCAGAGTGGATTGGGCCTCGGGCCCAGATTCACAACCAAGAGTTATATCACGGATATAATTAGCCGACATAGGGCTTACCGATATAAGCTGAGGTTTGGTGACGGCCAGTGGCCCACTTTAATCTTAGTTATATGTGGATCTTGGAATCATTATATTCTATTGAGGGTAACTTATGTTATTGAATATAATGCGTGATTAATCATATTAAATATAATACGAGATTAATCATATTGAACATAATAACTAATAACCTTTTTATCTTATATATTTCAGCTATGACTACTACAAGCACACAAAACACATTCTCAATCCGGTCTGTTCTCGAGAAGGAGAAGCTGACTGGAACGAACTTCCTGACGTGGTCAAGGAACTTGAGGCTGGTCCTCAAGCAGGAGAAGAAGGATTATGTCCTTCGTGATCCTCTCCCCGAGAGGCCTGCTAACAATGCCGCCAGGACTCTGCATAATGCTTGGGAAAAGCATTCGTCAGATGAAAATGATGTGTATTGCCTTATGTTGGCGACAATGACTGGTGAGCTGCAAATGCAGTTCGAGAGTGTGTTGTCACCAATTGAGATAATGGCAAGCCTGAAATCGCTTTTTCAGGAGCAAGCAAGGACTGAGAGGTTTCAGACTGTTAAGAACCTCTTAGACTGTAAGTTGGCTGCGAATGCGGCAGTGAGTCCTCATGTCTTGAAGATGATGGGTTATCTCGATCATCTTCAGAAACTCGACTGTCCTATCAGCCAAGAACTTGCCTGCGACATCATTCTGCAGTCATTACCTGCAAGCTATGATCAGTTCATTCTGAACTTTAACATGCATGGCTTGAGTAAGACATTGCCTGAGCTTCACGGAATGCTCAAGACTGCAGAGCCCAACTTGGAAAACCGCCAAGGACCCCAATGTGCTTATGGTGCAAAAGGGCAAGGGGTTTAAGAAATCCTCTGCTAAGGATAAGGGAAAGGCCAAGGCTGTCCAGGTCGCGGACAAGGACACGCCAAAGCCCAAGCCCAAGTCCAAGGCTGGGCCAACTGACATATGCAGGTTCTTTAAAGAACCAGGGCATTGGAGGAGAGAATGTAAGAAATTCCAAGAAGGTCTAAAGGAATTGAAGAAGAAGACTCTCGAGACTTCTTCGACAGGTATTTTTGTTATAGAAGTTAATACAACTACTTCTGATAATACCTCATGGGTTATGGATACTGGTTGTGGGGCTCATATTTGTACTAATATGCAGGCACTCAGCAACAGTAGAAGGCTGAAGCAAGGACAAGTGGAGCTACGAGTTGGGAATGGAGCGAAAGTTCCAGCACTAGCTGTAGGCACATACTTGTTGTCTTTACCTTCGGGATTGATTTTAGAACTCAATAATTGTTATTTTGTACCTGCTATAAGCAGGAATATTATTTCAATTTCTTTGTTGGATTTGGAAGGTTATGATTTTTCAGTTAAGAATAAATTATGTTCCTTCAATCGCAACAATTTGTTCTATGGTTCTGCCCCTCTTACGAATGGGCTTTACATACTCGATCAATCCGCGCCAGTTTATAACATTAATACCAAACGGTTCAAACCTAATGAGGAGAACCGAACGTTTCTATGGCATTGTCGTTTAGGGCACATCAGCGAGAAACGCATCAAGAGGCTCCATTCGAATGGACTTCTTGGCTCATTTGACTTTGAGTCATGTGAGAAATGCGAATCCTGCATAATGGGCAAAATGACGCGGGCCCCCTTTAATAAACCTAACGAGAGGGCCAGTGACTTATTGGGCCTGATACACACTGACGTGTGTGGCCCAATGTCCACAAATGCAAGAGGAAACTATCAGTACTTCATTACCTTCACTGATGATTTCAGTAGGTATGGATATGTTTATTTAATGAAACATAAGTCTGAATCTTTTGAGAAGTTCAGAGAATTCCAAAATGAAGTACAGAACCAACTTGGTAAAAGCATTAAGGCTCTTCGGTCCGACCGAGGAGGAGAATACTTAAGCCAAGAATTCAGTGATCATCTAAGAGAGTGTGGGATCGTATCCCAACTCACTCCTCCCGGAACACCTCAATGGAATGGTGTGTCTGAGAGGAGAAATCGGACCTTATTGGATATGGTTCGATCTATGATGAGTCACACAGACCTTCCAATATCCCTTTGGGGATATGCTCTGCTAACAGCAGTGTTCACTCTAAATAGAGCGCCATCGAAAGCAGTAGCAAAGACACCATATGAATTATGGACTGGAGAAGCTCCAGTGCTGTCTTATCTCAGAATTTGGGGTTGTGAAGCCTATGTCAAGAGATTGATCTCAGACAAGCTTACACCAAAATCTGACAAATGCTACTTCATTGGTTATCCACGGGAAACCAAGGCTTATTACTTCTATCTACGTTCCGAGAACAAGATCTTTGTTGCCCGGGATTGTAACTTTCTTGAGAGGGAGTTTCTCTCTAAGAAAGACAGTGGGAGTAAGGTACTGCTTGAAGAAATTCAAGATGAACAGGATACTGCTCAACCTAATGAGGAAGAGCAGTAGGAGGACCTACAAGAAATTGTAGAGCCTGAACCTGTAGTACCTGAAGTTCGAAGATCCGGGAGGATCCGTCACGAACCCGAGAGATATCAAGGATTCCTCGTGACTGACTGTCATGATCTTCTGATCATTGATGGTGATGAACCATCGAACTTCAATCAAGCCATGATGGGCCCAGATTCCTCAAAGTGGCGCAAGGCCACTGATTCCGAAATGGACTCCATGTCGGTCAACCAAGTGTTTTCGTTGGTTGACTTACCCGCTGGTGTAAAAGCCATCAAGTGCAAATGGATCTTCAAGAAGAAGATTGACGTGGATGGAAATGTCTAGATTTATAAAGCCAGGTTGGTGGCAAAAGGTTTCAGACAAGTTCACGGTGTGGATTACGATGAAACCTATTCACCAGTGGCTATGATGAAATCTATTCGGATTCTACTAGCAACTGCAGCTTTTCATGATTATGAAATTTGGCAGATGGACGTGAAAACCGCCTTCCTGAATGGTATTCTGGAAGAGGATGTGTATATGACACAACCTGACGGTTACATAGATCCAAAGAATGCTGGGAAAGTGTGCAAGCTTCATAAATCCATTTATGGATTGAAGCAAGCATCGAGGAGCTGGAATCTTCGTTTTGATGAAGCGATCAAGCAATTTGACTTCATCAGAAACGAAGAAGAACAATGCGTGTATAAGAAAACTAGTGGGAGCAAGATAGTATTTCTTATTCTGTATGTCGATGACATACTGCTTCTCGGAAACGACATTCCAATGCTGAAGTCCGTAAAGGACTGGCTTGGAAGTTGTTTTTCCATGAAAGACATGGGTGAAGCCGCATACGTTCTTGGAATCAGGATCTACCGGGATAGATCTAGAAGGCTGATAGGCTTGTGTCAAGATTCATACATTGACAAAGTCATGCAAAGATTCAGCATGAAGGATTCCAAGAAGGGCTTCACGCCAATGGTACATGGCACAACGCTAAGCAAGAAGCAGAGCCCTACGACGGCTGCTGAGCTTGAGCGCATGAAGAATATTCCTTATGCATCTGCAATAGGATCTATCATGTATGCCATGATCTGTACTCGTCCTGATGTTGCTTATGCATTGAGCATGACGAGTAGATACCAGTCAAATCCAGGTGAAAACCATTGGATTGCCGTAAAGAATATCTTGAAGTATCTAAGACATACTAAGGATAAGTTCTTAGTGTACGGTGGAAGTGATGTGCTTAAAGTCAGTGGATTCACGGACGCAAGTTTCCAGACAGACCAAGATGATTTCCGGTCACAGTCCGGTTATATCTTTTGTCTGAATGGCGGTGCAATCAGTTGGAGAAGCTCCAAGCAAGACACCGTTGCTGATTCCACTACAGAAGCTGAATATATCGCCGCCTCAGAAGCTGCGAAGGAAGCTGTTTGGATACGAAAGTTCATTATTGAACTAGGTGTGATACCAGATGCGGCTGAGCCTCTGGCACTGTTTTGTGACAACAATGGTGCTATAGCTCAGGCAAAGGAACCAAGATCACACCAGAAATCCAAGCATGTTCTAAGAAGATTTCACTTGATACGTGACATCATTAATAGAAAGGAAGTCAAGATCAGCCGAGTTCAGACAGATGATAACGTCGCTGATCCGTTGACAAAGCCACTCCCAAGGCCTAAGCTCGAGTTTCTGACTGAAGCTGTAGGCATTAGAGACATTGAAATGTAATCTAAATTTGAGTGGGAGTTTGAGGGCTTTTATTGAGTTATTTGATATGTTCTTGTAAAACATTCTTATGTTTAATGAAATTATTATTTCAAGATTATTTTAACTGTGATGAAATAATCGTTCCAAAGTGATATAAACCATTTTATAGGTCATCGAAGTAAGTGACTTGATCTTGAGTCATCAAAGTCATTTAGCTTGATCATGAGACCCTATATTTGATAGATGGATTATATCATCCTGTCCCTAGTCGAAGGTTGTTGAAATTGGAACACCAACAACCGTGAGAGACTGGATTGGTATGTGACTTATGACAAAGTCTCAGTGTGTCATAGATGCGCGGCATCAAAGTCAATACATAGGTGTATGTTGGGAACATACGACCGGACGAGACCCGATTATGAGAACTCTTCAGGATATTTATATCTGTGTCATAAGAGATTCTCACTACGACTATAGAGTATAGTCCTTGGACCTGAGTTCGCATGCATGTGACTGCACATGGACTGATGCACTTTGATCATTGTCTAACGCTGTCGTTCTGCGATAGTTATAAGGACCTTGTTTGGGTACATCATGAAATGAGTAGTTTACAGTGATGGAACAAGACGGAATTTGTCCCTCCAATATAAATGGAGTGAATATCTCTAGGCCAATCGGAGATTTGAATACTGGAAAATGCATGGCCATGCTCAAACGGACTGTCCCGAGTCGTTTGGATTGTCAGTATCAAATCAGAGTCCGATGAACATGATTAGTCTCTATAAGGATGACACTCATCTTGCCTTATGACTAATCGAGATATTGAGACAAAAGGATTATGAATACAGAGATTCCAGTACAAGTGGGAGATTGTTGGAATTGTGTCCAGTAATCTCGGTACTGTCTCTAGAAAGTAAGAGTATGTCAATGATCAGACATAAGTCATATAATACTGGGGGTCATGATGGCTTGCTAGAGTCCGCTCATGATCTATAAGTCTTGGACTTATTACCTTTAATATATGATCCCATATGGGTCACACGCCTAAGCTTACAGGAAAATGTGTAGGAACGGATTGACAGAAGTACGGTAAAAGTGCTAGGCATTTACTGTACTTAGAGATTAAAGGGTTCAGCAATCGTGTGTCGATCGATACACAAGGTGTGTCGATCGACACAGTGCGTGAACGCCTAGGAAATAATAAGACCGAGAATTGGGCCCGAAAGCCAATGAGAACTAAGACATGTTTTAAATGAATAAAACCTGACCTAGCTCTCTAATTCTCTCCAAGTCTGCGCCTCTCTCTCTCTCTCTCTGTCGCCTCCCTCCTCGTGGTCTAGCAGCCAGATTCCTTTGCGTGCGTGTGTGAACCTTTGGAGGATCCATCCCTTGGTGGCTCTCTGATCTCTGACCTGTTCTCCCTTTCCGCTGCACAAAACAGGTAAAAGGTGAGATCAATATTGTTTCTATTCAAGAGAACCTAGATCCGCATGTTTAGGATGAATTAATCTGAAGAACTGAATCAGAATTAAAACCTAAACATTCCTTCAGATATATCATGGTTTTTACTAGTTTTAGACCATGATATAAGTGTGTTTTTAGTGTCTTTTGTCTTTGTTTAGAGTCTTTTATAGGTATAATCAGGTTGGGAGCTGAATTGGAGATAATGGAGCATTTTGGAGATTTTTGGAGTGTTTGGCCGAGAGATAGAGTTCACTGTCCGAAACAGAGGAAGGTGTCGATCGTTGCACTCTAGCATCGATCGATGCACCAGCGAGATGGGCCAAAAACTCGGCGGTTTAGAAGAGTGAAGAATTTGCACTTTGATCCAAAAGTTCCTGATATTTACAAAGAAGCCCTTGGCCGAGATTATGCCTATATAATAGAGTTTTTAGTGTTTTTATTAGATACGCTATATACTTTTTACCATACAATTTGATAATTAAGAGCAGAGGATTTTAGAGCTTTTTGGGGCTGATCTGAACCTGTTACATCATCTGTATTTGGAGAAGATTTCGAACCCCTTTTACTCTTATTCTTTTATGCAATTTATTCATTCTATGATTATGTTTTCATTATCTATGTCTGAGTAGATTCCTAGTTAGGTTTAGGGTTTCTCACATAGGATTTCATGACTTGCTAGACTTGTTCAAATTCAGTTAAGGATTCAAACTATATCTGTTCTTCAATTTAATTGTGCTTAAAGCTAATTCTAACCTGATCAATTAGAATCTAGATCTTAGGTTGCTAAATACGTCACGGAAGTGGGGTTTAGGAATCTGAACTAATTAAATTGGGCAATTAAACTTTGCGCAAACGGAAGTTTGGTTTAGGATAATTGTGAACATATCAAACTTGGACTTATTGCTAGTTTAATCTGTTAGTTCTCGCAAACGAAAGTTTGGTTTGCTGCACTTAGACTTAGAGAATTATCGCAAAGGAATTTGGTTAATTCTATATCTGTGTTTTGAGTTCTAGAACCGTTCTTAATTAGATCCTTGCTGAATGAACTGTCTGCTTGTCTGATTTCCTGAGAATACCCTAGGCTTGACGCTTTAAATTACTTGCTTCACAACCGTTAATCTCTGCTACTGATTTACTTTCTCGCACCGCAATTTATTTCATTCACTACTTGCTTATTTCTAGTATTTATTCCTACAGTTTGATTCTCTTGAGACCGAGTGTCCCTGTGGATTCGATAACCCTATATACTACTTTGACATTGCTGTTCACTTGCAGTTTAGTATAGGGAAAACTTAGAACCTATCAAGTTTTTTGCGCCGTTGCCGGGGACTCTTTGAGTCTTCGATAGGACCGAACTTAGGGTTTTTACTAGAAATTTTTCTTTTTGTTTTTGTTCTTTTTCGTTTTTATTTTTGATTTTGCTGATTTTCTTTTTTCTCGGTTTCTTTCTGTCGCAGGTACGAATTTCGCTTTGCGTCGATCGTTGCATACCTTGCGTCGATCGTCACTAGGCGATTCTGAGAATTGAATCGATCGTTGCACTGATAGCATCGATCGTTGCTGGACGATTACAGACAGTTTATGCCAACGCAGAAAACTCGAAGTAATCCGAACTCGAGCTTGCTTAATCTCGGACTAGAGGAACTTGGACGTCTAGAAAGGACTAACAGAAGAGAAAAGAGAGAGAGAATGGTACGAGAACGTTTGATCTTGATACCAGATGCTGAAGGTACCCTGAGGGACCAAGATGACAACCCGTACAATGCTGCTGGGCATCGGGTTGATGCTGAAGGGAATGTCATCCCTGATCCTCCTGAGCAACAGGAGCTGAACCAAAACCAGGGTCAAGGACAGGCCCAAGGTAGAGAGATGGTGGTTCATGAGAGGACACTAGCTGATTACAACAGACCTGATGAGTTTCATGCAAACCGAGCAGCTCTAGTGCTTCCTGCTTTTGAGAGGAATGATTTTGAGGTAAAAACCATCTACTACCAGCTGATGAGACATATTGCTTTTCATGGTCTTCAAACAGAGCAGCCTATGGATCACATTGACAAGTTTGAGGACATAGTCACTGGCATGAAGTATGAAGGAGTATGCTCGGACTATCTGTTCCTTAAGCTATTTCCGCACAGTCTTGCTGGAGACGCTAGTGCATGGCTGAGACAACTGGCACCTGGTCAGTATACTATTTGGACAGCCTTAAAGAGTGAGTTCCTGCGTCACTTTTATGATGATGCACGCTCGGATCAGTCCAGACAGGACATACTCACCTTTTCCCAAGGAGCTGTGGAGCCCTTGAAGACTGCCTGGATGAGATTTAAGCAGTATCAGCGTGACTGTCCGCACCATGGATTCACAGAAGTACAGCTGATTGGTATTTTCTTCAGAGGCATAGATCTTCCTTATCAGACTGCGCTGGATAATTCCAGTAATGCTAATTTTAACACAAGGACTCCTACGCAAGCTAAGCAGTTGATAGAGAATCTGATTGGCAGCAACAGTTGCAAAACAATGGATGAAAGGAGGAAGAGATCTGGTGGAACTGTAGAGAATTCTGATATAGCTAATATAAGATCCAGATTGGACACAGTCTACAATCTCCTGACAAGTAAGAAATCTGTCCACTTTGCACAAGATGTAGAGGTGATTCAGGCTGAAGAGGAAACTCAGGAAGAAGATGTGAATTTCATAGGAGGTTCTGGTTTCCAAGGTAATAGATTTGGTAATCAACAGGGGAACAGATTATCCAATGGTGGACAGACTGGTGGTTTTCAAAAGACCTATGGACAAGGTAATCAGAGAACCTATGGGTCTACATCCTATCAGACTCCTCCTGCACCTACAGCCCATGAGAGCAAAATGGAGGCTATGATGGAACAACTGATGGAAAGTCAAACCAAGCTTTCTGTGAACAACAATAAGAAGCTGGACGCTGTCTATCAAGACCTCAATGGGAAGTTTGAGTCACTGAGCACTCACATGAAGCAGTTGGACACTCAGGTGAACCAGATGTCCAGCTCACTGAAGGGAAAAGGAGTTGCAGAGACTCATATTAAGGCCTGGTCTGTACTCATTAATGATGGATCTTATCTAGGGGAGAAATTTGAGCTAAGTACAGCTGAGTTGGTGACTGAGGCAGAATTTTCGGATTTCTGTGAAAAACTCTCGGGTAGAAACTGCAATGATGCAACGATCGACACACAGCTGGCATCGATCGATGCAGGTCGTGAACGAGCAGAAGACCCGTGGGATGAAAGTGAGATTGATGCAGAACTAGCCCGCCTATTCCCTGATGTATCTGAGATCACTCAAGAGGATGTTTATGCACAAGCCATTAGGCAATATCCCAAGGTGTCTGAAGTGATTAAACAAGAGATTGAAGAGCTGAAAAAGCTAGAAGAGAGTGGTGAAGACTTGGAAGAAATTCCACCTTCTGATGATCCACCTTATCACCCATGTGTTCAGAGATATTTGAACAAGATGTTGCCTTTAGATGAGGAGCTGAGAGAATGGGTGGTAATAGTTCCTCAGCATATTAGTGATGTTCTGCTAACCAAGGTCCCGAAGAAGTTATCTGATCCTGGAGTTTTTGTGCTAGATTGTTCTATCTTTGAAGATAGCTTTAGACGTTCTCTATGTGATTTAGGAGCTGCTGGAAGCATAATGCCTTACTCTGTGGCAGAGAAGCTGGGAATGTTGGATTTTACTCCTACTAGGACTTCTCTTATCCTAGCTGATCAGTCCATACGAGTTCCTGAAGGACTTCTTATGGATATTCCGGTGAGAGTTGGGAACTACTTAGTTCCAACGGACTTCCTTGTGCTGAAATATGATTGTGATCCGGATGAAGCTTTATTGCTTGGGAGACCATTCTTGGCTACAGCAGGAGCTGTGATTGATGTTAGACAGAGTCTAATAGACCTCCACCTGGGAGATGAACCACTGCACTATGAGATGGATAAGCTGCGAAGGCCACTGATAGATGGGCAGACATTCACCATAAGGGACGCAGATTTTGAGCAGCCAGATGAGACTGCAATTATAGATCCTGGAGCGCATTTTACTCCATCTTTTCTTGGCCATGAGCATTCCGCAACAGCCTACTCACCACCTTGGATGAGGAGACTTGAACGGAGACAGAAAAAGTCTTTGTCAAGACCTCGTGGTACTTGAAAGATCTCATCAGTCCGGTCAAGCTATTGACCTTAAACAAGCGCTGGGTGGGAGGCAACCCACCATTAGGTACTAGTGTTTTTCTTTTTCATTTTTGGTGTTTTTGTTAGGATTTTACGTTTGTTTTTGTTTCTGGTGAGTTTATGTTTGCAGGTCTCGGTTAAATCGCAGTGCAGCGATCGATGCATTTCTGCATCGATCGTCACAACACGAAAGTAATCGCATTGCAGCGATCGTTGCGGTCCTGAGCAACGATCGACTATACACGAAAATCGCCAAGTAACGGTCGATGCACTTAGTGCAACGGTCGATGCTGAGCGACAGAGGTAACCCGACAGACATAATTTCACCTTTTCAAATTTTATTTTCTTTTTACCGATCCTTCGCTGGACACTACTGGGGACAGTGTGTCTTAAGTGTGGGGGAGGTGCTACTGACTTTTGTTTTCTGTTTTCTTAAGAGTCAGTCCGTTTTTCAAAATTTTTGTTTTATTGAGTCAAAATTGTTTAAGTAAGAAACTATGATTTTCTGAGAAGATTTACAAGACTTGCAGGAACTTAAGTAACCATTGGGATGAAGTTGCAGGATCTATCTATGACTATTAGAAAACCCCATCACAGATCAACCTACTGGGAACACCCACATCACTTCAGGTATCAGAGGATCCTTTACTGACTTCAACCTTAATACTGACTTAGATTTCTCACCTAAGGGCTTGGTATGCTTTATGTCGGATTCCCTGTTAGTTCTGACACAGCCTGTAAACCTGTCCTATTTAGTCCCCTTCTCCCCTTCTATAAAGTAAAAAAAAAAAAAAAAAAAAAAATAATAAACTGAGGATGAGTTAGTAACTCCGAAGTGGTCATGAGAATAGTAGCAAACACTATTATCTCTCATGTGATCCATGGAATGTGTCCAAAGTATACCCCATAACGGGAAGAACACTGATAAAAAAAATAAAATGATACCCAGTGGGGAAAAATCAGTTGTTAAAGAAGGGAAAGAGAAGAAAGGGACTAGAGAAAGATAGTATGGTGGTCTAGAGCTGATAAGGTAAGAATCCATGTGCCTTTAGATCGATACTCCTTAGGTGAGACCGCACTTAAATACTTGCAGAAGTCAGTAGGGAGAATTTGAATGCTTGAATGTGATTGTGGAGTTTACCTAGGACAGTTGCTAAGTGTGGGGGAAGTACATTGTGGTCTTGATATCCTGTGATTGATTCTTTCAGTGGTTTACTAAGGGGAATCTGAGTATTGTAGCCTCTAGGATGAAATGAGTTTCTGAAGAGTTTTCAAACCTCTTCACCATGTTTTAGTTCTCTGTTTTGCTTGAGGGCAAGCAAAGGCTAAGTGTGGGGGAGTTGATATATCATGGTTTTTACTAGTTTTAGACCATGATATAAGTGTGTTTTTAGTGTCTTTTGTCTTTGTTTAGAGTCTTTTATAGGTATAATCAGGTTGGGAGCTGAATTGGAGATAATGGAGCATTTTGGAGATTTTTGGAGTGTTTGGCCGAGAGATAGAGTTCACTGTCCGAAACAGAGGAAGGTGTCGATCGTTGCACTCTAGCATCGATCGATGCACCAGCGAGATGGGCCAAAAACTCGGCGGTTTAGAAGAGTGAAGAATTTGCACTTTGATCCAGAAGTTCCTGATATTTACAAAGAAGCCCTTGGCCGAGATTATGCCTATATAATAGAGTTTTTAGTGTTTTATTAGATACGCTATATACTTTTTACCATACACTTCGATAATTAAGAGCAGAGGATTTTAGAGCTTTTTGGGGCTGATTTGAACCTGTTACATCATCTGTATTTTGAGAAGATTTCGAACCCCTTTTACTCTTATTCTTTTATGCAATTTATTCATTCTATGATTATGTTTTCATTATCTATGTCTGAGTAGATTCCTAGTTAGGTTTAGGGTTTCTCACATAGGATTTCATGACTTGCTAGACTTGTTCAAATTCAGTTAAGGATTCAAACTATATCTGTTCTTCAGATTAATTGTGCTTAAAGCTAATTCTAACCTGATCAATTAGAATCTAGATCTTAGGTTGCTAAATACGTCATGGAAGTGGGGTTTAGGAATCTGAACTAATTAAATTGGGCAATTAAACTTTGCGCAAACGGAAGTTTGGTTTAGGATAATTGTGAACATATCAAACTTGGACTTATTGCTAGTTTAATCTGTTAGTTCTCGCAAACGAAAGTTTGGTTTGCTGCACTTAGACTTAGAGAATTATCGCAAAGGAATTTGGTTAATTCTATATCTGTGTTTTGAGTTCTAGAACCGTTCTTAATTAGATCCTTGTTGAATGAACTGTCTGCTTGTCTGATTTCCTGAGAATACCCTAGGCTTGACGCTTTTAATTACTTGCTTCACAACCGTTAATCTCTGCTACTGATTTACTTTCTCGCACCGCAATTTATTTCATTCACTACTTGCTTATTTCTAGTATTTATTCCTACAGTTTGATTCTCTTGAGACCGAGTGTCCCTGTGGATTCGATAACCCTATATACTACTTTGACATTGCTGTTCACTTGCAGTTTAGTATAGGGAAAACTTAGAACCTATCAAAGTTGAATCCAGGTTCAAGAAACCGACCATTGAGACGTCTAAGCCCAACCGACCAAACCCAGGTAAGACCCCTAGCATGTCCCATTATAGAGATATCACATGCTTTAAGTGTCAGGGTAAAGGACATATGAACAAGAGGATGAAGACATGGAGGAACTTGACACAGGGATGCCCATAGAGTATCCCGACTCCGGAGAGCTATTGGTGATCAGGAGAACTCTCAGTGCGCTTGTTGATCCCGAGACGGTTCAACGCGAGAACATCTTCCACACTCGATGTACCGTGAACAACAAGGTATGTAGTCTTATTATTGATGGTGGGTCTTGTACTAACGTGGCCAGCAGGAACATGGTTGATAAGCTGGGTCTGCAAGTGACTAAGCACCTGCGACCGTACCGACTTCGGTGGCTGAACGATGACACGGAGATCATGATCGCATATCAAAGTAACCGTACCTTTCAGCATTGGGCGATATCACGATCACGTAGTATGCGACGTGGTTCCTATGCAGGTTGGACACTTATTGCTCGGCCGACCGTGGCAGTTCGACAAGGAGTCTTTGCACAACGGGTGGATCAATCATTACTCGTTCATGCACGACAAGCGAAAGTACCAGCTCGCGCCTCTTACACCACAGGAAGTGCATGAGATGCAACTACACCTTGCCAAGGATAAGAAGAACCGTAAGACCAATTTAATTATTTCTTCACATTCTGTTTCTAAATCTATTGTTCAGAACACGCAGGTTCTACTAATGATCATCAGGGAGGCTTTACATTCGTGTTCAGACGATGTTGAGCTTCCCCGGGAAGTTGTTTCTTTGTTGGACAAGTTTAAGGATGTCTTTCCGGACGAGATACTAGCCGGCTTACCGCCCATACGAGGCATTGAGCATCAGATCGATCTCGTTCCAGGAGCGGCTCTGCCCAACCGGCCTGCATACAGGGTGAATCCGACCGAGTCCAAGGAACTGGAGAAACAAGTGCAGGACCTCATGTCCAATGGTTACATTCGCGAGAGCCTCAGCCCGTGTGCGGTACCAGTCTTGTTGGTTCCTAAGAAAGACAGGTCTTGGAGGATGTGCGTCGACTGCCGGGCCATCAACAACATCACCATCAACTACCGACATCCCATCCACGGCTGGACGACATGTTGGACGAGCTACACGGCGCGACCGTGTTCTTAAAGATCGATCTACGCAGTGGGTACCATCAGGTTCGAATGAAGGAAGGCGACGAGTGGAAGACGGCTTTCAAGACTAAGCAGGGCATTTATGAGTGGCTGGTCATGCCATTTGGCCTTACCAATGCACCCAGTACGTTCATGCGCCTCATGAACCAGGTCTTGAGGGCCTACATCAGTAAGTTCATCGTGTTTATTTCGATGATATCTTGATCTATAGTCGATGTTTTGTTGATCATCTGGTGCACCTTGAGCAAGTAATAGTGTTGGGATAGTGTCCTGAAATCACACTTGTACTCACTCCTGATGATAGTTGTGTGTCGAGATCAGATATTCGTATAATACTGGGCGGTTGCAATGTTTTGCTAGAAGCCTCTTGCAGTCTGTAAGTTGTAGACTTACTGCCAGTATTATATGATCCTATAGGGTCACACACCTAAGCAAACTGGAAGCATGAAAGTGGGAATGATCATTATGGTAATGATCATACTTATGTGTATTGGATACACCTTTACATAGAGTTTTACAATGTGTGTGTCGATCGATGCATGAGTGCGTCGATCGATGCAGGCTTTTCGTGGAGGTGTAACGATCGACACATTAAGTGTGTCGATCGTTGCATATCGGGTTTCGAAACTGATGTTTCGGATTAATGACACAACCGAGTCGGATTTGTCTGACGGTTTGTGATGTCATTTCCAGGTCGATATATAAGGTCTTATATGGTCGACCTGAACCCTAGCCGTCTTCTCTTCTCTCTGACAGAAAAGCAGAAACACCAGAAACTCTTAGATCCCACAGATCCGGCACTAGCATCCCGTTTCCAGCTTGTGTGCGTGTGTATCTGGTAGAGGCAAGGCATCTGCGTTGCTAACTGATCTCGTTCACCAATTCCGCTGCCAGTTCAAAGGTAAGAACGAGGTTGGTTTTCATTCAATATATCAAACCCTAGATCCTAGGAGGTCCAACAAATAGATACTCTTCGACAGGAGGGTCTTTATGCGAACCTCAAGAAGTGCACCTTCTGCACTGATAAGCTTGTCTTTTTAGGTTTTGTTGTGAGTTCGCAGGGCTTACAGGTTGACCAAGAAAAGATCAAAGCAATTGAGGAATGGCCGACCCCGACCACGATCGGCCATGTTAGGAGCTTCCACGGTTTAGCCAGCTTCTATAGACGGTTTGTGAAGGATTTTAGCACGGTGGCCGCCCCACTTACCGCCCTGATCAAGAAGGACGTCCCGTTCAAATTGGACCAATCGCAGGAGACCGCATTCCAAAAACTCAAGGATTTGTTAACCAATGCTCCTATTTTGGTTTTGCCTGATTTTGATAAGACGTTTGAGATTGAGTGTGATGCTTCAGGTTTAGGGATTGGAGCTGTTCTGACGCAAGGTGGGCGACCGGTCACCTACTTCAGCGAGAAGTTGAGTGGAGCCACGCTCAACTATCCCACCTATGACAAGGAGTTGTATGTGTTGGTTAGATCCTTGGAGACTTGATAGCATTACTTGCTGACCAAGGAGTTTGTTATTCACACCGACCACGAGACGCTCAAGCATCTAAGAGGACAGACAAATCTGAAGAGGTGGCACGCTAAGTGGCTTGAGTTCGTAGAGACCTTTCCATACATCATCAAGTACAAGAAGGGAAAGGAGAACGTGGTAGATGATGCATTGTCCAGGAGATACACGTTGATCAGCACCATGGAGGCCAAAGTCTTGGGGTTTGAACTCATTAAAGAAGATTATGATACTGATCCTGATTTTGGTGAAATTTTTCAGGAATGTAGCAAAGGACCAAAAGGAGTTTTCTACTTGCATAACGGTTTCCTGTTCAGGGGCAAGCGGATGTGCATTCCTCAGGGATCGATGAGGGATCTCCTGATCCGAGAATCCCATGGAGGAGGACTGATGGGACACTTTGGTGTGGACAAGACACTGAGTGTCCTACTAGAGCACTTCTATTGGCCACATCAGAAGCGAGACACAGAGCGTTTCTGCTCCAAGTGCATCACATGCCTTAAGTCCAAGTCCAGGTCACATCCTCATGGTCTTTACTTACCGTTGCCTATACCTAACCGACCATGGGTTGATATTTCTATGGATTTTGTGCTTGGTTTGCCTAAGATCAGGAACAAGGATGCGATCTTCGTTGTGGTCGACCGGTTTTCAAAGATGGCTCACTTCATACCGTGTTCTAAGACGAATTATGCAACCCAGATAGCTGACCTCTTCTTCAAAGAAGTGGTCAGATTACACGAACTGCCTCGGACCATCGTCTCGGACCGTGACCCGATCTTCCTAGGTCACTTCTGGAGGACGTTGTGGAGGAAGCTTGGTACCAAGCTACTGTTCTCGACTACTTGTCACCCACAGACTGATGGACAGGCCGAGGTCGTGAACCGGACTCTCTCAGCCCTCTTAAGGGCCACGGTTGGTAAAAATTTGTCACATTGGTTGGATTGCATTCCTTATGTTGAGTTTGCTTATAATGGTGCCAAACACTCTGCTACTAAGATGTCTCCTTTCGAGGTTATTTATGGATTTAATCCAGATACGCCACTTGATCTGAAGCCACTGCCAGCATTCGAGTTCATCAATCTTGATGGAGAGCGCAAGGCTGAGGCCGTCGCCAAGCTACACCGGGCGGTCAAGGAGAACATCGAGAAGAGGACAGAGCAGTACAAGAAGCAAGCCGACAAACACATGCGACCCGAATGGTTCAGAGACAAGAGGAAGTCCAAGCTTGCCCCACGTGGAGATGGACCATTCCGGGTCCTCAAGAAGATCAACGACAACGCCTACCAATTGGAAATCCCAGGTGAGATGAGCATATCGTCGAGTTTTAATGTTACTGATTTGTCTCCTTATTGTGCTGGTGATACCGTTCTGAGGCCAGAACCTCTTCAAGAGGGTGGGAATGATGAGGACATCAGCTTGGCCGACACTAAGTTGGACGAGCAAGACGGACCAGGCTATACCAAGAAGTTGACCGACCTGTTTCCGACCATGCGAGATGTACCAAGGACGCGCTCGGGACAGAGACAGATACAGGCCGAGTTCAACAATGCCATGGAGCAGCTGATCTCGAGGACAAGCCTAGAAGACATCACGATCCAGCTAGGCCATCTTGACCAAGGACAACCTGTCCTAAACCAGTTGGCCCGGAGGATGATCCACACTGAAGCTAACGGCCCATTTGATCAGACCACGCCCTGGCCCATACTCCGGACGCACGGACCGACCATGATCTTCTACATCGAGCCAGATGATTCTTTGACCGGTCTGCCTCTGGGATAAAGATCATACTCTTTTTCCCTTGTGAAGTTTTGTCCCAAATGGGTTTTCTTCACAAGGTTTTTAACGAGGTGATCTGAGGCCCATTCATTAGAGAGTCAGACCAGCCTCCTCTTTTCTCTTGCGACCAGACCTTCCATTTTTGGTCTTTTCTCTATTTCTTTTATGTCTTTGCTTTTCTTTGGGTAATTTTCGATGGCCCATTAGTTTCTGGTCCATCTTGTAAGTCATAAAACTCTTTTTGATTAATGAAAACACTAAGCAAGTTAGAACCAAGAAAAACCCTACAGGTTTTCGATTTCACTCTCTCTGCGCGGCTGCCCCTTAGACGAGTGGGACTCTTGGCTTTTGCTTGCTGCCTCGATGTTCATAAGTGTTCCTAACGTTCAGTAACTCACAACCACCATTCAACCATCCCTTGACGAGAAGAGAATGCCTTCGGCCAGCTTCTGGTTCCATTCGATCATCACTCACCTCTTCACCCCATTCTCGGCCCATCTCTCTCTCTCTACCATCCATACCATCTCATATCACTGATATTCAAAAAACAGTTTTTCAGAACAGTGGAAGCCCATTACGAATTTCTTGTGATGCCTTTCGGGTTGACTATATTAGAGAGGAAGATGAAATGGAAGAGGAGAGGCTGAAGTCATGAAGACAAAGCCGAGCCTCATTCCTTGAAGAAGCCTTGGTGTTGAGAACAAGCAAGCAAAGCAATGCTTACATGAGCAACAAAGGCAACTATCAAGATGTGCAATGTGCAAAGTTGGGGCAAGATCATCTTGTGCAATGTCAGGGCCAAAGTTGTGAAGTGAAAAGTTGGGGCACTTAGATAATCAGAAGACAAGTATGTGCAAATTTGGGGCCAAACAGATGTCTGTCAAGAATCAGACTCAAGAAGAGTCACATGTGTGTTTAAGGAGGAAAGTGGTTACAAGGACATGTCACACTCACTCTTGGGAGTGTGCTCTCTCTCTCTCCTCAGGTCTGAACACGCCATTAAGAGTGAGGACAAGTCACTTTCAAGTATGAACTCACTAGAAACCAAAATGAAGAGGAGAAGATCCAACCATCCATTCAAAATCAGTTTTCCCTTCAATGAATCAATGGTTGAGATGTGTTCATGATTTATCTTTGTTTATTGTTGTCTTAACCTAGTTGTAAGCCTATTTAAAGGCCTTACACGACCTTGTATACAATTGCTAATTCACAATACAATTCAAGACATATTGTCACAAACAAGTCTTTCTTCTTCTCTCTTCTCTTTTCGGTTCTGTTTTTCCTTTCTCATTGTGTTCTTCAATAAGACACAATGTAAGTGCTTAAGAGACCCGATTTAGGCTGCTTGAAGCAGCCTTAGATCACGCTTGGATAGTTCATTCAATAGCTAATCCAAGTGTGAGAACAATCGGCTCCTACACCTTCATCTTTTAGTTGTTCCTTAAGCTAATTTATGATTCTCTTCCATGTTCATGAGTAAACTCTCCTTGGTGAGATGTTAGGCTCTTGGAAGTGTTTTCATATAGCTAAGGACTCTATTTATATAACTAGATTACTGTCTTTATAAGTACAAACTAGTTATACTTCTTTGACCAGAACCGGTTTCCTTCTTCTTCTTTAACTTGTTTATGTTCTTGTTATGAGTTATGGTTCAGAGCTTCTTATGAATGTCTCATGAACCAAACTAGATGATCATAGCTTCCTCATGGATGCCTCTGAAATTCTAACAGACTAATGCCCCTGCAACCTTACAAGCACTCTTGAACAAGATTTTCAAACCATTCATGAGGAAATTTGTGCTTGTCTTCTTTGATGGCATTCTTGTATACAACACAAGTTTGGATCAACATTTGACTCATTTGCAGGCTGTTTTAGGAGTATTGAGACATAAGAAGTTGTATGCCAATAAGAAGAAATGTTTGTTTGGATTGGAGCAGGTTGAATATTTGGGCCATGTTATCTCAGCTATGGGGTGGCTACGAATGTTAAGAAGACATAAGCGATGAATGCCTGGCCAACTTCTGTGAATGTAAAACAGTTGAGGGGTTTTCTGGGATTGACTGGGTATTACAGACGTTTTGTGCGTGATTATGGGTTGCTAGCTCGTCCTTTGACTACCTTATTGAAGAAGGACTAGTTTGTGTGGACTCATGAATCACAGTTGGCTTTTGAGCAGTTAGAGTCTGCCATGGTTCAAGAGCCTGTCTTGGCTCTTCCCGACTTTAACAAAGTGTTTATATTGGAGTCTGATGCGTCGGGGCTTGGTCTTGGTGATGTGTTGATGCAAGGCAAGAATCCTATAGCCTTCTTTAGTCATGCTCTCACGCCTAGGGAACAACTTAAACCTGTGTATGAAAGAGAGCTCATGGCTATTGTAATGGCTGTGACGAGATGGAAGAGGAGATTTCAAGTTCATACTGATCAGAGCTTGAAATATTTGTTGGAACAGAAGGAGGTGAATCCTGAATATCAGAAGTGGTTGATTTGGTTGCTTGGCTTTGAATTTGAAATCTTTTACAAACCGGGCTGTGAGAATAGATCTGCAAATGGTTTGTCTCGGTGTATGTCGATCTCGACTTTGCTCCTGACCTTGACAGTTCCTATGGCTTTGCAGTGGCAGGATTTGTTTAAAGAGATCACTGATGATGAGGATATTCAGAACACTATTAAAAGGATTCGAGACAAGTCCTTATCTTCTACCAAGTTTCAGGTGATTGATGGGAAACTTTGGTCGAAACATAGGCTTGTCATTCCTAAACGTTCTACTTTTATTCCTTTAATCTTATATGAGGCTCATGATAGTAAGATGGGTGGCCATTCGGGTGTGTTGAAAACATTGAAGAGAGTACAAGCTTCATTTTATTGGGATGGGATTCTAAAAACGGCTCAGAGGTATGTGGCCGAGTGTGTTGTTTGCCAAACACACAAATATTCTACTCTTTCTCATGTTGGCTTGCTTCAGCCATTGCCAATCCCTGAACAGATTTAGGAGGATATCAGTCTTGATTTTGTGGAAGGCTGCCTACTTCAAGTGGAGTTAAATGTGATAATGGTTGTTGTGGCTCGGTTGAGAAAATATGCCCATTTTCTTCCTTTGAAGCATCAATTCAAAGCTGCTGATGTAGCAAGGAAGTTCATTTCCGTGATAGTCGGATTACATGGTTTCCCTAAGACTATGGTATCTGACCGTGACAGCATCTTTCTCAGTGCTTTTTGGGCTGAGAATTTCAAGTTGGCAGGGACACGGCTCAACTACAGTACTGCGTTTCATCCTCATACCGATGGCCAGACCGAAGTTTTGAATCGTTGTCTTGAAACTTATCTCCGATGCTTTGCTTCAGTGCATCTGCGTACTTGGTATCAGTTTTTGGCGTGGGCAGAACTCTGGTACAATAGCTCTTTTCATACTTCCTTACAGACTACACCTTTCATGTGGTCTATGGTCGAGCTCCTCCTCCTATTATTCCTTATGAATTTGGTTCCACTAATATTTTTGAGTTGGAACGTTCTCTCAAGGAGCGTGATCAAATGTTATCTCAGTTGAAGTTGAGCTTGGAACGTGCACAACGGATCATGAAGACACAGGCGGATAAGAAGAGGCCTGATGTAGAATATGAGGTGGGTACCATGGTGTATCTTAAGCTCAGGCCATACCGACAGACTACGGTAGAATATGAGGTGGGTACCTTGGTCGACATCTATTTAAGGAAAGTTTTAAGGAGCCCATACCTCTTGACCACAGACCAGACAAGTCACTCTCACCTTGGGACATGCATAGGAGCTGTCGCTTTCATCCTAGCCGTTAGGAGTCTTGGCTGCAACATCTTTTTGGCCTCATCTCTTTTATTCTTTCTTTATTCTGATTGTTGCCCTAGCATCTTGCATATATAAACACTGTAAAGTCATTTCATAATACAATTTTTGGGGATTTACTCTTCCCTTTACACAGAAACCCTAATCTCTCTCTCTCTAGCGGTGATATATCATGGTTTTTACCGGTTTTAGACCATTATATAAGTATGTTTTAGAGTCTTTTAGTATTTCTTTAGAGTCTTTTACAGGTGTTATTAAGAATATGCACGTTTGGAGCAGAATTGGAGATTTTGGAGCTTTTTGGAGCATTTTGGTGTTTTGACCCGAGAGATAGAGTTCACTGTCCAGAACAGAGGATTGCATCGATCGAGACACATTGTGCATCGATCGACACACGAGCGAGATGGGCTTATCTTCGGCGGTTTAAAGAAGTTTGGATATTGCACTTTAGCCCATAAGTTTCCAGTATTTACAAAGAACCCCCAAGACGTGATTAGGCCTTTATAATTAGGTTTGTACATCAGTTTTTAGATGACGCTTTCATACTTTGAGCTGAGAGTTTTTAGAACTTTTTGGGGCTGATCTGAACCTGTATTGCTTCCTGCTTTTGGAGAAGATTTCGAACCCCTTTATTTCTTACTCTTTTATGCACTCTATTAATTCATTGATTATGTTTTCATTATCTATGTCTGAGTAGATTCATAGTTAGGTTTAGGGATTCTCATTAGGGATTTCATGGCTTGCTAGATTTGTTTATTTCAGTTAAGGATTCATATCATAATTGTTCTTCAATCTAAATTATGCTTAACACTAGTTTCTAACTTGATCACTTAGAATCTAGATCTTAGGTTGTTAAATTGACACGAAAGTGTGATTTAGAATCTGAACTATTTAGGTTGAGCAATTGAATTACTCGCAAATAAATTTGGTTTAATTGAATTGTGAACATATCGAACCTGAACTTAAAGCTAGTTTAATCTGTTAGGAATTACAAAGAAATTTGGATTTTTGCTATTAGACTTAGAGAATTCTCACAACGAAAGTTGGTTAGTTCTAATTCCGTGTTTGAGTTCTAGAACCGTGCTTAATTTGATCCTGACTGATTATCTGATCTGCTTTTCTGATTTCCCGAGGACTCCCTAGACTTAGCGCTTTTAGTTAATTGCCTTCAAACCAATCTTGCAACTTGATTTACTTTTCTGCTTTGCTTTTAGTTTCTCACTACTTTCTCCTAGTTTAACTCGACCGTTCTTTAATCTATCGTTGTCGAGAGTCCTTGTGGATTCGATACCCTACATACTATAATTGCATTAACTGTGCACTTGCAGTAGAATATGATTAAAACTTACAGACTATCAAGTTTTTGGCGCCGTTTCCGGGGACTCTTTTGAGTCTTCGATAGATTTGAACCTAGGGTTTAGACTAGGATTTTTATTTTTTTGTTTTTTTTTGTTTTTTTTGGTTACTAATTATTTATGTGTTTTTCTCTGTCGCAGGTCTGACATTCGCTTAGCATCGATCGTTGCATTCTTTTGAATCGATCGTTGCAGGGCGACTAGAGTTGAATCGATCGTTGCCTCTTAGCATCGGTCGTTGCACTGCGATTACAAACGGTTTATGTAGACGCGTGATACCAGAAGTAATCCGAACTCGAATCTCGTTAATCTCAGACTTGAGGAGCTTGCTAGACTAGATAGAACTAACATGAAAAGTCGACGAGCAAAGATGGTACAATAACGCTTAATTCTGAGACCTGATGCTCAAGGTACCCTAAGGGACCCACAAAATAATCCGTACAATGCTGCTGGGCAACGAATTGATGCTGTAGGGAATGTGATCCCTGAACATGGACAAGGCCAAGGACAAGGCCAAGGTCAAGGTCAAGGTCAGAGACAGATGGTTGTTCATGAGAGGACTCTTGCTGACTATAACCGTCCGGATGAGTTTCATGCTAACCGGTCAGCACTTGTACCTCCTGGTTTTGAGAGGAATGACTTCGAGATCAAGACCATCTACTACTCCATTCTGAGGCAGAATGCCTTCCATGGGTTTCCGACTGAGCAGCCAATGGATCATATTGATGAGTTTGAGGACATAGTCACTGGGATGAAGTATGATGGAGTGAACTATGACTATCTGTTTCTCAAACTCTTCCCCTACTCTCTCGCTGGAGATGCTGCTGCCTGGCTGAAACAACTTCCACCTGGGAAGTTTACTATATGGGATGCTGTGAAGAGTGAGTTTCTGAGGCACTTTTATGATGATGCCCGCTCTGATAAGTCGAGACAGGTAATTCTCACTTTCTCCCAAGGTCCTATAGAGCCTCTTAAAGCTGCTTGGATGAGGTTTAAGAAGAACCAACGAGACTGCCCGCATCATGGATTCACTGAAGTGACATTGCTGGGCATATTCTTTAGAGGTATAGATCTCCCTTACCAAACTGCGTTGGATAATTCCAACAATGGAAATTTCAACACTAGGACTCCTGAGCAAGCTAAGAAATTGATAGATAACTTGGTGAGCAGTAATAGCTACAAGACTGCTGATAGGAGAAGGAAAGAGTCTGGTGGGAAGATAGATAATCTGGAGATAGCTGATATCAGAAGTAAGTTGGACACTGTTTGTAATCTGCTGGCTGGGTGTTAGAATTTCAGATGCATCCATGAGAAAGCTCTGATCATCTAGTTCAGTTCATGAGACATTCATAAGAAGCTCATAACCATAACTTATAACAAGAACATAAACAAGTTAAAGAAGAAGAAGGAAAGCGGTTCTGCTCAAACAAAGACAACTAGTTTGTACTTCAAGAAAGCCATTAATCTAGTTGTATAAAGGAGTCCTTAGCTATATGAAAACACTTCCAAGAGCTTAACATCTCACCAAGGAGAGTTTACTCATAAACAATGAAGAGAATCAGTAGCTAAGAGAACATCCAAGAGAAGAAGTAATAGCAAACTATGAATGATTCTCTCATCATACTTGGACTAACTATGGAAGAGTTATCCAAGCATGATAAGAGGCTGCCTTAAGCAGCCATAACCGTGGCTCTTTAGAGTCTACATTGTATATGAACTTGTATATACAATGAAGAGAAAGAGTGGAACCGGTTACAAGAAGAAGAGAGAAAGAGATAAGAGTTTCTTGTAACAAATGAGTTCTGAATTGTATTGTGAATTACCAACCTTTACAATGTCGTGTGAGGCCTTTAAATAGGCATACAATTAGGTTAAACTCATGAACTAAGGCTTTGAATCACAACCATTGATTTAATGGAGGGAAAACCAAGTTTGAATGAATGGCTGGATCTTCTCCTCTTGTCCAACTCGGGTCTGATGTGTTCAGACCTTGAAAGTGACTTGTCTTAGCCACTTGCTTCTGGAGAGAGAGAGTGCACACTCCCAAGAGTGAGTGTGACATGTCTGCGTAACCACTTTTCTCTTTAAACACACATGTGACTCTTCTTGAGTCCGATTCTTGACAGACTTCTGTTTGGCCCCAACTTTGCACATTCTTGATTGTCTGATTATATAAGTGCCCCAACTTTGCACATCAGAACTTTGGCCCTAACTTTGCACATGATGATCTTGCCCCAACTTTGCACATTGATCATATGTCTGTCTGTGTCTGTGTCTGTGTCTGTGTGCCCCAACTTTGCACATTGCACATCTTGATAGTTGCCTTTGTTTCTCACTTAAGCATTGCTTTGCTTTGCTTTGCTTGCTTGTTCTCAACACCAAGGCTTCTTCATGGAATGAGGCTCGGCTTTGTCTTCATGACTTCAGCCTCTCCTCTTCCATTTCATCTTCCTCTCTAATACTCCCCCGCAAGCTTGGTCGTCGGGACTCCAAAAGACCAAAGAGAGAAGAGGACCAAAGGCCAAGCTTGGAGCTGTGGAACTACCTCATTAAAAACCTCCTTAAGGAAAACCCATTGGGATAAAACCTTAAGGAGGACAAAAAGAGTATAGTCCACATACTCAAGATGTAACTTGACCTTGGTATGAACATCTTCAATCACGGCTACTCCTTTCCTTCATTCCTTAGCATTCCTTGACTTGACTTCTCTTGATATGGACTTTTTTGCTCTTGTTGTGTCTTTTGAAACTTGGAATCAATAGGGCTCCGGCCTTTAACCCCAACTTCCATCATCCTTCTCTTCTTGGAAGAACTTCAAGTCGGTCTCATCTTCCTTTTGGGATAGACTTCAAGGCTTATGGATGCTCCTTGTGGCTCCTTCACTTCCTAATGCTCCTTAAGCATGCCTTTCTCTTCTCCTTATAAACCTTCAACACAAAGGTTTAAAGGAAACTTGTTAAAGTATATGCAATGGCATTTAGGAACATTAGCTATGAATGAAACCTTTAAGTTTGAAACGTTTTAGAGAATTGATTGTAAAACGTTTTATCTTTGAAACACATGATCACAACAAGATACAAAGGAAAATCAAGTCTGAAAACGTTTTGAGAATAAGGTTTAAATTGTTTTTGACTTTGAAAGGATGAAAACATGATCATAATCAAGAGAAACACAACAGTTTGAACTTTCATAGGTTCCAAAACCTTTTGAGAATAGACTGAAAACGTTTTGAGAATTGTAAAAACGTTTTAAACACTTCAAGGTCTATCAAACACTATCAAGTCTTTAGGCAATCTAAGGAAATGTTCAATGAAATGAAAGGAATGACAAGAGAGAGTTTAGAAGTAGCCTGATCATAGTAATGTGAGTTGCGGTTTGGATTTGAGCTTAAACTCCCCCGCACTCTTGAATTGTCCATGGCTCTTCACCATGACTTCACCACTTGTGCAATCTGACTTTGCACAACCAATCTTGAAACACAAGATCACAAAATGAGTTGGGCTGATTCATCGTGTCACTAGCTTGCATATCCACTAGATCTTCCACCATAGCCATCTCTTTGGGTCTGCTATCTTCATGTATGCCTCTTTAGTCATCCATCTTCAAGACAGTCCGGATTGAACTAGGTTGGGCTTGTCTTGTGGTCTTACTCCACTAGTTGAACCACGGTTCTAACACCAACTTAAACAACAAACAAGGCCTCTCCCTTCTTGAATGGATAGAGTATAAACCGCCATTCTCCCTTGGGAAGATCCTTCAACAATAAGCACATCCACCATATTGATGAATGCTCCATGAGGATTTCAGCTAACCCACAACTATCCATGAGGATTTAGGCTAATCCACAACCAATAAGAGAGCTAACTGGTTGTGTTGGAGACTTCTTTAGCTCCTCAAACCACACAGCTACTTAAACATCAAGAGGATTTTTTTTTTTTTTGGCTTATCCACAACCCATATAACAGCTCACTGGTTGGGTTGGAGACTTCTTTAGCTCCTCGAACCACACAGCTACTTAAACATTAGCATGAACCGCCATTAAGACTGATCCTTACTGCCAACAACTCACCATTCCTCCTAAGAACACCTAAACACAAGACAACACTCAAGCAACACAAGTTTGATCAGGACTAATGAGCTTTAAGTTTCTGTGCAAGAATAAGATAGTTCTTTAGGAGTAAACTTTAGAGTAAAATAGAAGTAACCAGAGTATAAAGAGTATGGGATGTCACACAACTCAGATTATGAGAGTGTGCAACAGAGAATGAGAGTATAGAGAGTATGTGAGTTTGGAATGCATAAACTCAGATTAAGAGCATGTAAACCAAACTCAGAGAATAGTAGAATGGGAGAATGGTAGAATGAACCTGAAACACATAAAATAAAAATGTTAGAGAATATGTTTAAGGTTCAGGGACTGATTTTCTTGCTCAGTTTAACTCATAAACATTTCAAAAAAAAAATTCAGGGACTGAGTTTGCTCAGTTTGAAACAAGAAACAAGAACCAGAGAAGCAACAAAGGAAGACACAATCATATGCTCTTGTTCTTCTCTGATTTCTTAACCAACTTGTCATCTCTTCAAAACAGAGAGCCACAAGCATTAAGAGCATGGAACCAAGTAAAAAACAGAAGCTTGGTTCATGAATAACAATGCGGAAGCAAGAGAATGAAAAGTCAGAGTTTTGCTCTCCATCTTAAAATAATTTGCAGCCAAGAATCAAGCCGCTCTGATACCATGTTAGAATTTCAGATGCATTCATGAGGAAGCTCTGAACATCTAGTTCAGTTCATGAGACATTCATAAGAAGCTCAGAACCATAACTTATAACAAGAACAGAAACAAGTTAAAGAAGAAGAAGGAAACCGGTTCTGCTCAAACAAAAACAACTAGTTTGTACTTCAAGAAAGCCATTAATCTAGTTGTATAAAGGAGTCCTTAGCTTTATGAAAACACTTCCAAGAGCTTAACATCTCACCAAGGAGAGTTTACTCATAAACAATGAAGAGAATCAGTAATTAGCTAAGAGAACATCCAAGAGAAGAAGTAATAGCAAACTATGAATGATTCTCTCATCATACTTGGACTAACTATGGAAGAGTTATCCAAGCATGATAAGAGGCTGCCTTAAGCATCCATAACCGTGGCTCTTTAGAGTCTACATTGTATATGAACTTGTATATACAATGAAGAGAAAGAGTGGAACCGGTTACAAGAAGAAGAGAGAAAGAGATAAGAGTTTCTTGTAACAAATGAGTTCTGAATTGTATTGTGAATTACCAACCTTTACAATGTCGTGTGAGGCCTTTAAATAGGCATACAATTAGGTTAAACTCATGAACTAAGGCTTTGAATCACAGCCATTGATTTAATGGAGGGAAAACCAAGTTTGAATGAATGGCTGGATCTTCTCCTCTTGTCCAACTCGGGTCTGATGTGTTCAGACCTTGAAAGTGACTTGTCTTAGCCACTTGCTTCTGGAGAGAGAGAGTGCACACTCCCAAGAGTGAGTGTGACATGTCTGCGTAACCACTTTTCTCTTTAAACACACATGTGACTCTTCTTGAGTCCGATTCTTGACAGACTTCTGTTTGGCCCCAACTTTTCACATTCTTGATTGTCTGATTATATAAGTGCCCCAACTTTGCACATCACAACTTTGGCCCTAACTTTGCACATGATGATCTTGCCCCAACTTTTCACATTGATCATATGTCTGTCTGTGTCTGTGTCTGTGTCTGTGTGCCCCAACTTTGCACATTGCACATCTTGATAGTTGCCTTTATTGATCATGATGAGATCAAATGTGCAAAGTTGGGACTTCATGAGGCGCCAACTATTTGAATAACACAAAGTCTCGGATTGAAGAAGAAGGAAGAGAGCCGTTAGGGTTTTGGGAGAGAGAGAGCCGTTAGGGTTGTGGTCCACACTCTCCATCTCTCCTCTGCCGCGGTTCAAGACACTCTTTGTCTCTTTCCATATTTGGCTTGTACCTTATTAGGTTAAACATTAAGCTCTTTGTAAGACCTATAAAGGGATTGTATAGCCGCAAAAGTAATGCAAGGTTTTTGAGCCTCTCATTCTCTCTCTTTACTCTCTCGCATACTATACTCAAGAACCCTAATCTCTTAAGTTCATACTCTAAAACTATCATGGTATCAGAGCATAGATCTCTATTCTCTTGATTCTCTCTTTGTTTCATCATTCTCTCACGCTTAACCTTATCAATCTCTCGGTTCTTATTTTCTGTCTGAAAACCCTAATTCTCTCTGTCCTAAAATCACTCACGGTCTCTTATTATCTCTGTCCGAAAAACCTAAATCTCTCTTGGCTCTTCACTTGTTCATCAATCTCAACTTTCTGTCCTAAGCTTCAGACTCTCAGCTCTTCTCAGTTTCTCGGTCCTAAAACCCTAGAAACTCGTTTACTCATCTTGGTGCTTAAGTCTTCACGTTTTTCCTTCAGCTGCTTACCATGGAAGACTCTGCTCACATCAGCTCAAGCTTGAGGCCTACTATCATCCCTGTTGTGCTTAAAGGTATCAACTATAGGACATGGCAAAGGACTATCAAGACTGCCATTTGTGGAAGAGGATTGTGGGATCACATCTTGGAGGACAAAACACCAACTGAAGAAGATGTAACCAAGAAGAAGAAGGATGAGGAAACCAAGAAGGCAGAGGCTAAATGGTTTCAAGAAGATCAGCTGGTGCTTGGCTTTCTCCAGAACTCTCTTGACCCATCCATCCTTGAAGCTTATTCTCATTGTGAGACAGCCAAGTCACTGTGGGATACTCTCAAGAAGATTTATGGGGATGTCTCTAATCTCAGCAGGGTTTATGAGGTCAAGAAAGCCATCAGTGAGTTGCGCCAAGAAGACCATGACTTTACCAAGTACCTTGGGAAGTTCTCTTCAGCATGGTCTGAGCTTGAGATGCTAAGGCCTAGTTCTATGGACCCGAAGGTTCTCATTGAGAGAAAGGAGCAAGACAAGATCTTTGGCCTTCTACTCAACTTGAATCCGGTTTACAATGATGTCATAATGAAGATCCTAAGGGAGACTACTCTTCCTGATTTTGAAGAGGTGTGTTCAAGGATCCAAAAGGAGGAAGGAAACATTGGTTTGTTTGGAGGAAAGGGGGAGTTGGTGACTGCCAACAAAGCAGGTTTCAAACCTGAGGAGAAGAAGGCTGCAACTTGTGATCATTGCAAGAGGAAAGGCTACTCCAAGGATAAGTGCTGGATCCTTCATCCCCACCTCAAACCAGCCAAGTTCAAGGACTCAAGGGCAAATGCAAACATCTCCCAAGAAGCTGTGAATGAGCCGGCATCAACTTCAGCTCAAGGAGGGGAGCTTGCACTCTACACCAACACTGAGTATGTTAGGAAGAGTGACCTTGAGGACCTCATCAAGGCTTATGCCTCTAAACTCTCTGGTATCACTTTAATGTCTCATAAATTTCTTGCTAAAATTGATCATAAGTTGGTAGTAGATTCAGGAGCTTCTCACCACATGATTAGTAATGCTAAGTTGTTAAAAGACATTAAACCTGCCCTAGTAAGAGTAACTATAGCTGATGGTCAAGGGATTCCTATAATTGGTACAGGAAAGTTAAGATTGTTTAACAAGGAAAGTGATGCTTTTTATGTTCCTAAGTTTAAGTCTAACTTGCTGTCTGTTAAAAGGATCACTAAAGACTTGAATTGCAATGTTATCTTTGGGCCTAATGAAGTTTGCTTTCAGGATATTAAGAATGGAAAGGTTATTGGAAAAGGTGGTACACAAGATGAGCTTTATCTCCTTGAAGACACTTCTCCAAGCAATCCGAATACCTTAGCTTTTAAATCTTGTTTTTCTTTCAATCAAAATGTCCTATGGCATGCTAGACTAGGACATCCTCATGCTCGTGCTTTGAACTTAATGTTGCCTAATGTTAGCTTTGATCATTCAACTTGTGAAGCTTGTATTCTTGGCAAACACTGTAGAACTATCTTTCCTAAATCAACTACTATCTATGAACACTGCTTTGATCTTGTGCACTCTGATGTTTGGACTTCACCTTGTCTTTCTAGAGATAGGAACAAGTATTTTGTGACCTTCATAGATGAAAAATCAAAATACACTTGGGTAACATTGCTTCCATCTAAAGATAGGGTGTTTGATGCATTTCTAAACTTTCAAAACTATGTTACTAATCAATTTAATGCCAAGATTAAAGTGTTTAGATCAGATAATGGAGGAGAGTACACAAGCCAAAGATTCAAAGCTCACTTGAACAAGTATGGGATCCTACATCAAACAAGCTGCCCACATACTCCTCAACAAAATGGTGTGGCTGAAAGGAAGAACAGACACCTAATGGAGGTTGCTAGATCTATGATGTTCCACACCAACGTTCCTAAGAGGTTTTGGGGAGATGCAGTGCTGGCAGCATGCTATCTTATCAGCAGGATCCCAACTAGAGTCCTTCAAGACATTTCACCATATGAGGTATTGAACAAAGCCAAACCATTTATTGAACATTTACGTGTGTTTGGGTGTGTTTGTTTTGTGTATATCTCAGGAGATCAAAGGAATAAACTAGATGCTAAGAGCATTAGATGTATGTTTCTTGGATACTCCACAACTCAGAAGGGCTACAAGTGTTTTGATCCAAGCAACAACAGGACCTATGTTTCAAGGGATGTTAAGTTCATTGAGGGGCAGAGATACTATGAGAAGAGGGATTGGGAAGGTTTGAAGGATCTCTCAAGATCACCCTCTGATTTGGCTACAAGTTTGAAGTATTGGTTGGATCACTTGGGAAATGACACCCCACGGCCAGAGAAGCCTGAAACAACTACCCAAGAAGCTCAACAAGAGGATACTGAACCAGCAACACACACACATGAACCGGCTGAAGCTCAAGAAGATACTCTACCTCAAGATCAGAACCCAGTGGACTTGGATATGAATGAGGATGAGACGGCTTATCAAGAGGCAGTAGGTAATGAGGAAGTGGTTGAGCAACAGGTTGAGCAACAGGTTCAGCAACTCAGGAGGAGCACTAGGGAAAAGAAAGATCCATCAGAATGGATGAAGACAAGAGTCTACTACAACAACCAAGCAGTAGCTCATCCTAGTCAGTCTATTTGTTCTATTGACTTGCTACCATCTAGTCACAAGGCCTTTCTTGGAAAGATTGAGCTAAACCAGGTTCCTAAGACTTATGAAGAGGCTGAGGGTATCAAGGTTTGGATGGATGCAGTAAAGGATGAGAAAGAAGATATGGAGAGGAACCACACTTGGATTGTGGAGAAGCTGCCAAAAAGGAAGAAGACTGTTAGCTCTAAATGGGTCTTCACAATCAAGTATAAAAGCAATGGAGACATAGAGAGGTACAAGGCAAGGCTAGTAGCAAGGGAATTCACTCAAACTTATGGAGAAGACTATACGGATACCTTTGCACCAGTGGCTAAACTTCACACAGTGAGAATTACATTGAGCTTAGCCACAAACCTCTCATGGAATCTATGGCAAATGGATGTGAAGAATGCTTTTCTACAAGGTGAACTTGAGGAGGAAGTGTATATGACTCCACCACCAGGATTGAAACACTTATATAAGGATGGTGAGGTATTGAGGCTGAGAAGGGCGATTTATGGCTTGAAGCAATCACCAAGAGCTTGGTACCATAAGCTCAGTCATACACTTATGGACCATGGTTTCAAGAAGTCTCAATCTGATCACACATTGTTCACACTTCAAAGTGCTCTAGGAGTGGTGGTAGTTCTGATCTATGTGGATGATTTGATTATCACAGGAAGTGATAATGATGGGATTCAATCCACAAAGGCTTACCTCAAGAGTTCCTTTGATATTAAAGACCTTGGTGAGTTGAAGTACTTCTTGGGCATTGAAGTATGCAGATTCAATGATGGATTGTTTCTGTCCCAAAGGAAGTATGTTAAAGACTTGTTGACAGAAACAAGTATGCAAGATTGCAAGATTGCAAAGACTCCTCTTGAATATGGCTACCAAGTCAATAGAAAGGGGGAGAAATCTGATGAAGTCAAGTTCAAGGATGTCTCATTGTATAGGAGGCTGGTTGGGAAGCTTATCTACCTCACTCTCACAAGACCAGATTTATGCTTTGCTGTGAATCAAGTTAGCCAGCATATGCAATCACCCACAGTGTATCATTGGAGTTTGATTGAGAGGATCCACAGATATCTCAAAGGATCAACTGGACAGGGTATTTGGATGGGTAAGAATGAAAGCACATAAATTGTTGGCTATTGTGATGCAGATTGGGCTGGTGATAAGAGTGATAGGAGATCAACAACCGGCTATTGCACCTTCATTGGAGGCAACTTGGTAACTTGGAAGACAAAGAAGCAGAAGGTGGTATCTTGTTCTAGTGCTGAAGCTGAGTATAAGGCAATGAAGAAGCTTGCAACCGAGTTAACATGGCTGAAGGCTTTGCTTAAGGACTTTGGCATAGAGCAATCAAGTCCAATCACCTTCCATTGTGACAACCAGGCTGCTATTCACATTGCAACCAACTCAGTGTTTCATGAGAGGACAAAACACAGTGAGATTGATTGTCACAAGGTAAGGGAGAAGATTGAAGATGGAACCATTCTGCCTTGTTACACAAAGAGTGAAGATCAGCTTGCAGACATCTTCACAAAGGCTGCTAGTCTTAAGGTTTGCACTCATGTCTTTGGCAAACTAGGGCTGGTGGCTATCCATGATTAGAACTCTCCTGATTCATGAGCAGCATACTCTTTTTCCCTTGATGTGGTTTTGTCCCAAGTGGTTTTCCACATCAAAGTTTTTAATGAGGTGTTGCCATGATCATTCCAAGTTCAGTCTTTAGGGTGATTCCAAAGTCTGAACTTGAGGGGGAGTATTGATCATGATGAGATCAAATGTGCAAAGTTGGGACTTCATGAGGCGCCAACTATTTGAATAACACAAAGTCTCGGATTGAAGAAGAAGAAAGAGAGCCGTTAGGGTTTTGGGAGAGAGAGAGCCGTTAGGGTTGTGGTCCACACTCTCCATCTCTCCTCTGCCGCGGTTCAAGACACTCTTTGTCTCTTTCCATATTTGGCTTGTACCTTATTAGGTTAAACATTAAGCTCTTTGTAAGACCTATAAAGGGATTGTATAGCCGCAAAAGTAATGCAAGGTTTTTGAGCCTCTCATTCTCTCTCTTTACTCTCTCGCATACTATACTCAAGAACCCTAATCTCTTAAGTTCATACTCTAAAACTATCAGCCTTTGTTGCTCACTTAAGCATTGCTTTGCTTTGCTTTGCTTGCTTGTTCTCAACACCAAGGCTTCTTCATGGAATGAGGCTCGGCTTTGTCTTCATGTTTTCAGCCTCTCCTCTTCCATTTCATCTTCCTCTCTAATACTCCCCCGCAAGCTTGGTCGTCGGGACTCCAAAAGACCAAAGAGAGAAGAGGACCAAAGGCCAAGCTTGGAGCTGTGGAACTACCTCATTAAAAACCTCCTTAAGGAAAACCCATTTGGGATAAAACCTTAAGGAGGACAAAAAGAGTATAGTCCACATACTCAAGATGTAACTTGACCTTGGTATGAACATCTTCAATCACGGCTACTCCTTTCCTTCATTCCTTAGCATTCCTTGACTCGACTTCTCTTGATATGAACTTTTTTGCTCTTGTTGTGTCTTTTGAAACTTGGAATCCATAGGGCTCCGGCCTTTAACCCCAACTTCCATCATCCTTCTCTTCTTGGAAGAACTTCAAGTTAGTCTCATCTTCCTTTTGGGATAGACTTCAAGGCTTATGGATGCTCCTTGTGGCTCCTTCACTTCCTAATGCTCCTTAAGCATGCCTTTCTCTTCTCCTTTTAAACCTTCAACACAAAGGTTTAAAGGAAACTTGTTAAAGTATATGCAATGGCATTTAGGAACATTAGCTATGAATGAAACCTTTAAGTTTGAAACGTTTTAGAGAATTGATTGTAAAACGTTTTATCTTTGAAACACATGATCACAACAAGATACAAAGGAAAATCAAGTCTGAAAACGTTGTGAGAATAAGGTTTAATTTTTTTTTGACTTTGAACACACATGTGACTCTTCTTGAGTCCGATTCTTGACAGACTTCTGTTTGGCCCCAACTTTGCACATTCTTGATTGTCTGATTATATAAATGCCCCAACTTTGCACATCACAACTTTGGCCCTAACTTTGCACATGATGATCTTGCCCCAACTTTGCACATTGATCATATGTATGTCTGTGTCTGTGTCTGTGTGCCCCAACTTTGCACATTGCACATCTTGATAGTTGCCTTTGTTGCTCACTTAAGCATTGCTTTGCTTTGCTTTGCTTGCTTGTTCTCAACACCAAGGCTTCTTCATGGAATGAGGCTCGGCTTTGTCTTCATGACTTCAGCCTCTCCTCTTCCATTTCATCTTCCTCTCTAATACTGGGAAGAAAGCTGTCCATTTTGCTCAGGATGTTGAGGTATTTGGAGCTGAAGAAGATAATCAGGAAGAGGATGTGAACTACATTGGTGGCTCTGGATTCCAAGGGAATAGGTTTGGCAATCAGCAAGGTAATAGGTTCTTCAATGGTGGACAGAAGAGTTCTTTCACAAGCAATCAAAACTCTTCTGGATTTGGACAGAATGCTGGTTTTCAGAAACCTTTTCAGCAAGGTAATCAGAGGACTTATGGATCTTCCTCTTACCAAACACCTCCTGCTAATAATTCTCATGAGAGCAAGATGGAGACTATGATGGAGCAGTTGCTGAAAGGTCAGACTAAGAATGTTGTAGACTTCGACAAGAAGTTAGGTGCTGTGTATGAGGATCTGAATGGGAAGTTTGAATCCTTGAGCACACATATGAAGGAGCTTGTTGCTAAGGTTGCGAGGACTGCTGGATATGTTCAGAGGCCAGATGGATCTCTTCCGGGACGGAATGATGCTAATCCTAAGTATCAGTGCAATGCAGTGACATTGAGAAGTGGTAAGGAGCTGTTTCCTGCCCAGAAAAAGCAGTTGAGTGTCGATGAAATTATGGAGATTGAAGAAATGGAAGATGAGATCCGTGGAATTCGCAATGCATCGATCGACACACCTCAGCAATGGTCGATGCAAAGCGAAAACAAGGATGATGGGCCCAAGCTCTACACAGAGGTCGTAACACAGTCGCCCAGCAACGATCGATGCAACACTAGCAACGATCGACGCAAGGCGACTGCAGAGAGCTCAGACGCAGAAAAGCTGAAAAAGTCGAATGAAAGGTCTACAAGCCTAAGGTACCTTTTCCTAAGAACCCCAGGAAGGCTAAGAACGATAAGCAGTATGCCAAATGCAAGGAGATCATTAAAAAGGTGAAGATTGAAGTGCCTTTGATTGACTCTATGGAGACTACTCCTGTGATGAAGAGATGTCTTAAGGACTTACTTACTGGTAAATGTTCTGATGAGGAGAGTGTAATGATGATCACAGAGGTATGTAGTGCAGTGATTCAGAGCAGAATTCCTGAGAAGTTGAAAGATCCATGGAGCTTTGTGTTGGATTGTGCTATCTACATGGAAAGATTTGAAAGATCTCTATGTGATCTTGGTTATAGTGTGAACCTTATGCCCTTCTCTGTTGCCAAGAAACTTGGGATGACTGATTTCCTGCCCACTAGGATCTCACTGGTTTTAGCAGACAGAACAATCAGAATTCCTGAAGGAATATTGGAGGATGTGCCTATAATGATTGGCCAATGTGTGATTCCTACTGATTTTGTGGTTCTGCAGTATGGAGAGGAACCAAAGGATCCACTGATTTTGGATAGGCCTTTCTTGGCTACTGCGGGTGCGATGATTGACTGCCAGAGAGGTAAGATAATTCTCAATGTGGGTGATCTGAAGATGAGTTTTGATATGGACAAACTGGTGAAGAGACCAACCATCGACGGACAGACCTTTTATGTGGACACACTCAGTGATTTTCCTGCAGAATACTTTCATAAGTAACATGCTGAGGATCCACTGGAGAGAGCTTTACTGAGCTCTATAATGGAGCTGGAACACCTGCAAGACGAGCCCGCAATCTGCTATGCGAGGCTAATGGATTCCGCTGAGCAAGTGATGCAGTTAGATGTGTCTGACGCGACTTTGCATCGATCGACACAGCATAAGCATCGATCGTTGCAAGTCGACAGAGACTGGGCAGAGGAAAAAGCTCCGAAAATTGAGCTGAAACAACTTTCATCCGGGCTAAGGTACGCATTTCTTGGACCTAATTCGACATATCCAGTGATTGTTAATGCTAGTTTGAACAACGCAGAGCTCACTTTACTGCTAAGCAAGCTGCGCAAACATCGCAAAGCTCTTGGCTATTCTCTTGATGACATTTCAGGTATCTCTCCGGAGCTGTGCATGCATCAGATACATCTTGAAGACGAGTCTAAGACATCTGTTGAGCATCAGAGGAGGCTTAATCCTAATCTACGGGAAGTGGTAAAGAAGGAGATCATGAAGCTCATAGATGCTGGGATCATCTATCCAATTTCAAACAGCGATTGGGTTAGTCCAGTCCATGTAGTGCCTAAGAAAGGTGGAGTTACAGTAGTGAAGAATGAGAAGAACGAGCTGATTCCTACAAAGACTGTGACTGGACACCGGATGTGCATAGATTACAGGAAGCTCAATGCTGCGACAAGGAAGGATCATTTCCCTTTACCTTTCATTGATCAGATGCTGGAGAGGTTAGCAAATTACCCTTACTATTGCTTCCTCGATGGATATTCAGGTTTCTTCCAGATCCCCATCCATCCAGAGGATCAGGGAAATACTACTTTTACTTGTCCATATGGCACATTTGCATACCGCATGATGCCTTTTGGACTTTGTAATGCACCAACCACCTTCCAGAGATGCATGATGTCCATATTCACTGATATGATTGAGGACTTTATGGAGGTGTTTATGGATGACTTTTCAGTCTACGGGTCATCTTATAATGAGTGCTTGGATAATTTGTGCAAGGTACTAGCTAGATGCGAGGAGAAGCACTTAGTTCTTAATTGGGAGAAGTGCCATTTCATGGTCAGAGATGGCATTGTACTTGGACATAAAGTGTCTGAAGCAGGGATCGAAGTAAACTGCGCTAAGATTGAGGTAATGACCAGCCTTCAGGCGCCTGATTCTGTGAAGTCTGTGAGGAGCTTTCTTGGACATGCTGGTTTCTATAGACGGTTCATCAAGGACTTCAGTAAGATTGCTAGACCACTAACTGCTTTGCTGTGTAAGGACACCAAGTTTGAGTTCAATGCAGATTGTCAGACTGCATTTGAACATATCAAGCAGGCATTAGTGAGTACTCCTATAGTTCAGCCGCCATATTAGGATCTACCTTTCGAGGTTATGTGTGATGCGAGTGACTACGCTGTAGGAGCTGTTTTGGGGCAGAAGAAGGACAGAAAGCTTCATGCTATTTATTATGCCAGCAGGACACTAGATGATGCGCAGAGAAACTATGCCACTACAGAGAAGGAGTTGTTGGCTGTTGTCTTTGCATTTGAGAAGTTCCGCCCCTATCTTGTTGGCTCCATGGTGATTGTACACACTGATCATTCAGCCCTGAAGTATCTGATGCAGAAGAAAGATGCTAAGCCAAGATTGTTGAGATGGATTCTGTTGCTTCAGGAGTTTGACATTGAAGTGAGGGACAAGAAGGGAGTTGAGAATGGAGTTGCTGACCATCTTTCAAGGATGCTGGTTGAGGAAGACATGCCCATTAATGATTTCTTGCCTGAGGAGAACGTCAATATGATCGAGACAGTGTTTCAGACGGATTTGGACAGAAATTTGCAAAACTGTCGGATTAATCGCATTGCGTCGATCGATGCCACATCTGTGACGATTGATGCATGTGTTGAGGCTGCGACGATCGATGCTACCTTATGTGACGATCGTTGCAGTGCGGATACAGACCCAAAACCTTTCACAGTTCAAATTGGAGACTATGACTTCGAAGTATATGCTGTCACGACCATCGATCGACCCTGGTACGTAAATATAGCTAATTACCTGGCTGCAGAGACTGAACCGGATGATTTGAAAGGGTATGCAAAGAAGAAGTTCTTCAGGGAGCTCAGACGATACTACTGGGATGAGCCTTATCTCTATAAGCACTGTTCGGATGTCTTTACAGGAGATGCGTTGCTGAATCAGAGGTTCCAGCTATCCTATTCCACTGTCATGGATCAGATTATGCTGGACATTTTGCTACTTTCAAGACCGTGTCTAAGGTTCTGCAAGCAGGTTTCTGGTGGCCTACAATGTTTGCGGATGCTCATTCCTTTGTTTCTCAGTGTGATGCCTGTCAAAGGAGAGGGAAAATCAGTAAGAAGCATGAGATGCCTCAGAATTTCATTCTTGAGGTTGAGGTTTTCGATTGCTGGGGCATAGATTTCATGGGTCCTTTTCTCTCATCCTATGGGAATAAGTTTATCTTGGTTGCTGTGGACTATGTGTCTAAATGGGTGGAAGCAATAGCTAGTCCAAACAAATGATTCTTCGGTGGTTATTAAGCTGTTTAAGACCATCATATTCCCTAGATTTGGAGTACCTCGGATAGTAATTAGTGATGGAGGATCTCATTTCATTAATAAGGTCTTCGAGAAGTTGCTACAGAAGCATGGAGTTCATCACCGAGTTGCTACTCCTTATCACCCTCAGACTAGTGGACAGGTCGAGGTTTCTAACAGACAGATCAAGGAGATCTTAGAAAAGACAGTTGGGAAAACAAGGAAGGATAGGGCAGCAAAGTTGGATGATGCACTATGGGCTTACCGGACTGCATTGAAGACACCACTTGGGACTACTCCTTTTCATTTGCTGTATGGAAAAGCATGTCATCTGCAAGTAGAGCTTGAGCACAAAGCAGCATGGGCTGTGAAGCAGATAACTTCGATCTTAAGTCTGCTGCAGAGAGGAGATTGGTGCAACTTAATGAGTTGGATGAGATTAGACATTTTGCTTATGAGAACTCAAAGCTGTACAAGGAGAGGACTAAGGCTTATCATGACAAGAAGATTGTCTCTAGACAATTTGAGCCTAATAATCAGGTACTTTTGTATAACTCTCGTTTGCAATTGTTTCCAGGTAAGCTGAGATCAAGGTGGTTTGGTCCTTTCACAATCAAGGAGGTACGTCCTTATAGAGCTGTCATTCTAATCAGCCAGGAAGGTAAATAATTTACTGTAAATTGACAGAGAGTAAAGCATTATTGGGCTAAAGCCGAGATTCCAGAAGGTCAGATTTTGCTTCTGGATGTTGCACCCTCTGTCTGATTAAGCTAAAACGTCAAGCTATTGACGCTAAAAGAGCGCTGAGTGGGAGGCAACCCACTGTTTCGTTTTTGATATTCATTTTTGGTGTTTTTGTTAGGATTTTACGTTTGTTTTTGGTTTTGGTGAGTTTTGTCTGCAGGTCTCGACGAAATCGCAATGCAACGATCGATAGGCCCTGTGTGTCGATCGTCACAACATGAAAATCGCATTGCAGCGATCGTTGTGGACCTGAGCAACGATCGACTCATATTGCAATCGCCTTGCAACGATCGTCGCATTTATGCGTAACAATCGATGCATGAGCGAGACAGGTAAAAATCAGACAGAACTTAACTCATCCCTTAACATTTTTCCTTTCTTTTACCGATCCTTAGCTAGACACTACTGGGGACAGTGTGTTTCAAGTGTGGGGGAGGTGGTACTGACTTTCATCTTTCTGTTTTCTTAGAGTCTATTGATCATGATTACAACAATGTGCTAAGGCTGTGCATTATCAAAATGTGCACAAGTATTGCACATTGTTGAAGTGCAAAGTTGGGGACTTCTTGCTATCATCAAGTGGCGCCAACTATTATCAAGACACAAGACTTAGGGTTTAAAGCAAAGGTGATCGTTGGAGTGAGAAGAGGAGCCCGCTGGTGAGGACCACAAAGGGGGACCACTCTCTCTCTCTCTCTCCTGCCCTTGGTTCAGACTTGCTCAGACTTTGTCTTATCTCATTTTGTCTTGTTTCCCCTTTAGGTTAAACATTTTAGGACTTGTATCACCTATAAATATGTTGTAACACCTAAAGGAATCAATAAGGTTTTTGAGTCTTATTCTCTCATCTCTCTTGTGCCTCCATCTAGCTCAAGAACCCTAGTTTCTAAACATGTTCAATCTCTAAAAATATCATGGTATCAGAGCATTGATCTCTATTCTCTTAATTCTCTCTCTTTATTCTTCATTCTCTCGGTTCCATTAATCTCTCGGTTCAAAACCTTAATACTCTCACTCTTCATTCTCTCGGTTCTACAGCTCTTATACTTCCATCTCTCTCTGTTCTTCACTTGTTCTCTTCATTACTCTCTGTCCTAAAACCTAAAAGCCTGTTCTAAGCTTCAGTCTCTCGGTCCTCCTCAGTTTCTCAGTCTTAAACCCTAGAAACTTGTTAACTCTTCTCGGTTATTCAAGACTTCAACTACTCTCTCCAGTCTCTCACCATGGAAGACTCAGTTCACATCAGCTCAAGCTTGAGGCCTACTGTCATCCCTGTTGTGCTCAAACGTATCAACTATAGGACATGGCAAAGGACCATCACGACTGCCATTTGTGGAAGAGGGCTGTGGGATCACATCTTGGAGGACAAAACACCAACTGAAGAAGAAGGATGAGGAAACCAAGAAGGAAGAGGCTAAATAGTTTCAGGAAGATCAGTTAGTTCTTGGCTTCCTCCAAAACTCTCTTGACCCATCCATCCTTGAAGCTTATTCTCATTGTGAGACAGCTAAGTCACTGTGGGACACTCTCAAGAAGATTTATGGAGATGTTTCTAATCTGAGCAGGGTGTATGAGGTGAAGAAAGCCATAAGTGAGCTGAGACAAGAAGATCATGACTTTACTAAGTATCTTGGGAAGTTCTCCTCAGCATGGTCTGAGCTTGAGATGCTAAGGCCAAGTACCATGAACCCTAAGGTTCTCATTGAGAGAAAGGAGCAAGACAAGATCTTTGGCCTTCTACTCAACTTGAATCCGGTTTACAATGATGCCATAATGAAGATCCTAAGGGAGACTACACTTCCTGATTTTGAAGAGGTGTGTTCAAGGATCCAAAAGGAGGAAGGAAACATTGGCTTGTTTGGAGGAAAAGGGGAGTTGGTGACTGCTAACAAAGCCGGTTTCAAACCTGAGGAGAAGAAGGCTGCAGCTTGTGATCATTGCAAGAAGAAAGGCCACTCCAAGGATAAGTGTTGGATCCTTCATCCCCACCTCAAACCAGCCAAGTTCAAGGACTCAAGGGCAAATGCAAGCATCTCTCAAGAAGCTGTGAGTGAACCAGCCTCTACTTCAGATCAAGAAGGAGAGCTTGCACTCTACACCAACACTGAGTATGTTAGGAGGAGTGACCTTGAGGACCTCATCAAGGCTTATGCCTCTAAACTCTCTGGTATCACTTTATTATCTCATAAATTGCTTGCTAAAAATGATCACAAGTTGGTAGTAGATTCAGGAGCTTCTCACCACATGATTAGTAATGCTAAGTTGTTAAAAGATATTAAACCTGCCCTAGGAAGAGTAACAATAGCTGATGGTCAAGGGATTCCTATAATAGGTACATGAAAGTTAAGATTGTTTAACAAGGAAAGTGATGCATTCTATGTTCCTAAGTTTAAGTCTAACTTGCTGTCGGTTAAAAGGATCACTAAAGACTTGAATTGCAATGTTAAGAATGGAAAGGTTATTAAAAGAGGTGGTACACAAGATGAGCTTTATCTCCTTGAAGACACTTCTCTAAGCAATCCGTGTTAGAATATGAAGATTTGGTTGGGAGAATGAAGTAGAATCAGGAAGTATTGAAGAGAGAAGCACAGAAACCCTATTAGGGTTCTTGCGCCGAGTAGAGAGAGAGTGTAGAGAGATTGTGAAATGAGAGAAGAATCTTTCTCATTAGATTATTCTGAAATGTTTACAAAGCATATATATAGGCTACAACTAGGGTTAGACATAAACAAACAATATACATAAGTAGAAACAAGACAAGAACCCTTTTGGAGTGAGAGAGTCCAATCCGGGTAAGTAGTGAAAGTGACATCTATGCGCTTTGTTCTTGGCTGATAGTGACTGGTCCTTGTGCTCAGTCTGAGCAGGTCTTGGTCCTTGTTCTAGCCTAAGACTGACCTGATCATAACTCTTTTGGCTGTTGCTTCTAACGGTCATATTCAAATATTGGCGCCTCAATATCACACATAATCCGGATGATCTTAAGCATAACAATGTGCCCCAACTTTGCACATTGTTATCTCAATCATGTCTTCATATCAATACTCCCCCTCAAGCTTGAATCTCATAGAGGTTGAGATCAAGCTTGGAACCATGAAGACTCACCTCATTAAAAACCTAAGCATAGAAAACCACTTGGGACAAAACCATGCTTAGGGAAAAAGAGTATGAGTTTCAAGGCTTAGGGAAATAAATCTGAGGAGGGTTTATGAATCCTAGCCTTGAGTGAATAGACTCACAAACCTTTTGACTTGCTGTCTTGGTGAAGACATCAGCAAGTTGATCCTCACTCCTTGTAAAGCATGGCAACACAATTCCTTGCTCTATCATCTGTCTTACTTTGTGGCAGTCCACTTCTATATGCTTGGTTATTTCATGGAAGACTGAGTTTGAGGCAATGTGAATGGCTGCTTGGTTATCACAGTGCATAGTGATTGGTGATGAAGTCTCAATCCCCAAGTCCACAAGAAGACCCTTGATCCATGCCAATTCGGTTGCAAGCTTCCTCATTTCTCTATACTCAGCTTCAGCACTTGAACATGATACTATCTTCTGCTTCTTGCTCTTCCAAGTGACAAAATTACCTCCAATGAAGGTGCAATACCCAGTAGTAGACCTCCTGTCCACTCTATCTCCTGCCCAATCAGCATCACAATACCCAACTATCTCTGTGCTTTGATTGCAACCCATCCAAATGCCTTGCCCGGGAGTACCACTTAGGTATCTGAGTATCCTCTCAACCATGTCCCAATGATGCATCTTTGGTGCTTGCATATGTTGACTTATCTGGTTCACAGCAAAGCACAAATCAGGTCTGGTTATGGTTAAGTAGATTAGCTTACCAACAATTCTTCTGTATTGAGTGATGTCTTCAAATGGTCTGTCTTCAAGCTCCCCCTCTCTTATGACTTTGTAACCTTCCTCCAATGGTGTCTTAGCTGGTCTTGATCCAATCTTTCCTGATTCAGACAACAAATCAAGTGTGTACTTCCTTTGAGATAAGAAGAGTCCTTCATTAGACCGACAAACTTCTATCCCAAGGAAGTACTTTAGAGTACCAAGATCCTTAATATCAAACACTGATTTAAGATAAGCTTTAGTTTCTTGAATACCTGACTTGTTACTCCCTGAGATGATAATGTCATCAACATAAACAAGAATGACAATGATACCTTCCTGATCTTGTAGAGTGAATAAAGTATGATCTCCTTCAGACCTCTTAAAACCTTTTTGCATAAGTGTTGAACTCAGTTTTTGATACCAGGCTCTAGGTGACTGTTTTAATCCATAAATAGCCTTCTTGAGTCTCAACACCTTCCCTGGTTTCACAATGCCTTCAAGACCAGCAGGTGGTGTCATGTATACCTCATCTTCAAGTTCACCTTGAAGGAATGCATTCTTGACATCCATTTGCCAAATTTCCCAATCAAGGTTTGTTGCTAAAGACATAATGATCCTCACTGTGTGGAGCTTAGCTACTGGTGCAAAGGTGTCCAAATAATCCTTCCCATAGGTTTGAGTAAAGCCTCTTGCAACCAACCTTGCTTTGTATCTCTCAACTTCTCCATCACTTCTATATTTGATAGTGAAAACCCATTTAGAAGTCACTGCCTTCTTTCCTCTTGGAAGTTCAGCTTCATACCAAGTTTCATTGTTCTCCATTGCTTTGGTCTCTTCATCCACAGCTTGCATCCATCTCTTATCTCCCTTTGCTTCTTCATAGGTTGTTGGTACATGTTCTTGATCCAACTTCCCAATGAACACTTGATGCTCCAAGGGTACATGAGCTAAACTGCAAATGGCTTGGATGGGATGGGCTACTGCATTGCTGTTGAAGTAGACCCTAGTCTTTTTCCATTCTGATGGATCCTTTTTCTCCCTTGTACTCCTTCTTAATACTTGAACTTGTTGTTGATCATTTACAGCCGGCTGATCCATCTCTTCATTTTGACGATCCAATGCTTCATTTTGATGATCCAACTCTTCTGGTTCTTCCTCCTGCTCCTCATTTTCAGCTTGGTCATGTGTAGAAGGATCAGCTGCTTGCGGTTATGGTGCTGATCCATGAGTGTCCCCCTCATGATCAAGATGGGAATGTGGAGGAGTTTCTGAAGTTGAAGCTGGAACTGATGGAGAGGTACTAGTCTTAGCCGGTTGTTGATGCATACTGATGCCAAGATTCTCCAATATCATCCTTAGGTTAGCCGCCCTATCTGATTGAGAATTTGGTATATCTTTCAAACTATCCCAATTCTTCTCATCATAGAAACTCCTTGTCTCCATGAATTTTACATCTCTGGAGACTAAAACCTTTCTTGTTTCAGGTACATAACACTTGTAACCTCTTTGTGTTGTAGAATAACCAATGAACATAGCTTTGGTGCTTTTTGCATCCAACTTATCCCTTTGTTCACCTGGTATTAACACAAAGCAAAGACATCCAAACACACGTAAGTGATCAACTAATGGATTGGTTTTGTTTAGTACCTGAAATGGAGATTGATCCTTGAGAACTTTTGTTGGAGTTCTGTTGATCAAGTAACAAGCAGTCATGACTGCATCTCCCCAAAACCTCTTAGGAACACTCTTGTAGAACATCATGGACCTTGCTACTTCCATTAGGTGTCTGTTTTTCCTCTCAGCCACTCCATTTTGTTGTGCAGTGTATGGACAGCTTGTTTGATGAAGAATCCCATGCTTGGATAAGTGTTGTTTAAAGGCATTGCTTGTATATTCACCACCATTATCTGATCTAAAAATTTTGATCTTAGCATTGAAATGATTAGTAACATGGCTTTGAAAATTCATAAAAGCTTCTAACACTCTATCCTTAGTTTGCATCAATGTTATCCAAGTATACTTAGATTTTTCATCAATGAAAGTGACAAAATACTTATGGTTCTCTCTAGAAAAACAAGGAGCAGACCATACATCTGAGTTAACTAGATCAAAGCAACTTTCATAAGTAGTTTTAGAGTTTGGAAAAACAGATTTGCAATGTTTACCAAGGATACAAGCCTCACAATCATCATTTTTAAAAGAAACAGAAGGTAATAAGAGTCCTAAAGCCCTAGAGTGTGGATGTCCTAGTCTAGCATGCCAAATAGAATCATCCACACCAACACAAGTAGATAAAGGAGTAGATAAAGCAGCAGATAATTCAGAAGAGGGATTGGTGTCTTCAACCATGTAGAGCTCATCCTTTGTCACACCTTTCCCAATCAACTTACTTGTTTTAATATCCTGAAACACAACATCATTAGGACTGAAAATAACATTGCAATTCAAATCAGTGGCTATCCTTTTTACAGAAGCTAAGTTTGATGTGAAACTAGGCATAAAGAAGGCTTTAGATTCTTTGTTAAACATTTTCAGATTTCCTATGCCTTGTATTGGAATTTTATCACCATTTGCAATCACTACACTTCCTAAGGCAGGTTCAACATTGTTTATCAACCTAGAATCACTTATCATATGATGAGAGGCTCCTGAATCAATAATCAAAGGTTTCAGTTTGTTTGATGCATAAAGAGAAGTACCAAGGGCCATACCAGAGTTCTCCTTGAGAGCTTTGATGAGAGCCTCAAGGTCTGACCTCCTTACCACATCATTCTCAGCAGTCACAGCTGGTGCTTGATGAACCACCATTGCTCTTCCTTCATCACATTGCTGCATTGAAGAAGAACCTGGTCCAGCTGCACCATATGAGTAGTTTGCCCTTTGATCTTTGAACCTGTTGTTGTGAGATGAGGGTCTGAGGTTAGGGTGAAGGCGCCAGCATCTTGAAGGATTATGAGTTTTTCCATGGTTCAATTCTCAGATTGCAACCTAGCACATAATCTTAAACAGATCTAGGTTCTTGTAATCGAATCATAAAACAAACCTGATCTTTACCTTTGCAGCGGAATGATTGGTGGTAATGACAAGATCAGATTAGAACAGATGAGAACCGGTTCCTCCTTGGTATCCACACTCTTACAAGCGAGGGATGGCTGCTAGACCGAGATGGAAGAACAACAAAGAGAGAGGCTCGAGGGAGAGAGACCGCGGCTGCCTCCACCAAATCGCCAAAAACCATTAGTGTTGCAAACCCTAGGGTTGCAATCTAATTTGTCTCACTAATGGGCCCAAGTTTAATTAATTAAACTAATGGACCATTAATCTTTTGGGCCCAAGACACAAATCAGACAAAAGCCCATTTGTTGTCTGCCCAACTCTCTGTACAAATACAGTAAATGCCTTAGCATCTTACCGTATTAATTCCATCTTAACTTTCCCGTTAGCTATGGTGTGTGACCCTTTGGGATCATACAATACTGGTAATAAGTCCTAAACTTATAGATCAAGAGCGGACTCTAGCAAGCCATCATGATCACCCAGTATTTATGACTTATGTCTGATCTCGACATTTATCATACTTTCTAGAGATAGTACAGTAGATTTCAGGACATTCCCAACAATCTCCCACTTGTACTGGAATCCTACATTCCCTAGTCCTTTTGTCTTAATATCTCGATCTGGCATAAGGCAAGATACGTGTCATCCTTATATAGCCATACCATGTTCATCGGACCAGATTTGATACTGACAATGCAAACGACTTGGGCAAGTCCGTTTGGGAGTGGCCACTCTCTTACCAGCTATCAAGTCTCCGATTGGCCTAGAGATATTACCTCCGTTAAACGGCAGGGACAAATCCCATCTTGTTCCATCACTATGAACTACACGCTTCATAATACACCCAACCAAGGTCCTTATAGCTCCCAGTTACGAAACAGCGTTAGACAATGATCAAAGTGCATCAATCCATGTGCAGCCACATGCATGCGAACTCAGGTCTAAGGACTATACTCTATAGTCGTATATGAGAACCTCTTATGACACAGATATTAATATCTTGTAGAGTTCTCATCAGCGGGCCATGTCCGGTCATATGCTCCCCTACATATACCTATGTGTCGACTTTGATGCCGCGCATCTATGACCCCTCGAAACTTGGTCATAAGTCTCAACACAATCTAGTCTCAAGTGGTTGTTGGTGTTCCAATTTCAACAACCTTCGACTATGGACACTATGATTTATGTCATTTCGTTAAATATGGGGTTTCAGGATCAAGTCTTACTCATGTACTTCGATGGCCCATATATAATGACATGAATCATTTTGGAACGATTATTTATATCACAGTTAAAATAATCCAGAAATCATAGATTTCATAAACATAAAATATTATGTTTACATGAACCTTTCAAAATAACTAAGTAAAGCCCTTTACAAACTCCCACTGAAATTAAGACTACATCTTAATTTCACTCATCCTACAGCTACAGTCCGCGACTCGTGCTTAGGCATAAGGAGTGGCTTCGTTAATAGATTAGCAACGTTCTCATTCGATGAAACTTGCTTATCTACTTAACACCTCTGCCATTTATCTCACGGAATAGGTTATACCTACCCTCAAGGTGTTTGGACCTCTGATGTGCAGCTAGTCTCATCTATGCTGGGAATCACATCAAGTTCAGTGATGAACTCTTCTTTCCAAACAACCTCTTTCGCCGCTGCGAAATGTTCAGCTTAAGTCATGGAGTCAGCAACAGTGCCTTGCACCGCCAGTCAGACACAAGATATAGCCGGACTGTGACCGGGAATTATCTTTGTCTATTGGAAACTTGCCTTTCAGACTCTATCGACTTGTGGCACCTCACTTTCTCCGTAAACCAAGAACTTATCCTTAGTATTCCTCAAATACTTTAGGATATTCTTTACGGCAATCCAGTGATTCTTTGCTGGATTTGACTGGTCTTTACTTGTCTTGCTTAACATTAAAGCAACATCAAAACAAGTACGTGTCATGGCATACATGATAGATCCAATTGCCGACGCATATGGAATCCTATCCATGCATTCAAGCTCAGAAGTTATCGTAGGACACTGCTTCTTGCTTAACGTATTGCCATGTGACATTGGCATAAAACCCTTCTTGGATTGCTGATTAGGTGTAGGACTTTGTCAATTTAAGAATCCTGACTTTGTCCTACCAGCTCTTTTGGATCTCTATCTTTGGATCCAAAATCCAAGAACATACGTGGTTTTACCCATGTCAATCACAAAACCAACTCCCAAGCCAGTCCTTTACCGACTGCAGCATTGGGACGTTATTTCCGAGAATCAGTATGTCATCGACATACACTATGAGAAATGCAACATCGCTCCCACTTATCTATTAGTAAACGCACAGTTCCGCTTCGTTCCTGTTCAAGTCAAAACCTTGACTACTTCAACAGAACGAAGATTCCAACTCCGATATGTTTGCTTCCATCCATGAATGGATCAATGAAGCTAACTTACACATAGTGTAATTTTCGGAGTCCGGGCTCACTTTCGCTTCTTTGAATTTCGCAGATTCGTCGCTTTCAATGATCATCAGATCATGCGAACTTTCAATGATCATCAGGTTCAACTAATGACGAGAAATCACTCTCGAATTAGTAACTGATTCATTCAGATCTGCGAACTTCAGGCTTTACAGGTGTAGATTCTACAGAAATCTGTAAATCCATCCGCTGGGAGTTACGCTTTTACTCCCACTGTTCTTCTTGGAAAGTAACTTCCCTTCTTAGAAAACAGAATGGACGTAAAAGGTAACAAGCTTTGGTTTCCCTAGGACAACCAGCGAAGTAGCACAACTACAAATACTCAGTAAAGACGAATTTGGATCATTTCCAATCCACATTTATGTGGTGTATTTCAACTGATATTAGTGGAACTATTTCAGCGTAAACTTAGATATTACTAGAGCGTTATTCTTAAAGAATATCATGGAAGATTCGTGTGACTCATCTTTAATCATTTCTAATAAGATCTGATTCTTTCTCACAGAAACACCTCCAGGTTTTCAGGAGAAATGAGCTGTGAAACGACTTCACACTCATTCAGATGATCACACCATCAATGACTTAAGTATTCTCACTCGTGATCTAATCCAGAGTCTCAATACTTTTGTCACTCAGATTCTATACCTCATTTTGGAACTCTTTCGATCATATCAAAGAATTCCGACTTGTGTCTCATCAAATGAACACAGTCATACTCACTGAAGCAATCAGTAGAGACAATGAAGTACAGGAAATTTTCTCTGGCATTACTGCTCATCGGACCACATACATGAGTATGTTCAATGTCCAATAAGCCTTTGGGCCTTTCTCTAGCTCGGCTAAGATGGGCCCTTTTCTTTTGGTCCAGTAAGCAGAATTCAAGTCTCATAAGATATCCATTCAAATGAGCCCAAAAGTCCATAACTATGGGGTTTCTGAATCCGACTTACTCTATTTGACCAAAACATTTATGCCAAGAAAAATCAGGTTTAATTCATCAGATTTAAACCAATTCGGTATTTATGTTACATTTAGGCATTCTTTGGTTTAAGATATAAAACCCATTCCTTGAATAGGGTGCTACAATTAATATTTCATTAAGATCAAAAGAACAAAACTTGTCTTTATCAAAATGAAAAACATTCAAATTCTTTACAAGAAAATGAAAGACAACTCTGCGTAAAGCAGGTACATTGTAGCAATTACTTAATACAAAACCAAGCCTCAAAGGGATCTATAAGTGAAAACCCTACGGCTGAGGCAGCATCCCAAGCTCCTTCCAGACACGCAGTTCCACTTGCCCTTCCTTCAACGTTCTACTGTTGCTCAGGCTCTGCATATTATAACAAATATCAGTGCCACAACCAGTATCCAATACCTATAAGGTATAACTTGAAGTAATAACATGAATACCTGAGGAAGTAGTTTCATACATCAACTTCAACTCCTCATAATCTTCCATGAATTTAATGCAATCTCTCTTCCAATGCCCAGTCTCTTTACAGTAGCAGCACTTACCAACGCAAGAGGTATCTGATTCGGGCTCAGAAGACACACGCTTGCCATGATTTAAAATCTGGACAACTTTGTCTTCACCCTTGTCAGCATTAGGTTTAGTAAACCTACCCTTCTCCTTCATGAGATTGTACAGGGTACTCTTCACGTTTGGCTCAACTGTTTTGAGCATATCATGCAGTTCAGTCAGCGTCTTCGTTAAGCCTTTCTTGATATAGTTCCTTCTGAACTTATCATAGCTTGACGGCAGTGACTGCATAATGATCTCAGTTGCCAATTCTTGGCTAACTGGATAATCCAGTTTCCTCAGGTTATCAATGTAACCCATCATTTTACTGATATGAGGACTTACTGGATGATCATTCGGTAGCTTGCAGCTAGTGAGAGATTTAACCAACTGGTATCTCTCCACTCTTACCTGCTCCTGAAATTTCAATTTCAGGCTGCTGATCATCTCTATTGGCGACTCCATGTTCTCATATTGCTTCTGCAAATCTGAGTCCATGGTAGCCAATATCAGACCACGCAAATCTACCGCATCATCATAATGCTTATTCCAAGCATTCAATACTGCATGAGAGGCCTTGGGACCGATCCTCTCGGGGAGAGCTTTCTCAAGGACATAGTCCTTTCTCTCATGCCTGAGAACTAGTCTCAGGTTCCGCGACCAAGTCAAGAAATTTGATCCGTTCAGTTTGTCCATCTCAAGGACAGACCGGATCGAGAAAGTGTTTTGATTGTTTGTGCTTGACATAGCTGAAATTTAGAGATAAATAGAGTTTTAGTTATTTAGTTCATAAAAGAGTAATCTTAATAACTTATAAGAAAACTCGCATTGCATTCAAAATTTCTTTGTTTAACCTCATAAGAATGCAATGATTCCGAGACCCATGTTCAGCTAAATCCAAAGTGGGCCACTGGCCGTCACCCAGAAATAGCTTTACTTGGTAAGCATACACACAGCTAGTTATAACCAATAACTCTCGGTTGTGAATTGGGCCCAAGGCCCAATACACCAGATGTCTCAAGGCCCGGGACTCCCGATGGCCCAGTCAAGCAAACCAATCTCTTACAGCCAAATAATCACTAAAGTCTGGGACTCCCAATGAAATTAGTGACTATATACTACTTTACTTACGCGAAAACAGACACCTCACACTGTAAGCCATATCTGTAATCGAATAAGCGTTAAGTAGCTGACAAGATTGGGCAAGACATCCAAGCTTGATATTGGTTTTGAGGATTTTAGGTTTTATTTCCAAAAATAGAAGATTACTATTTTGGGAAACTTTCTTATTTTAGAAACTTTCTAAATTTAGAAATATACTAAAAATAGAAATTTATAATTTAATATTTTATTAATATTTTGGGTTGGGTCACAAATTATAGGCCCAATTCTTGGCCCAAGACCATAGAATTCCAATTGGCCCAATAATTTGACATAACCGAGTCGGTTTATTAATTCTGGTCCAAGACCAAATTAACTATCAAAACCATCGGTTATTTACTAAACCAGACCAGCTCTAAATTATTTGGTCCAACCAAATCAAACTTAGACCAGCCTTCGGTTTAGGTTAAAATTCAATTTTGAATTTTAATCCGGTTTAACCAGAAATTAAATAATACCAATTGTATTAAATAATTTCCAGCAAACCGCGATTTGGGTTAACCGCTTGAACCACCAATTAAATTGGATCGGTTCAGTTAAGTCCAAAACCGGGAAGAAACACCTAGTGTTTTAGCCAATTTGACCTAACTTGCGGTTTAAGGCTTTAAACACACGATTAACCGCCAATTAAATTTGGACCGGTTAAATCGGTGTGGTTTGGGCAACGAACCGCGAAGCTCGGTTTAACCGATTGACTATTCGCGGGACGTAATGATTTAATGGGCCAAACGATCGGATCCATGATCCAACTCGGCCCATCACACAATCGTTGGCCCATGATCCATCCGAGACCTTGCGGATCACGCTATCGAGCATCGATCGCGATCCGACCCACAGCCTCACGGACGTCACACGGCCATCGATCACGCCAAGGATCCATGATCGATTATCGATCGATGACACAAACAAGCATCCGATGCTTTGCGTCAAGCGATCGATACACCCACACGATCCGAGATCATGATCGCATTACACGGCCGATTCACATAATCAAACCATGCTAATGCAATTAGGGTTTCGATCATAAGCGATCACAAGCGGTCGATCACACGATCCAAAAACCTCGGCCCACTCACAATCGCTTGATCATGCATTCATGATCACACGTGATTGTCAAGCCGAGACCATATCCGATTTAGGGTTTAATAATTTTCAAATCAATTTTACTTCATTAAATTGATTCCTTTAACATATTAAACACCATATGATCCAAATTACAAGAATCTAATGAAACCTGGCTCTGATACCACTGAAGGATTATGAGTTTTTCCATGGTTCAATTCTCAGATTGCAACCTAGCACATAATCTTAAACAGATCTAGGTTCTTGTAATCGAATCATAAAACAAACCTGATCTTTACCTTTGCAGCGGAATGATTGGTGGTAATGACAAGATCAGATTAGAACAGATGAGAACCGGTTCCTCCTTGGTATCCACACTCTTACAAGCGAGGGATGGCTGCTAGACCGAGATGGAAGAACAACAAAGAGAGAGGCTCGAGGGAGAGAGACCGCGGCTGCCTCCACCAAATCGCCAAAAACCATTAGTGTTGCAAACCCTAGGGTTGCAATCTAATTTGTCTCACTAATAGGCCCAAGTTTAATTAATTAAACTAATGGACCATTAATCTTTTGGGCCCAAGACACAAATCAGACAAAAGCCCATTTGTTGTCTGCCCAACTCTCTGTACAAATACAGTAAATGCCTTAGCATCTTACCGTATTAATTCCATCTTAACTTTCCCGTTAGCTATGGTGTGTGACCCTTTGGGATCATACAATACTGGTAATAAGTCCTAAACTTATAGATCAAGAGCGGACTCTAGCAAGCCATCATGATCACCCAGTATTTATGACTTATGTCTGATCTCGACATTTATCATACTTTCTAGAGATAGTACAGTAGATTTCAGGACATTCCCAACACATATGTCCTTCAAATGCCCACTCTTCTTGCAAAAATCACACATCAAGACTCCTCTCTTGTCACCCCCATAGTTCTTCCTCTCATCAGCCTTGTACAACCCCTTGTTTGCGGTTACCAGCTCTCCTTTCCCTTTGAACAACCCAAATGAGCCTTGTTCCTTCTGAATTTGCCCACACCCATCATCAATGTCAGGTAGAGTCTCTGCCCTTAGGATATGCTTGATCAAGGAATTATAGGATGAGTTCAAGGTGAGCAGAAGAGCAAAGACTTTATCTTGCTCTCTCCTTTCTTGCAACACCAAAGGATCACTGCTTGGTGGCCTCAGCATCTCCAACTCTGACCACAGTGAGCTAAACTTCCCTAAATGAGCTTTAAACTCCATATCTTCTTGCTGGAGATTGTTAATGGCCAGCTTCACTTCAAAGACTCTTGTTAAGTTTGATTTATTCCCATAAACCTTCTCAAGAGTATCCCACAGCTGCTTAGAAGTCACACAATAAGAGTAGGCTTCCAATAGGTGCTGGTCCAGTGAGCTTTGGAGTATAGAAAGCACATTCTGGTCCCCTTGCATCCACGCCTCTTCTTCTGCTTCAGCTGCCTCTTCAAGAGACTCATCACTGTCTTTAGTCTCTGCCTCAGCTCCTTTCTTGGCTTCAGCTTCAGACCTGGCCTTAAACACCTTCTGTGGAGCAGTTTCACTCAGGATATACTTCCACAGACCTCTGCCTCCAAGTGCAGACTTCACCATCCTAGCCCAAACAATGTAGTTTGAGCCTTTCAAAATCACAGGAATAACAACTCTTGAGTTCTCCATTGCTAAGACTGATATGACGCAATGATGTAGCCCCGGAGCAGAAGCTCGAGTGATGGGTTGATGGAGATCGAACCACGGGCTTAAGAGCTCTCTTGGTTTGATCGACTTGGATGGATGGTGAGTAGAGATGGGATTTTTCCTGCTGGCTTAAAAGCTCTCTCAGAAATATTCAGTGGATGGAATGGATTGAGGTCGCCACAAGATCCTATGAGTCTGAATCTTGATAAGACAAAAGCCTTCTCTTTGTTTGAATCACACAAAACAATAGAGAAAACAGGTTTGCGGTTTCTTTGCTTGAAGAAAACACTCGGTGTACTTTATTGATCTAGGGTAAATGATACACGGCTGTGAGAGGGGACTTTATAAACAGTCCAAACAGCTATGCCCTTCTAGGGGACTTGAAGCAAATAAAACATAAAAGGAAAGTACTGACTCAATTCAGACCTGATGAAATAAAGACTACAACGGCTACTTTTATGATTGAAACTACTAAGGGAAACAAAGATTTGATCCTGCAAAACAAAGAGACAACGGTCATATAATGTGTATAAATGAAACTCATACCCTAGCTTATGTTTGGTATGTCCTTGGCCGTTGATCAGAAGCATTCTTCAATCGTAGCATTCTGGCCTCGGAAGCTTGAGCTAGTGTCGATGCTACTTCCCGAGCTAGTGCCGATGCTACTTCCTGAGCTAGTCGTGATGCTATAGATTGTCAGTCCTTTTTGAGCTGAGCTGAATAGTGTTGAGCTATCCATCCTGATGAAGACTTGTTCCTGCTCTTGGTCAGTAGCTTGACTCAGTAGACTTTGCACAGCTTCATTGACTTGGTTCCTCAAAGCCTTTGTTGCTGACCTTGTTAATGGACCTTTCCTTATGATGGGCATTGGATCTTTGGCTTCTGGTTCTATGGCCTCATCATACCCTCCCCCTTGAAGAGGTTCTGTCCTCAGAACTGATTGACCTGCATCATAAGGAGCTAAATCAGAAACATTGAACGTTGGAGAAATGTTTAACTCACCTGGCAGCTCAAGCTTGTATGCGTTGTCATTGATCTTCTCCAAGACTCGGAATGGCCCATCTCCTCTTGGTGTTAGCTTTGACTTCCTCTGATTGGGAAACCTTTCTTGCCTCATGTGTAGCCAGACCCAATCTCCTGGTTCAAATATCACCTCCTTTCTTCCTTGGTTAGCTTTCAGCCTATGCTTCTCGGTTTTCTTCTCTACATTCTCCTGAACTCTTTGGTGTAGCTTCTTGACAAAGCTTGCTTTTGCTTCTCCTTCTGTACTTGTATAGATAGCTTGAGGCAAAGGGGCAAGGTCTAGAGGAGCTAAAGGATTAAACCCGTACACAACTTCAAAAGGAGAGTGGTTAGTAATCGAATGCTTAGCGTGATTATAAGCAAACTCAATGAATGGAAAGCAAGATAACCAGTTGTTTATATTCTTACCAACCGTGGCTCTTAGGAGTGTTGAGAGAGTCCGGTTTACTACCTCAGTTTGTCCATCTGTTTGGGGATGACAAGTGGTGGAATAGAGCAGATTGGTGCCCAACTTCCTCCAAAGTACCCTCCAAAAGTGGCTCAAGAACTTTGTGTCCCTGTCCGAAACAATAGTTCTTGGAATTCCATGCAACTTGACCACTTCCTTAAAGAATAGATCAGCTATCTGCACAGCATCGTTAGTCTTGTTGCAAGCAATAAAATGAGCCATTTTAGAAAACCTATCAACAACTACAAAGATGGAGTCCTTGTTGTTGATCTTGGGCAATCCTAAAACAAAATCCATTGAAATGTCCACCCATGGTGTGTTAGGAATCGGTAAAGGCATATATAAACCATGTGGATGTAACCTGGACTTGGCTTTTAGGCATGTGATGCATTTGGCACAGAACCTTTCCACATCTCTCTTCAAGTGTGGCCAAAAGAAATGCTCCTTCAAGACACTATAAGTCTTGTCTCTGCCAAAATGTCCCATCAAACCTCCTCCATGAGCCTCTCTAGTGATCAACTCCCTCATGGAACCTTGTGGAATGCACAACCTTTTCTCCTTGAACAGAAAACCATCTTGCTGATAGAACACTCCAAATGCTGCCTTAGATGTCTCCTGGTACACGTCCTTGAAGTCTGGATCATCAGCATACATGTCCTTGATGTGCTCAAATCCCATGATCTTAGACTCCATGGTGGTTATGAGAGCATGGCGCCTTGATAGTGCATCTGCTACAATGTTTTCTTTCCCCTTCTTGTACTTGATCACATAGGGAAAAGTTTCTATGAACTCCAACCATTTTGCATGCCTTTTCTTAAGAGTAGTATGCCCTCTTAAGTGCTTTAGAGTCTCATGATCTGTATGTATCACAAACTCTTTAGAAAGCAAGTAATGTTGCCAAGTTTCCAGTGACCTCACCAGAGCATACAACTCTTTGTCATATGTTGGGTAGTTGAGTGTTGCACCACTCAGCTTCTCACTAAAGTAAGCTACTGGTCTGCCTCCCTGTATCAGTACTGCACCTATTCCTGTACCAGAAGCATCACACTCAATCTCAAACATTTTATCAAAGTTAGGAAGTACCAATACTGGTGCATTGGTGAGACTGGTCTTGAGCCGTGTGAATGCTTGCTCCTGAGCCTCTCCCCATTCAAAAGCTTTGTCCTTCTTGATCACTGAGGTAAGAGGTGCTGCTATGGTGCTGAAGTCTTTGACAAACCTCCTGTAGAAGCTTGCTAGACCATGGAAGCTCCGAACATGTCCTATTGTTGTAGGTGTCGGCCAATCTTGTATTGCCTTGATCTTCTCATCATCCACCTTAAGTCCCTGTGAACTTACAACAAATCCTAGGAAAACCAATTGATCAGTGCAAAAGATGCATTTCTTTAAGTTTGCATAAAGACCTTCTGATCTAAGTGTTTGCATAACCTGTTCTAGATGCTTAACATGATCATCCAAGCAGTGGCTATAAATCAGTATGTCATCAAAATATACTACCACAAACTTGCAAATAAAAGCTCTTAGAACCTGGTTCATTAGTCTCATGAATGTGCTGGGAGCATTGGTGAGACCAAATGGCATGACAAGCCATTCATACAGCCCTTGCTTGGTTTTGAAGGCTGTTTTCCACTCATCTCCTTCCTTCATTCTGACTTGGTGATATCCACTCTTCAAGTCTATCTTTGAGAAGATGGTTGCTCCACTTAGCTCATCAAGCATGTCATCAAGTCTTGGGATAGGATGTCTGTACTTGATTGTGATGTTGTTTATGGACCTGCAATCAACACACATTCTCCATGTACCATCCTTCTTTGGGACGAGTAGAACTGGTACAGCACATGGACTCAAGCTTTCCCGGATATATCCCTTTGACATCAGCTCTTGAACTTGCTTTTCCAGCTCCTTAGCCTCTTCTGGATTCACTCTATAAGCTGGCCTATTGGGCAATGGAGCTCCTGGTACCAAATCAATTTGGTGTTCAATGCCTCTCAAAGGTGGAAGTCCAGCTGGTATATCTTCCGGGAACACATCCTTGAATTTGTCCAATAGCTCAGTCACGGCTAAGGGATGCTCCTGCTCTTCTGAACCTGAAATATACCCTTCTCTAAAGATCATGAGTAGCACATGTTCTTTATGTTCCAAAGATTTCAGTACATTAGAAGGTGTCACAAAAAGATTGGTCTTACTTACCTTGGAACCTTTGTCCATTGCTTTCTGCATTTCATACACTTCTTGTGGTGTTAATGGAGCTAGGTTGTGCTTCTTGTTCTGGTGTGTGAAGCTGTAGACGTTGGTCCTTCCATTGTGCACAGTTTCTTTATCAAATTGCCATGGTCTCCCTAAGAGTAGATGACCTGCTTGCATTGGCACAACATCGCATTTCACTTGATCATTGTACTTGCCTATGCTGAAGGGTACCATGACTTGCTCAGCTATCCTCATCTCAGTCTCATCATTGAGCCACCTTAACTTGTATGGTCTTGGATGCTTGGTCTTTTGCAGCTTCAGTTTTTCTACTAGATAAGCACTAGCAACATTAGTACAAGATCCTCCATCTATGATCAGGCTACATACCTTGGCATCAATGGTGCATCTGGAATGAAAGATATTCTCTCTTTGGATTGTTTCTGGCTCAAACAATGCACTAAGAGCTCTTCTGGTCACAAGTATCTCTCCCACATCTGGATAATCCGTCACCTCTTCTTCGGATTCCGCTAGCTCAAGCTCTGCCTCATCTTGTGACTCAATGTCTCCATTGTCCCTTAACACCATCACCCGCTGGTTTGGACAATCTCTAGCATAGTGACCTTTCCCTTGGCACTTGAAACATGTAATGTCTCTGGACCTTTGAGGTGGAGCCTTGCTGGTGTCTGGTTTGTTACCCTTGGGCTGCTCATAATTAGATTTCTTGATCTTTGAGTCAGCTTCTGTCGCTTTGCCTTTGTCTTGGTTCCTTTGAGGCTGATTCCAAGTTGTCCTGCTTCGACTGGTTGCAGCAACCTTCCTCTTGATGTGTTGCTCAGCTTGGACAGCTAGATGCAACAAGCCTTCAAGATCCTCATAAGGTTGTCGCTCTACCTTGCGTGCAATCCTGTCCTGAAGACCATCTAGAAACTGAGCCATCAAAGTTTCTTCTGAATCATCTACCTCCAGCCTGTTCTTCATGGTTTCAAACTCCTCAAAATAATCTTCAACTGATTTGTTTCCTTGAGAGAGTTTTCTGAACCTCTTCTGAAGATCTCTATGGTAGTAAGCTGGTACATATCTCTTCCTTAGAGCATACTTCATGTCATCCCAATTGCTTAACTGAACATGCCTTAACCTCCTTCTCTCGGATACTTCTCTGTCCCACCATGCTAACGCATTATCAGTGAGTTGAGCTGCAGCTAAGGAGACTTTTCTTGCTTCAGAGTATTGGTAGTACTCATAGATGTACTCCATTCTTCTTTCCCAATCCAGATAAGCTTCCGGATTCACCTTTCCAGCAAAAGTAGGAGCCGTGAGCTTCAAGTCTTTGCCTCCACGTCTCTGATCATCATCCTCATTGCCTCTGCCTCTATCTCCACGCCTAGGCTGGTGATAGTTTCTCCTTCCTCTACCCCTGCCATGGATATTAAATCCTCTGCCTCCTTGATTTGGATCAGGAGGTAGCTCATCTTCCTCTAACTCAGGCATCTCTTCATCGGTTGTTTCTTCTTCTGGCTGCCTATGATTTCTATTCAAGTTGCGGATTGGTTCTCGATGAATAGGCCTCTGTTCCAGCTGAGTGAGCCTGCCACTGATGTCTCTCATGGTTTCGAGCAATTGATTCATGGTGAGTTGATCTTGTCCAACTTCTTCTCCCATTAGTATCTGAAATTGACACAAGCGAGTATCAAAGTCTAACAAAGAAGTTTAACGAGAGATAAATGGTAAAACTCAAATGGTAACAATGAAAAAATTCTTTTTTTTTTTTTGTGTAAATAAAAAGGGAAATTTCGAAATTTGAACCTAAGGATGCAAGATTAATGAGACAATATAGAGTTTCCTTTTTGGAGAAACCGATGAAAACAAAAATGGAAATAGGTATATTTTTTTTTGATTTTTTTTTAGTATGATTTCGAAAACTAAGAAAATAAAAGAGGTAACTAATAAAGACAAACAAATCTTTTTGGTTTTTATGCAAGAATTCGAATCAAACAAGGAATCAAAAGGAAAGATGAAGATGAACACTTTTTTTTTTTTGAATTAAGATGCAATGAAATGGAAAATATGAATCTAGATGCAAATGAAAACAAAGTAATGGATAGATAACACCTGTTAGGAGCCTTTCGGCTCTGATACCAGATGATGTAGCCCCGGAGCAGAAGCTCGAGTGATGGGTTGATGGAGATCGAACCACAGGCTTAAGAGCTCTCTTGGTTTGATCGACTTGGATGGATGGTGAGTAGAGATGGGATTGTTCCTGCTGGCTTAAAATCTCTCTCAGAAATAATCAGTGGATGGAATGGATTGAGGTCGCCACAAGATCCTATGAGTCTGAATCTTGATAAGACAAAAGCCTTCTCTTTGTTTGAATCACACAAAACAATAGAGAAAACAGGTTTGCGGTTTCTTTGCTTGAAGAAAACACTCGGTGTACTTTATTGATCTAGGGTAAATGATACACGGCTGTGAGAGGGGACTTTATAAACAGTCCAAACAGCTATGCCCTTCTAGGGGACTTGAAGCAAATAAAACATAAAAGGAAAGTACTGACTCAATTCGGACCTAATGAAATAAAGACTACAACGGCTACTTTTATGATTGAAACTACTAAGGGAAACAAAGATTTGATCCTGCAAAACAAAGAGACAACGGTCATATAATGTGTATAAATGAAACTCATACCTTAGCTTATGTTTGGCATGTCCTTGGCCGTTGATCAGAAGCATTCTTCAATCGTAGCATTCTGGCCTCGGAAGCTTGAGCTAGTGTCGATGCTACTTCCTGAGCTAGTGCCGATGCTACTTCCTGAGCTAGTCGTGATGCTATAGATTGTCAGTCCTTTTTGACCTGAGCTGAATAGTGTTGAGCTATCCATCCTGATGAAGACTTGTTCCTGCTCTTGGTCAGTAGCTTGACTCAGTAGACTTTGCACAGCTTCATTGACTTGGTTCCTCAAAGCCTTTGTTGCTGACCTTGTTAATGGACCTTTCCTTATGATGGGCATTGGATCTTTGGCTTCTGGTTCTATGGCCTCATCACGCAAGGAGGGAGTATTCAAGATGAAATAGAGAGTTCTCAACTCACAAAGAACATATGAAGCAAAAGGAATAAGCTTAAGAACTTAGAAGAATTTATAAGAACCGAGAACAAAGCTTAAGAACTTAAGAGCTCAAGAACAGAAATTTTGTGAGATTCAGCGGAAGTAAAAGAGGTACAGAAGCTTATAGCTCTGATACCATGTTAGAATATGAAGATTTGGTTTGGAGAATGAAGTAGAATCAGGAAGTATTGAAGAGAGAAGCACAGAAACCCTATTAGGCTTCTTGCGCCGAGTAGAGAGAGAGTGTAGAGAGATTGTGAAATGAGAGAAGAATCTTTCTCATTAGATTATTCTGAAATGTTTACAAAGCATATATATAGGCTACAACTAGGGTTAGACATAAACAAACAATATACATAAGTAGAAACAAGACAAGAACCCTTTTGGAGTGAGAGAGTCCAATCCGTGTAAGTAGTGAAAGTGACATCTATGCGCTTTGTTCTTGGCTGATAGTGACTGGTCCTTGTGCTCAGTCTGAGCAGGTCTTGGTCCTTGTTCCAGCCTAAGACTGACCTGATCCTAACTCTTTTGGCTGTTGCTTCCAACGGTCATATTCAAATATTGGCGCCTCAATATCACACATAATCCGGATGATCTTAAGCATAACAATGTGCCCCAACTTTGCACATTGTTATCTCAATCATGTCTTCATATCAATAATCCGGATACCTTAGCTTTTAAATCCTGTTTTTCTTTCAATCAAAATGTCCTATGGCATGCTAGACTAGGACATCCTCATGCTCGTGCTTTGAACTCAATGTTGCCTAATGTTAGCTTTGATCATTCAACTTGTGAAGCTTGTATTCTTGGCAAACATTGTAGAACTATCTTTCCTAAGTCAACTACTATCTATGAACATTGCTTTGATCTTGTGCACTCTGATGTTTGGACTTCACCTTGTCTTTCTAGAGATAGGAACAAGTATTTTGTGACTTTCATAGATGAAAAATCAAAATATACTTGGGTAACATTGCTTCCATCTAAAGATAGGGTGTTTGATGCGTTTCTAAACTTTCAAAACTATGTTACTAATCAATTTAATGTCAAGATTAAAGTGTTTAGATCAGATAATGAAGGAGAATACACAAGCCAAAGATTCAAAGCTCACTTGAACAAACATGGGATCCTACATCAAACAAGCTGCCCACATACTCCTCAACAAAATGGTGTGGCTGAAAGGAAGAACAAGCATTTAATGGAGCTTGCTAGATCTATGATGTTCCACACCAATGTTCCTAAGAGGTTTTGGGGAGATGCAGTATTGGCAGCATGTTATCTTATCAACAGGATCCCAACTAGAGTCCTTCAAGACATTTCACCATATGAGGTATTGAACAAAACCAAACCATTTATTGAACACTTACGTGTGTTTGGTTGTGTTTGTTTTGTATATATCTCATGAGATCGAAGGAATAAGCTAGAGGCTAAGAGCACAAGGTGTATGTTCCTTGGATACTCCACAACTCAGAAGGGCTACAAGTGTTTTGATCCAAGCAACAACCGGACCTATGTATCAAGGGATGTTAAGTTCATTGAGGGGCAGAAATACTTTGAGAAAGGAGATTGGGAGGGTTTGAAAGATCTCTCAAGATCACCTTCTGATTTGGCTACAAGTTTGAAGTACTTATTGGATCACTTGGGAAATGATGTCTCACGGCCAAAGGAGTCTGAAACAACTACCCCAGAAGCTCACCAAGAGGATGCTGACCAGCAACACACACACATGAACCGGCCCACGCTGAAGAAGACATTCTACCTCAAGATCAGATGCAAGTGGACTTGGATATGAATGAGGATGAGATGGTTTATCAAGGAGCAGAGGGCAATGTGGAGGTGACTGATCAACAAGTTCAGCAACTTAGGAGAAGCACAAGGGAAAATAAAGATCCATCAGAATGGATGAAGACAAGAGTCTACTACAACAACCAAGCAGTAGCTCATCCTAGTCAATCTACTTGTTCTATTGGCTTGCTACAATCTAGTCACAAGGCCTTTCTTGGAAAGATTGAGCAAAATCAGGTTCCTAGGACTTATGAAGAGGCTAAGGATATCAAGGTTTGGATGGATGCAGTAAAGGATGAGAACGAAGCTATGGAGAGGAATCATACTTGGAATGTTGAGAAGTTACCAAAGGGTAAGAAGACGGTTAGCTCAAAGTGGGTCTTCACAATCAAGTATAGAAGCAATGGAGACATAGAGAGGTACAAGGCAAGGCTAGTAGCAAGGGGATTCACGCAAACCTATGGAGAGGACTATACGGATACCTTTGCACCAGTGGCTAAACTTCATACAGTAAGAGTCACATTGAGCTTAGCCAAACCTCTCTTGGAATCTATGGCAAATGGATGTGAAGAATGCATTTCTACAAGGTGAACTTGAAGAGGAAGTATACATGACTCCACCATCAGGATTGAAACACTTGTGTGAAGATGGTGAGGTATTGAGACTAAGAAGGGCGATTTATGGCTTGAAACAATCACCAAGGGCATGGTACCACAAGCTCAGTCATACACTTATGGACCATGGTTTCAAGAAGTCTCAATCTGATCACACATTGTTTACACTTCAAAGTGCTCAAGGAGTGGTGGTAGTTCTGATCTATGTGGATGATTTGATCATCACAGGAAGTGATGATGATGGGATTCAATCCACAAAGGCATATCTCAAGAGTTCCTTTGATATCAAAGACCTTGGTTGATGTGATCATGGGAAGCTTGGAAACTGAGGACATTGAGCAGCTTGAACCAGAGGAGAATGGAGCTCAAAAGCAGCTTGTAGCTGAGGAGAATGAAGCTAAGGAGCAGCTTGAACCTGAGGAGAATGGAGAACAAGGATCAGAAGCTTTGCACATACCAATTGGACCAATGACCAGAGCTAAGGCAAAGCAATTCAAGCAAGCCTTCTACACACTTCTACACCACGTCCAGGGCCAACTTGAGTGTGCTAATCCAGCCACTTTGGTTGTGATTCAAGCCACTTAAGTTATCAGTAATGGAGGTGTGTGGACTTGTACTCTTTTTCCCTCCTCTTGGTTTTGTCCCAATGGGTTTTCCAAGAGAGGTTTTTAATGAGGCAAGCCCACATGCTATTATCTTTGCCCATTACTGATCCATAAGGCCCATAACTCAATCTAATAAGAGGATTTCGAAATCAGAGTGTTCATTTAGTCTTGTGTTATTTCCTAGGTGAATTTATTGCTGTTCATGCAGCCTTGTTGCATTTTTCTATTTAAAACACTTTGTAGTCATTTCTGAACTTTATCAAACTTCTTTTTATCAAAACTTTTCAAGATTGTTTGATCTGAATGGTGTGTAATATCCATTCAATCTTTGATTCTTCTTTTGGTGTTTCATCTCCTAGATAATCAGAGTTCGAAAGTCTTGAAGTGATTCCGCAGCTTCAGGAAGTTTCTTTCAATCCACTGTTTCTTATCCCTTTAATCTGCCCATTCCATTTGATTATCACTCATCAAACAACAAGACTCACAAAGTGCATTCAAGGGCAAGGATCTTCCCCATTAAGATCTTATCATGTGGTATCAGGGCTACTTGTGAAAGGTTGTGTCTTTTCATCTCTCTACTGATCTGAATCTTTTGTTTATGTCTGATTTGTTAGTTCTAGTTGTTAAATTTGAATCTGAACCTGTTAGAACTAAGATTTACTTGCAGATCATTAAGGAATTGTTCTGAATTTCGAAATTGACTCTTGGGCTTCTGATCTGATCATTAGGGTTTATGGTTTTCCTGTTTTCTGCAATTTACACCTTGTTTCAGATTGTTGTTGTTCTGTTTGATGTTCACTGAGTGTTTAATTTCGAAATCTAAAACCCAGAAACTGTCATCTGTTGTTAAAGTTGTTTTGTGCAAGAAAACTACTTATTTTACATCAAATTTCGTGGCTGAGCCTGAACGTGTCTTAATCTCATTGTTTCTGTAAAATCTTGTCTGTTTTCTTGTGTCAAAGAACTCCTTACTTTTTCTGTGATTTCTTTGTGGACAGGAAACATGGTGAACACTGATGATCAGGAAGAACACAGCCGTGTCAGAGAAAATAAAGCCTTGGTTGAAGCAGTTACTGCAAATTTGGCTAATATGTTGAATGAGAGTCTTGCAGCGTTTAGGGAAGAGCTTCATATCTCTGGAACAGATAAATCAAAGAAGGAACACAACCAACAACAAGAGAATGATGCAACAGCAAGCTATTATAGCCATTCATCCAATTCAAATCACAGCAGAAGGAGAAGGCGTGATCAGGAAGAAAGAACTCCATCCAAAGATCCTTTAGCAGGCTTGAAGATTAAGATTCCTACCTTCCTAGGAACTAATGACCCTGAGCAGTACCTGGAGTGGGAAAAGAAGATTGAACTTGTGTTCAACTGTAGAGAATACACTTCTGAAAGTAAAGTGAAGGTTGCACCAACAGAATTCAAAGAGTATGCTCTGAGTTGGTGGGATCAATTGGTCACCGCTAGAAGACGTGCAGGAGATTATCCAATGGATTCTTGGACACAAATGAAGACAATTATGAGAAAGAGGTTCGTTCCCAGCCACTACCACAGAGAGCTGCACTACAAACTGAGAAATTGTACACAAGGGAGCAGAACTGTAGAAGAGTATTACAAGGAGCTGGAAACCTTGATGCTCAGAGCTGATATTCAAGAGGATACTGAGGCTACAATGTCCAGATTCATGGGAGGCCTCAACAGAGACATCTTGGACAGGCTGGAGACTCAACATTATGTGGAGTTAGAGGAGTTGTTGCATAAGGCAGTCATGTTTGAGAAACAACTCAAAAGGAAGAGTTCTAGGCCTAGTTATGTTTCTGGAAAGCCTAATTATCACAAGGAAGAGAAGTCTGGATTTAGCAGAGATTACAAGTCTTTTCCAAAGGTTAAAAGTGAGGAGCATGATCCAAAAGGAAAGGCTAAGGTGACTTCTACAAGGACCAGGGAGATCAAGTGCTTCAAATGCCAAGGGTTTGGTCATTACTCCAATGAATGCACCAACAAAAAGATCATGATTATCAGAGACAATGGTGAGGTTGAATCAGAAGAAGAGAAATCAGAATCTGAACCATTGGAAGTAGAACTGGAAATGGCAGCCAAAGGAGAGCTGCTGGTCACTAGAAGATCTTTGAATGTGCAAGCCAAGACTGAAGGAAATGAACAAAGAGAGAATCTGTTTCACACTCGGTGCATTGTACAAGAGAAAGTATGCAGTCTCATCATTGATGGAGGTAGTTGCACCAATGTAGCCAGTGAATCAATGGTTAAGAAGCTTGGGCTACAAGTGATGAAGCGTCCTAAGCCTTATAAACTTCAGTGGCTGAATGATGAAGGAGAACTTGAAGTAAACAGCCAAGTGTTGGTTCCTTTGTCTATTGGAAAATATGAAGATGAGGTTCTGTGTGATGTGCTACCAATGGATGCAAGCCATATACTACTTGGGAGACCATGGCAATTTGATAGGAAAGCAACTCATGATGGCTACACCTATCGCCATTCCTTTGAGTTCAAGGGCAGAAGGACAATCTTGGTACCTTTAACTCCTAGTGAAGTGCATCAGGATCAGATTAGCATGAAGAAAAGCAAAGCTCAATCATCCAAAGCTCAATCAGCCCCTGCCACAAAACAAACAAACAACCTCAGTCTTCAGAAACCAAAGGGAAGTTATTCTAGAACTTTACTTCTTGTTTTTAAAGGTTGTTATATGAACTTAACTGCTCCAAAGCAGGCTGTGCCTAGCGAGATTGAATTACTTTTACAGGAGTTCCAGGATGTATTCCCTGAGGAAAATCCAGAAGGTCTACCTCCCATTAGAGGTATTGAGCATCAAATAGACTTCATCCCAGGAGCTTCCTTGCCAAATAGACCTGCATACAGAACCAATCCAGTGGAGACCAAAGAACTAGAGAAGCAAGTCACTGAGCTTATGGACAAAGGTCATATCCGTGAGAGCATGAGTCCTAGTGTTGTTCCTGTCCTATTGGTGCCAAAGAAAGATGGTAGCTGGAGGATGTGTGTAGATTGCAGAGCCATCAACAACATAACAGTGAAGTATCGCCACCCTATACCTTCACTACTAAAATTAAGTGTTATAGCATCATTTTTCTAATGTCAATTTGCTAAATGAAGTTACAGTTAAAAATAAAAGATATGTGTAGCATCATTTTGTTAAAATGACCTCTCAGTTATGCTTTTTATATCATTTAGATTTAAGTGATGTTAAGTATTTAAATTTATGTTTAATTGGTTAAAGTTAATTTTTTGGTTGTGGGGGGAAATTTTTTTGGTCGTGGGGGGAATTTTTTTGGTTTCCAGCGGGTTTTTTTTTTTAATTTTAAGGAAAGCTAATTGACCTACTTAATTATATATTGATAACTTTATCAAGTAGCAGCCGTCAAGATTTAGAATTCTCAATTTTTTATTTTCTGTTCATCTCTTCCAGTAGCTTTATCTCTGCACTTTTAAATATCAAATAGGATTTATAATAAAAGGTAACTCTCTTTATCTTTTGTCTCTATGATTTTTAGAATTGTGGATTTAGAATTCTCAATGATTGTTGTTCTACACAATTTGCACAATGTTGGTCTATGAAAATTAAGGGTTTTTTTTCTTCTGATTTGTTTATATGATTCTCAACTGACCCTTTATTCGTTGGTTTGAAGACTTAAAGTCATGCGTATGAGTTGCAGTTCAAGGTTTGAGATCGTTCGTTTGAAGACTGAAGGTCATGCGTATGAGTTGCTGAAGATTTTTTTGTCTTTTAGGAAAAGAATTTGCAATTAGTTTAATTAGTTTATGGTAAAACAAATTTGTATTCACTTTTGGATATTTTTATTCTTATTTCGTTTTTCCTATAAATTATTTTTAATACATTTTTGAATTATAATAATTTCAAATTTATTAAAAATATTATGCAATTAAAAAATTCTAATCTAATTTGGTGTCATTTTTAAATATACAACCAATTGATATTAAAAATTGAATCATTTAAGACAAATGACTCAAGAAGTTAATTTAGCATCAATTATAAATAATGATGCGTACAAAATAATAAAATCATTTTTAAAATGACGCAAACAAATTAATTAAGGTCAATTTTGTAAAGCAAAGTAAGAATTTAATTTAGCATCAATTCAAATTTATGATGCAAACAAGAGATTAACATCATTTTACAATTGACCCAAAAAAAAATAGCAACATTTTTGTTAAATGACTCGAAAAATATTTTAGTATCATTCCAAATTTACGATGCAAATATTGATTATAACATCAATTTAAAAATGATGCTAGAGCTAACTTTGCATCGTTTATTTAACTGATATTAACCTAAAAATAAATGATGCTAGATTGTAATTGAGGCATCGTTTACAGAAATGATGTGAATTATATTTAGCTTCACTGGATTTAACATCACTTATTAAAACGATCTTATAATGCTAACATCATTTAAAAAGCGATGATAATTATTATAAAAAACGATGCAAACCAAGGTAAATTTTGTAGTGCTTGATTAGATGATATGTTAGATGAATTGCATGGTTCTAGCATCTTTTCTAAGGTTGATCTTAAAAGTGGATATCATCAGATTAGAATGAAAGAGGGTGATGAATGGAAAACTGCATTTAAAACTAAACAAGGGCTATATGAATGGTTAGTGACGCCATTTGGATTAACTAATGCACCTAGTACATTCATGAGATTGATGAATCATGTTCTTAGATCTTTCATTGGGCATTTTGTTGTTGTGTACTTTGATGACATCCTAGTGTATAGTCAGAACCTACAAGAGCATGTTAGGCATCTTAGGTTGGTTTTTGAAGTGTTAAGGAAAGAAAGTCTTTATGCCAACTATAAGAAATGTACCTTTGGAACAGATAACCTTGTGTTCTTAGGTTTTGTTGTGAGTACAGATGGAATCAAGGTTGATGAAGAGAAAGTGAAAGCTATCAAGGAGTGGCCAAGCCCAAAAACAGTTGGAGAAGTGAGAAGCTTCCATGGCCTAGCTGGTTTCTATAGGAGATTTGTGAAGGATTTTAGCACTCTAGCAGCTCCACTCACTGAAGTTATTAAGAAAAACGTGGGTTTTAAGTGGGAGCAAGCTCAGGAACAAGCATTCCAAACCTTGAAAGAGAAGCTTACTCATTCACCTGTTCTTTCACTTCCTGATTTTTCTAAAACTTTTGAAATCGAATGTGATGCTTCTGGTATTGGTATAGGTGCTGTGCTTATGCAGGAAAGGAAACCAATTGCTTACTTCAGTGAGAAGCTTGGAGGATCAACACTGAACTATCCAACTTATGACAAGGAACTCTATGCATTGGTGAGAGCATTGCAGACATGGCAGCATTACTTATGGCCAAAGGAGTTCGTCATACACACTGATCATGAGTCCCTTAAGCATCTAAAAGGTCAGCAAAAACTCAACAAGAGACACGCCAGGTGGGTTGAATTCATTGAGACATTCCCATACGTGATCAAATACAAGAAAGGTAAGGATAATGTAGTTGCTGATGCATTATCAAGAAGGTATGTCTTACTGACTTCTCTTGAGACTAAGTTACTTGGGTTTGAACATATTAAGTCTCTTTATGCAAATGATTCTGATTTTGGAAAGATCTATTCATCATGTGAGAAATTTGCATTTGAAAAGTACTATAGGCATGATGGGTTCTTGTTTTATGAAAACCGCTTGTGTGTTCCTAATTCTTATTTGAGAGATTTGTTTGTTAAGGAAGCACATGGTGGAGGTTTAATGGGACACTTTGGTGTTGCTAAGACACTTAAGGTGATGCAAGAACACTTTCATTGGCCACACATGAAGAGGGACGTTGAGAAAGCTTGTGAAAGGTGTTCTACTTGCAAACTAGCTAAGTCCAAAGTCCAGCCTCACGGTTTGTATACTCCCTTACCTATTCCTTTGCATCCTTGGAATGATATTTCTATGGATTTTGTTGTTGGATTGCCTAGAACTAAAACAGGGAAGGATTCTATATTTGTTGTGGTAGATAGGTTCTCTAAAATGGCTCATTTCATTCCATTCCACAAAACTGATGATGCTATGCATGTAGCTAACCTATTCTTTAAGGATATTGTGAGATTACATGGCATGCCTAAGACTATTGTTTCTGATAGAGATACTAAGTTTCTTAGTTACTTTTGGAATACACTTTGGTCTAAGCTAGGTACTAAGTTGTTGTTCTCTACTACTTGTCATCCGCAATCTGATGGGCAAACTGAAGTAGTTAATAGAACATTGTCTACTCTTCTGCGTGCATTGATCAAAAAGAACCTTAAGACATGGGAAGAATGTTTGCCACATGTTGAATTTGCTTATAATCATGATAAACATTCTGCATCTAAGTTTTCTCCATTTGAAATTGTTTATGGTTTCAATCCTTTATCACCTTTGGATCTAATGCCTTTACCTTTGAGTGAAAGAGCTAGTATGGATGGAAAGAAAAAGGCAGATTACATCAAGCAGATTCATGAGAAAGCTAGGATCAACATTGAGGAGAAGACAAAGATTTATCCTAAGTATGCCAACAAGGGCAGGAAGGAGATGATCTTCAAGGAAGGAGACATGGTTTGGATACATTTGAGGAAGGAGCGGTTTCCTAATGAGAGAAAGTCCAAGTTGATGCCACGCATTGATGGACCATTCAAGATCATCAAACGGATCAATGACAATGCCTACCAAATTGACTTGCAAGGTAAGTATAATGTGAGTTCAAGCTTCAACGTTTCTGATTTAGTTCCTTTTATTGCAGATGAACCAGATTTGAGGTCAAATCCTTTTCAAGAGGGAGGGGATGATGTGATCATGGGAAGCTTGGAACCTGATGACATTGTATTGGTATTGGAATGGAGATCATTGAAGATCAATGTGCTATTGGTCATGAGAGGTCTTGGAGTAACCAAACTAGAAGAAGTAACTAGAAGAGAAGCATCTGTGAATAGTGTCCACGGATGAACAGTAAAAACAGCTTAGTTACTTTAAGATATTTTGAACTAGCTTCTCTTGTAAGCTTAAATATGTGGACAATTATTAGCCACATGTTTAAGATGAGTCTAACAGCTATTTTTCTGGATATTGTAAGAAGAATTTCGAAATTGAAAAGATATGGAGACTTATTCTCTTCTCCAATTCTCTCTCTAATCTCTCTCTTGTTCTTAGTCTCTTATACTCTCTCTAATAATCTGGTCTTGTGATTCTTTGTCTAAATCTTCTATTCTCTGGTTTATACTCTTAAATTCTAACATGGTATCAGAGCTATAAGCTCCTGTACCTTCTTTACTTCCGCAAAACTCTTCAAAAATATGTTCTTGAGCTCTTGAAAAGTTGTTACTGTTCTTACAAGTTCTTAATCTTCTAAGCGTTTCTTCATTGCATCTCTTTGCATCTTTATCTACTGTTGTGTTTCTCTGTGAGCTGACAACCCATTGTTTCATCTTGAACACTCCCTCCTTGCTATAAATCTGACTTAGTAATGGAGAACTCAAGTGAAGTCATTTCTGTGATTCTTAAAGGTCCCAACTACATAGTGTGGGCAAGGATTGTGAAGTCAGCTCTGAGAGGGCGTGGACTATAGAAATATGTACTAGGCAGTGAAGCATCATCTCAGCAAGCTCAAGGAGAAGCTGGTATGAAGATGGATGCAGCTGATGAAGAAGAATGGACACAAGGAGACCAAAGAGTATTGTACATACTTCAAAGCTCACTTGACCAGGAGCTGTTGGAAGCATATTCTTATTGTATAACCTCCAAGGAGCTGTGGAAAACTCTTGAGAAGGTTTATGGCAACACAACTAATCTGAGCAGGGTCTTTGAAGTTAAACAGGCCATCAACAATCTCCAACAAAAAGATAGAGAGTTCAAAGCTCATTTTGGGCAGTTCATGTCTCTATGGGCAGAGTTGGAGATGTTAAGGCCTTCAAGCATTGATCCTCTGGTGCTAAATGAAAGGAGAGAGCAGGATAGAGTATTTGCACTTCTGCTCACCTTAAACTCATCATACAATGATCTAATCAAACACATTCTAAGGGCAGACACATTACCCTCTTTGGATGAGGTATGTGGTCGGATTCAAAGAGAACAAGGATCATGTGGGCTGTTCAGTAGGAAGGCTGAGCTTGTGACTTCAAACAAAGGGGTTTATGAACCTGAGGAGAGGCAGAGATATGGTAATGATAGAAGAGGAGGCTTGATGTGTGTGTATTGCAAGCAGAGTGGTCACCTAAAGGAGAAGTGCTGGCGCTTATACCCACACCTCAGACCATCCTCTCACAGCCGGTTTCAAGATCAAATGGTAAACCTCTCCTTTGGTGCAGCTGGACCAGGTTCATTGCAGCCTCCAATGCAGCCTTGTGATGTAGGAAGAACAATGGTGGCTCATCATGTTCCTGATCAGAGTGATGTGGTAAGAAAATCAGACCTTGAGGCTCTCATTAAAGCCATCAAGGAAAACTCTGGTATGACTTTTGGAACCTCACTCTTTGCATCAAATAAAATCAAACCATTGATAATTGATTCAGGTGCATCCCATCATATGATCAGTGACTCTAAGTTGATAGAAAACATCCAACCTGCTCTTGGTAATGTTGTGATTGCAAATGGTGATAAGATTCCAATTCAAGGCATAGGAAATCTTAAGTTGTTTAGTAAAGAATCTAAGGCTTTCTATATGCCTAGTTTTACATCAAACCTTTTATCTGTGAAAAGAGTAGCTACTGATCTCAATTGCAATGTTATTTTCAGTCTTAATGATGTTGTGTTTCAGGATATTAAGACAAGCAGGTTGCTTGGAAAAGGTGTGACAAAGGATGAGTTGTATATGATTAAGGATACTAACCTATCTTCCTCGGGTGTATCTACTGCTCCTTCTACTTTCATGAGTGTTGATGATTCCATTTGGCATGCTAGACTAGGACATCCACACTCTAGGGCATTAGGTCTCTTATTACCTTCTGTTTCATTTAAAAATGATGATTGTGAGGCTTGCATTCTTGGGAAACATTGCAAATCTGTTTTTCCAAGTTCTAAAACTGTTTATGAAAATTGTTTTGATCTTGTTCATTCTGATGTGTGGACTGCTCCTTGTGTGTCTAGAGAGAATCATAAGTACTTTGTCACTTTTATTGATGAAAAATCTAAATACACTTGGATAACATTGATGCAAACTAAGGATAGAGTGTTAGAGGCTTTTATGAACTTTCAAAGTCATGTTACTAACCATTTCAATGCTAAGATCAAAATTTTTAGATCAGACAATGGTGGTGAGTACACAAGCAATGCCTTCAAGCAACACTTGTCCAAGCATGGGATTCTTCATCAAACAAGCTGTCCCTACACTCCACAACAAAATGGAGTGGCTGAGAGGAAGAACATACACCTAATGGAAGTAACAAGGTCCATGATGTTCTACAAGAATGTTCCTAAGAGGTTTTGGGGAGATGCAGTCATGACTGCTTGTTACTTGATCAATAGAACTCCAACAAAAGTTCTCAAGGATCAATCTACATTTCAGGTATTAAACAAAACCAATCCATTAGTTGATCACTTACGTGTGTTTGGGTGTCTTTGCTCTGTGTTAATACCAGGAGAACAAAGGGATAAATTGGATGCTAAGAGCACCAAAGCCATGTTCATTGGATATTCTACAACACAAAGGGGATACAAGTGTTATGTGCCTGAAACAAGGAATGTTTTGATTTCAAGAGATGTGAAATTTATGGAGACAAGAAGTTCCTATGATGAAAAGAATTGGGATAGTTTGAAGGACCTTCCAACATCTCAATCAGACCGGGCTGAGAACTTAAGGAGGATTATGGAAAGCCTTGGGATTAGTATACCTCAACAACCGGCTGCAACAAGTCCTACTCCTCCAGTACCTGTTTTGTCTTCAGAAGCTCCACAACCTGCCAATCTTGATCATGAGGGGGACACTCAAGAATCAGAACAAGAACCGCAAGAATCTGATTCTTTTACACATGATCAAGTTGGAGTTGAGGAGCATGTGGAACATGAGGAAGAACCTGAGGAATTGAATCATCAAAATGAAGAGGAGCCGGTTATGAATGAGGTTATGGATGAGCAACTAGTTCAGCAGCAAGTTCAGACTTTAAGGAGAAGCACAAGGGAGAAAAAGGATCCATCAGAATGGAAGAAGACTAGGGTTTACTTCAACAGCAATGCAGTAGCTCATCCCATTCAAGCTGTTTGCAGTTTAGCTCATGTACCTTATTAGAGAGGATGATGAAATGGAGGAGGAGAGGCTGAAGTCATGAAGACAAAGCCGAGCCTCATTCCTTGAAGAAGCCTTGGTGTTGAGAACAAGCAGCAAAGCAATGCTTAAGTGAGCAACAAAGGCAACTATCAAGATGTGCAAAGTTGGGGCACACAGACACAGACAGACATATGATCAATGTGCAAAGTTGGGCAAGATCATCATGTGCAAAATCAGGGCCAAGGTTGTGAAGTGCAAAGTTGGGGAACTTATAGAATCAGACAATCAAGAATGTGCAAAGTTGGGGCCAAACAGATATCTGTCAAGAATCGAACTCAAGAAGAGTCACATGTGTGTTTAAAGGAGAAAGTGGTTACAAGGACATGTCACACTCACTCTTGGGAGTGTGCACTCTCTCTCTCCAGAAGCAAGTGGCTAAGACAAGTCACTTTCAAGGTCTGAACACATAGAACCCGAGTTGGACAAGAGGAGAAGATCCAGCCATTCATTCAAACTTAGTTTTCCCTCCATTAAATCAATGGCTGTGATTCAAAGTCTTAGATTATGAGTTTAACCTAATTGTATGCCTATTTAAAGGCCATACACGACCATTGTAACATTTGCTAAGTCACTTGATAAGAAATCAACAAGATTCTTTATACAAACTCTTCTCTCTTTCTCTCTTCTTCTTGTAACCGGTTTCACTCTTTGTCTCCATTGTTTATACAAATTCATAATCAATGTAGACCTTAAAGTGAAGGAATTTCTAGCAGTTCTAATCAGGATTAGCAACCCTAGTCTGAATTCCGAGCCTAGGATCTAAGGTTCATGTAATTGAATCTATGGGATCTCAGATTTACCTGTTGATTAGCAGCGGAAGTATATGCAGATAATCGAGATCACGAAGCGCCTCAAGTGCTGCGCCTCTACTGGTATCCACACGCACACAAACTGGACCGCAGGGATGCTAGTGCCTTACAGAGATCTGATCTCCAGAGAGGTTTCTATCCGTGTTCTGGTGGCTGTGAATTAGGTTAGGGACGAGTTTAGGTCGACCATATATCTTATATATGTCGGCTTAAACCACAACGGAATTAACCAACGATTAAACCGAATTAATCTGATTAATCCGCGAGTGCATCGATCGATGCACTATCTGCAACGATCGATGCTATTCCATAACATTGATACCGAATGCATATCACATATGCATTCACTGGATCATTACATTAATGATCAACCTCGTCTTTAACGCCCAGTTTGCTTAGGTGTGTGACCCTGTAGGATCATATAACACTAGCAATGAGTTCTCAACTCATTGATCATAAGTGGCTTCTAGCAAAGCGTTATGACTACCTAGTGTTATGTGATTGTCTCATCTTGACTATACTGTTGGAATTGTGTCCAGTAATCTCGGTACTGTCTCTAGAAAGTAAGAGTATGTCAATGATCAGACATAAGTCATATAATACTGGGGGTCATGATGGCTTGCTAGAGTCCGCTCATGATCTATAAGTCTTGGACTTATTGCCTTTATTATATGATCCCATATGGGTCACACGCCTAAGCTAACAGGAAAATATGTAGGAACGTTTTAGCTGAAGTACGGTAAAAGTGCTAGGCATTTACTGTACTTAGAGAGAATAAAACGGTTTAGCCACTCTGTGTCGATCGATACACAAGGTGTGTCGGTCGACACAGTGCGCGAATGCCGTCGAGTTAATTGGTGTTTGGGCCAAATGGCCCAAACGGAACCGGACAAGTTTTATGAGATAAAACTCGAGTTCAGAACAATTAACCCTAGCTCCTCAGCCGAAAACTCTCTCTCTCTCTGCGCCGATTTCCTCCTGGTCTAGCAGCCTCTTCCTGCTCGGTGTGCGTGTGTGAACCTCTGGAGGAGTTATCTCTCGGTGGCTCTCTGATCTCTGACATACCATCCCTTTCCGCTGCAATTAATAGGTATAAGGTGAGATCATCAATTGTTTCTATTCAAGAGAACCTAGATCCGCATGTTTAGGTTAATCTGAATCTGAGAATTGAATCAGGATTGACTAAACATTCCTTCAGTGGTATCAGAGCTATTGGTTCTGGTTTTTCTTGTTTAGATTCAAGTTTAGGATTGTTTTTCTTGTTTAAAAGTGTTTTGAATCAACTACTGATAAGAGAAATCACTTAAGTAACAAGAATTGAAACCTAAACATATGAAAAAATCGCATGATCAAGCTATATGATTTGGTATGCGATCTGATCCGAGAGAGTCAGTATCGACTGCGATCGCATGGATCGATCGATACGATCGCATGGATCGGTCGATACAGTCTATCGGCTAACCCTGTTAACGCGTGAAAGCATCGATCGATGCAGGATCGATGCAGGTTCGATGTTGGTGCATCGACCGATGCGGTTGGTGCATCGATCGACACGGTTAGGGTTTTGGCTCGGTTCCGTGCATGCGTGAGAGCATCGATCGATACAGGATCGATGCACGATCGATGCAGGATCGATGCTGAGAGCATCGACCGATGCGGTTGATGGATCGATCGACACGGTTGGTTCATCGATCGACATGGTTGGTTTAAGGCTCGGTTTAATTTTTGATTAAAATTAATTCGTCCTGGTTTAATAAACAGATTTAATAATTTTATTAAGTCTGGTTAAACCGGGACAAGAAATCCAATGTCGAAAGAATTATTGGATTTAGTGCCTAAACCAGGATTTTCTAATTTGATTTGGTTGGACCAAATAAATTGAGAAAATCCGGTTTAGTAAATAACCGGTTGACAATTGTGGTCGTCGTAGTAATTAAAATTTGGTTAGACCAATTTTAATGAACCAGACCGGTTATGTCATTTAATTGGACAATTGGGTCATGTCTTGGACATGGACCAATTCTTGGGCCTCGGGCCAAGAAGTTGAAACAATTGGGCCAATTATTTGAGTCTTTCTTCAGATTAATTTAAAATTTATTTTATAAAGAATATAAATCGATTTTAAATTAAAGTTTCCGATATTTTGAAATTAGAAAGTTTCTTAATTTATAGAAGTTTCTAGATTTGCATGATTCGGATTTTAAGAAATTTCTAAAGTTGGAAAGTTTCCGTTTTTTTTAGAAAGTTTCAAATTTTAGAAAGTTTCCAAAAATAGTAGGTTTCCAAAAATGGAAAGTTTCCCGAAATAGTAATCTTCTATTTTGGGAATGAATTTTGTAAATAAACCTACGAACCTCATCTAAATATCAAGCGTTGGATGTCTTGTCCATTCTATGTCAGCTGTCGAAGCCCATTCAATTGTATTCATGGCCTTACAGTGTGAGGGTGTCTGCTTTTGCGTGGATAAGACGGTTTGTGATTCATAAATGTCATTGGGAGTCCCAGATATTAATGATTACATGACTGTATAGTCTGGTTTTCTTGACTGGGCCATCGGGAGTCCCGGGCCTTGAGACATCAGAGTGGATTGGGCCTCGGGCCCAGATTCACAACCAAGAGTTATATCACGGATATAATTAGCCGATATAGGGCTTACCGATATAAGCTAAGGTTTGGTGACGGCCAGTGGCCCACTTTAATCTTAGTTATATGTGGATCTTGGAATCATTATATTCTATTGAGGGTAACTTATGTTATTGAATATAATGCGTGATTAATCATATTAAATTTAATACGAGATTAATCATATTGAACATTTTAACTAATAACCTTTTTATCTATATATTTCAGCTATGACTACTACAAGCACACAAAACACATTCTCGATCCGGTCTGTTCTCGAAAAGGAGAAGCTGACTGGAACGAACTTCCTGACGTGGTCAAGGAACTTGAGGCTAGTCCTCAAGCAGGAGAAGAAGGATTATGTCCTTCGTGATCCTCTCCCCGAGAGGCCTCCTGCCAATGCCGCCAGGACTCTGCATAATGCTTGGGAAAAGCATTCGTCAGATGAAAATGATGCCTATTGCCTGATGTTGGTGACAATGACTCTTGAGCTGCAAAAACAGTTCGAGAGTGTATTGTCACCCATCGAGATAATGGCAAGCCTGAAATCGCTTTTTCAGGAGCAGGCTAGGACTGAGAGGTTTCAAACAGTTAAGAACCTCTTGGACTGCAAGTTGGCTGCGAATGCGGCAGTGAGTCCTCATGTCTTGAAGATGATGGGTTATCTCGATCATCTTCAGAAACTCGACTGCCCAATCAGCCAGGAACTTGCCTGCGACATCATTCTGCAGTCATTACCTGCAAGCTATGATCAGTTCATTCTGAACTTTAACATGCATGGCTTGAGTAAGACATTGCCTGAGCTTCACGGAATGCTCAAGACTGCGGAGCCCAATTTGAGGAAAACCGCCAAGGACCCCAATGTGCTTATGGTGCAGAAGGGCAAGGGGTTTAAGAAATCCTCTGCTAAGGATAAGGGAAAGGCCAAGGCTGTCCAAGTCGCGGACAAGGACACGCCAAAGCCCAAGCCCAAGTCCAAGGCTGGGCCAACTGACATATGCAGGTTCTGTAAAGAACCAGGGCATTGGAGGAGAGAATGTAAGAAATTCCAGGAAGGTCTAAAGGAATTGAAGAAGAAGACTTTTGAGACTTCTTCAACAAGTATTTTTGTTATAGAAGTTAATACAACTACTTCTGATAATACCTCATGGGTTATGGATACTGGTTGTGGGGCTCATATTTGTACTAATATGCAGGCACTCAGCAACAGTAGAAGGCTGAAGCAAGGACAAGTGGAGCTACGAGTTGGGAATGGAGCGAAAGTTCCAGCACTAGCTGTAGGCACTTACTTGTTGTCTTTACCTTCGGGATTGATTTTAGAACTCAATAATTGTTATTTTGTACCTGCTATAAGCAGAAATATTATTTCAATTTCTTTGTTGGATTTGGAAGGTTATGATTTTTCAGTTAAGAATAAATTATGTTCCTTCAATCGCAACAATTTGTTCTATGGTTCTGCCCCTCTTATGAATGGGCTTTACATACTCGATCAATCCGCGCCAATTTATAACATTAATACCAAACGGTTCAAACCTAATGAGGAGAACCGAACGTTTCTATGGCATTGTCGTTTAGGGCACATCAGCGAGAAACGCATCAAGAGGCTCCATTCGAATGGACTTCTTGGCTCATTTGACTTTGAGTCATGTGAGAAATGCGAATCCTGCATGATGGGCAAAATGACACGGGCCCCCTTTAATAAACCTAACGAGAGGGCCAGTGACGTATTGGGCCTGATACACACTGATGTGTGTGGCCCAATGTCCACAAATGCAAGAGGAAACTATCAGTACTTCATTACCTTTACTGATGATTTCAGTAGGTATGGATATGTTTATTTGATGAAACATAAGTCTGAATCTTTTGAGAAGTTCAGAGAATTCCAAAATGAAGTACAGAACCAACTTGGCAAAAGCATTAAGGCTCTTCGGTCCGACCGAGGAGGAGAATACTTAAGCCAAGAATTCAGTGATCATCTAAGAGAGTGTGGGATCGTATCCCAACTCACTCCTCCCGGAACACCTCAATGGAATGGTGTGTCTGAGAGGAGAAATCGGACCTTATTGGATATGGTTCGATCTATGATGAGTCACACAGACCTTCCAATATCCCTTTGGGGATATGCTCTGCTAACAGCAGTGTTCACTCTAAATAGAGCGCCATCGAAAGCAGTAGCAAAGACACCATATGAATTATGGACTGGAGAAGCTCCAGTGCTGTCTTATCTCAGAATTTGGGGTTGTGAAGCCTATGTCAAGAGATTGATCTCAGACAAGCTTACACCAAAATCTGACAAATGCTACTTCATTGGTTATCCACGGGAAACCAAGGCTTATTACTTCTATCTACGTTCCGAGAACAAGATCTTTGTTGCCCGGGATTGTAACTTTCTTGAGAGGGAGTTTCTCTCTAAGAAAGACAGTGGGAGTAAGGTACTGCTTGAAGAAATTCAAGATGAACAGGATACTGCTCAACCTAATGAGGAAGAGCAGCAGGAGGACCTACAAGAAATTGTAGAGCCTGAACCTGTAGTACCTGAAGTTCGAAGATCCGGGAGGATCCGTCACGAACCCGAGAGATATCAAGGATTCCTCGTGACTGACTGTCATGATCTTCTGATCATTGATGGTGATGAACCATCGAACTTCAATCAAGCCATGATGGGCCCAGATTCCTCTAAGTGGCGCAAGGCCACTGATTCCGAAATGGACTCCATGTCGGTCAACCAAGTGTTTTCGTTGGTTGACTTACCCGCTGGTGTAAAAGCCATCGAGTGCAAATGGATCTTCAAGAAGAAGATTGACGTGGATGGAAATGTCCAGATTTATAAAGCCAAGTTGGTGGCAAAAGGTTTCAGACAAGTTCACGGTGTGGATTACGATGAAACCTATTCACCAGTGGCTATGATGAAATCTATTCGGATTCTACTAGCAACTGCAGCTTTTCATGATTATGAAATTTGGCAGATGGACGTGAAAACCGCCTTCCTGAATGGTATTCTAGAAGAGGATGTGTATATGACACAACCTGACGGTTACATAGATCCAAAGAATGCTGGGAAAGTATGCAAGCTTCATAAATCCATTTATGGATTGAAGCAAGCATCGAGGAGCTGGAATCTTCGTTTTGATGAAGCGATCAAGCAATTTGACTTCATTAGAAACGAAGAAGAACAATGCGTGTATAAGAAAACTAGTGGGAGCAAGATAGTATTTCTTATTCTGTATGTCGATGACATACTACTTCTCGGAAACGACATTCCAATGCTGAAGTCCGTAAAGGACTGGCTTGGAAGTTGTTTTTCCATGAAAGACATGGGTGAAGCCGCATACGTTCTTGGAATCAGGATCTACCGGGATAGATCTAGAAGGCTGATAGGCTTGTGTCAAGATTCATACATTGACAAAGTCCTACAAAGATTCAGCATGAAGGATTCCAAGAAGGGCTTCACGCCAATGGTACATGGCACAACGCTAAGCAAGAAGCAGAGCCCTACGACGGCTGCTGAGCTTGAGCGCATGAAGAATATTCCTTATGCATCTGCAATAGGATCTGTCATGTATGCCATGATCTGTACTCGTCCTGATGTTGCTTATGCATTGAGCATGACGAGTAGATACCAGTCAAATCCAGGTGAAAACCATTGGATTGCCGTAAAGAATATCTTGAAGTATCTAAGACATACTAAGGATAAGTTCTTAGTGTACGGTGGAAGTGATGTGCTTAAAGTCAGTGGATTCACGGACGCAAGTTTCCAGACAGACCAAGATGATTTCCGGTCACAGTCCGGTTATATCTTTTGTCTGAATGGCGGTGCAATCAGTTGGAGAAGCTCCAAGCAAGACACCGTTGCTGATTCCACTACAGAAGCTGAATATATCGCCGCATCAGAAGCTGCGAAGGAAGCTGTTTGGATACGAAAGTTCATTATTGAACTAGGTGTGATACCAGATGCGGCTGAGCCTCTGGCACTATTTTGTGACAACAATGGTGCTATAGCTCAGGCAAAGGAACCAAGATCACACCAGAAATCCAAGCATGTTCTAAGAAGATTTCACTTGATACGTGACATCATTAATAGAAAGGAAGTCAAGATCAGCCGAGTTCAGACAGATGATAACGTCGCTGATCCGTTGACAAAGCCACTCCCAAGGCCTAAGCTCGAGTTTCTGACTGAAGCTGTAGGCATTAGAGACATAGAAATGTAATCTAAATTTGAGTGGGAGTTTGAGGGCTTTTATTTAGTTATTTGATATGTTCTTGTAAAACATTCTTATGTTTAATGAGATTATTATTTCAAGATTATTTTAACTGTGATGAAATAATCGTTCCAAAGTGATATGAACCATTTTATAGGTCATCGAAGTAAATGACTTGATCTTGAGTCATTGAAGTCATTTAGCTTGATCATGAGACCCTATATTTGATAGATGTTTTATATCATCCCGTCCCTAGTCGAAGGTTGTTGAAATTGGAACACCAACAACTGTGTGAGACTGGATTGGTACGTGACTTATGACAAAGTCTCAGTGTGTCATAGATGCGCGGCATCAAAGTCAGTACATAGGTGTATGTTTGGGAACATACGACCGGACAAGACCCGCTTATAAGAACTCTTCATGATATTTATATCTGTGTCATAAGAGATTCTTACTACGACTATAGAGTATAGTCCTTAGACCTGAGTTCGCATGCATGTGACTACACATGGACTGATGCTCTTTGATCATTGTATAACGCTATCGTTCTGCGATAGTTATAAGGACCTTGTTTGGGTACATTATGAAATGAGTAGTTTACAGTGATGGAACAAGACGGAATTTGTCCCTCCAATATAAATGGAGTGAATATCTCTAGGCCAATCGGAGATTTGAATACTGGAAAATGCATGGCCATGCTCAAACGGACTGTCCCGAGTCGTTTGGATTGTCAGTATCGAATCAGAGTCCGATGAACAAGATTAGGCTTTATAAGGATGACACCAATCTTGCCTTATGACTAATCGAGATATTGTGACAAAAGGATTATGAATACAGAGATTCCAGTACAAGTGGGAGATTGTTGGAATTGTGTCCAGTAATCTCGGTACTGTCTCTAGAAAGTAAGAGTATGTCAATGATCAGACATAAGTCATATAATACTGGGGGTCATGATGGCTTGCTAGAGTCCGCTCATGATCTATAAGTCTTGGACTTATTGCCTTTATTATATGATCCCATATGGGTCACACGCCTAAGCTAACAGGAAAATATGTAGGAACTTTTTAGCAGAAGTACGGTAAAAGTGCTAGGCATTTACTGTACTTAGAGAGAATAAAACGGTTTAGCCACTCTGTGTCGATTGATACACAAGGTGTGTCGGTCGACACAGTGCGCGAATGCCGTCGAGTTAATTGGTGTTTGGGCCAAATGGCCCAAACGGAACCGGACAAGTTTTATGAGATAAAACTCGAGTTCAGAACAATTAACCCTAGCTCCTCAGCCGAAAACTCTCTCTCTCTCTGCGCCGATTTCCTCCTGGTCTAGCAGCCTCTTCCTGCTCGGTGTGCGTGTGTGAACCTCTGGAGGAGTTATCTCTCGGTGGCTCTCTGATCTCTGACATACCATCCCTTTCCGCTGCAATTAACAGGTATAAGGTGAGATCATCAATTGTTTCTATTCAAGAGAACCTAGATCCGCATGTTTAGGTTAATCTGAATCTGAGAATTGAATCAGGATTGACTAAACATTCCTTCATATACGACTTTCACTTAGAGCAAGTACAATAGATTTTAGGACATTCCCAACAATCTCCCACTTGTACTGGAATCATCTATTCCTTTAATCCCTTTGTAGCTATATCTCAATCTAGCATAAGGCAAGCACTGTGTCATCCTTATTCAACCAGATTACGTTTATCGAATCCCGATTTGTACTGATAACAAACGACTGACAATCACCTCGTTTGAGCGCGGCCACGCATTTCCAGTATCAAATCTTCGATAGGCCCAGAGATATTTAACTCCTGTTATATAGGAGGTACAAATCCCATCTTGTCTCATCCATGTCTCTTTCATATTTCATGATACGCCTAATCAGTGTCTTTATAATCACCAGTTACGGCTGACGTTTGACAAAGTCAAGACGAACCAATCCATTTGAGAGAGGACATGATGAACTCCGGTCTTAGGACTAAACTCTTTTTTCGTAATGAGAAACTCTTATGACACTAATATAACATCTTGTAGAGTTCTCATTGACGGGTCAAGTCCGATCATGTGTTCTCTAACACATATCTATATGATTGACTTTAATACACTTATTAATGACTCCATGAAACATGGTCATCAGTCACCTCACATACTAGTCTCACGTGGTTGTTAATGTCCCACGTTAACAACCTCGACCAGGGACCATTATAATTTATGTCATTTATTGCTTATAGGGTTTCATGATCAAGTCACATACTTGATGGCCTATAAAATGTCATAAATTACTTTGGGACATTATATATATATTTAATTAACACAATTAAATAATGCTGAAACAATTTCATTAAAATAACATAACTATTATGTCTTTGTGAACATCATGTCATAACTAAAACAAATACAACTCCCACTGAAATCAAGATCATATCTTAAGAAATCTAATGCCTATAGCAGTGGTATGAAACTCGTGCTTAGGCCTTGGGAGAGGCTTGGTCAGTGGATCAGCAACATTCTCATCCGTCGGGACTCTGCTGATCTTCACATCTCCTCTATTCACAATATCACAGATAAGGTGATATCTCCTTTCTATGTGTTTGGATTTCTGGTGTGATCTAGGTTCCTTTGCTTGCGCAATGGCTCCATTGTTGTCACAATACAAAGCCACTGGTTCAGAAATGCTAGGAATCACACCAAGTTCAGTGACGAACTTCTTGATCCAAACAGCCTCCTTTGCCGCTTCAGAAGCAGCGAGGTACTCAGCTTCAGTTGTGGAATCTGCTACAGTGTCCTGCTTGGAACTCTTCCAGCTGACCGCACCGCCATTCAGGCAGAAGATGTAACCAGATTGCGATCGGAAATCATCTTTGTCTGTCTGAAAACTTGCATCTGTGTAACCACTTACTACCAGCTCATCACTTCCTCCATACACCAAGAATTTATCTTTAGTATTTCTCAAATACTTCAGAATATTCTTGACTGCTGTCCAGTGACTTTCACCTGGATCCGATTGGTATCTACTCGTCATGCTTAAAGCACAAGCAACATCTGGACGAGTACAGAGCATGGCATACATGATGGATCCCAACGCCGAGGCATAGGGAATCCGACTCATGCGATCTCGCTCAGCATGTGTCTCAGGACACTGCTTCTTGCTGAGACTTATGCCATAAGACATTGGTATGAAGCCCTTCTTGGAATCTTGCATTCTGAACCTGTGTAAGACTTTATCGATATAAGTGTCTTGACACAGTCCAATCAACTTGTTTAATCTATCTCTATAGATTCTTATTCCAAGAATATACGCGGCTTCTCCCATGTCTTTCATTGAAAAACAACTTCCGAGCCAAGTCTTAACAGACTGTAACAACGGAATGTCATTTCCGAGAAGAAGTATGTCATCTACATACAACACGAGAAATGCAACTGCGCTCCCACTAGTCTTCTTGTAAACACATGGTTCTTCTTCGCTTCTGATGAAATCAAACTTTTTGACTGCTTCATCAAAACGAAGATTCCAACTCCGAGATGCTTGCTTCAATCCATAAATGGATCGATGAAGCTTGCATACTTTCCTAGCTGCATTTGGATCGATGAAACCTTCGGGTTGTGTCATGTACACATCCTCTTCCAGAATTCCATTAAGGAAAGCTGTTTTCACGTCCATCTGCCAGATCTCATAGTCATAATGAGCTGCTGTTGCTAGGAGAATCCGAATGGATTTAAGCATGGCGACAGGTGAATATGTTTCTTCATAGTCAATACCATGAATTTGTTTGAAACCTTTTGCCACTAGCCTTGCTTTATATATCTGAATATTTCCATCCACATCAATTTTCTTCTTGAAAATCCATTTACACTCAATGGGTCTTGCACCATCAGGTAAATCAACCAAAGTCCATACTTGGTTCTGTGACATGGATCCCATTTCGGATTCAGCGGCTTTCAGCCACTTTGCGGAGTCAGGGCTCATCATTGCTTCTTCGAAATTCGCTGGCTCGTCACTGTCAATGATTAACAAATCATGACAATTGGTTGCGAGAAATCGATATCTCTCGGGTTCGTGACGGATCCTTTCGGATCGGCGAATTTCAGGCTCCACAGGCGCGGGTTCTACAACTCTTTGTAGATCCAACTGTTGCTCTTCCTCTACAGGTTGAGCATTTTCCTGCGGATCTCGAACTTCTTCGAGTTGTACTTTAATCCCACTGTTTCTCTTGGAAAGAAACTCTCTCTCAAGAAAAACGCAGTTCCGAGCAACAAACACTTTGTTCTCGGATTTGTTGTAAAAGTAGTATGCCTTGGTTTCCTTAGGATAACCAACAAAGTAGCATTTGTCTGATTTGGGTTCGAGCTTATCTGTAATTAATCGCTTAACATAAGCTTCACAACCCCAAATCTTCAGGAAAGACACACTCGGAACATTTCCAGTCCACATCTCATGTGGTGTCTTTGCAACTGATTTTGATGGAACCCTATTAAGTGTAAACGCAGACGTTTCTAGAGCGTATCCCCAAAAGGATAATGGAAGAGTTGAGAGACTCTTTATTGACCGAACCATATCTAATAAAGTCCGATTTCTCCTCTCAGACACGCCATTCCATTGTGGTGTTCCAGGAGGAGTGAGTTGTGAAACAATTCCACAATCTCTCAAATGATCACTGAATTCTTGGCTCAAGTATTCTCCTCCACGATCTGATCGAAGAGCCTTAATACTTTTGCCAAGTTGATTCTGTACTTCATTTTGGAACTCTTTGAACTTTTCAAAAGATTCCGACTTATGTCTCATTAAATAGACATAGCCATACCTGCTGAAATCATCAGTGAAGGTAATGAAGTATCGAAAATTTCCTCTGGCACTTGTGCTCATTGGGCCGCATACATCTGTATGTATAAGGCCCAATAAGTCACTGGCCCTTTCATTTGGTTTGTTGAAAGGGGCCTTAGTCATTTTGCCTAGTAAACAAGATTCACATTTCTCACATGATTCATAATCAAATGAGCCCAGAAGCCCATCACTATGGAGCTTTTGGATCCGTTTCTCGTTTATGTGGCCCAAACGACAATGCCAAAGAAAAGTCTGATTCGTGTCATTCGATTTGAATCTCTTGGTGTTAATGTTATAGATTGGTGCAGTTTGGTTTAAAACATAAAGCCCATTCTCTAATGGGCTGCTACCATAAAATACATCATTGTAATCAAAAGAACAACATTTATTCTTAATTGAAAACTGATATCCTTCCACATCCAAAACAGGAATGGAAATAATATTTCTGCTTATAGCAGGTACATAGTAGCAATTATTAAGTTTTAAAACCAAACCAGAAGGAAAAGACAAGTTATATGTTCCTACGGCTAATGCAGCAACTCTTGCTCCATTCCCCACGCGCAGGTCCACTTGTCCCCTTTCCAACTTCCTACTGTTGCTTAGGCCCTGCATATTTGTACAAATATGAGCACCACAGCCGGTATCCAATACCCAAGAAGTAGAACCAGAAGTAGTAACATTTACTTCTATAACATAAATACCTGAAGATGAAGTCTCGAAAGTCTTCTTCTTCTTCTTCTCTTCCAAGAATTTGTTGCAATTTCTCTTCCAATGCCCAAGCTCTTTACAGTAATGGCACTTATCAGTCTCAGATGGGCCCGGCTTGGGCTTTGGGGCTGGCGCCGGCGTGTCCTGGTTCTCAACCGGGACTGCCTTGCCCTTTCCCTTACCTTTGCCAAGTTTCTTAAACTTCTTACCCCCTTGTACCATAAGTACATTAGGAGTGTCCTTCTTGATATTTGGCTCAGCTGTCTTGAGCATGCCATGCAGCTCAGTCAATGTCTTTGTCAAGTTATTCATGTTATAGTTCATAACAAACTGATCATAACTTGACGGCAGTGACTGCAGAATGATGTCAGTAGCCAACTCTTGGCTAATGGGGCAATCCAGCCTCCCCAGGTTATCAATATAACCCATCATCTTAATGACATGAGGACTGACTGGACTGTCCTTTGGTAGCTTGCATTCAATGAGAGATTTAACCGTCTGGTATCTCTCAGTTCGTGCTTGCTCCTGAAACATACTTTTCAGGCTAGTGATCATCTCCACGGGCGACTCCACGTTCTCGTATTGCTTCTGCAAATCCGAGTTCATGGTAGCCAACATGAGACAATTCACATCGACCACATCATTGGAATGCTTATCCCAAGCATTCCTTTCTGCATGTGGAGCATTGGCTCTCGGTTTTTCAGGGAGAACAGTTTCCAGGACATAGTCCCTTTTCTCCTGCTTGAGAACAATTCTCAAGTTCCGATACCATTCGAGAAAATTCGATCCAGTTAACTTGTCCTTCTCAAGGACGGATCGCAGGGAGAAAGAGTTGTTATGAGTGTTAGTCATAGCTGAGAACATAGAAAGGAAAAAGGTTTAGTTATGATGTTCAAGAAATGAGAAATCTTAACTTTTAAGAAAACTCGCATTATATTCAATCAATGCTTCCTCAGATGAATATAATGATCCAAGACCCATATTTTACTAAATTCAAGTGAGCCACTGGCTATCACTCAACTTTAGCTATTTAGGTAAGCAACAACCTTGCTAGTTATATCCAATATAACTCTTGGTTGTGGATCGACATCTTATGTCCAATCCACCTGATGTCTCTGAGCCCAAAACGATTTTGATGGCCCAGTCAAGTAAAACAATCTCTTCAGTCACGTAATTGTCGATGTCTTGCACTGCAAGTCCATCAACACGATTACCTCTGCCTTACTCATAAAATTGTGGACATCTTGCACTGCAAATCTATCACACAAGTAAATGGGTCTTGACAGTTGACAAGATTGGAAAGACATCAAGTACACTTGATATTTGGTTGAGGAACGGAACCATTTAAAACGTTCAGTTTTACTATGTTTTAATTCTTATAATTAATTAATCCGCGATGACCGATCAATCCAATTGATCCGGTTTTGAATACCGGTCAGTGCCGATCGATGCTACGTTAGCATCGGTCGATGCCAACCTTTTTCAAATCAATCGCCATTAAACCATTCACAGTGTTCGACCATCTTTAACCAAGCTCGATAACCGGTCCAATCCAATTGAACCGATTCATCAATCTCGCGAGGTTTGTGTCGATCGATGCAACGATTGTGTCGATCGACACTAGGCGAAAACTAAGGTTTATTCGGGTTTTCGCCCTGCATCGATCGATGCCGGATTGGCATCGATCGACACCATGCGAAAAACCCTAAATTTTATTCGGGTTTTCGCCCTGCATCGATCGACACCATGCGAGAAAACCCTTAAACGTTTTCGATCTGAACCCTAAACTAGGTTTTCAGGAAAACGAATTTTAGCATGCTTGTATCAATTATACAAAGATCTAGATTCAACTAATCTAATCATCATGCTACAAATTCAATGGAACCCTAAAGCTCTGATACCACTGAAGGAATTTCTAGCAGTTCTAATCAGGATTAGCAACCCTAGTCTGAATTCCGAGCCTAGGATCTAAGGTTCATGTAATTGAATCTATGGGATCTCAGATTTACCTGTTGATTAGCAGCGGAAGTATATGCAGATAATCGAGATCACGAAGCGCCTCAAGTGCTGCGCCTCTACTGGTATCCACACGCACACAAACTGGACCGCAGGGATGCTAGTGCCTTACAGAGATCTGATCTCCAGAGAGGTTTCTATCCGTGTTCTGGTGGCTGTGAATTAGGTTAGGGACGAGTTTAGGTCGACCATATATCTTATATATGTCGGCTTAAACCACAACGGAATTAACCAACGATTAAACCGAATTAATCTGATTAATCCGCGAGTGCATCGATCGATGCACTATCTGCAACGATCGATGCTATTCCAGAACATTGATATCGAATGCATATCACATATGCATTCACTGGATCATTACATTAATGATCAACCTCGTCTTTAACGCCCAGTTTGCTTAGGTGTGTGACCATGTAGGATCATATAACACTAGCAATGAGTTCTCAACTCATTGATCATAAGTGGCTTCTAGCAAAGCGTTATGACTACCTAGTGTTATGTGATTGTCTCATCTTGACTATACAACTTTCACTTAGAGCAAGTACAATAGATTTCAGGACATTCCCAACATAAAGAGCCACTGTTATGGCTGCTTAAGGCAGCCTCTTATCATGCTTGGATAACTCTTCTATAGTTAGTCCAAGTATGATGAGATAATCATTCATAGTTGTTCTTTAGCTTCTCTTAGTTGTTCCTTAAGCTAGTTATTGATTCTCTTCCATGTCATGAGTAAACTCTTCTAGATAAGATGTTAAGCTCTTAGAAGTGTTTTCATATAGCTAAGGACTTCATTTATATAACTAGATTACTGTCTTTATAAGTACAAACTAGTTAGACTTCTTTAGAACAGAACCGGTTATCTTCTTCTTCTTTAAGTGTTTTTGTTCTTGTGTTGAGTTATGGTTCAGAGCTTCTCATGAATGTCTCATGAACCAAACTAGATGATCAGAGCTTCCTCATGGATGCATCTGAAATTCTAACATGGTATCAGAGCAGCAATGTTCTTGGCTGCAAATCGGTTTTAGAGCAGAGCAAAACTCTGCCTTTTTCATTCTATTGCTTCCGCAATGTTTTATATGGACCAAGCTCCTGTTTGTTGCTGGTTCCTGTTTCTAAAGTCTTGTGCTCTTTCTTATTGAAGAGTTAACAAGTTGTTGTTAAGAAATCAGGGAAGAACAAGAGCATATAATTGTGTATTTCTTTGTTGCTTCTCTGGTTCTTATTGCTTGTTTCAAACTGAGCAAACTCAGTCCCTGAACTTTTGAAATGTTTATGAGTTAAACTGAGCAAGAAACTCAGTCCCTGAACCTTAAACATATTCTCTAACCTTTTATTTCATGTGTTTCAGGTTCATTCTCCCATTCTACTATTCTCTGAGTTTGGTTTACATGCTCTTAATCTGAGTTTTGATAGATTTTAGAGAGTGAACATTGAGAAGAGTTTAGGGTTCTTGTGCAGCCGCAACCTTTGAGAGAGAATGAGAGACACAAAACCCTTTTCTTCATTCATTTGCGGTTACAACATTTTTATATGGGATACAAGACCTCAATGTTTAACCTAAAGAAGCTAAAGACAAAATCGATAAAGGGACAAAGTCTGAAATGGACGGGCTGTGGCAGGAGAGAGAGAGAGAGAGGGGGGACCACTTGTGGTCCACACCTTTGGCGCCAACTCCCTTAGTTCCAACGGTCACATTTCCATGAGCACACCAAGTCTTTAAACCTTGTTAAGATTGGCGCCTCTTCTTCTTAAACAATGTCCCATTGTTTGCACATTATCAAATGTGCAAGAGTTGTGCATTTTGTGATAATGAACAACCTTAACACATTTGTCTTCATCATGATCAATACTCCCCCTCAAGTTCAGACTTTGGAATCACCCTAAAGACTGAACTTGGAATGATCATGGCAACACCTCATTAAAAACCTTGATGTGGAAAACCACTTGGGACAAAACCACACCAAGGGAAAAAGAGTATGCTGCTCATAAATCAGGAGAGTTCTAATCATGGATAGCCACCAGCCCTATTTTGCCAAAGACATGAGTGCAAACCTTAAGACTAGCAGCCTTTATGAAGATGTCTGCAAGCTGATCTTCACTCTTTGTGTAACAAGGCAGAATGGTTCCATCTTCAATCTTCTCCCTTACCTTGTGACAATCAATCTCAATGTGTTTTGTCCTTTCATGAAACACTGAGTTGGTTGCAATGTGAATAGCAGCCTGGTTGTCACAATGGAAGGTGATTGGACTTGATTGCTCTATGCCAAAGTCCTTGACCAGAGCCTTCAGCTATGTTAACTCGGTTGCAAGCTTCCTCATTGCCCTATACTCAGCTTCAGCACTAGAACAAGATACCACCTTCTGCTTCTTTGTCTTCCAAGTTACCAAGTTGCCTCCAATGAAGGTACAATAGCTGGTTGTTGATCTCCTATCACTCTTATCTCCAGCCCAATCTGCATCACAATAGCCAACAATCTCTGTGCTCTAATTCTTACCCATCCAAATACCTTGTTCAGTTGATCCTTTGAGATATCTGAGTATCCTCTCAATCAAACTCCAATGATACACTGTGAGTGATTGCATATGTTGGCTAACTTGATTCACAGCAAAGCATAAGTCTGGTCTTGTGAGAGTGAGGTAGATAAGCTTCCCAACCAGCCTCCTATACAATGAGACATCCTTGAACTTGACTTCATCTGATTTCTCCCCCTTTCTATTGACTTGGTAGCCATCTTCAAGAGGAGTCTTTTCAATCTTGCAATCAAGCATACTTGTTTCTGTCAACAAGTCCTTAACATACTTCCTTTGGGACAGAAACAACCCATCATTAAATCTTCAAACTTCAATGCCCAAGAAGTACTTCAACTCTCCAAGGTCTTTAATATCAAAGGAACTCTTGAGGAAAGCCTTTGTGGATTGAATCCCATCATTATCACTTCCTGTGATAATCAAATCATCCACATAGATCAGAACTACCACCACTCCTAGAGCACTTTGAAGTGTGAACAAAGTGTGATCAGATTGAGACTTCTTGAAACCATGGTCCATAAGTGTATGACTGAGCTTATGGTACCAAGCTCTTGGTGATTGCTTCAAGACATAAATCGCCCTTCTCAGCCTCAATACCTCATCATCCTTACATAAGTGTTTCAATCCTGGTGGTGGAGTCATGTACACCTCCTCCTCAAGATCACCTTGTAGAAAAGCATTCTTCACATCCATTTTCCATAGATTCCATGAGAGGTTTGTGGCTAAGCTCAATGTGACTCTCACTGTATGAAGTTTAGCCACTGGTGCAAAGGTGTCTGTATAGTCTTCTCCATAGGTTTGAGTGAACCCCCTTGCAACTAGCCTTGCCTTGTACCTCTCAATGTCTCCATTGCTTTTATACATGATAGTGAAGACCCATTTAGAGCTAACAGTCTTCTTCCTTTTCGGCAGCTTCTCCACAATCCAAGTGTGGTTCCTCTCCATAGCTTCTTTCTCATCCTTTACTGCATCCATCCAAACCTTGATACCCTCAGCCTCTTCATAAGTCTTAGGAACCTGATTTAGCTCAATCTTTCCAAGAAAGGCCTTGTGACTGGATGGTAGAAAGTCAATAGAACAAGTAGACTGACTAGGATGAGCTACTGCTTGGTTGTTGTAGAAGACTCTTGTCTTCATCCATTCTGATGGATCTTTCTTTTCCCTTGTGCTTCTCCTGAGTTGCTGAACCTGTTGATCAACCACTTCCTCATTACCCACTGCTTCTTGATAAACCATCTCATCCTCATTCATCTTTGAAGGTCACAAAATACTTGTTCCTATCTCTAGAAAGACAAGGTGAAGTCCAAACATCAGAGTGCACAAGATCAAAGCAGTGTTCATAGATAGTAGTTGATTTAGGAAAGATAGTTCTAAAATGTTTGCCAAGAATACAAGCTTCACAAGTTGAATGATCGAAGCTAACATTAGGCAACATTAAGTTCAAAGCACGAGCATGAGGATGTCCTAGTCTAGCATGCCATAGGACATTTTGATTGAAAGAAAAACAGGATTTAAAAGCTAAGGTATCCGAGTTGCTTGGAGAAGTGTCTTCAAGGAGGTAAAGCTCATCTTGTGTACCACCTCTTCCAATAACCTTTCCATTCTTAATATCCTGAAAACAAACTTCATTAGGCCCAAAGATAACATTGCAATTCAAGTCTTTAGTGATCCTTTTAACCGACAGCAAGTTAGATTTAAACTTAGGAACATAGAATGCATCACTTTCCTTGTTAAACAATCTCAACTTTCCTGTACCTATTATAGGAATCCCTTGACCATCAGCTATAGTTACTCTTCCTAGGGCAGGTTTAATATCTTTTAACAACTTAGCATTACTAATCATGTGGTGAGAAGCTCCTGAATCTACTACCAACTTATGATCAGTTTTAGCAAGCAGTTTATGAGAAAATAAAGAGATACCAGAGAGCTTAGAGGCATAAGCCTTGATGAGGTCCTCAAGGTCACTCTTCTTAAAATACTAAGTGGCTGTGTAAAATGCAATCTCCCCTCCTTGAGCTGAAGTAGAAGCAGGCTCATTCACAGCCTCTTGGGAGATGTTTGCATTTGCCCTTGAGTCTTTGAACTTGGCTGGTTTGAGGTGGGGATGAAGGATCCAACACTTATCCTTGGAGTGGCCTTTCCTCTTGCAATGCTCACAAGCGCCAGCCTTCTTCTCCTCAGGTTTGAAGCCGGCTTTGTTGGCAGTCACCAACTCCCCCTTTCCTCCAAACAAACCAATGTTTCCTTCCTCCTTTTGGATCCTTGAGCACACCTCTTCAAAATTAGGAAGTGTAGTCTCCCTTAGGATCTTCATGATGGCATCATTGTAAACCGGATTCAAGTTGAGTAGAAGGCCAAAGATCTTGTCTTGCTCCTTTCTCTTAATGAGAACCTTCGGGTTCATAGTACTTGGCCTTAGCATCTCAAGTTCAGACCATGCTGAAGAGAACTTCCCAAGATACTTAGTAAAGTCATGGTCTTCTTGTTTCAGCTCACTTATGGCCTTCTTGACTTCATACACCCTGCTCAGATTAGAAACATCCCCATAAATCTTCTTGAGAGTGTCCCACAGTGACTTGGCTGTCTCACAATGAGAGTAAGCTTCAAGGATGGATGGGTCAAGAGAGTTTTGGAGAAAGCCAAGCACCAGCTGATCTTCTTGAAACCATTTAGCCTCTGCCTTCTTGGTTTCCTCATCCTTTTTCTTGGTTTCATCTTCTTCAGTTGGTGTTTTATCCTCCAAGATGTGATCCCACAATCCTCTTCCACAAATGGCAGTCTTGATGGTCCTTTGCCATGTCCTGTAGTTGATCCCTTTGAGCACAACAGGAACAACAGTAGGCCTCAAGCTTGAGCTGATGTGAACTTAGTCTTCCATGGTGAGAGATGAAGAGAATAGATGGCTGTTGAATAACCGAGAGTGAAGATGAAACTTAGGGTTTTAGGACTGAGAGTAAAACTGGGCAGATAGAACAAGGAGTAGGGCTTGAACTTCTCTGAGCTTATGAGGAGAAATGAGAGCTTGAGGGACCGAGAGATTGTTGAAGAAAGATGGACATAAAGTATGGTGAAGAGTTAGGTGTTTTAAGACAGAGAGTGTTTAAGAACCGAGAGAATAAGAGATTGAGAGCTAGAGAATTATAGAACAAGAATAGAAACTTAAGAGATTTGAGATCAATGCTCTGATACAATGATAGATTTTAGAGAGTGAACATTGAGAAGAGTTTAGGGTTCTTGTGAAGCTGCAACCTTTGAGAGAGAATGAGAGACACAAAACCCTTTTCTTCATTCATTTGCGGTTACAACATTTTTATATGGGATACAAGACCTCAATGTTTAACCTAAAGAAGCTAAAGACAAAATGGATAAAGGGACAAAGTCTGAAATGGACAGGCTGTGGCAGGAGAGAGAGAGAGAGAGGGGGGACCACTTGTGGTCCACACCTTTGGCGCCAACTCCCTTAGATCCAACGGTCACATTTCCATGAGCACACCAAGTCTTTAAACCTTGTTAAGATTGGCGCCTCTTCTTCTTAAACAATGTCCCATTGTTTGCACATTATCAAATGTGCAAGAGTTGTGCATTTTGTGATAATGCACAACCTTAACACATTTGTCTTCATCATGATCAATAAGTTTATGCATTCCAAATTCACATACTCTCTATACTCTCATTCTCTGGTGCACACTCTCTTAATTTGAGTTGTGTGACATCCCATACTCTTGATACTCTGGTTCTTCTATTTTACTCTAAAGTTTACTCCTAAAGAACTATCTTATTCTTGCACAGAAACTTAAAGCTCATTAGTCCTGATCAAACTTGTGTTGCTTGAGTGTTGTTTTGTGTTTAGGTATTCTTAGGAGGAATGGCGAGTTGTTGGCAGTAAGGATCAGTCTTAATGGCGGTTCATGCTGAAGTTAAAAGGGCTTTGTGGTTGAGGAGAAGAAGTCTCCAACAAATCAGTGAACTCATTTGGTTGTGGATAAGCCTAAATCCTCATGGATAGTTGTGGGTTAGCTGAAATACTCATGGAGCATTCATCAAGATGGTGGATGTGCTTATTGTTGAAGGATCTTCCCAAGGGAGAATGGCGGTTTATACTCTGTCCATTCAAGAAGGGAGAGGCCTCGTTTGTCGTTTGTTGGTGTTAGAACCGTGGTTCAACCAAGTGGAGTAAGACCACAAGACAAGCCCAACATAGTTCAACCCAAAGAGATGGCTATGGGGGAAGATCTAGTGGATATGCAAGCTGGTGACACGATGAATCAGCCCAACTTGTTTCTTGAATACTCCCTCCATAACAATGGAGAACTCAAGAATTGTTGTGATCTTTCTTCTTGAATACTCCCTCCATAATAATGGAGAACTCAAGAGTGATAGATCCGGGAATCACCAAGTGGAGCAGACCAAGAAGAGTATGCAAGCTGGTGATAGATTTGTGGTGCAAAAGTCAGATTTCACAAGTGGTAGAGTCATGGTGAAGAACCATGGTCAATTCAAGAGTGCGGGGGAGTTGAAGCTCAAATCCAAACCGCAACTCACATTACTATGATCAGGCTACTTCTAAAACTCTCTCTTATAAACATTACCTTATATTGCCTAAAGTCTTGATTATGATTATTTTTTATCTCAAAGTCAAAAGCGTTTCTTATTCTCAAAACGTTTTCAGACTTGAATCTTTCATTTGAATCTTGTTGTGATCATGTGTTTCAAAAATAAAACGTTTTACAATCAATTCTCTAAAACGTTTCAAACCTAAAGGTTTATTCATAGCTAATGTTCCTAAATGCCATTGCATATACTTTAACAAGTTTCCTTTTAAACCTTTGTGTTGAAGGTTTATAAGGAGAAGAGAAAGGCATGCTTAAGGAGCATTAGAAAGTGAAGGAGCCATGAGGAGCATCCGCAAGCCTTGAAGTCTTTCCCAGAGAAAGATGAGACCGACTTGAAGTTCTTCCAAGATGAGAAGGATGATGGAAGTTGGGGTTAAAGGCCGGAGCCCTATGGAGTCCAAGTTTCAAAAGACACAACAAGAGCAAGAAGTTCGTATCAAGAGAAGTCAAGTCAAGGAATGCTAAGGAATGAAAGAGTTATGGAAAGGAGTAGCCGTGGTCCAAGATGTTCATATACCAAGGTCAAGTTACATCTTGAGTATGTGGACTATACTCTTTTTGTCCTACTTAAGGTTTTATCCCAAAGAGGTTTTCCTTAAGGAGGTTTTTAATGAGGTAGTTCCACAGCTCCAAGCTTGGCCTCTGGTCCTCTTCTCCCTTTGGTCTTTTGGAGTCCCGATGACCAAGCTTGCGGGGGAGTATTAGAGAGGATGATGAAATGGAGGAGGAGAGGCTGAAGTCATGAAGACAAAGCCGAGCCTCATTCCTTGAAGAAGCCTTGGTGTTGAGAACAAGCAAGCAAAGCAATGCTTAAGTGAGCAACAAAGGCAACTATCAAGATGTGCAAAGTTGGGGCACACAGACACAGACAGACATATGATCAATGTGCAAAGTTGGGCAAGATCATCATGTGCAAAATCAGGGCCAAGGTTGTGAAGTGCAAAGTTGGGGAACTTATATAATCAGACAATCAAGAATGTGCAAAGTTGGGGCCAAACAGATGTCTGTCAAGAATCGAACTGAAGAAGATTCACATGTGTGTTTAAAGGAGAAAGTGGTTACAAGAAAAAGTCACACTCACTCTTGGGAGTGTGCACTCTCTCTCTCCAGAAGCAAGTGGCTAAGACAAGTCACTTTCAAGGTCTGAACACATAGAACCCAAGTTGGACAAGAGGAGAAGATCCAGCCATTCATTCAAACTTAGTTTTCCCTCCATTAAATCAAAGGCTGTGATTCAAAGTCTTAGATTATGAGTTTAACCTAATTGTATGCCTATTTAAAGGCCATACACGACCATTGTAACATTTGCTAAGTCACTTGATAAGAAATCAACAAGATTCTTGATACAAACTCTTCTCTCTTTCTCTCTTCTTCTTGTAACCGGTTTCACTCTTTGTCTCCATTGTTTATACAAGTTCATAATCAATGTAGACCTTAAAGAGCCACGGTTATGGCTGCTTAAGGCAGCCTCTTATCATGCTTGGATAACTCTTCCATAGTTAGTCCAAGTATGATGAGAGAATCATTCATAGTTGTTCTTTAGCTTCTCTTAGTTGTTCCTTAAGCTAATTACTGATTCTCTTCCATGTCATGAGTAAACTCTTCTAGATAAGATGTTAAGCTCTTGAAAGTGTTTTCATATAGCTAAGGACTTCATTTATATAACTAGATTACTGTCTTTATAAGTACAAACTAGTTAGACTTCTTTAGAACAGAACCGGTTATCTTCTTCTTCTTTAAGTGTTTTTGTTCTTGTGTTGAGTTATGGTTCAGAGCTTCTCATGAATGTCTCATGAACCAAACTAGATGATCAGAGCTTCCTCATGGATGCATCTGAAATTCTAACATACCTTTGGAGCATCAAGTATTCATTGGGAAGTTGGATCAAGAACATGTACCAACAACCTATGAAGAAGCAAAGGGAGATAAGAGGTGGATGCAAGTTGTGGATGAAGAGACCAAAGCTATGGAGAACAATGAGACTTGGTATGAAGCTGATCTTCCTAAGGGCAAGAAGGCAGTGACTTCTAAATGGGTTTTCACTATCAAGTATAAAAGCAATGGAGAGATTGAAAGGTACAAAGCAAGGCTGGTTGCAAGAGGCTTCACTCAAACCTATGGAAAGGACTACTTGGATACCTTTGCACCAGTAGCTAAGCTTCACACAGTTAGGATCATCTTGTCTCTAGCAACAAACCTTGATTGGGAACTTTGGCAAATGGATGTCATGAATGCATTCCTTCAAGGAGAGCTTGAAGATGAGGTATACATGAGACCACCTTCTGGTCTTGAAAACATTGTGAAACCAGGGAAGGTGCTAAGGCTCAAGAAGCCTATCTATGGACTCAAGCAATCACCTAGAGCCTTGTACCATAAGTTGAGCTCAACCCTTATGCAAAGAGGATTCAAGAGGTCTGAAGGAGATCATACATTGTTCACTCTTCAAGATCAGGAAGGTATCATTGTTATCCTTGTTTATGTTGATGACATTATCATATCAGGGAGTAACAAGTCAGGTATACAAGAAACTAAAGCTTATCTCAAATCTGTTTTTGATATTAAGGATCTTGGTACTCTAAAGTACTTCCTTGGGATAGAAGTTTGTCGGTCTAATGAAGGACTCTTCTTATCTCAAAGGAAGTACACACTTGATTTGTTGTCTGAAGCAGGAAAGATTGGATCAAAACCAGCTAAGACACCATTGGAGGAAGGCTACAAAGTCATAAGAGAGGGGGAGCTTGAAGATAAACCGTTTGAAGACATCACTCACTATAGAAAGATGGTTGGTAAGCTCATCTACTTAACCATAACCAGACCTGATTTGTGCTTTGCTGTGAACCAGATAAGCCAACATATGCAAGCACCAAAGATGCATCATTGGGACATGGTTGAAAGGATACTCAGATATCTAAGTGGTACTCCCGGGCAAGGCATCTGGATGGGTTGCAATCAAAGCACAGAGATAGTTGGGTATTGTGATGCTGATTGGGCAGGAGATAGAGTGGACAGGAGGTCTACTACTGGATATTGCACCTTCATTGGAGGAAACCTTGTCACTTGGAAGAGCAAGAAGAAGAAGATAGTGTCATGTTCTAGTGCTGAAGCAGAGTATAGAGCAATGAGGAAGCTAGCAACAGAATTGGCGTGGATCAAAGGTCTTCTTGTGGATTTGGGGGTGGAGACTTCTGATAGGTTCTAAGTTTTACCCTATTCTAAACTGCAAGTGCACAGTATCGTCAAAGTAGTATATAGGGTTATCGAATCCACAGGGACACTAGGTCTCAATAGATCAGAACAGTAGAGATTAATACTAGAAATAAGCAGATGGTGAAGTAAATAAATTGCGAAGCAAGAAAGTAAACAGTAGCAAGTTGGTTGTGAAAGCAATAAACTAAAAGCGTCAAGCCTAGGGTGTTCTCAGGAAATCAAACAAGCAGACAAGTTAATCAGTCAGGATCAAATTAAACTCAGTTCTAGAACTCAAATCACGGAAATAGAATTAACCAAATCTCTTTGCGAAAACTCTCTAAGTCTAAGTGCAGTAACCCAAATCTCTTTGCGATTACTAACAGATTAAACTAGCATTAAGTTCAAGTTCGATATGTTCACAATTAAACTAAACCAAATCTCTTTGCGAATAATTTAATTGCTCAACCTAAATAGTTCAGATTCTAAAACACACTCTCGTGTCGAATTTAGCAACCTAAGATCTAGATTCCAATTGATCAGGTTAGAACTAGCATTAAGCATAATTTAGTTTGAAGAACATTCTAATCATATGAATCCTTAACTGAATTAAACAAGTCTAGCAAGTCATCAAACCCTAATGAGAAACCCTAAACTTAACTATGGATCTACTCAGACATGATTGATGAAAACATAATCATAGAAATAATAGATTGCATGTAAGAGAATAAAATATCAAAGGGGTTCGAAATCTTCTCCAAAATAAGTGAATACAGGAAATAGATCTGCCCCAAAAGCTCTAAAAATCTCTTAGCTCTAAGTATGAAAGCGTTCGTAAATTAAACACCAAAATCCTCTATATATAGGCTTAATCTCGGCTGGGGCTTCTGTGTAAATACTGGAACTATTCTGGGCCTCTTTGCAAATCTTCATAACTTGTTAAACCAACGCGTACGGCCCATCTCGCTAGTGTGTCGACCGATGCACAAGGTGTGTCGGTCGATGCTTGATCAATAAATCGGACAGTGAGTTAAGCTCTCGGCCAAAACGTCCCAAAAGTCCCAAAATGCTCCAAATATCTCCAATTAGCTCCAAACCTGATTAAACCTGTAAAAGACTCTAAACGAACACAAAAGACACTAAAAACACATCTATATCATGGTATAAAATGGGTAAAAACCATGATATATCAACTCCCCCACACTTAGCCTTTGCTTGCCCTCAAGCAAAACAGAGAACTAAAATGCAGTGAAGAGGTTTGAAAACTCTTCAGAAACTCATTTTGTCGTAGAAGCAGCAACATTCAGATTCCCCTTAGTAATCCACATGAAAGAATCAATCCACAGAAATCAAGACCAACATATACTTCCCCCACACTTAGCAACTGTCCTAAGTAAACGCCACAATCACATTCACGCATTCAAATTCTCCCTACTGACTTCTGGATATATTTAAGTGCGGTCTCACCTAAGGGGTATCGATCTAAAGGCACATGGATTCTTACCTTGCCAGCTCTAGACCACCAAACTGTCTTTCTTTAGTCCCTTTCTTCTCTTTCCCTTCCTTAACAACTGATTTTTCCCCACTGGGTATCATTTTATTTTTTTTATCAGTGTTCTTCCCATTTTGGGGTGTACTTTGGACACATTCCATGGATCACATGAGAGAAAATAGTGTTTGCTACCATTCCCATGACCACTTCGGAGTTACTAACTCATCCGCAGTTTATTATCTTTTTTTTTTTTTTTTTTTACTTTATGGAAGGGGAGAAGGGAACCAAATAGGACAGGTTTACAGGCTGTGTCAGAACCAACAAGGGAGTCCGACATAAAGTATACCAAGCCCTTAGGTGAGAAATCTAAAGTCAGGATTAAATTGAAGTCAGTAAAAGATCTTCTGATACCTGAAGCGATGTGGGTGTTCTCAGTAGGCTGATCTGTGTCTGGGTTTTCTAATAGTCATAGATAATCTGCAGCTTCATCCCAATGGTTACTTAAGTTCCTGCAAATGCTGCTAATCTTCTCAAAAAATCATTGTTTCCTACATAAACAAATTTTGACTCAAAAAAACAAATTTTTAAAATTTAACTGACTCTAAGAAAACAAAAGAAAGTAATTAGTAGAACCTCCCCCACACTTAAGACACACTGTCCCCAGTAGTGTCAAGCAAGGGATTGGTTAAAAGAAAGAAAATAAAAATTTGTTAATGGAATGGTTAGTTCTCTCGGTTTCTTACCTCTGTCGCAGTCAGGCATCAATCGTTGCACTAGGTGCACCGACCGTTGTTGTGCGATTTTCGTTGGGGATCGATCGTTGCTCAGGACCGCAACGATCGCTGCAATGCGATTCTTTCGTACTGTGACGATCGACACAATGGTGTGTCGATCGACGCACTGCGTTTTAATCCGAGACCTGCAAACAAATCTCACCAAAACCAGAAACAAGCGTAAAATCCTATGAAAATACTAAAATCAAAATGCAAAAACGAAAACAGTGGGTTGCCTCCCACTCAGCGCTCTTTTAACGTCAATAGCTTGACGTTTCAGCCGATCTAGGTGGAGGGTGCATCATCCAGAGGCAGAATCTGACCTTCTGGAATTTCGGCCTTAGCCCAATAATGCTTAACCCTCTTTCCATTCACAGTGAATTCAATACCTTCCTTACCAGTTAGAACGACAGCTCCATACGGACGCACTTCTTTGATTGTGAAAGGACCAGACCACCTTGATTTCAGCTTTCCTGGAAATAAATGCAGACGAGAGTTATATAAAAGTACCTGATCATTAGGCTCAAATTGTCTGGAGACAATCTTCTTGTCATGATATGCCTTAGTCCTCTCCTTGTACAGCTTTGAGTTCTCATAAGCTAAATGTCTAATCTCATCCAACTCATTAAGCTGCACTAATCTCCTTTCCACAGCAGACTTAAGATCAAAATTCATCTGTTTCACAGCCCATGCTGCTTTGTGTTCAAGCTCCACTGGAAGATGACATGCTTTTCCATATAGCAGATGGAATGGAGTGGTCCTAAGTGGCGTCTTGAATGCTGTCCTGTAAGCCCATAATGCATCATCCAGCCTTGCTGCCCAATCCTTCCTTGTCTTTCCAACTGTCTTCTCAAGGATCTCTTTGATCTGCCTGTTAGAAACCTCAACTTGTCCACTGGTTTGAGGGTGATAAGGAGTAGCGACTCGGTGATGAACTCCATGCTTTTTTAGCAGCTTCTCGAAGACCTTATTGATAAAATGAGATCCTCCATCACTAATCACTATACGAGGCACTCCAAATCTGGGGAATATGATGGTCTTAAACAGCTTAATGACCACCGAAGAATCATTGGTTGGACTAGCTATTTCCTCAACCCATTTAGACACATAGTCCACAGCAACCAAGATGAATTTATTCCCATAGGATGAGGGAAAAGGACCCATGAAATCTATGCCCCAGCAATCGAAAACCTCAACTTCCAGAATGAAATTCTAAGGCATCTCATGCTTCTTGCTGATTTTCCCTCTCCTCTGACAAACATCACACTGAGAGACGAAAGAATGAGTGTCTCTGAACATTGTAGGCCACCAGAAACCTGCTTGCAGAACTTTAGACATAGTCTTAAATGTAGCAAAATGTCCAGCATAATCTGATCCATGATAGTGGAAGAGGATGTCTGGAACTTCTGATTCAGCAACGCATCTCCTGTACAGGCCATCTGAGCAGTGCTTGTAGAGATAAGGCTCATCCCAGTAGTACCTTCTAAGCTCTCTAAAGAACCTTTTCTTTTCATAACCCTTTAGATCATCTGGTTCAGTCTCAGCAGCAAGGTAGTTGGATATATCAGCATACCATGGTCGATCAGAGGTTGCTACAGCAGAGATTTCGAAGTCATAATTCCCAATTCTGATCTTGAAGGACTCTCGGCTCGTATCAGGTATGCATCGATCGTTGCGCGTGCATGTGTCGATCGTTGCTTCCCCGATACTTGTATCGACCGTTGCCAGTGTGGCATCGATCGACACAGTGCGACTTTCCCGACAGTTCTGCAACTCTCCTCCCAAATTCATCTGAAAAACTGCACCAATCATGTTGACGTTTTCTTCGGGCAAATAATCGTTTATGGGCGCGTCTTCCTCAACTAGCATCCTTGAAAGATGATCGGCAACTCCATTCTCAACTCCCTTCTTGTCCCTCACCTCAATATCAAACTCCTGAAGCAATAGAATCCATCTTAACAATCTTGGCTTAGCATCCTTCTTCTGCATCAGATACTTCAGGGCTGAATGATCAGTATGAACAATCACCTTGGAGCCAACAAGATAGGGGCGGAATTTTTTGAAAGCAAAGACAACAGCTAACAGTTCCTTTTCTGTGGTTGCATAGTTTCACTGCGCATCATCTAGTGTCCTACTAGCATAATAGATAGCATGAAGCTTTTTATCCTTCTTCTGTCCTAGAACAGCTCCTACAGCAAAATCACTTGCATCACACATAACCTCAAAAGGTAGATCCCAATCTGGTGGCTGAACTATTGGAGCACTCACTAATGCTTGCTTGATCTGTTCAAATACAGTCTGACAGTCTGCATTGAACTCAAATTTGGTATCCTTACACAGCAAAGCAGTTAGTGGCCTAGCAATCTTACTGAAGTCTTTGATGAAACGCCTATAGAAACCAGCATGTCCAAGAAAGCTTCTAATAGCTTTAACAGAATCAGGCGCCTGAAGATTTGTCATTACCTCAATCTTAGCGCGGTCCACTTCGATTCCTGCTTCAGATACCTTATGTCCAAGAACAATGCCATCTTTGACCATAAAGTGGCATTTTTCCCAGTTAAGGACCAAGTGTTTTTCTTCGCACCTAGTCATCACCTTGCACAGATTATCTAGACATTCATTGTAAGATGATCCATAGACTGAGAAATCATCCATGAATACCTCCATAAAGTCCTCAATCATATCAGTGAATATGGACATCATGCATCTCTGAAAAGTGGCAGGAGCATTACAGAGTCCAAAAGGCATCCTACGGTAAGCGAATGTGCCATATGGACAAGTGAAAGTAGTCTTTCCCTGATCTTCTGGGTGGATAGGAATCTGAAAGAAACCTGAGTATCCATCGAGGAAGCAGTAGTAAGGGTGATTGGCTAACCTCTCCAGCATCTGATCGATGAAAGGCAAGGGAAAGTGATCCTTTCTGGTTGCAGCGTTCAGCTTCCTGTAATCTATGCACATCTTGTGTCCCGTTACAGTCCTAGTAGGTATCAGCACGTTCTTCTCATTCTTCACAACTGTAACTCCACCTTTCTTAGGCACTACATGGACTGGACTTACCCAATCACTGTCTGAAATAGGATAGATGATTCCAGCATCCAGGAGTTTCATAATCTCCTTTTTAACCACTTCCTGCAGATTAGGATTAAGCCTTCTCTGATGCTCAACAGATGTCTTAGACTCATCCTCAAGGTGTATCCGATGCATGCACAGCTCTGGTGAGATACCTGAAATGTCATCAAGAGAATAGCCAAAAGCTTTGCGATGCTTGCGCAGCTTGCTTAGCAGTAAAGTGAGCTCTGCGTTGTTTAAACTAGCGTTTACTATCACTGGATAAGTTGAATTCGGTCCAAGAAACGCGTACCTTAGCCCGGATGGAAGTTGTTTCAACTCTATTTTCGGAGCCTTTTCCTTTGCCCAGTCTGCGTCGCCTTGCAACGACCGATGCTTGGTGAGTATCGATCGTTGCATCATCGCGTCAGATACTTCCACCTGCATTGCAACTTCAACAGAATCCATCAGTCTTGTATAGCATATTGCTGGCTCGTCCTGCAGGTACTCCAACTCCATTATAGAGCTCAGTAAGGCTCTTTCTAGTGGATCTTTAGCATGGGACTGGTGAAAGTACTCTGCAGCTAATTCACCAAGTGTGTCCACATAGAAAGTCTGTCCGTCGATGGTTGGTCTCTTCACCAGCTTGTTCATATCAAAACTCATCTTCAGATCACCCACATTCAGAACTATTTTACCTCTCTGACAGTCAATCATCGCACCAGCTGTAGCTAAGAAAGATCTGCCCAAAATTAGTGGATCCTTTGGTTCCTGTCCATACTGCAGAACCACGAAGTCAGTGGGAATCGCACATTGGCCAATCATTATAGGCACATCCTCCAATACTCCTTCGGGAATCCTGATCGTTCTGTCTGCTAGAACCAGTGATATCCTAGTGGGTCTGAAATCATTCATACCGAGCCTCTTAGCAACCGAGAGAGGCATAAGATTCACACTGGAACCAAGATCACATAGGGATCTTTCGAACCTCTCTCTGTAGATAGTACAATCTAATACAAAGCTCCCAGGATCCTTTAACTTCTCAGGAGTTCTGCCCTGAATTACTGCACTGCATACCTCACTGATCATCATCACACTCTCTTCATTAGTCCATTTTCCAGCAATCATATCTTTAAGGCATCTCCTCATCATAGGCGAGGTATCCATGGAGTCAAGCAAAGGTACTTCAACTTTCACCTTTTTATGAACTCTTTGCATTTGGCACACTGCCTCTCGTTCTTAGCCTTCCTGGGATTCTTGGGGTAGGGTATTTTAGGCTTGTAAACTCTTTCGGTCGACTGTTTTGATGTCTCTGGTTTTGAATCCTCAGCAGTCCCCTTGCATCGACCGTCACTGGAATTGTGTCGATCGTTGCTGGGCGACTTCGCGACGACAGTTTCTATGTTATCGCTTTGCGTCGACCGTTGCTTGGGTGCATCGACCGATGCATCGCGAATGTCACGAATTTCATCCTCCAATTATTCAATCTCCACGAGTTCCTCAACGCTTAGCTGCCTGTTTTGTTTAGGTAACAGTTCCTTACCACTTCTCAAAGTCACTGCATTGCATTGGTACTTGGGATTAGCGTCAGTTCGTCCTGGGAGATATCCATCTTCCCTCTGAGCATGTCCAGCAATTCTTGCAACCTTAGCATCAAGCTCTTTCACGTGGGTGCTCAGGAATTCAAACTTCCCATTCAGCTTCTCATAGACCTTATCTACCTTTTTGTCGAAGTCTGCAGCACTCTTAATCTGATTCTCCAGCACCTGTTCCAGCATTGTCTCTATCTTACTCTTATGAGCAGTGGCTGCAGGAGGAGTCTGATAAGATGATGATCCATAGGTTACTTGATTTCCTGTGAAGGTATTCCTTTGTCCTCCACCGGAAAATATGTTTCCTTGGAAACCAGGTCCTCTGATGTAATTCACATCTTCTTCCTGAGTGTCCTCCTCAGTCTGAATTACTTCTACTTCTTGAGCAAAGTGGACAGCTTTCTTTTCACCTAGAAGATTGCAGATTTTGTCCATCCTGGATCTCAACTCAGCCATCTCTGAGTTATCAACACTTCCACCAGATTTCTTCCTCCTCTCATCCATAGTCTTGCAACTGTTGCTGCTTACTAAGTTCTCAATCAACTGCTTAGCTTGTGTAGGAGTCCTGGTGTTGAAGTTAGCATTACTGGAATTGTCCAGTGCAGATTGATATGGCAGATCTATGCCTCTGAAGAAAATACCTAGCAATGTGACTTCATTGAATCCATGGTGTGGGCAGTCACGCTGATACTTCCTAAATCTCATCCAAGCAGCTTTTAAAGGCTCCACAGCTCCTTGGGAAAATGTGAGAATGTCCTGTCTGGACTGGTCTGAACGCGCATCATCGTAGAAATGTCTCAGGAACTCACTTTTCAGTGCTGCCCAAGTGGTAAACTGACCAGGTGCCAGTTGCTTCAGCCATGCACTAGCGTCTCCAGCGAGACTGTAAGGAAAGAGCTTAAGGAACAGATAATCCTGGCAAACTCCATCATACTTCATGCCATTGATTATGTCCTCAAACGAATCAATGTGGTCCATAGGCTACTCTGTTGGATGTCCATGGAAATCATTCTGTCTCATCAGCGAGTAGTAGATGGTCTTGATCTCAAAATCCTCCCTCTCGAAACCAGGAAGTACTAAGGTTGTTCGGTTTCTATGAAACTCATCGGGTCTGTTGTAGTCAGCCAAAGTCCTTTCATGGACAACCATCTGTCTACCTTGAGCTTGACCTTGGGCTTGCGCATGCGGTTGTGGCTCAGGTGGGTCAGGGATCACGTTCCCTTCAGCATCAACCCGATGCCCATCAGCATTGTACGGGTTGTTATCTTGGTCCCTCAGGGTACCTTCAGCATCTGGTATCAAGATCAGACGTTCTCGTACCATTCTCTCTCTCTTTTCTCTTCGGATAGTTCTTTCTAGACGTCCAAGTTCCTCTAGTCCGAGATTAACTAAGCTCGAGTTCGGATTACTTCGAGTTTTCTGCGTTGGCATAAACTGTCTGTAATCGTCCAGCAACGATCGATGCTGTCAGTGCAACGATCGATTCAATCTCAAATCGCCTAGTGACGATCGACGCAAGGGATGCAACGATCGACGCAAGGCGAAAGTCGTACCTGCGACAGAAAGAAACAGAGAAAAAGTTAGCAAATTATGAAAATAAAACGAAAAAAGCAAAAACAAAAAGAAAAATTTCTAGTAAAAACCCTAAGTTCGGTCCTATCGAAGACTCTAAGAGTCCCCGGCAACGGCGCCAAAAACTTGATAGGTTCTAAGTTTTACCCTATTCTAAACTGCAAGTGCACAGTATCGTCAAAGTAGTATATAGGGTTATCGAATCCACAGGGACACTAGGTCTCAATAGATCAGAACAGTAGAGATTAATACTAGAAATAAGCAGATGGTGAAGTAAATAAATTGCGAAGCAAGAAAGTAAACAGTAGCAAGTTGGTTGTGAAAGCAATAAACTAAAAGCGTCAAGCCTAGGGTGTTCTCAGGAAATCAGACAAGCAGACAATTAATCAGTCAGGATCAAATTAAACTCAGTTCTAGAACTCAAATCACGGAAATAGAATTAACCAAATCTCTTTGCGAAAACTCTCTAAGTCTAAGTGCAGTAACCCAAATCTCTTTGCGATTACTAACAGATTAAACTAGCATTAAGTTCAAGTTCGATATGTTCACAATTAAACTAAACCAAATCTCTTTGCGAATAATTTAATTGCTCAACCTAAATAGTTCAGATTCTAAAAGACACTCTCGTGTCGAATTTAGCAACCTAAGATCTAGATTCTAATTGATTAGGTTAGAACTAGCATTAACCATAAATTAGTTTGAAGAACATTCTAATCATATGAATCCTTAACTGAATTAAACAAGTCTAGCAAGTCATCAAACCCTAATGAGAAACCCTAAACTTAACTATGGATCTACTCAGACATGATGGATGAAAACATAATCATAGAAATAATAGATTGCATATAAGAGAATAAAATATCAAAGGGGTTCGAAATCTTCTCCAAAATAAGTGAATACAGGAAATAGATCAGCCCCAAAAGCTCTAAAAATCTCTTAGCTCTAAGTATGAAAGCGTTCGTAAATTAAACACCAAAATCCTCTATATATAGGCTTAATCTCGGCTGGGGCATCTGTGTAAATACTGGAACTATTCTGGGCCTCTTTGCAAATCTTCATAACTTGTTAAACCGACGCGTACGGCCCATATCGCTAGTGTGTCGACCGATGCACAAGGTGTGTCGGTCGATGCTTGATCAATAAATCGGACAGTGAGTTAAGCTCCTGGCCAAAACGTCCCAAAAGTCCCAAAATGCTCCAATTATCTCCAATTAGCTCCAAACCTGATTAAACCTGTAAAAGACTCTAAACGAACACAAAAGACACTAAAAACACATCTATATCATGGTATAAAATGGGTAAAAACCATGATATATCAACTTCAAAACCAATCACAATGCATTGTGATAATCAAGCAGCCATTCACATTGCCTCAAACTCAGTCTTCCATGAAAGGACCAAGCATATAGAAGTGGATTGTCACAAAGTGAGGCAGATGATTGAGCAAGGAGTGGTGTTGCCTTGTTTCACAAGGAGTGAAGAGCAGCTAGCTGATGTGTTCACCAAGGCAGCTAGCTTGAAGGTCTGTGAGTCCATTCACACCAAACTTGGACTTATAGAGCTTCCGGAATCCTCTAAGGCTGTGGAGACTACACTCTTTTTCCCTTCATGAAGTTTTATCCCAAGTGATTTTCTTCATGAAGGTTTTTAATGGGGTAGTATTAGGATTTGAGAATAAAAACCAGAGATTTAGAACAAAGAATCACAAGAATCGAAGATTAGAAAGAGTTTGAGAGAATAAGAACAAAAGAGAGAGATGAGAGAGAATTGGAGAAGAGAATAATCCTTCTTAGTCTTTGAATTCGAAATTTTTCCTTACAATATACTGAAATTAGCTGTTAGACTTATCCTAAATCATGTGGCTCATAATTGTCCATATATTTAGCTTACAAGGGAAGCTAGCCCAAAATATCTTAAGGTAACTAAAACTGTTTTTACTGTTCATCCGTGGGTACTATTCACAGATGCTTCTCTTCTAGTTACCTCTTCTAGTTTGTTTACTCCAAGACCTCTCATAACCAATAACACATTGATCTTCTATGGTCTCCATTTCAATATCATGATCAATACTCCCCCCTCAAGTTCAGACTTTGGAATCACCCTAAAGGCTGAACTTGGAATGATCATGGCAACACCTCATTAAAAACCTTGATGTGGAAAACCACTTGGGACAAAACCGCATCAAGGGAAAAAGAGTATGCTGCTCATGAATCAGGAGAGTTATAATCATGAATAGCCACCAGCCCTAGTTTGCCAAAGACATGAGTGCAAACCTTAAGACTAGCAGCCTTAGTGAAGATATCCGCAAGCTGATCTTCACTCTTTGTGTAGCAAGGCAGAATGGTTCCATCTTCAATCTTCTCCCTTACCTTGTGACAATCAATCTCAATGTGTTTGGTCCTCTCATGAAACACTGAGTTGGTTGCAATGTGAATAGCAGCCTGGTTGTCACAATGGAAGGTGATTGGACTTGATTGCTCTATGCCAAAGTCCTTAAGCAAAGCCTTCAGCCATGTTAACTCAGTTGCAAGCTTTCTCATGGCCCTATACTCAGCTTCAGCACTAGAACAAGATACCACCTTCTGCTTCTTTGTCTTCCAAGTCACCAAGTTGCCTCCAATGAAGGTGCAATAGCCGGTTGTTGATCTCCTATCACTTATCACCAGCCCAATCTGCATCACAATAGCCAACAATTTCTGTGCTATCATTCTTACCCATCCAAATGCCTTGTCCAGTTGATCCTTTGAGATATCTGAGTAACCTCTCAATCAAACTCCAATGATACACTGTGGGTGATTGCATATGTTGGCTAACTTGATTCACAGCAAAGCACAAGTCTGGTCTTGTGAGAGTGAGGTAGATAAGCTTCCCAACCAGCCTCCTATACAATGAGACATCCTTGAACTTGACTTCATCTGATTTCTCCCCCTTTCTGTTGACTTGGTAGCCATCTTCAAGTGGAGTCTTTGCAATCTTGCAATCTTGCATACTTTTTTCTGTCAACAAGTCTTTAACATACTTCCTTTGGGACAGAAACAATCCATCATTGAATCTTCATACTTCAATGCCCAAGAAGTACTTCAACTCACCAAGGTCTTTGATATCAAAGGAACTCTTGAGGAAAGCCTTTGTGGATTGAATCCCATCATTATCACTTCCTGTGATAATCAAATCATCCACATAGATCAGAACTACCACCACTCCTAGAGCACTTTGAAGTGTGAACAAAGTGTGATCAGATTGAGACTTCTTGAAACCATGGTCCATAAGTGTATGACTGAGCTTATGGTACCAAGCTCTTGGTGATTGCTTCAAGCCATAAATCGCCCTTCTCAGCCTCAATACCTCATCATCCTTACATAAGTGTTTCAATCCTGGTGGTGGAGTCATGTACACCTCCTCCTCAAGCTCACCTTGTAGAAAACCATTCTTCACATCCATTTGCCATAGATTCCATGAGAGGTTTGTGGCTAAGCTCAATGTGACTCTCACTGTATGAAGTTTAGCCACTGGTGCAAAGGTATCTGTATAGTCTTCTCCATAGGTTTGAGTGAATCCCCTTGCTACTAGCCTTGCCTTGTACCTCTCTATGTCTCCATTGCTTTTGTACTTGATTGTGAAGACCCATTTAGAGCTAACAGTCTTCTTCCTTTTTGGCAGCTTCTCCACAATCCAAGTGTGGTTCCTCTCCATAGCTTCTTTCTCATCTTTACTGCATCCATCCAAACCTTAATACCCTCAGCCTCTTCATAAGTCTTAGGAACCTGGTTTAGCTCAATCTTTCCAGGAAAGGCCTTGTGACTAGATGGTAGCAAGTCAATAGAACAAGTAGACTGACTAGGATGAGTTACTGCTTGGTTGTTGTAGTAGACTCTTGTCTTCATCCATTCTGATGGATCTTTCTTTTCCCTTGTGCTTCTCCTGAGTTGCTGAACCTGTTGATCAACCACCTCCTCATTACCCACTGCCTCTTGATAAACCATATCATCCTCATTCATATCCAAGTCCACTTGGTTCTGATCTTGAGGTAGAGTGTCTTCTTGAGCTTCAGCCGGTTCATGTGTGTGTGTTGCTGGTTCAGTATCCTCTTGTTGAGCTTCTTGGGTAGTTGTTTCAGGCTTCTCTGGCCGTGGGGTGTCATTTAACAAGTGATCCAACAAGTACTTCAAACTTGTAGCCAAATCAGAAGGTGATCTTGAGAGATCCTTCAAACCTTCCCAATCCTTCTTCTCATAGTATCTCTGCCCCTCAATGAACTTAACATCCCTTGAAACATAGGTCCTGTTGTTGCTTGGATCAAAACACTTGTAGCCCTTCTGAGTTGTGGAGTATCCAAGGAACATACACCTTACGCTCTTAGCATCTAGCTTATTCCTTTGATCTCCTGAGATATATACAAAACAAACACAACCAAACACACGTAAGTGTTCAATAAATGGTTTGGCTATGTTCAATACCTCATATGGTGAAATGTCTTGAAGGACTCTAGTTGGGATCCTGTTGATAAGATAGCATGCTGCCAACACTGCATCTCCCCAAAACCTCTTAGGAACATTGGTGTGGAACATCATAGACCTAGAAACCTCCATTAGATGTCTATTCTTCCTTTCAGCCACACCATTTTGTTGAGGAGTATGTGGGCAGCTTGTTTGATGTAGGATCCGATACTTGTTCAAGTGAGTTTTGAATCTTTGGCTTGTGTACTCTCCTCCATTATCTGATCTAAACACCTTAATCTTGGCATTAAACTGATTAGTAACATAGTTTTGAAAGTTTAGAAATGCATCAAACACCCTATCTTTAGATGGAAGCAATGTTACCCAAGTATATTTTGATTTTTCATCTATGAAGGTCACAAAATACTTGTTCCTATCTCTAGAAAGACAAGGTGAAGTCCAAACATCAGAGTGCACAAGATCAAAGCAATGTTCATAGATAGTAGTTGATTTATGAAAGATAGTTCTACAATGTTTGCCAAGAATACAAGCTTCACAAGTTGAATGATCAAAGCTAACATTAGGCAACATTAAGTTCAAAGCACGAGCATGAGGATGTCCTAGTCTAGCATGCCATATGACATTTTGATTGAAAGAAAAACAGGATTTAAAAGCTAAGGTATCCGGGTTGCTTGGAGAAGTATCTTGTGTCCCACCTCTGCCAATAACCTTTCCATTCTTAATATCCTGAAAACAAACTTCATTAGGCCCAAAGATAACATTGCAATTCAAGTCTTTAGTGATCCTTTTAACCGACAGCAAGTTAGACTTAAACTTAGGAACATAGAATGCTTCACTTTCCTTGTTAAACAATCTTAACTTTCCTGTACCAATTATAGGAATTCCTTGACCATCAGCTATAGTTACTCTTCCTAGGGCAGGTTTAATGTCTTTTAACAACTTAGCATTACTGATCATGTGGCGAGAAGCTCCTGAATCTACTACCAAGTTGTGATCAGTTTTAGCAAGCAGTTTATGAGACAATAAAGTGATACCAGAGAGCTTAGAGGCATAAGCCTTGATGAGATCCTCCAAGTCACTCTTCCTCACATACTCAGTGTTGGTGAAGAGTGCAAGCTCTCCTCCTTGAGCTGAAGAAGTAGCCTGCTCATTTCCAGCTTCTTGAGAGATGTGTGCATTTGCCCTAGAGTCCTTGAACTTGGCTGGTTTGAGATGGGGATGAAGGATCCAACACTTATCCTTGGAATGGCCTTTCTTCTTGCAGTGATCACAAGCTGCAGCCTTCTTCTCCTCTGGTTTGAAACCAGCTTTGTTGGCAGTCACCAACTCCCCTTTTCCTCCAAACAAACCAATGTTTCCTTGCTCCTTTTGGATCCTTAAACACACCTCTTCAAAATCAGGGAGTGTAGTCTCCCTTAGGATCTTCATTATGGCATCATTGTAGACCGGATTCAAGTTGAGTAGAAGGCCAAAGATCTTGTCTTGCTCTTTTCTCTCAATGAGAACCTTAGGGTCCATAGTACTAGGCCTTAGCATATCAAGCTCAGACCATGCTGAAGAGAACTTCCCAAGGTACTTGGTAAAGTCATGGTCTTCTTGTTTCAGCTCACTAATGGTTTTCTTCACCTCATACACCCTGCTCAGATTTGATACATCACCATAAACCTTCTTGAGAGTGTCCCACAGTGACTTGGCTGTCTCACAATGGGAGTAAGCTTCAAGAATAGATGGGTCAAGAGAGTTTTGGAGGAAGCCAAGCACTAACTGATCTTCCTGGAACCATCTTGCCTCTTCTTTCTTGGTCTTCTCATCTTTCTTCTTAGTTGTATCTTCTTCACTTGGAGTTTTGTCTTCCAAAATGTGATCCCACAGCCCTCTTCCACAAATGGCAGTCTTGGTGGTTCTCTGCCATGTCCTATAGTTAAGACCTTTGAGCACAACAGGGACGACAGTAGGCCTTAAGCTTGAGCTGATTTGAACCGTGTCTTCCATGGTGAGAGAGAACCAGGGATTTTGGGACAGAGAACAAGTATCAAGATTTTAGGACAGAAAGAGTAAAAGGAACCGAGAGAATTATGAAACAAAGAGAGAATTAAGAGAGTAGAGATCAAAGCTCTGATACCATATTAGGATTTGAGAATAAAAACCAGAGATTTAGAACAAAGAATCACAAGAATCGAAGATTAGAAAGAGTTTGAGAGAATAAGAACAAGAGAGAGAGATGAGAGAGAATTGGAGAAGAGAATAATCCTTCTTAGTCTTTGAATTCGAAATTTTTCCTTACAATATACTGAAACTAGCTGTTAGACTTATCCTAAATCATGTGGCTCATAATTGTCCACATATTTAGCTTACAAGGGAAGCTAGCCTAAAATATCTTAAGGTAACTAAAACTGTTTTTACTGTTCATCCGTGGGTACTATTCACAGATGCTTCTCTTCTAGTTACCTCTTCTAGTTTGGTTACTCCAAGACCTCTCATAACCAATAACACATTGATCTTCTATGGTCTCCATTTCAATATCATGATCAATAGGTAGATCTCCATTGGCACTCCAAGCTTGATTCATTCCTTGAATTCAAGCTTGAGGGGGAGTATTGGTATTGGAATGGAGATCATTGAAGATCAATGTGCTATTGGTCATGAGAGGTCTTGGAGTAACCAAACTAGAAGAAGTAACTAGAAGAGAAGCATCTGTGAATAGTGTCCACAGATGAACAGTATAAATAGCTTAGTTACTTTAAGATATTTTGAACTAGCTTCTCTTGTAAGCTTAAATATGTGGACAATTATTAGCCACATGTTTAAGATGAGTCTAACAGCTATTTTTCTGTATATTGTAAGAAGAATTTCGAAATTGAAAAGATATGGAGACTTATTCTCTTCTCCAATTCTCTCTCTAATCTCTCTCTTGTTCTTAGTCTCTTATACTCTCTCTAATAATCTGGTCTTGTGATTCTTTGTCTAAATCTTCTATTCTTGGGTTTATACTCTTAAATTCTAACACATTGAGCAGCTTGAACCAGAGGAGAATGGAGCTCAAAAGCAGCTTGTTGCTGAGGAGAATGAAGCTAAGGAGAAGCTTGAACCTGAGGAGAATGGAGAACAAGGATCAGAAGCTTTGCACATACCAATTGGACCAATGACCAGAGCTAAGGCAAAGCAATTCAAGCAAGCCTTCTACACACTTCTACACCACGTCCAGGGCCAACTTGAGTGTGCTAATCCAGCCACTTTGGTTGTGATTCAAGCCACTTAAGTTATCAGTAATGGAGGTGTGTGGACTTGTACTCTTTTTCCCTCCTCTTGGTTTTGTCCCAATGGGTTTTCCAAGAGAGGTTTTTAATGAGGCAAGCCCACATGCTATTATCTTTGCCCATTACTGATCAATAAGGCCCATAACTCAATCTAATAAGAGGATTTCGAAATCAGAGTGTTCATTTAGTCTTGTGTTATTTCCTTGGTGAATTTATTGCTGTTCATGCAGCCTTGTTGCATTTTTCTATTTAAAACACTTTGTAGTCATTTCTGAACTTTATCAAACTTCTTTTTATCAAAACTTTTCGAGATTGTTTGATCTGAATGGTGTGTAATATCCATTCATCTTTGATTCTTCTTTTGGTGTTTCATCTCCTAGAAGATCAGAGTTCGAAAGTCTTGAAGTGATTCCGCAGCTTCAGGAAGTTTGTTTCAATCCACTGTTTCTAATCCCTTTAATCTGCCCATTCCATTTGATTATCACTCATCAAACAACCAGACTCACAAAGTGCATTCAAGGGCAAGGATCTTCCCCATTAAGATCTTATCATTGGTGAATTGAAGTATTTCTTGGGCATTGAAGTATGCAGATTCAATGATGGATTGTTTCTGTCCCAAAGGAAGTATGTTCAAGACTTGTTGACAGAAACAAGTATGCATGATTGCAAGATAGCAAGATTGCAAAGACTCCTCTTGAAGATGGCTACCAAGTCAATAGAAAGGGGGAGAAATCAGATGAAGTCAAGTTCAAGGATGTCTCATTGTATAGGAGGCCGGTTGGGAAGCTTATTTATCTCACTCTCACAAGACCAGACTTATGTTTTACTGTGAATCAAGTTAGCCAACATATGCAATCACCCACAGTGTATCATTAGAGTTTGATTGAGAGGATCCTCAAATATCTCAAAGGATCAACTGGACAAGGCATTTGGATGGGTAAGAATGATAGCACAGAGATTGTTGGCTATTGTGATGAAGATTAGGCTGGTGATAAGAGTGATAGGAGATCAACAACCGGCTATTGCACCTTCATTGGAGGCAACTTAGTAACTTGAAAGACAAAGAAGCAGAAGGTGGTATCTTGTTCTAGTGCTGAAGCTGAGTATAGGTCCATGAGGAAGCTTGCAACTGAGTTAACATGGCTGAAAGCTCTTCTCAAAGACTTTGGCATAGAGCAATCAAGTCCAATCACCTTCCATTGTGACAATCAGGCGGCTATTCACATTGCAACCAACTCTGTGTTTCATGAGAGGACCAAACATATTGAGATTGATTGTCACAAGGTAAGGGAGAAGATTGAAGATGGAACCATTCTGCCTTGCTACACAAAGAGTGAAGATCAGCTTACGGATATCTTCACTAAGGCTGGTAGTCTTAAGGTTTGCACTCATGTCTTTGGAAAACTAGGGCTGGTGGCTATTCATGATTAGAACTCTCCTGATTCATGAGCAGCATACTCTTTTTCCCTTGATGTGGTTTTGTCCCAAGCGGTTTTCCACATCAAGGTTTTTAATGAGGTGTTGCCATGATCATTCCAAGTTCAGTCTTTAGGGTGATTCCAAAGTCTGAACTTGAGGGGGAGTATTGATCATGATTACAACAATGTGCTAAGGCTGTGCATTATCAAAATGTGCACAAGTATTGCACATTGTTGAAGTGCAAAGTTGGGGACTTCTTGCTATCATCAAGTGGCGCCAACTATTATCAAGACACAAGACTTAGGGTTTAAAGCAAAGGTGACCGTTGGAGTGAGAAGAGGAGCCGGCTGGTGAGGACCACAAAGGGGGACCACTCTCTCTCTCTCCTGTCCTTGGTTCAGACTTGCTCAGACTTTGTCTTATCTCATTTTGTCTTGTTTCCCCTTTAGGTTAAACATTTTAGGACTTGTATCACTTATAAATATGTTGTAACACCTAAAGGAATCAATAAGGTTTTTGAGTCTTATTCTCTCATCTCTCTTGCGCCTCCATCTAGCTCAAGAACCCTAGTTTCTAAACATGTTCAATCTCTAAAACTATCACAGCCAGTCCTGTTTTTCAAAATTTTGTTTTATTGAGTCAAAACGGTTTAAGTAAGAAACAGTGAATTTTTGAGAAGTTAACAACACTTGCAGGAACTTAAGTGACCATTGGGATGAAGTTACTGTTAGAATATGAAGATTTAGTTGAGAGAATGAAGTAGAATCAGGAAGGATTGAAGAGAGAAGCACAGAAACCCTATTAGGGTTCTTGCGCTGAGTAGAGAGAGAGTGAGAGAGATAAGAGTTTCAGAGAAGAATAATTCTCTTGTATTATCACAAATGAGTTACAACAATATATATAAGCTACTCTAGGGTTTACAAGGCATTAAACAATTGATACATAAGAGAAAAACAATTTGAATCTCGGCTGGAGTGAGGGAAAAACGGTCACAAAGATGTTGACACTCTCTTTGTCTTGTTCTTGATGAAAGGGACATGTCACAAGTGGTCCCAAGCTCAGTCTTTATTAATCTGATCCTCTCAGACTTCCCAAAGTGGTAATGAGCCAAGATTAAGCGCAGACCAGTCTTTGAGGATGAGAGAAACCCCAACATTGCACATTGTTAAACAATCCGAGACTTGGTTCCTTATTATCACAAACTGCACATCCTTTGCACATTGTTGAATTGTGCAATTCATGATCTCCATTTCAATACTCCCCCTCAAGCTTGAATTCAAGAGTTGAATCAAGCTTGGAATAGCAATGGAGATCTACCTCATTAAAAACCTTCATGAAGAAAACCACTTGGGATAAAACTTCATGAAGGGAAAAAGAGTGTAGATACCATAGCCTTAGGAGATTCTGAGAGCTCCATGAGTCCAAGCTTGGTGTGAATGGACTCACACACCTTCAAGCTAGCTGCCTTGGTGAACACATCAGCTAGTTGATCTTCACTCCTTGTGAAGCAAGGCAACACAATTCCCAGCTCAATCATCTGCCTCACCTTGTGACAATCCACCTCTATATGCTTGGTCCTTTCATGGAAGACTGAGTTTGAAGCAATGTGAATGGCTGCTTGGTTATCACAATGCATGGTGATTGGTTTTGAAGTCTCAATCCCCAAATCCACAAGAAGACCTTTGATCCACGCCTATTCTGTTGCTAGCTTCCTCATTGCTCTGTATTCAGCTTCAGCACTTGAACATGACACTATCTTCTGCTTCTTGCTCTTCCAAGTAACAAGGTTGCCTCCAATAAAAGTGCAATATCCAGTAGTAGACCTCCTGTCCACTCTATCTCCTGCCCAATCAGCATCACAATACCCAACTATTTCTGTACTTTGATTGCAGCCCATCCAAATGCCTTGCCCGGGAGTACTACTTAGATATCTGAGTATCCTCTCAACCATGTTCCAATGATGCATCTTTGGTGCTTGCATATGTTGACTTATCTGGTTCACAGCAAAGCACAAATCAGGTCTTGTTATGGTTAAGTAGATTAGCTTACCAACCATCCTCCTATAATGAGTGGTGTCCTCAAATGGTGTGTCTTCAAGCTCCCCCTCTCTTATGACTTTGTAGCCGTCCTCCAAAGGTGTCTTAGCTGGTTTTGATCCAATCTTACCTGCTTCAGACAACAAATCAAGTGTGTACTTCCTTTGAGATAATAAGGGTCCATCATTAGATCGACAAACTTCTATCCCAAGGAAGTACTTTAGAGTACCAAGATCCTTAATATCAAAAACGGATTTGAGATAAGCTTTAGTTTCTTGGATACCTGACTTGTTACTTCCTGATATGATAATGTCATCAACATAAACAAGGATGACAATGATGCCTTCCTGATCTTGTAGAGTGAATAAAGTATGATCTCCTTCAGACCTCTTAAATCCTCTTTGCATAAGGGTTGAGCTCAACTTATGGTACCAAGCTCTAGGTGATTGCTTGAGTCCATAGATAGCTTTCTTGAGCCTTAGAACCTTCCCTGGTTTCACAATGCTCTCAAGACCATAGGGTGGTCTCATGTATACCTCATCTTCAAGCTCTCCTTGAAGGAATGCATTCTTGACATCCATTTGCCAAAGTTCCCAATCAAGGTTTGTTGCCAAAGATAAGATGATCCTAACCGTGTGAAGCTTAGCTACTGGTGCAAAAGTATCCAAGTAATCCTTTCCATAAGTTTGAGTGAAGCCTCTTGCAACCAGCCTTGCTTTGTATCTCTCCACTTCTCCATTGCTTCTATGTTTGATGGTGAAAACCCATTTAGAAGTCACTGCCTTCTTTCCTCTAGGAAGTTCAGATTCATACCAAGTCTCATTGTTCTCCATTGCTTTGATCTCCTCATCCACAGCCTGCATCCATCTCTTATCTCCCTTTGCTTCTTCATAAGTTGTTGGTACATGTTCTTGATCCAACTTCCCAATGAACACTTGATGCTCCAAAGGGACATGAGCCAAACTGCAAACCGCTTGAATGGGATGAGCTACTGCATTGCTGTTGAAGTACACTCTAGTCTTCTTCCATTCTGATGGATCCTTTTTCTCCCTTGTACTCCTCCTTAACACCTGAACTTGTTGCTCATTTACCTGAACCGGTTGTTCTTGTTCAACTTCTTTATGATGATCAAACTCCTCAGGTTCTACCTCATGATCCTCATGCTCCTCAGCCTCAGCTTGTTCATGTGTAAGTGAATCAGGTTCTTGCGGTTCTGGAGCAGATTCATGAGTGTCCCCCTCATGATCAAGGTGGGTATGACCTACTGAGGTTGGAGCAGAAACTGAAGGAGCAACACTTGTCTTGGCCGGTTGTTGAGGAGGCATACTAATACCAAGGTTTTCCATGATCATCCTTAGATTTGCAGCTCTATCTGATTGAGAAGTGGGAAGATCCTTCAAGCTATCCCAAATCTTCTCATCATAGAAGCTCCTTGTCTCCATAAACTTCACATCTCTTGATATCAAAACCTTCCTTGTTTCAGGTACATAACACTTGTATCCTCTTTGTGTTGTTGAATAACCAATGAACATAGCTTTGGTGCTCTTAGCATCCAACTTATCCCTTTGTTCTCCTGGTATTAACACAAAGCAAATACACCCAAACACACGTAAGTGATCAACTAATGGATTGGTCTTGTTTAGTACCTGAAATGGAGATTGATCCTTAAGAACTCTTGTGGGAGTCCTATTGATCAAATACCATGCTGTCATGACTGCATCTCCCCAAAACCTTTTAGGGACATTCTTATAGAACATCATAGACCTTGCCACCTCCATTAAGTGTCTGTTCTTTCTCTCAGCCACTCTATTTTGTTGGGGAGTGTAGGGACAGCTTGTTTGATGGAGAATCCCATGCTTGGATAAGTGTTGTTTGAAGGCATTGCTTGTATATTCACCACCATTATCTGATCTAAAAATTTTGATCTTAGCATTGAAATGGTTAGTAACATGATTTTGAAAGTTCATAAAAGCTTCTAAAACTCTGTCTTTAGTTTGCATCAGTGTTATCCAAGTATACTTAGATTTTTCATCAATGAAAGTGACAAAATACTTATGATTTTCTCTAGACAAACAAGGAGCAGTCCATACATCAGAGTGAACAAGATCAAAGCAACTTTCATAAATAGTTTTAGAAGCTGGAAAAACAGATTTGCAATGTTTACCAAGAATACAAGCCTCACACTCATCATTCTTAAACACAACAGAAGGTAATAAAAGTCCTAAAGCCCTAGAGTGTGGATGTCCTAGTCTAGCATGCCGAATAGAGTCATCCACACCAACACAAGTAGATAAAGCAGTAGATAAAGCAGGGGATAGTTCAGAAGAGGGATTGGTGTCTTCAATCATGTAGAGCTCATCCTTTTTCACACCTTTCCCAATCAACTTACTTGTCTTAATATCCTGAAACACAACATCATTAGGACTAAAAACAACATTGCAATTTAAATCAGTGGCTATCTTTTTAACAGAAACTAAGTTGGATGTAAAACTAGGCATAAAGAAAGCCTTAGATTCTTTATCAAACAATTTCAGATTTCATATGCCTTGAATTGGGATTTTATCACCATTTGCAATCACTACACATCCTAAGGCTGGTTTAACATTTTCTATCAACTTAGGATCACTAATCATGTGATGAGAGGCTCCAGAATCAATAATCAAGGGTCTGATTTTATTTGCAGCAAAGAGAGAAGTACCAAGAGCCATACCAGAGTTCTCCTTGAGAGCTTTGATGAGAGCCTCAAGGTCTGACCTCCTTACCACATCATTCTGAGTAGTCACAGCTGGTGCTTGATGAACCACCATTGCTCTTCCTTCATCACATTGCTGCATTGAAGAAGAACCTGGTCCAGCTGCACCATTTGAGTAGTTTGCCCTTTGATCTTTGAACCGGCTGTTGTTAAATGAGGGTCTGAGGTTGGGGTTAAGGCGCCAGCATCTATCCTTCAAGTGCCCACTCTTCTTGCAAAAATCACACATCAAGACTCCTCTCTTGTCACCTCCATAGTTCTGCCTCTCCTCAGCCTTAAACACACCTTTGTTGGCAGTTACCAACTCTCCTTTCCCTTTGAACAGCCCAAATGAACCTTGCTCTTTTTGAATCTGTCCACACACATCATCAATGTCTGGGAGAGTGTCTGCCCTTAGGATATGCTTTCTTAGCCCATTGTAGGATGAGTTTAAAATGAGCAGAAGGGCAAAGACTTTATCCTGCTCTCTCCTTTCTTGTAACACCAAAGGATCATTGCTTGGTGGCCTTAACATCTCCATCTCTGACCACAGTGAACTAAATTTCCCAAAATGAGCTTTAAACTCCATATCTTCTTGCTGGAGATTGTTAATGGCCAGCTTCACTTCAAAGACTCTTGTTAGGTTTGATTTATTCCCATAAACCTTCTCAAGAGTATCCCACAGCTACTTAGAAGTCACACAATAAGAGTAGGCTTCCAATAGGTGATGGTCCAGTGAGCTTTGGAGTATAGAAAGCACATTCTGGTCCCCTTGCATCCACGCCTCTTCTTCTGCTTCAGCTGCCTCTTCAAGAGACTCATCACTGCCTTTAGTCTCTGCCTCAGCTCCTTTCTTGGCTTCAGCTTCAGACCTGGCCTTAAACACCTTCTGTGGAGCAGTGTCACTCAGGATATACTTCCACAGACCTCTGCCTCCAAGTGCAGACTTCACCATCCTAGCCCAAACAATGTAGTTTGAGCCTTTCAAAATCACAGGAATAACAACTCTTGAGTTCTCCATTGCTAAGACTGATATAAAGCAAGGAGGGAGTATTCAAGATGAAATGGAGAGTTCTCAACTCACACAGAACACAAGAAGCAAAAGAAATGAGCTTAAGAACTTAGAAGAACTTATAAGAACAGAGAAGTGAGCTTAAGAACTTAAGAGCTCAAGAACAGATTTTTGTGAGTTTCAGCGGAAGTAAATGAGGTACAGAAGCTTAAAGCTCTGATACCATGTTAGAATATGAAGATTTAGTTGAGAGAATGAAGTAGAATCAGGAAGGATTGAAGAGAGAAGCACAGAAACCCTATTAGGGTTCTTGCGCTGAGTAGAGAGAGAATGAGAGAGATAAGAGTTTCAGAGAAGAATAATTCTCTTGTATTATCACAAATGAGTTACAACAATATATATAAGCTACTCTAGGGTTTACAAGGCATTAAACAATTGATACATAAGAGAAAAACAATTTGAATCTCGGCTGGAGTAAGGGAAAAACGGTCACAAAGATGTTGACACTCTCTTTGTCTTGTTCTTGATGAAAGGGACATGTCACAAGTGGTCCCAAGCTCAGTCTTTATTAATCTGATCCTCTCAGACTTCCCAAAGTGGTAATGAGCCAAGATTAAGTGCATACCAGTCTTTGAGGATGAGAGAAACCCCAACATTGCACATTGTTAAACAATCCGAGACTTGGTTCCTTATTATCACAAACTGCACATCCTTTGCACATTGTTGAATTGTGCAATTCATGATCTCTATTTCAATAGTTACAGGATCAATCTATGACTATTAGAAAACCCAACACAGATCAGCCTACTGAGAACACCCACATCACTTCAGGTATCAGAGGATCCTTTACTGACTTCACCCTTAATTTGACTTAATTTTCTCACCTAAGGGCTTGGTATACCTTGAGTCGGACTCCTCTGGTAGTTCTGACATAGCTTGTAAACCTGTCCGAGTAAGGTTCCCTTCTCCCCTTCTCTTAAAGTAAAAAAAAAAAGAGAATAATAAACTGAAGATGAGCTAGTAGCTCCGAAGTGGTCATGGGAGTGGTAGCAAACACTATTACCTCCTGTGCATTCATAGAATGTGTCCAAAGTACACCTCATAACGGGAAGAGCACTGATAAAAAAAAAATGATACCCAATGGGGAAAAATCAGATTGCTAAGGAAGGGAAAAGAGAAGAAAGGAACCAGAAAAAGATAGTATGGTGGTCTAGAGCTAACAAAGTAAGAATCCATGTGCCCTTTGATCGATAATCCTTAGGTGAGACCGCACTTAATAGCTTATAGAAGTCAGTAGGGTGAATTTGAATGCGTGAATGTGATTGTGGAGTTTACTTAGGACAGTTGCTAAGTGTGGGGGAAGTATATGTTGGTCTTGATATCTTGCAGGTGAATCTTTCAGTGGCTTACTAAGGGGAATCTGAGTGTTGTTGCTTCTAGGATGAAAAGAGTTTCTGAAAGTTTTCAAACCTCTTCACCATGTTTTAGTTCTCTGTTTTGCTTGAGGGCAAGCAAAGGCTAAGTGTGGGGGAGTTGATATATCATGGTTTTTACCGGTTTTAGACCATGATATAAGTATGTTTTAGAGTCTTTTAGTGTTTCTTTAGAGTCTTTTACATGTGTTATTAGGAATATGCACGTTTGAAGCGGAATTGGACATTTTGGAGCTTTTTGGAGCATTTTGGTGTTTTTACCCGAGAGATAGAGTTCACTGTCCAGAACAGAGGATTGCATCGATCGACACACATTGTGCATCGATCGACACACATTGTGCATCGATCGACACATGGGCGAGATGGGATTATCTTCAGCGGTTTAAAGAAGTTTGGATATTTCACTTTAGCCTAGAAGTTTCCAGTATTTACAAAGAAGCCCCAAGACGTGATTAGGCCTTTATAATTAGGTTTTTACATCAGTTTTTAGATGACGCTTTCATACTTTGAGCTGAGAGTTTTTAGAACTTTTTGGGGCTGATCTGAACCTGTATTGCTTCCTGCTTTTGGAGAAGATTTCGAACCCCTTTATTTCTTACTCTTTTATGCAATCTATTAATTCATTGATTACGTTTTCATTATCAATGTCTGAGTATATTCATAGTTAGGTTTAGGGATTCTCATTTAGGATTTCATGACTTGCTAGATTTATTTATTTAAGTTAAGGATTCATATCATAATTGTTCTTCAATCTAAATTATGCTTAACACTAGTTTCTAACTTGATCACTTAGAATCTAGATCTTAGGTCGTTAAATTGACACGAAGGTGTGATTTAGAATCTGGACTATTTAGGTTGAGCAATTGAATTACTCGCAAAGAAATTTGGTTTAATTGAATTGTGAACATATCGAACCTGAACTTAAAGCTAGTTTAATCTGTTAGGAATTACAAAGAAATTTGGATTTCTACTATTAGACTTAGAGAATTCTCACAACGAAAGTTGGTTAGTTCTAATTTCGTGTTTGAGTTCTAGAACCGTGCTTAATTTAATCATGACTGATTATCTGATCTGCTTGTCTGATTTCCTGAGAACTCCCTAGACTTAGCGCTTTTAGTTAATTGCCTTCAAACCAATCTTGCAACCTGATTTACTTTTCTGCTTTGCTTTTAGTTTCTCACTACTTTCTCCTAGTTTAACTCGACCGTTCTTTAATCTATCGTTGCCGAGAGTCCTTGTGGATTCGATACTCTACATACTATAATTGCATTAACTGTGCACTTGCAGTAGAATAGGATTAAAACTTACAGACCTATCAAGCGGCTAAGAACCCTAATCGGATCTTCAGCTATTCTCATCATTCTTTCATCATTCTCTCAATACTTTCATCTCCTAATCTTACTATTCTAACATGGTATCAGAGCTATAAGCACATGTACCTCTTTACTTCCGCAAATCTCTTGTTCTAAACTCTGATTTTTCTTGTTCTTAAATCTGTTCTTGAAGTTCTTTAAGAAACCGCCTTTGTCTTGAGAATATACTGCTCTTAAGGTCTCTCCTTTGGTTTCTAATTTTCTGTGTGCTCTTTCTTATCTTGAATACTCCCTCCACAGCGATGGATAACTCAAGAGTGATAATCCTTGTTGTTCTTAAAGGCGCCAACTATCTTGTTTAGGCTACAATGGTTAAATCTGCTCTTGGTGGCAGAGGATTGTGGAAGCATTTTCTGAGTAACACTGCTCCACAAAAGATGATGAAGGCTGAAGCTAAAGATAAAGCTAAAGCTGGAGCTGAATCAGAGCCTAAAGTTGATGATGAAGCTGCTGAAGAAGCGGTTCTTGAAGATGAAGAGCTATGGGTTCAAGGAGACCAGAATGTACTCTCCATTCTGCAAAGTTCTCTTGAACCATCTCTCTTGGAAGCTTACTGATACAGCCCCAAAAGTGAGACTAGATGGATATGTTGAGGGAGAACAGAACACTGGCTTCAAAGCTCTCTTGATCTGCTCGAAATGGATGGAATGGAAGGATGGTGAACAACTCACTTGCTCAATGGGTTGACTGACTCTCTCAATCGATGGCAGAAGTAGTTTCTTTGAATCTCACAAAAGACTATCCTGTAAACTCAAAAGAATCCAATGAATCACTCAAATGGATGCTAATGAACAAGAACAACTCAAGACACTCTTGAAAAACGAATTTCTGTATTTTATTAGATTGAAAGGTGTTTTTACAATGAAACAACTAATGAGCTTATATAAGCTCAATACACAACGTCTCTAAGGTCTAAAACAAGAAAGAGAAATCACAGAATTAAGTAAAAACTTGCCGTTGGAGTCATTAAGGGAGAATCAGCCAAAATAGGAAGATATGATGTGGTCTTTGAATCTGGATGGTTTGAGGGGATAAGTGAGCTTCTCTAGAACATCGTGGATGTAGTAAATGACGTCCACAACACAGCAGCTTAAGGAATAGAGCCGTTGGAAGCTTTTGGCAACAAATGGAAAGTTTGCGTTTGTGTCCATATATGGAAGGTCGGTCTAGGAGCTTCTCCAGTTGATCCAATGCATCTTAATAAAGCTAGTGACGTCTTGTATATTCTCTGGTTGTTGAAAAATATCTCATGGTCTCCAAAGATAGGTTTGAGGTCTTCTAATCCCGGAAGGTTCCATATATGGTAAGTCTAAGATCCTCTGGTTTTGAAGTTGAATAACTTCTACATCAAAGATAGGATTAACCTGATTCTAAGTCGCCTGGATTCCCTGATGAATAAGGTTTCCAGAATAGGTTGGTTCGTTGATTGGTTCCTCTTGGTTTGATCTGGGCGCTTCAATTTGTGACTGTCGGTCATCATTGGCTCCATTTACGGTTTGCCGGATTGAATCCTCAATATCTTCTTCATGTGATAAGCTTTTGGAATGGTTCTTCTTTGCGATGCTCTCTGGATGAGTTGAGTGTGAACTCCAAGTGATGGTGGAGCTGGTATTGTCGTTCTTGATCTTCATTTGAGCTATGCAAAGCTTACATGTCTCATTAGCTCTCCTCAGCTTCATGCTCTTTTCTCCATATGTTCTGATTCCTTCCTCCATGGATGATGCTGATTTAATGACCTCATCATACCCTCCCTCTTGAAAAAGTTTCGACCTCGAAACTATATAATCTGCACCAAGAGAAAGCAAGTTAGCCTTCATCCTAAGTTGAGAGTCTAGAATCTTACCTTGATTGTTTTGTGGTCTGGTGATGTAAGGGACATCAGGTGGTTCTCCTTGGAGAAAATAATCTAGTATCACTCCTCTTCTCTGGTCTTTTAGGCACTAATAGTTTATTGGTGATGCCTCCATGTTCTGAACTTGTTCAAGCAATAGGTTATGTTCCGATGTAACTCCTCTGAGTTTTGCTCCTTTTGTTCCTAAAACAACATTGACACTTTGGACAAGAAACAAGTGCATTATAGGTTCTCTATGATAAGATAAACTTCCTGAAACTACTTCCTTAGCACTAGTTCTAGAAAAGATGTCTACTGTGGGTTTTAAGCATATTGTTTCCTCATGCTCTTGTATGTTTAGTATACTCTTCAACACAATTGTGTCTTCATGAGGAATAAAAGGAGTCAAAGAGAGACTTACCTGTCTAACACCTTCAATATTCTTAGATTGGTCTGGTGGTTTCTCTTTGATGCTCTCCTCTCCTTTAGTACCTTGTTCAGTGTTGGTACTTAGTGTGATGGCAATGTCTTGTACTTTCTCTTTTCTGTCCATCTCTTCTGCTCCTGCATTAAATCCCTTTGACAAAGACAAGTGCATTATACTAGAATTGGAATTTAACAAATCGGATTCATTCAAACTATCATTGGTTTCAGATAATTCAATTTTATCCTTCTTTAATGGACAATGTACAGCATAGTGTCCTCTCTTATGACATCTATAACATATCTGATGTTTAACTTTATTAAAGTTGGAACACTTACCTTGGTGTGGTGCTGCTGGTTGCTTATGTAGGGTACTAGAGACATTGACATCTTCTTGTGGTTTATTGGTACTCTTCTCTTGTAATGCTTTCTCTGCCGGTTTCTTCCTATCTTTGGAAGCTTGGTGCTTCTTCTTTCTGGATGTTTTAGGGCTGGCAGTCTTTGTTGGTGGGGTAATTGTGATCCACCTTCTTGGTTCTTGAGGAATTTGGCACCTTGAGTAGTATGGGACTGTTGAGATTTCTTCTACAAACTCCTTATGCAGCAGCTGCTTCATCTCTTCCCAAGTGCGGTCTGGTAGATCATATTCAAGCCTGAGGTAAGCATCCTTATCCCATTCTAGATAGGCTTCTTCAATTAAAGTTTCTTTAGCAATGGTTGTCTTCTTCTCTTCTGGAACTTGATTTGCCTTAAACCAGTCATCCATATCTCTTTCCCACCTTAAGTAAGCCTCTGGTCCTTGCACACGACCTGAAAAGCAGATGTTGTATGGCTCCTCTTCACTAGAATCACTTTCTGGCTCATAGTCTTGTGGTTGGTTCCTCGTGGACTGATTGTATTTTGAGAGCTCATCTTGAAACTCTTTAACACACCATTGTTCTTCTTCTGGATCAGTCTCAGCTTCACTGAATGGGGATTCATTTTCTTCCCAGCCTTGGTGGCAGCTTTTGCCTCCAAAGACACATTCAATCTCAGGTTCTTCTGGATTTGAATCTTCTCCAAAATCAGATTCTTCATACTATGTGTTTTCTTCAAAGTTGGTATCAGATTGTGCTTCTCCATTCCAAGATTCAAACTCATGAGGTTCTTCTTTTTCTTTGCAATCAGGTTCTGCTCCACAGGGATCTTCAAAATCAGATTGGTCCTTCCATGTTTCGTCATGTCTTGACTCACATTGTGCTTCATCTTCAAGCTCGGATTCTTCTTGGTCCAGCTCTGCTTCTGCCTCAAAGCTAGATTCGGATGCTTCTTCTTCTGCCTCAGATTCTTCAGAAAACTCTTCATCTCCACTACATGAGCTCACTTCATCACCCCAGTCAATCTCTGAAGTATTGAAGTCATTTGCTTCATCTTCATCATCCATTTTTTTTCTATTCACAAGTTAAAAGCAGGAAGTATGAATGTGTTCTGAAAAGTATAAGGATGAATATAAACCAAAGTTGAGTATGTCACAGTCTAAAATTTCGAATATACTCAAAATAGGCCAAATGAATGATTTTTTTGAGAGAAATAGTGGAAGAAAGGAAAGAATAACACAGAATAACACAGCTTCCCTTTTGTAAAAGGATCACACACGATTTTGGTTTATAAATGGTAAGCAAATTCTGTCCAAACTAAATGAGGAGCTATTCCTTTTTTTTTTTAATAAAATTTTTCGAAAACCAAAAACTTAAAAGAGGAAACAACACTTTTTTATGCACTTTTTGTTTAAGAAATTCGAATCAAAACCTAAAAAACTCCTTCTTCTTTATTAAACTTTTCTGGTTTTATAAAAAGATGCAACAAAAACTCTAATGGCAAAACTCAAAACTAAATGAAACAAGACACTTTTTCTTTTGGTTTTTAACTTAAGAATGCAAAGAAATGAATGGAGATCAGAAATAACTAATGATTTAATGCAAAACAGAATCACTTTTTATGACTTTTTCGATTTAGATGCAGATTTGAACAATGACAATAACTAGATGCAACAAAGTACTTTTTATGGCTTTTCTAATAGTTTATGCAATGAAACAATCAATAACTAATCAGGATAACAAAATCAGAAAGATTTTTATGGGTTTTCGTTTTAAGAAGCAATGAAACTAAATAGAACAGGGATGAATGCAAATGACGAACTGATTGAATCAAAACAAAGACTAATAAAAATAACAGAGAACAAGGATAGAAAACACTTGTTTAGGAGCCTTTCGGCTCTGATACCAGATGATACAGCCCCAAAAGTGAGACTAGATGGATATGTTGATGGAGAACAGAACACTGGCTTCAAAGCTCTCTTGATCTGCTCGAAATGGATGGAATGGAAGGATGGTGAACAACTCACTTGCTCAATGGGTTGACTGACTCTCTCAATCGATGGAAGAAGTAGTTTCTTTGAATCACACAAAAAACTATCCTGTAAACTCAAAAGAATCCAATGAATCACTCAAATGGATGCTAATGAACAAGAACAACTCAAGACACTCTTGAAAAACGAATTTCTGTATTTTATTAGATTGAAAGGTGTTTTTACAATGAAACAACTAATGAGCTTATATAAGCTCAGTAAACAACGTCTCTAAGGTCTAAAACAAGAAAGAGAAATCACAGAATTAAGTAAAAACTAGCCGTTGGAGTCATTAAGGGAGAATCAGCCAAAATAGGAAGATATGATGTGGTCTTTGAATCTGGATGGTTTGAGGGGATAAGTTATTGATTTGAAGAATAAAAGAAGTATCCAAGAAGTATTCAAGAAGTGTTACACAAGGAAGAGCCGGTTTAAGGTTGTGCAAAGTTGGGGACTTTGGGGACATAAAAAATTATGTATCTCGGTTGTTAAATGAGTTGTTTATGTCCCCAACATAGTACAAAGAGGTCTGGAGCTGATCAGAGGAGCAGAAGTCTGATCCCTAGGTCAGAACAAGGTTTCTCTCTCCTTGGAACCAACTAGGTCCTATCGCTTTCAACCTCCTAGCCGTTACACCTTTCACCGAGGAAGCTCTTGTCTTGTTCTTCTTTGTTTAATGTTTTGTTGTCTTGGATACCCTAGATATCTCTCTCTATTTAAAGCATGTAACACACATTTTATCAATACACACTTTAGGGAACTTATTTCCCAAGTTATACTCTCTTGTTACACTCTCGGCTCATACTCTCTCTCTAGGAAACCCTAGCGAGAACTCTCTACTTCTCTCTTCTTCTCTTAGCTCTAAACTCACTTATACTCACTCAATCTCTCCTAGACTCTTAATCCTAACATGGTATCAGAGCCTACAAGCTCCTGAACCTAATCTCTCTTCCGCATTACTCACTTATTCTCTCTTGTTCTTTGTTCATCTCACTGCCGGTTCTTTCCTTCTTGTTCTAAACACTTTTGAAGACTCATTCTCTTGAAACTCCTCTTTTCTCAGTCATGGAGAACTCAAGGGTAATCATTCCAGTGACTCTTAAAGGAGCCAACTACTTGGTGTGGGCTAGGATGGCCAAAAGTGCTCTTGGTGGAAGAGGCTTGTGGAAGCATGTCTTAAGTGACACGGCTCCAATGAATATGAAGAAGGCTGAGCCCAAAGGTGAAGCTGCTAAAGGTGAAGCTGAAGCTGAGGCTAAGGCTGATGAAGAGGCTGTTGAAGAAACAGCTCTTGAAGATGAAGAATGGACTCAAGGAGACCAACATGTTCTGTCCATCCTTCAAAGCTCTCTTGAACCTTCTCTTTTGGAGGCTTACTCTTACTGTGAGAGCTCTAAGGACTTATCGGACACCTTGTACAAGGTCTATGGCAACATGTCTAACCTCAGTAGGGTGTTTGAAGTAAAGATGGCCATCAACAATCTGAGCCAAGAAGATATGGAGTTCAAACAGCATTTTGGGAAGTTTAGATCATTGTGGGCAGACTTGGAAATGCTGAGGCCACCAACAGTTGATCCACAGGTTCTAAATGAAAGGAGGGAGCAAGACAAGGTGTTTGCTCTCTTGCTAACCCTAAACCCAGCTTACAATGGTTTGATTACACACATGTTAAGGGCAGAAACTCTTCCCAATCTTGATGAAGTGTGTGCACAAATCCAAAAGGAGCAGGGATCTTTTGGGTTGTTTGGAAGGAAAGGTGAGCTTGCTACTGCTCACAAAGGTGCTTACAAACCAGAGGAGATGAGGATCCCTGGTGTATGTGACCATTGCAAGAGAAAGGGGCATTTCAAGGACAAATGCTGGCTGCTTCATCCTCATCTCAAACCGGCCTTCAACAACAACAAGTTCAAGGACCAGAGAGCTCATTACTCAAGTGAATCAACCCTATCTGGTGCTCCTGGTGCTTCAACTTCTTCAAACCGGTTTGGAAATGAATGTAGAGAGATGGTACCAGCCTTTGCTCCTGCTCCTAATGTGGTGCCTCAGAATGAGTTGGTGAGGAAGTCTGATCTTGATGCACTCATCAAATCCTTCAAGGAAGGTGCTGGTAATGTTTTTGGTAGCTCCTTTCATGCTTTAATCAATCACAAAGCTTTAGTATCTGATCATAAGCCATTAATAGTAGATTCAGGAGCTTCACATCACATGATTAGTGATTTAAACTTGATTAAAGATGTTAAACCTGCTCTAGGGAATGTTGTGATTGCTAATGGTGAAAGGATTCCAATTAAAGGCATAGGAAATGTTAGGTTGTTTGATAGAGAATCAAGAGCCTTTTATATGCCTAGTTTTACATCAAACTTGCTAAGTGTTAAGAGAGTAGCTACTGATCTTAAATGCAATGTTATTTTTAGTCCTAATGATGTGATTTTTCAGGATATTAAGACAAGTAAGTTGCTTGGAAAGGGTGTGACAAAGGATGAGTTATACATGCTTGAAGACACCAACCTTGCATCTGAATTATCTGCTTCTGTTTTTAGTTCTACTCTAGTTAATGATTCTGTTTGGCATGCTAGACTTGGTCACCCTCACTCTCGTGCCTTAGGTTTAATGTTGCCCTTTGTTTCTTTTAAAAATGATGATTGTGAAGCTTGTATCCTTGGAAAACATTGCAAATCAGTCTTCCCTAGTTCTAAAACCGTGTATGAAAACTGCTTTGATCTTGTTCACTCTGATGTTTGGACTGCTCCATGTGTTTCTAGAGAGAATCATAAGTATTTTGTGACATTCATTGATGAGAAATCCAAGTATACTTGGTTAACTTTGATTCAATCTAAAGATAGGGTGTTAGAAGCATTCACAAACTTTCAAACCTATGTATCTAACAATTTCAATGCCAAGATTAAGATATTTAGGTCAGATAATGGTGGGGAATACACAAGAAATGCATTCAAACATCATCTTGCAAAACATGGGATCATCCACCAAACAAGCTGTCCATACACTCCACAACAGAATGGTGTGGCTGAGAGGAAGAATAGACACTTGATGGAGGTGGCCAGATCAATCATGTTTCATACAAATGTACCCAAAAGGTTTTGGAGTGATGCTGTGATGTCTGCTTGCTATCTAATCAATATGACACCCACCAAACTTTTAAAAGATGCTTCACCATATCAGGTATTGGACAAAACTAAACCTTCAATTCATCACTTACGTGTGTTTGGATGTTTGTGTTTTGTTTTAAAACCAGGAGAGCAGAGAGATAAGCTTGATCATAAGAGTGTTAAGGCAATGTTCATTGGGTATTCTATAAACCAAAAAGGATACAAGTGCTATGTACCTGAAACTAGAAGGGTATTGGTCTCTAGAGTTGTCAAGTTTGTGGAGTCAAAGGGTTTCTATTAAGAGAACAGTTGGGAGAACCTTAAGGACCTTCCTAATAACCCCTCTGACCGTGCCAACAACCTGAGGATGATCCTAGAGAGCCTAGGGATTACTCAACCCAAGAGGAGAGAGGAGAACAAACCGGCTGAGGAGACTCACATTGTGGATGAATCTACTCACCTTGATCATGAGGAGGGCAATGGAGAATCACAAGAAGAACCACAAGCTGATGATTCTGCCACACATGATCAAGATGATAGAGAAGAGCTAGTTGGCCAACAAATGGAACCTGAAGTTGTACAAGAGGAACATGAAGTTGTGCAAGAGGAACCTGAAGTTGTGCAACAACAACAGCCGGTTCAAGTGCTTAGGAGAAGTACTAGAGAGAGATATTATAGAGGATGATGAAATGGAGGAGGAGAGGCTGAAGTAATGCAACCGGTTCTGCTCAAACAAAAGACAACTAGTTTGTACTTAAGAAAGCCATTAATCTAGTTGTATAAAAGGAGTCCTTAGCTATATGAAAACAATTCCAAGAGCTTAACATCTCACCAAGGAGAGTCTACTCATAACATGGAAGAGAATCAGTAATTAGCTTAAAGAACAACTAAGAGAAGCTAAAGAACAACTATGAATGATTCTCTCATCATACTTGGACTAACTATGGAAGAGTTATCCAAGCATGATAAGAGGCTGCCTTAAGCAGCCATAACCGTGGCTCTTTAAGGTCTACATTGATTATGAACTTGTATAAACAATGGAGACAAAGAGTGAAACCGGTTACAAGAAGAAGAGAGAAAGAGAGAAGAGTTTGTATCAAGAATCTTGTTGATTTCTTATCAAGTGACTTAGCAAAGCTTACAATGGTCGTGTGTGGCCTTTATATAGGCATAAAATTAGGTTAAAATCATAAACTAAGACTTTGAATCACAGCCATTGATTTAATGGAGGGAAAACTAAGTTTGAATGAATGGCTGGATCTTGTCCTCTTGTTCAGATCCGAATTGGGTGTGTTCACACCTTGATAGTGACTTGTCTTAGCCACTTGCTTCTGGAGAGAGAGAGAGTGCACACTCCCAAGGGTGAGTGTGACTTGTCCTTGTAACCACTTTCCTCCTTAAACGCACATGTAACTCTTCTTGAGTCTGATTCTTGACAGACTTCTGTTTGGCCCCAACTTTACACATTCTTGGTTGTCTAAATATATAAGTGTCCCAACTTTGCACTTCAACACTTGGCCCTGACTTTGCACATGATGATCTTGCCCCAACTTTGCACATTGATCATTTGCCTGTGTCTGTGTGCCCCAACTTTGCACATCTTGATAGTTGCCTTTGTTGCTCACTTAAGCATTGCTTTGCTTGCTTGTTCTCAACACCAAGGCTTCTTCAAGGAATGAGGCTCGGCTTTGTCTACGCCTCTGAAATTCTAACATGGTATCAGAGCGGCTTGATTCTTGGCTGCAAATTGTTTCAAGATAGAGAGCAAAATCTGTCTTGATTTTTCTTTTACTTCCGCAATGTTTTTCATGGACCAAGCTTCTGGTTTTACTTGGTTTCATGTTCTTAATACTTGTATCTCTCTGTTTTGAAGAGATGACAAGTTGTTGTTAAGAAATCAGAGAAGAACTAGAGCATATAGTTATATCTTTACTTGTTGCTTCTCTGGTTTGTTTGTTGCTTGTTTCAAACTGAGCAAACTCAGTCCCTGAACTTTTTGAAATGTTTATGAGTTAAACTGAGCAAGAAACTCAGTCCCTGAACCTTAAACATGTGGTTGTTTCTAAGTTAAACCAAGCTATCTTAGTCCCTGAACTAGAAACATATTCTCTAACCTTTTATTTTCTGTGTTTCAGGTTCATTCTCCCATTCTCCCATTCTACTATTCTCTGAGTTTGGTTTACATGCTCTTAATCTGAGTTTATGCATTCCAAAGTCACATACTCTCTATACTCTCATTCTCTGGTGCACACTCTCTTAATCTGAGTTGTGTGACATCCCATACTCTTTATACTCTGGTTACTTCTATTTTACTCTAAAGTTTACTCCTAAAGAACTATCTTATTCTTGCACATAAACTTAAAGCTCATTAGTCCTGATCAAACTTGTGTTGCTTGAGTGTTTTCTTGTGTTTAGGTGTTCTTAGGAGGAATGCCGAGTTGTTGGCAGTAAGGATCAGTCTTAATGGCGGTTCATGCTGATGTTTAAGTAGCTGTGTGGTTTGAGGAGCTGAAGATGTCTCCAACACAACCGGCAGTGAGCAGTCTTCTGGGTTGTGGATAAGCCAAAAATCCTCATGGATAGTTGTGGGTTAGCTGAAATCCTCATGGAGCATTCATCAAGATGGTGGATGTGCTTAATGTTGAAGGATCTTCCCAAGGGAGAATGGCGGTTTATACTCTGTCCATTCAAGAAGGGAGAGGCCTCGTTTGTCGTTTGTTGGTGTTAGAACCGTGGTTCAACCAAGTGGAGTAAGACCACAAGACAAGCCCAACATAGTTCAACCCAAAGAGATGGCTATGGGGGAAGATCTAGTGGATATGCAAGCTGGTGACACGATGAATCAGCCCAACTTGTTTCTTGAATACTCCCTCCATAACAATGGAGAACTCAAGAATTGTTGTGATCTTTCTTCTTGAATACTCCCTCCATAATAATGGAGAACTCAAGAGTGATAGGTCCGGGAATCACCAAGTGGAGCAGGCCAAGAAGAGTATGCAAGCTGGTGATAGATTTGTGGTGCAAAAGTCAGATTGCACAAGTGGCAGAGTCATGGTGAAGAACCATGGACAATTCAAGAGTGCGGGGGAGTTGAAGCTCAAATTCAAACCGCAACTCACATTACTATGATCAGGCTACTTCTAAAACTCTCTCTTATAAACATTACCTTAGATTGCCTAAAGTCTTGATTATGATTATGTTTTATCTCAAAGTCAAAAGCGTTTCTTATTCTCAAAACGTTTTCAGACTTTAATCTTTCATTTGAATCTTGTTGTGATCATGTGTTTCAAAGATAAAACGTTTTACAATCAATTCTCTAAAACGTTTCAAACCTAAAGGTTTATTCATAGCTAATGTTCCTAAATGCCATTGCATATACTTTAACAAGTTTCCTTTTAAACCTTTGTGTTGAAGGTTTATAAGGAGAAGAGAAAGGCATGCTTAAGGAGCATTAGAAAGTGAAGGAGCCATGAGGAGCATCCGCAAGCCTTGAAGTCTTTCCAAGAGAAAGATGAGACCGACTTGAAGTTCTTCCAAGATGAGAAGGATGATGGAAGTTGGGGTTAAAGGCCGGAGCCCTATGGAGTCCAAGTTTCAAAAGACACAACAAGAGCAAGAAGTTCATATCAAGAGAAGTCAAGTCAAGGAATGCTAAGGAATGAAAGAGTTATGGAAAGGAGTAGCCGTGGTCCAAGATGTTCATTTACCAAGGTCAAGTTACATCTTGAGTATGTGGACCATACTCTTTTTGTCCTCCTTAAGGTTTTATCCCAAAGAGGTTTTCCTTAAGGAGGTTTTTAATGAGGTAGTTCCACAGCACCAAGCTTGGCCTCTGGTCCTCTTCTCCCTTTGGTCTTTTGGAGTCCCGACGACCAAGCTTGCGGGGGAGTATTAGAGAGGATGATGAAATGGAGGAGGAGAGGCTGAAGTCATGAAGATAAAGTCGAGCCTCATTCCTTGAAGAAGCCTTGGTGTTGAGAACAAGCAAGCAAAGCAATGCTTAAGTGAGCAACAAAGGCAACTATCAAGATGTGCAAAGTTTGGGCACACAGACACAGACATAGACAAATGATCAATGTGCAAAGTTGGGGCAAGATCATCATGTGCAAAGTCAGGGCCAAGTGTTGAAGTGCAAAGTTGGGACACTTATATATTTAGACAACCAAGAATGTGCAAAGTTGGGGCCAAACAGAAGTCTGTCAAGAATCAGACTCAAGAAGAGTCACATGTGCGTTTAAGGAGGAAAGTGGTTACATGGACAAGTCACACTCACCCTTGGGAGTGTGCACTCTATCTCTCTCCAGAAGCAAGTGGCTAAGACAAGTCACTATCAAGGTGTGAACACACCCAATTCGGATCTGAACAAGAGGACAAGATCCAGCCATTCATTCAAACTTAGTTTTCCCTCCATTAAATCAATGGCTGTGATTCAAAGTCTTAGTTTATGATTTTAAACTAATTGTATGCCTATATAAAGGCCACACACGACCATTGTAAGCTTTGCTAAGTCACTTGATAAGAAATCAACAAGATTTTTGATACAAACTCTTCTCTCTTTCTCTCTTCTTCTTGTAACCGGTTTCACTCTTTGTCTCCATTGTTTATACAAGTTCATAATCAATGTAGACCTTAAAGAGCCACGGTTATGGCTGCTTAAGGCAGCCTCTTATCATTCTTGGATAACTCTTCCATAGTTAGTCCAAGTATGATGAGAGAATCATTCATAGTTGTTCTTTAGCTTCTCTTAGTTGTTATTTAAGCTAATTATTGATTCTCTTCCATGTTATGAGTAGACTCTCCTTGGTGAGATGTTAAGCTCTTGGAATTGTTTTCATATATCTAAGGACTCCTTTTATACAACTAGATTAATGGCTTTCTTAAGTACAAACTAGTTGTCTTTTGTTTGAGCAGAACCGGTTGCATTACTCTTCTTTAATCTGTTTTTGTTCTTGTGTTGAGTTATGGTTCAGAGCTTCTTATGAATGTATCATGAACCAAACTAGATGATCAGAGCTTCCTCATGGATGCCTCTGAAATTCTAGCAAGAGAAAGGATCCATCTGAATGGAAGAAGACTTGGGTTTACTACAATTGCAAGGCAGTAGCTCATCCAACACAAGTTGTTTGCACACTTGCTCACTTCCCTACTGAGCACAAGGTCTTTATGGGTGCTCTTGATGCTGAATTGGTTCCTAAAACCTATGAAGAAGCTAAGGAGCATAAGAAGTGGACTGATGCAGTAGGAGATGAGATCAAGGCAATGGAAAACAACAACACTTGGTATGAAACAGATTTACCAAGGAAGAAGAGGGCAGTGAGTTCCAAATGGGTTTTCACTATAAAGTACAAAAGCAATGGAGAGATAGAGAGATACAAAGCTAGACTGGTTGCAAGAGGGTTTACACAAACCTATGGAGAGGATTATAGAGACACCTTTTCTCCAGTAGCTAAGCTTCATATAGTGAGAGTGATCCTATCCTTAGCAACAAACTTGGAGTGGGATTTGTGGCAAATGGATGTCAAGAATGCATTCCTCCAAGGAGAGCTAGAGGATGAGGTTTACATGACTCCGCCTCCTGGTCTTGAAGGCATGGTTACACAAGGGAAGGTGTTGCGGTTGAAGAAGGCAATCTATGGTCTCAAACAATCTCCTAGAGCTTGGTATCACAAGTTAAGCACCACACTCATGGAAAGAGGCTTTAGGAGATCAGAAGCTGATCATACTCTCTTCACTCAATCAAGCCAAGAAGGTATTGTTGTCATTCTCATTTATGTAGATGATATTATCATCTCAGGGAGTGACAAGGTAGGAATTCAAGCTTGCAAAGATCATTTAAAATCTGTGTTTGATATCAAAGATCTTGGAGAACTAAAGTACTTCCTAGGGATAGAAGTGTGCCGGTCTAAAGAAGGCCTCTTCTTATCACAAAGGAAGTACACTCTTGATTTGTTGAGTGAAGCAGGTAAGCTCAATGGAAAAACAGCCAAGACACCTCTTGAAGAAGGCTACAAAGTCACAAGAGAGGGGGAGATTGCAAAGGAGCCATTTGGAGACATTACTCTCTATAGGAGAATGGTTGGTAAACTGATTTATCTTACTATCACAAGGCCTGATTTGTGTTTTGCAGTGAACCAAGTGAGCCATCATATGCAAGCTCCAATGATGCATCATTGGAACATGGTGGACCGGATCCTAAGGTACCTCAATGGAGCTCCGGGCCAAGGGATATAGATGGGGTGCAATCAAAGCACAGAGATTGTAGGATATTGTGATGCAGATTGGGCAGGAGATAGAGAGGATAGGAGGTCCACTTCAGGCTATTGTACATTCATTGGAGGCAATCTTGTGACTTGGAAAACAAAGAAGCAGAAGGTGGTATCTTGTTCAAGTGCTGAGGCAGAGTATAGAGCAATGAGGAAGCTAACCAATGAGTTGACATGGCTGAAGGCTTTACTTGAAGATTTGGGCATTGATCAACCAACTCCAATCACAATGCATTGTGATAATCAAGCTGCAATACACATAGCTTCCAACTCAGTGTTTCATGAAAGAACAAAGCACATAGAGGTGGATTGTCACAAGGTGAGGCAGAAAGTTCAAGAAGGTGTGATCTTACCTTGTTACACAAGAAGCTCGGATCAACTAGCAGACATCTTCACCAAGGCTGCTAGCTTGAAGGTTTGTGAGTTCATTCTTCCTAAGCTTGGACTCATTGACCTCTCTCAAGCTTGAAGAACCCTAGGCCGTAGAGCTTATACTCTTTTTCCCTTGATTTAGTTTTTATCCCAAGTGGTTTTTCTATATCAAGGTTTTTAATGAGGTAAGTATCTACGGTTCCAAGCTTGATCACTCCATCTCCATGATCAAGCTTGAGGGGGAGTATTGATTTGAAGAATAAAAGAAGTATCCAAGAAGTATTCAAGAAGTGTTACACAAGGAAGAGCCGGTTTAAGGTTGTGAAAAGTTGGGGACTTTGGGGACATAAACAATTATGTATCTCGGTTGTTAAATGAGTTGTTTATGTCCCCAACATAGTACAAAGAGGTCTGGAGCTGATCAGAGGAGCAGAGGTCTGATCCCTAGGTCAGAATAAGGTTTCTCTCTCCTTGGAACCAACTAGGTCCTGTCGCTTTCAACCTCCTAGCCGTTACACCTTTCACCGAGGAAGCTCTTGTATTGTTCTTCTTGGTTTAATGTTTTGTTGTCTTGGATACCCTAGATATCTCTCTCTATTTAAAGCATGTAACACACATTTTATCAATACACACTTTAGGGAACTTATTTCCCAAGTTATACTCTCTTGTTACACTCTCGGCTCATACTCTCTCTCTAGGAAACCCTAGCGAGAACTCTCTACTTCTCTCTTCTTCTCTTAGCTCTAAACTCACGTATACTCACTCAATCTCTCCTAGACTCTTAATCCTAACATAAGTGAGCTTCTCCGGAACATCGTGGATGTAGTAAATGACGTCCACAACACAGCAGCTTAAGGAATAGAGCCGTTGGAAGCTTTTGGCAACAAAAGGAAAGTTTGCGTTTGTGTCCATATATGGAAGGTCGGTCCCGGAGCTTCTCCAGTTGATCCAATGCATTTTAATAAAGCTAGTGACGTCTTGTATATTCTCTGGTTGTTGAAAAATATCTCCTGGTCTACAAAGATAGGTTTGAGGTCTTCTAATCCCGGAAGGTTCCATATATGGTAAGTCTAAGATCCTCTGGTTTTGAAGTTGAATAAATTCTACATCAAAGATAGGATTAACCTGATTCCAAGTCGCCTGGATTCCCTGATGAGTAAGGTTTCCAGAATAGGTGGTTCGTTGATTGGTTCCTCTTGGTTTGATCTGGGCGCTTCAATTTGTTTCTGTCGGTCATCATTGGCTCCATTTAAGGTTTGCCGGATTGAATCCTCAATATCTTCTTCATGTGATAAGCTTTTGGAATGATTCTTCTTTGTGATGCTCTCTGGATGAGTTGAGTGTGAACTCCAAGTGATGGTGGAGCTGGTATTGCCGTTCTTGATCTCCATTTGAGCTGTGCAAAGCTTACATGTCTCCTTAGCTCTCCTCAGCTTCATGCCCTTTTCTCCATATGTTCTGATTCCTTCCTTCATGGATGATGCTGATTTAATGACCTCATCATACCCTCCCTCTTGAAGAAGTTTCGACCTCGAAACTATATAATCTGCACCAAGAGAAAGCAAGTTAGCCTTCATCCTAAGTTGAGAGTCTAGAATCTTACCTTGATTGTTTTGTGGTCTGGTGATGTAAGGGACATCAGGTGGTTCTCCTTGGAGCAAATAATCCAGTATCACTCCTCTTCTTTGGTCTTTTTGGCACTGATAGTTTATTGGTGATGCCTCCATGTTCTGAACTTGTTCAAGCAATAGGTTATGTTCCGATGTAACTCCTCTGAGTTTTGCTCCTTTTGTTCCTAAAACAACATTGACACTTTGGACAAGAAACAAGTGCATTATAGGTTCTCTACGATAAGATAAACTTCCTGAAACTACTTCCTTAGCACTATTTCTAGAAAAGCTGTCTACTGTGGGTTTTAAGCAGATTGTTTCCTCATGCTCTTGTATGTTTAGTATACTCTTCAACACAATTGTGGCTTCATGAGGAATAAAAGGAGTCAAAGAGAGACTTACCTGTCTAACACCTTCAATGTTCTTAGATTGGTCTGGTGGTTTCTCTTTGATGCTCTCCTCTCCTTTAGTTCCTTGTTCAGTGTTGGTACTTAGTGTGATGGCAATGTCTTGTACTTTCTCTTTTCTGTCCATCTCTTCTGCTCCTGCATCAAATCCCTTTGACAAAGACAAGTGCATTATACAAGAATTGGAATTTAACAAATCGGATTCATTCAAACTATCACAGGTTTCAGATAATTCAATTTTATCCTTCTTTAATGGACAATGTACAGCATAGTGTCCTCTCTTATGACATCTATAACATGTCTGATGTTTAACTTTATTAAAGTTGGAACACTTACCTTGGTGTGGTGCTGCTGGTTGCTTATGTAGGGTACAAGAGACATTGACCTCTTCTTGTGGTTTATTGGTACTCTTCTCTTGTAATGCTTTCTCTGCCGGTTTCTTCCTAACTTTGGAAGCTTCGTGCTTCTTCTTTCTGGATGTTTTAGGGCTGGCAGTTTATGTTGGTGGGGTAATTGTGATCCACCTTCTTGGTTCTTGAGGAATTTGGCACCTTGAGTAGTATGGGTCTGTTGAGATTTCTTCTACAAACTCCTTATGCAGCAGCTGCTTCATCTCTTCCCAAGTGCGGTCTGGTAGATCATATTCAAGCCTGAGGTAAGCATCCCTATCCTATTCTAGATAGGCTTCTTCAATTAAAGTTTCTTCAGCAATGGTTGTCTTCTTCTCTTCTGGAACTTGATTTGCCTTAAACCAGTCATCCATATCTCTTTCCCACCTTAAGTAAGCCTCTGGTCCTTGCACACGACCTGAAAAGCAGATGTTGTATGGCTCCTCTTCACTAGAATCACTTTCTGGCTCATAGTCTTGTGGTTGAATGAATGATTTTTTTGAGAGAAATAGTGGAAGAAAGGAAAGAATAACACAGAATAACACAACTACCCTTTTGTAAAAGGATCACACACGGTTTTGGTTTATAAATGGTAAGCAAATTCTGTCCAAACTAAATGAGGAGCTATTCCTTTTTTTTATAAAATTTTTCGAAAACCAAAAACTTAAAAGAGGAAACAACACTTTTTATGCACTTTTTGTTTAAGAAATTCGAATCAAAACCTTAAAAACTCCTTCTTCTTTATTAAACTTTTCTGGTTTTATAAAAAGATGCAACAAAAACTCTAATGGCAAAACTCAAAACTAAATGAAACAAGACACTTTTTCTTTTGGTTTTTAACTTAAGAATGCAAAGAAATGAATGCAGATCAGAAATAACTAATGATTTAATGCAAAACAGAATCACTTTTTATGACTTTTTTTATTTAGATGCAGGTTTGAACAATGACAATAACTAGATGCAACAAAGTACTTTTTATGGCTTTTCTAATAGTTTATGCAATGAAACAATCAGTAACTAATCAGGATAACAAAATCAGAAAGATTTTTATGGGTTTTCGTTTTAAGAAGCAATGAAACTAAATAGAACAGGGATGAATGCAAATGACGAACTGATTGAATCAAAACAAAGACTAATAAAAATAACAGAGAACAAGGATAGAAAACACTTGTTTAGGATCCTTTCGGCTCTGATACCAGATGATACAGCCCCAAAAGTGCGACTAGATGGATATGTTGATGGAGAACAGAACACTGGCTTCAAAGCTTTCTTGATCTGCTCGAAATGGATGGAATGGAAGGATGGTGAACAACTCACTTGCTCAATGGGTTGACTGACTCTCTCAATCGATGGCAGAAGTAGTTTCTTTGAATCACACAAAAAACTATCCTGTAATCTCAAAAGAATCCAATGAATCACTCAAATGGATGCTAATGAACAAGAACAACTCAAGACACTCTTGAAAAACGAATTTCTGTATTTTATTAGATTGAAAGGTGTTTTTACAATGAAACAACTAATGAGCTTATATAAGCTCAGTACACAACGTCTCTAAGGTCTAAAACAAGAAAGAGAAATCACAGAATTAAGTAAAAACTAGCCGTTGGAGTCATTAAGGGAGAATCAGCCAAAATAGGAAGATATGATGTGGTATTTGAATCTGGATGGTTTGAGGGGATAAGTGAGCTTCTCTGGAACATCGTGGATGTAGTAAATGACTTCCACAACACAGCAGCTTAAGGAATAGAGCCGTTGGAAGCTTTTGGCAACAAAAGGAAAGTTTGCGTTTGTGTCCATATATGGAAGGTCGGTCCAGGAGCTTCTCCAGTTGATCCAATGCATTTTAATAAAGCTAGTGACGTCTTGTATATTCTCTGGTTGTTGAAAAATATCTCCTGGTCTCCAAAGATAGGTTTGAGGTCTTCTAATCACGGAAGGTTCCATATATGGTAAGTCTAAGATCCTCTGGTTTTGAAGTTGAATAACTTCTACATCAAAGATAGGATTAACCTGATTCCAAGTCGCCTGGATTCCCTGGTGAGTAAGGTTTCCAGAATAGGTTGGTTCGTTGACTGGTTCCTCTTGGTTTGATCTGGGCGCTTCAATTTGTGACTGTCGGTCATCATTGGCTCCATTTAAGGTTTGTCGGATTGAATCCTCAATATCTTATTCATGTGATAAGCTTTTGGAATGATTCTTCTTTGTGATTCTCTCTGGATGAGTTGAGTGTGAACTCCAAGTGATGGTGGAGCTGGTATTGCAGTTCTTGATCTCCATTTGAGTTATGCAATGCATACATGTCTCCTTAGCTCTCCTCAGCTTCATGCTCTTTTCTCCATATGTTCTGATTTCTTCCTTCATGGATGATGCTGATTTAATGACCTCATCATACCCTCCCTCTTGAAGAAGTTTCGACCTCGAAACTATATAATCTGCACCAAGAGAAAGCAAGTTAGCCTTCATCCTAAGTTGAGAGTCTAGAATCTTACCTTGATTGTTTTGTGGTCTGGTGATGTAAGGGACATCAGGTGGTTCTCCTTGGAGCAAATAATCCAGTATCACTCCTCTTCTTTGGTCTTTTTGGCACTGATAGTTTATTGGTGATGCCTCCATGTTCTGAACTTGTTCAAGCAATAGGTTATGTACCGATGTAACTCCTCTGAGTTTTGCTCCTTTTGTTCCTAAAACAACATTGACACTTTGGACAAGAAACAAGTGCATTATAGGTTCTCTACGATAAGATAAACTTCCTGAAACTACTTCCTCAGCACTAGTTCTAGAAAAGCTGTCTACTGTGGGTTTTAAGCAGATTGTTTCCTCATGCTCTTGTATGTTTAGTATACTCTTCAACACAATTGTGGCTTCATGAGGAATAAAAGGAGTTAAAGAGAGACTTACCTGTCTAACACCTTCAATGTTCTTAGATTGGTCTGGTGGTTTCTCTTTGATGCTCTCCTCTCCTTTAGTACCTTGTTCAGTGTTGGTACTTAGTGTGATGGCAATGTCTTGTACTTTCTCTTTTCTGTCCATCTCTTCTGCTCCTGCATCAAATCCCTTTGACAAAGACAAGTGCATTATACTAGAATTGGAATTTAACAAATCGGATTCATTCAAACTATCACTGGTTTCAGATAATTCAATTTTATCCTTCTTTAATGGACAATGTACATCATAGTGTCCTCTCTTATGACATCTATAACATGTCTGATGTTTAACTTTATTAAAGTTGGAACACTTACCTTGGTGTGGTGCTGCTGGTTGCTTATGTAGGGTACTAGAGACAATGACCTCTTCTTGTGGTTTATGTGAGATTTTGAGAGTATGAACATTAGGGTTCTTGAGAGAATAAGAGATTGGTGGCGCAGCTAGAGAGAAAATGAGGTTTCAAAACCCTTAACTTCATTTTGGTGTTTACAAGACATTATATAGGAGATACACTCTTGCAAATGTTTAACCTAAATGGGAAAGGGACAAAATACATAATAAGACATAAGGTAGCAGCTCTGAACCGTGGCAGTGGCAGGAGAGAGAGTGTGGACCACTTTGGGACCACATTGGCGCCAACTCCTCTTAAGCTTCCAATGGCTACATTTTGACATCAAACTGATCCTTATGCTTAAACATGAATGGCGCCTCTTAAACCTTTCATAATGTCCCATTATTTGCACATTATCAAATGTGCAATGCTTGTGCACACTTTGGTAATACACAAGACTTGCACATTTGCTCTTATCATGATCAATACTCCCCCTCAAGTTCAGACTTTGGAATCACCCTAAAGACTGAACTTGGAATGATCATGGCAACACCTCATTAAAAACCTTGATGTGGAAAACCACTTGGGACAAAACCACATCAAGGGAAAAAGAGTATGCTGCTCATGAATCAGGAGAGTTCTAATCATGAATAGCCACCAGCCCTAGTTTGCCAAAGACATGAGTGCAAACCTTAAGACTAGCAGCCTTTGTGAAGATGTCTGCAAGTTGATCTTCACTCTTTGTGTAACAAGGCAGAATGGTTCCATCTTCAATCTTCTCCCTTACCTTGTGACAATCAATCTCAATGTGTTTTGTCCTCTCATGAAACACTGAGTTGGTTGCAATGTGAATAGCAGCCTGGTTGTCACAATGGAAGGTGATTGGACTTGATTGCTCTATGCCAAAGTCCTTAAGCAAAGCCTTCAACCATGTTAACTCGGTTGCAAGCTTCCTCATGGCCCTATACTCAGCTTCAACACTAGAACAAGATACCACCCTCTGCTTCTTTGTTTTCCAAGTCACCAAGTTGCCTCCAATGAAGGTGCAATAGCCGGTTGTTGATCTCCTATCACTCTTATCACCAGCCCAATCTGCATCACAATAGCCAACAATTTATGTGCTCTCATTCTTACCCATCCAAATACCTTGTCCAGTTGATCCTTTGAGATATCTGAGGATCCTCTCAATCAAACTCCAATGATACACTGTGGGTGATTGCATATGTTGGCTAACTTAATTCACAGTAAAGCATAAATCTGGTCTTGTGAAAGTGAGGTAGATAAGCTTCCCAACCAGCCTCCTATACAATGAGACATCCTTGAACTTGACTTCATCTGATTTCTCCCCCTTTCTATTGACTTGGTAGCCATCTTCAAGAGGAGTCTTTGCAATCTTGCATACTTGTTTCTGTCAACAAGTCTTTAACATACTTCCTTTGGGATAGAAACAATCCATCATTGAATCTGCACACTTCAATGCCCAAGAAGTACTTCAACTCACCAAGGTCTTTAATATCAAAGGAACTCTTGAGAAACACCTTTGTGGATTGAATCCCATCATTATCACTTCCTGTGATAATCAAATAATCCACATAGATCAAAACTACCACCACTCCTTGATCACTTTGAAGAGTAAACAATGTGTGATCAGATTGAGACTTCTTGAAACCATGGTCCATGAGTGTATGACTAAGCTTATGGTACCAAGCTCTTGGTGATTGCTTCAAGCCATAAACCGCCCTTCTCAGCCTCAATACCTCACCATCCTTGCATAAGTGTTTCAATCCTGGTGGTGGAGTCATGTACACCTCCTCCTCAAGTTCACCTTATAGAAAAGCATTCTTCACATCCATTTGCCATATATTCCATGAGAGGTTTGTGGCTAAGCTCAATGTGACTCTCACTGTATGAAGTTTAGCCACTGGTGCAAAGGTATCCGTATAGTCTTCTCCATAGGTTTGAGTTAATCCCCTTGCTAAAAGCCTTGCCTTGTACCTCTCTATGTCTCCATTGCTTTTATACTTGATTGTGAAGACCCATTTAGAGCTAACAGTCTTCTTCCTTTTTGGTAGCTTCTCTACAATCCAAGTGTGGTTCCTCTCCATAGCTTCTTTCTCATCCTTTACTGCATCCATCCAAACCTTGATACCCTCAGCCTCTTCATAAGTCTTAGGAACCTGGTTTAGCTCAATCTTTCCAAGAAAGTCCTTGTGACTAGATGGTATCAAGTCAATAGAACAAGTAGACTGACTAGGATGAGCTACTGCTTGGTTGTTGTAGTAGACTCTTGTCTTCATCCATTCTGATGGATCTTTCTTTTCCCTTGTGCTTCTCCTGAGTTGTTGAACCTGTTGATCAACCACCTCCTCATTACCCACTGCCTCTTGATAAACCATCTCATCCTCATTCATATTCAAGTTCACTTGGTTCTGATCTTGAGGTAGAGTGTCTTCTTGATCTTCAGCCGGTTCATGTGTGTGTGTTGCTGGTTCAGTATCCTCTTGTTGAGCTTCTTGGGTAGTTGTTTCAGGCTTCTCTGGCCGTGGGGTATCATTGCCCAAGTGATCCAACAAGTACTTCAAACTTGTAGCCAAATCAGAAGGTGATCTTGAGAGATCCTTCAAACCTTCCCAATCCTTCTTCTCATAGTATCTCTGCCCCTCAATGAACTTAACATCCCTTGAAACATAGGTCCTGTTGTTGCTTGGATCAAAACACTTGTAGCCCTTCTGAGTTGTGGAGTATCCAAGGAACATACACCTTGTGCTCTTAGCATCTAGCTTATTCCTTTGATCTCCTGAGATGTATACAAAACAAACACAACCAAACACACGTAAGTGTTCAATAAATGGTTTGGCTTTGTTCAATACCTCATATGGTGAAATGTCTTGAAGGACTCTAGTTGGGATCCTGTTGATAAGATAGCATGCTGCCAACACTGCATCTCCCCAAAACCTCTTAGGAACATTGGTGTGGAACATCATAGACCTAGCAACCTCCATTAGATGTCTATTCTTCCTTTCAGCCACACCATTTTGTTGAGGAGTATGTGGGCAGCTTGTTTGATGTAGGATCCCATGCTTGTTCAAGTGAGCTTTGAATCTTTGGCTTGTGTACTCTCCTCCATTATCTGATCTAAACACTTTAATCTTGGCATTAAATTGATTAGTAACATAGTTTTGAAAGTTTAGAAATGCATCAAACACCCTATCTTTAGATGGAAGCAATGTTACCCAAGTATATTTTTATTTTTCATCTATGAAGGTCACAAAATACTTGTTCCTATCTCTAGAATGACAAGGTGAAGTCCAAACATCCGAGTGCACAAGATCAAAGCAATGTTCATAGATAGTGGTTGATTTAGGAAAGATAGTTCTACAATGTTTGCCAGGAATACAAGCTTCACAAGTTGAATGATCAAAGCTAACATTAGGCAACATTAAGTTCAAATCACGAGCATGAGGATGTCCTAGTCTAGCATCCCATAGGACATTTTGATTGAAAGAAAAACAGGATTTAAAAGCTAAGGTATCCGGGTTGCTTGGAGAAGTGTCTTCATGGAGGTAAAGCTCATCTTGTGTACCACCTCTTCCAATAACCTTTCCATTCTTAATATCCTGAAAACAAACTTCATTAGGCCCAAAGATAACATTGCAATTCAAGTCTTTAGTGATCCTTTTAACCGACAGCAAGTTAGATTTAAACTTAGGAACATAGAATGCATCACTTTCCTTGTTAAACAATCTTAACTTTCCTGTACCTATTATAGGAATCCCTTGACCATCAGCTATAGTTACTCTTCCTAGGGCAGGTTTAATGTTCTCCAACAACTTAGCATTACTAATCATATGGTGAGAAGCTCCTGAATCTACTACCAACTTATGATCAGTTTTAGCAAGCAATTTATGAGAAAACAAAGAGATACCAGAGAGTTTAGAGGCATAAGCCTTGATGAGGTCCTCAAGGTCACTCTTCCTAACATACTCAGTGTTGGTGTAGAGTGCAAGCTCCCCTCCTTGAGCTGAAGTTGATGCCGGCTCACTCACAGCTTCTTGGGAGATGTTTGCATTTGCCCTTGAGTCCTTGAACTTGGCTGGTTTGAGGTGGGGATGAAGGATCCAACACTTATCCTTGGAGTGGCCTTTCCTCTTGCAATGCTCACAAGCGCCAGCCTTCTTCTCCTCAGGTTTGAAGCCGGCTTTGTTGGCAGTCACCAACTCCCCCTTTCCTCCAAACAAACCAATGTTTCCTTCCTCCTTTTGGATCCTAGAGAACATCTCTTCAAAATCAGGAAGTGTAGTCTCCCTTAGGATCTTTATTATGGCATCATTGTAAACCGGATTCAAGTTGAGTAGAAGGCCAAAGATCTTGTCTTGCTCCTTTCTCTCAATGAGAACCTTGGGGTTCATAGTACTTGGCCTTAGCATCTCAAGTTCAGACCATGCTGAAGAGAACTTCCCAAGATACTTGGTAAAGTCATGGTCTTCTTGTTTCAGCTCACTTATGGCCTTCTTCACCTCATACACTCTGCTCAGATTTGAAACATCTCCATAAATCTTCTTGAGAGTATCCCACAGTGACTTGGCTGTCTCACAATGAGAATAAGCCTCAAGGATGGATGGGTCAAGAGAGTTTTGGAGGAAGCCAAGAAAAAGCTGATCTTCCTGAAACCATTTAGCCTCTTCCTTCTTAGTTTCCTCATCCTTCTTCTTGGTTTCATCTTCTTCAGTGGGTGTTTTGTCCTCCAAGATGTGATCCCACAATCCTCTTCCACAAATGGCAGTCTTGATGGTCCCTTGCCATGTCCTATAGTTGATACCTTTGAGCACAACAGGGATGACAGTAGGCCTCAAGCTTGAGCTGATGTGAGCAGTGTCTTTCATGGTGAAAAGCTGAGAGAGAGTAGTTGAAACTTGAAGAACCGAGAGTGAACAAGTTTTGGACCGAGAAACTTAGGGTTTTCTTTTGGACCGAGGGTATGAGGAAACTGAGAGAATGAGAGCTTAGGAACAAGTGTGAAGTAGTGTGAGGGTTTTAGAACAGAGAGAATGAGAGAGCTTATAGAATGGAAGCTTAGAAACCGAGAGAATGAAGTGAGAGAGATTTTAGGGTTTTGGACTGAGAGTAAGCTGCAGCCGAGAGAATGATGAATCAAAGAAAGAGAATCAAGAGAATGAGGAGCATTGCTCTGATACCATGTGAGATTTTGAGAGTATGAACATTAGAGTTCTTGAGAGAATAAGAGATTGGTGGCGCAGCTAGAGAGAAAATGAGGTTTCAAAACCCTTAACTTCATTTTGGTGTTTACAAGACATTATATAGGAGATACACTCTTGCAAATGTTTAACCTAAATGGGAAAGAGACAAAATGCATAATAAGACATAAGGTAGCGGCTCTGAACCGTGGCAGTGGCAGGAGAGAGAGTGTGGACCACTTTGGGACCACATTGGCGCCAACTCCTCTTAAGCTTCCAACGGCTACATTTTGACATCAAACTGATCCTTATGCTTAAACATGAATGGCGCCTCTTAAACCTTTCATAATGTCCCATTATTTGCACATTATCAAATGTGCAATGCTTGTGCACACTTTTGTAATACACAAGACTTGCACATTTGCTCTTATCATGATCAATAGTTTATTGGTACTCTTCTCTTGTAATGCTTTCTCTGCCGGTTTCTTCCTAACTTTGGAAGCTTGTTGCTTCTTCTTTCTGGATGTTTTAGGGCTGGCAGTTTATGTTGGTGGGGTAATTGTGATCCACCTTCTTGGTTCTTGAGGAATTTGGCACCTTGAGTAGTATGGGTCTGTTGAGATATCTTCTACAAACTCCTTATGCAGCAGCTGCTTCATCTCTTCCCAAGTGCGGTCTGGTAGATCATATTCAAGCCTGAGGTAAGCATCCTTATCCCATTCTAGATAGGCTTCTTCAATTAAAGTTTCTTCAGCAATGGTTGTCTTCTTCTCTTATGGAACTTGATTTGCCTTAAACCAGTCATCCATATCTCTTTTCCACCTTAAGTAAGCCTCTGGTCCTTGCACACGACCTGAAAAGCAGATGTTGTATGGCTCCTCTTCACTAGAATCACTTTCTGGCTCATAGTCTTGTGGTTGAATGAATGATTTTTTTGAGAGAAATAGTGGAAGAAAGGAAAGAATAACACAGAATAACACAACTACCCTTTTGTAAAAGGATCACACACGGTTTTGGTTTATAAATGGTAAGCAAATTCTGTCCAAACTAAATGAGGAGCTATTCCTTTTTTTATAAAATTTTTCGAAAACCAAAAACTTAAAAGAGGAAACAACACTTTTTATGCACTTTTTGTTTAAGAAATTCGAATCAAAACCTTAAAAACTCCTTCTTCTTTATTAAACTTTTCTGGTTTTATAAAAAGATGCAACAAAAACTCTAATGGCAAAACTCAAAACTAAATGAAACAAGACACTTTTTCTTTTGGTTTTTAACTTAAGAATGCAAAGAAATGAATGCAGATCAGAAATAACTAATGATTTAATGCAAAACAGAATCACTTTTTATGACTTTTTCGATTTAGATGCAGATTTGAACAATGACAATAACTAGATGCAACAAAGTACTTTTTATGGCTTTTCTAATAGTTTATGCAATGAAACAATCAGTAACTAATCAGGTTACAAAATCAGAAAGATTTTTATGGGTTTTCATTTTAAGAAGCAATGAAACTAAATAGAACAGGGATGAATGCAAATGACGAACTGATTGAATCAAAACAAAGACTAATAAAAATAACAGAGAACAAGGATAGAAAACACTTGTTTAGGAGCCTTTCGGCTCTGATACCAGATGATACAGCCCCAAAAGTGAGACTAGATGGATATGTTGATGGAGAACAGAACACTGGCTTCAAAGCTCTCTTGATCTGCTCGAAATGGATGGAATGGAAGGATGGTAAACAACTCACTTGCTCAATGGGTTGACTGACTCTCTCAATCGATGGCAGAAGTAGTTTCTTTGAATCACACAAAAAACTATCCTGTAAACTCAAAAGAATCCAATGAATCACTCAAATGGATGCTAATGAACAAGAACAACTCAAGACACTCTTGAAAAACGAATTTCTGTATTTTATTAGATTGAAAGGTGTTTTTACAATGAAACAACTAATGAGCTTATATAAGCTCAGTACACAACGTCTCTAAGGTCTAAAACAAGAAAGAGAAATCACAGAATTAAGTAAAAACTAGCCGTTGGAGTCATTAAGGGAGAATCAGCCAAAATAGGAAGATATGATGTGGTCTTTGAATCTGGATGGTTTGAGAGGATAAGTGAGCTTCTCTGGAACATCGTGGATGTAGTAAATGACTTCCACAACACAGTAGCTTAAGGAATAGAGCCGTTGGAAGCTTTTGGCAACAAATGGAAAGTTTGCGTTTGTGTCCATATATGGAAGGTCGGTCCAGGAGCTTCTCCAGTTGATCCAATGCATTTTAATAAAGCTAGTGACGTCTTGTATATTCTCTGGTTGTTGAAAAATATCTCCTGGTCTCCAAAGATAGGTTTGAGGTCTTCTAATCCCGGAAGGTTCCATATATGGTAAGTCTAAGATCTTCTTGTTTTGAAGTTGAATAACTTCTACATCAAAGATAGGATTAACCTGATTCCAAGTCGCCTGGATTCCCTGATGAGTAAGGTTTCCAGAATAGGTTGGTTCGTTGATTGGTTCCTCTTGGTTTGATCTGGGCGCTTCAATTTGTGACTGTCGGTCATCATTGGCTCCATTTAAGGTTTGCCGGATTGAATCCTCAATATCTTCTTCATGTGATAAGCTTTTGGAATGATTCTTCTTTGTGATGCTCTCTGGATGAGTTGAGTGTGAACTCCAAGTGATGGTGGAGCTGGTATTGCAGTTCTTGATCTCCATTTGAGCTATGCAAAGCTTACATGTCTCCTTAGCTCTCCTCACCTTCATGCTCTTTTCTCCATATGTTCTGATTCCTTCCTTCATGGATGATGCTGATTTAATGACCTCATCATACTCTCCCTCTTGAAGAAGTTTCGACCTCGAAACTATATAATCTGCACCAAGAGAAAGCAAGTTAGCCTTCATCCTAAGTTGAGAGTCTAGAATCTTACCTTGATTGTTTTGTGGTCTGGTGATGTAAGGGACATCAGGTGGTTCTCCTTGGAGCAAATAATCCAGTATCACTCCTCTTCTTTGGTCTTTTTGGCACTGATAGTTTATTGGTGATGCCTCCATGTTCTGAACTTGTTCAAGCAATAGGTTATGTTCCGATGTAACTCCTCTGAGTTTTGCTCCTTTTGTTCCTAAAACAACATTGACACTTTGGACAAGAAACAAGTGCATTATAGGTTCTCTACGATAAGATAAACTTCCTGAAACTACTTCCTTAGCACTAGTTCTAGAAAAGCTGTCTACTGTGGGTTTTAAGCAGATTGTTTCCTCATGCTCTTGTATGTTTAGTATACTCTTCAACACAATTATATTAGAGAGGAAGATGAAATGGAAGAGGAGAGGCTGAAGAAGCCGAGCCTCATTCCTAGTTAAAGCAAGAAGAGTGTTCCACAAGTAAAGAGAGGTGGTTCTACAAGCAAGCAAAGCAACTATCAAGATGTGCAAAGTTGGGGCACACAGACACAGACACAGACAGACAGATGATCAATGTGCAAAGTTGGGGCAAGATCATCATGTGCAAATTCAGGGCCAAAGTTATGAAGTGCAAAGTTGGGGCACTTAGATAATCAGAAGATGAAGATGTGCAAAGTTGGGGCCAAACAGATGTCTGTATAGAAACAGACTCAAGAAGAGTCACATGTGGAGTTAAGATCTGAACACAAGTGAAGACCAGTCACTATCACTCTTGGGAGCGTGATTCTCTCTCTCTCTCCAGACCTGCAACACGCCAAATAAGAGAGAGGAGAAGTCACTTTCAGTGTAAGAAGGCACAAGAAGCTAAATGGAAGAAGAAGATCCAACCATTGATTTGAATTCGGATTTCCCTCCAAGAGAATCAATGGCTGAGATTAAATGTCTTTGTTTATGAGTGTTTGACCTAATTGTATCTCTATTTAAAGGACTTACACGCCCATTGTAACCTTTGCTAATTTACAAACATTTCAAAGACTTATTGTTACAAACAAAGTCTCTCTTCTTCTCTCTTTCCCTTTAGTCTCTTCTTGCGGTTCCATTTCAACTTTCTCATTGTGATCTTCAATAAGACACAATGTAGACTCATTTAAGAGCCTTGGTTGGCTGCTAAGGCAGTCCAAAACCACACTTGGATAGTTCTTCCATAACTAATCCAAGTGTGAGAAGCTCTCGGTTTTCCATTAAAGCTCTTACATAGTTTTCCTTTCTTCTTTTATAACACCTCTTAGCTAATTACTGATTTGTATCCATTCTCATGAGTAAACTCTCCTGATAAGATGTTAAGCTCTTGGATACATTTTCATATAGCTTAAGTGTTCATTCTCTGAGGTAGAATAGCTTTGTTTTCCTCTTTTAAACCGCAACCCTAATTTTCTCTCTCTAAGAGCCTTAAGAACCCTAATCGGGTCTAAGGCTTCCTTCTTCATTCTACCTCATTTTCTTGAGCCAGACTTGATACTCAGAGCCTCCTCATGGATGCATCTGAAATTCTAACATGGTATCAGAGACACAAGTGCTTGGCTCAAAGTTGTTTCAAGATAGAGAGCAAAATCTGTCTTGTTAAGTCTTTTGCTTCCGCAAAGTTTTTCAAAGGACCAAGCTTCTGTTTTTCTTGGTTCCTGTCCATTAAGACTTGTTGCTCTACCTTCCTTGAGAGTTAACAAGCAGTTGATGAAAAACCAGAGAGAGTAAGAGCACATCTTTGCTTCTTTCACTCTTATCTCTCTGATTTTGTCATCTTGATTCCGCATTGTTTTAAAATGGACCAAGCTTCAGTTCACTTGGTTCCATTCTCTTTGTCATGAGTCAAACTGAGAAAAACACTCAGTCCCTGAACCATTGATTTTCTTGCTTGTTGCTCCATTGTCTTTGGGAGGCAACAAGTTCTTGTTGAGAAAAATCAGAGAAGTGCAAGAACAAATCCTTGTTTCTTTCATTCTTGACTTCTCTGGTCCTTTTGTGGTTGTTTATGAGTTAAACTGAGCAAAACACTCAGTCCCTGAACCTTAAACACATTTAAGTTTCTGAGTTAAACTAAGCACAACTTAGTCCCTGAACCTGAAACATTTTTCTTTTCCTTTCATTTTTTCCTTTCATTCTCCCATACTCTCTTATACACTGATTTTGGTTCACATTCTCTTAAATCTGAGCTTTGTTTTCCAAAATCACATTCTCTCATACTCTCTTTACTCTCATACTCTTTTATACTCTGATGCACACACTCTTAATCTGAGCTTGTGTCATCCATTCTCCCATTCTTCATTTTTTCTTTTCTGTTCTTATTCTCTCTCTAAAATTCACTCCTAAAGAGCCCATTCTTTTCTTTCACAGAAACTTAATCAAGCTCATGGTTCTGGCCAGACTTGTGTTGCTTGAGAATTTTTATGTGTTTGTTCTTGGTGTTCTTAGGAGGAATGAAGAGTTGTTGGCAGTGAGGATCAGTCACAAAAAGAGGGTGCACACTCTAAGTGGCGGTTCAAGCTGATGATGTTGGAGTTGTGTGGTTGAGGAGCTGAAGAAGTCTCCAACAAAACCAGTGAACTCATGGAGTTGTGGATTAACTGAAATCCTCATTTGGTTGTGGGTTAAACTAAATCCTCATGGAGTTGTGGATTAACTGAAATCCTCATTTGTTGGAGCAATCACCGAGTTGGAAGTCAGCTGGTGGATATGCTTATGGTTCAAGGATCTTTCCAAGGAGTAATGGCGGTTTACAAGCTGTCCATTCAAAGAAGGAAGAGGCCTTGTTCAAGAAGTTGTACAAGGAGTTTTACAAGTTATGTATGCATGGTGAAGAGCCATTCAAGAGTGCGGGGGAGCTTGTTGGATCAGTCACGGTTATGTCCCAACAAGACAAACATTCAATCACTCCCAACCGCAAATAAATCAGGCTACTTCTAAACCCTCTCATTTGTTTTTCATTAAGCTTCCATCTTAAGTTCTCTTGATTATGATCATGTTTTTCAAAGTCAAAATGTTTTAAACTTAATTCTCAAAACGTTTTAGACTTGTTTTCTCTTAAGTATCTTGTTGTGATCATGTGTTTCAAAGTAAAAACGTTTTAAAACTAATTCTCAAAACGTTTCAAAACATAAAGGTTTCATGCTTAGCTAATGTTCTAAATGTCTTTGCATATACTTAACATGTTTCCTTTAAACCTTTGTGTTGAAGGAAAAGAGAAAGGCATACTTAAGGGGCATTAGAAAGTGAAGGAGCTATGAGGAGCATCCGCAAGTCTTGAAGTCTTTCCAAGAGGAAGATGAGACCAACTTGAAGTTCAACTCAGGAAGAGAAGGATGATCAAGGTTGGGGTTAAAGGCTGGAGCCCTATAGAGTCCAAATTTCAAAGGACACAACAAAGATCAAGAAGTTCATATCAAGAGGAATAAAGCCAAGGAATGCTAAGGAAAGAAACAGTTGGAGAAAGGAGATGCCGTGAGTTTAGATGATCATAAACCTTAAACCCTAAACCCAAAACCCGAAACCCTAAACCTTAAACCCGAAACCCTAAACCCGAAACCCTAAACCCAAAAACTAAACCCTAAACCCAAAAACTAAACACGAAACCCTAAACCTTAAACCCTAAACCCAAAACCCAAAACACTAAAACCAAACCCTAAACCCTAAACCTTAAACTTATAAAGTAAACCCTAAGCCCTAAATCCTAAAATCTAAATCCTAAACCCCAACCCTAATCCCATAAACTAAACCCTAAACCCATAAACTAAACCCTAATCACATAAAGTAAACCCTAAGCCTTAAATCCTAAAACCTAAACCTCGACCCTAAACCCAAAAACTAAACCTTAATCCTAAACCCTAAAACCAATAACTAAACCCTAAACCCTAAACCCAAAACACAAAAACTAAACCCTAAACCCAAAACCTAAACCATAAACCCTAAACTCTAAACCTTAAATCCAAATCCAAAACCCTAAACCCAAAAAGTAAACCCTAAACTCTAAACCTTAAATCCAAATCCAAAACCCTAAACCCAAAAAGTAAACCCTAAACACATAAAATAAACCTTAAACCTTAAATCTTAAACCCTAAACCCAAAAACAAATTCCTAATCCCTAAACCCTAATCCCAAAAACTAAACCCTGATCCTAAACCCTAAACCCAAAACCCAAAAACTAAACCTTAAACCCAAAAACTAAACCCAAAAACTAAACCCTAAACCCTAAACCCTAAACCCCAACTTTAAACCCAAAACCCAAACCTTAAACCCAAAAACTAAACCTTAAACCCTAATCCCTAAACCTTAATCCTAAACCCTAGACCTAAAAACTAAACCCTAAACCCTAACTTTAAACCCAAAACCCAAACCTTAAACCCAAAAACTAAACCCTACACCCTAATCACATAAAGTAAACCCTAAGCCTTAAATCCTAAAACCTAAACCTAGACCCTAAATCCAAAAACTAGACCTTAATCCTAAACCCAAAAACTAAACCCTAATTCGTAAACCCTAAACCCTAAATTCTAAACCATGAACCCTAAACCTAAACCCTAAATGCTAACCCCTAAACAATTAACTCTATAACATAAACCCTAAAACATAAACCCCAAATTAACACAATTATCATTATTTTGTTAGCATTGTAATTTAATGTTAACTTAGTTAACACAATTATCATATAAGAAAGATACTTTTGTAATTGTGATGAAAATATAAGGGTATAATAGATTTTGTGGTGGTGAATAATGTAGGTGAATAGTGATTTAGGTGCGAGATTTAATTATGAAGTATCCATTGCTATAAAATCATATTACCGTATTCAATATACAAGCATTTTGGGGAAAAAAATTTAGAAACAAACATTTTGGAGATATGATAACTTTCTGGCACTAGATGTTTTGCATCATATAGAGATCTTTTCACGGTTAGCTCTTGCTCCAATTTGGACACAAAGATATATGAGGATGTTATCTTTCATCCAGCAGTTAGATGTGAAGATAGGCTTAAAATACTGAAGAATGGTTGATCTAGCATCAGAAGGAAATAAGCAGAGGAGATGATCAACCTGACTTGGGTGGAACATCAGGTCGATCACTATTGGGAATTTTCAAGAAGACTGCGACCACCCTTTTGACATATGAACAAACTATTTGATCGAACATGGGTAATGATTGATCGAACACTTTTCTGACGGAAAAAGTTTCTGATTCTCAGCAGGTTTTTCTCAATTATTTAGTGATTCTCCTTAGCCACCTCATATACTCTAAATAAGAGGATAAGTCATGAAATTAGAGAGAGTTTCACCAGCCACCATGAAAGTTTCTTGTTTTCATAGTTTTTCTTTGTTTTATAAGGTAGAAAAAGATGATAATATATATCCTCTCAAAATAGAAAACCTTTTTATGAACCCTCTTGTTTATCTATTCATGATACTGATTTTAAATTAAGTTGTATTTATAAAACTACCATTATGGCATAAATATATTTACGACGAATAATATTTATCCAGTAGCTACAGATGTTGTTCATCCAACAATGTTATTTTGTTAACTTGTTTTTGTTATTTCTGTTTATCTTACAATCATGTTAGCTAAACAATCACTTACCTAAACTATGTTATTTTTAACAAGCCAATCATGTTAGCTAAACTCTAAACATAATTGTCTGGTATTTGATTTATGATAATTATCATACAATCATGTTAGCTAAACGATCACTTACCTAAATTATGTTATTTTTTACCAGGCAATCATGTTAGTGAAACTCTAAACCCTAAATCCAAAACCTAAAAACTAAACCCTAAACCCAAAACCTAAACCATAAACCCTAAACTCTAAATCTTAAACCCAAAACCAAAACCCAAAACCCAAAAAGTAAACCCTAAACACATAAAATAAACCTTAAACCCTAAATCCTAAACCCTAAACCCAAAAACTAATTCCTAATCCCTAAACCGTAAACCCAAAACTAAACCCTGATCCTAAACCCAAAACCCTAAACCCAAAAACTAAACCCTAAACCCAAAAACTAAACCCAAAACCCAAAACCTTAAACCCTAAACCCAAAACCCAAAACACAAAAACTAACCCCTAAACCCTATACTTATAAAGTAAACCCTAAGCCTTAAATCCTAAAATCTAAATCCTAAACCCCAACCCTAAACCCATAAACTAAACCCTAATCCTAAACCCTAGACCCAAAAACTAAAACCTAAACCCCAACTTTAAACCCAAAACCCAAACCCTAAACCCAAAAACTAAACACTAAACCCTAATCACATAAAGTAAACCCTAAGCCTTAAATCCTAAAACCTAAATCTCGACCCTAAACCCAAAAACTAAACCTTAATCCTAAACCCTAAACCCAAAAACTAAACCCAAAAACTAAACCCTAATTCCTAAACCCTAAACCCTAAATTCTAAACCATAAACCATAAACCTAAACCCTAAATGCTAACCCCTAAAAAATTAACCCTATAACATAAACCCTAAAACATAAACCCCAAATTAACACAATTATCATTATTTTGTTAACATTGTAATTTAATGTTAACTTAGTTAACACAATTATCATATAAGAAAGATACTTTTGTAATTGTGATGAAAATATAAGGGTATAATAGATTTTGTGGTGGTGAATAATGTAGGTGAATAGTGATTGCGAGATTTAATTATGGAAGTATCCATTGCTATAAAATCATATTACCGTATTCAATATACAAGCATTTTGGGGAAAAAAATTTAGAAACAAACATTTTGGAGATATGATAACTTTCTGGCACTAGATGTTTTGCATCATATAGAGATCTTTTCACGGTTAGCTCTTGCTCCAATTTGGACACAAAGATATATGAGGATGTTATCTTTCATCCGGCAGTTAGATGTGAAGATAGGCTTAAAATACTGAAGAATGGTTGATCTAGCATAAGAAGGAAATAAGCAGAGGAGATGATCAACCTGACTTGGGTGGAACATCAGGTCGATCACTATTGGGAATTTTCAAGAAGACTGCGACCACCTTTTTGACATATGAACAAACTGATATGATCCTAACTAGCTCATCTCATGATTCAAGCAAATGGACAGAACCGGTTATGAAGCCAAAGGAAGAGCCACCTGATTGCAACTTCAAAAAAACAAATGAAGGTCTTTCCATTCGGCCAAACACCACCTGTATTACATTCTCACCTCATATTGAGAACTCCTCGAAGTTGAATCAGTCCAATCAGAGTTCTGGTGAAGAAGTTATGCAACTTTCAATCCAGGTGAATTCAAGCTTACGCGATTCCGACATGCGAGTGTTCAAAGGAGGTTCCAGAACGAACCAGAAAGAATCAAGCTATGAACAAAATTTTTCTGGAATTCTGATTCATCAGAGAAGCTCCTACAATTGGATTCATCTCAAAACAGGTCCATACGTAAAAGATATGAATTTTACAAACCGATGGTTCTGCTTTAGCACCTGTTGCGCGACTTAGCCAAAGATTGAGTCACACAGCCCAGTTCAGGTACAATCTCGACATGAAACCAATTGGAGAGTCTTCCTGGATCTATTATCTTTCCAACAAGCCCAATAATAGAGGAAAAGTCCAACAGGTCAGAAAGATACAGCTCAGTTTCCAAAATGGGTCATCCTGGTGCATTACTTGAAGATTGCTAGGCCCAATTGGATTGGAAGCTTGCAGACTTATGTTTGGCATCCAGGATACATTTTCTCAAGTCCATGAAGAGAAACTTCGTCCATGAAGTGTGCATGAGAGCCAAGTTTCGAATTTAAACTTGTATTAAGTATTTTGTTGAGTTCCTAGGTCATTTAATGCTTGCTCTTCATGCAAGCCATCTTCTGAACTCTACTTAATTCTCTTGTACTCTTCCATTTCGAATTTATCTAGACTTTTTATCAAAAACCTTTTCTGAATTTCTAGATCATCTTGTTGGTGTGTAATATCCAGCAAAATCCTTGATTTCTTTTGGTGTGTAATATCCTGAAGAGATCAAGAGGTGAATCAAAGGCTTTTCCGCAACCTTTGTGTGACCATTCGCTCCACATCCCTTGAAGCAATCTGATTGTTTGCAAGGCCTATCCTTTTACCAACTCTCAAGTGTCGATTTTGGGTTGATCCTGTCTAGGATCGTATCAAGATTATTTTATTTTTTTCAGAAGGTTTTTGATAAAAAGACTAGATAAATTCGAAATGGAAGAGTACAAGAGAAGTAGAGTTCAGAAGAAGGCTTGCATGAAGAGCAAGCATTAAATGACCTAGGAACTAACAAAACACTTAATACAAGTTGAAATTCGAAACTTGGCTCTCATGCACACTTCATGGACGAAATTTGTCTTCATGGGCTTTAGAAAAATGTATCCTGGATGCCAAACATAATTCTGCAAGCTTCCAATCCAATTGGGCCTAGCAAACTTCAAGTAATGCACCAGGTTGATCCATTTTGGAAACTGAGCTGTATCTTTCTGATCCGTTGGACTTTTCCTCTGTTCTTGGGCTTGTTGGAAAGATAATAGATCCAGGAAGATGCTCCAATTAGTTTCATGTCGAGATTGTACCTGAGCTGGGCCGTGTGACTCAATATTTGACTCAGTCGCGCAACAGGTGCTAAAGCAGAACCAACGGTTTGTAAAATTCATATCTTTTACGTCTGGACCTGTTTTGAGATGAATCCAATTGTAGGAGCTTCTCTGATGAATCAGGATTCCAGGAAAGTTTGGTTCATAGCTTGATTCTTTCTGGTTCGTTCTGGAACCTCCTTTGAACACTCGCATGTCGGAATCGCGTAAGCTTGAGTTCACCTGGATTGAAAGTTGCATAACTTCTTCACCAGAACTCTGATTGGACTTATTCAACTTCGAGGAGTTCTCAATATGAGGTGAGAATGTAATACAGGTGGTGTTTGGCCGAATGGAAAGACCTTCATTTGTTGTTTTGAAGTTGCAATCAGGTGGCTCTTCCTTTGGCTTCATAACCGGTTCTGTCCATTTTCTTGAATAATGAGATAAGCTAGTTAGGATCATATCACAAACTATTCGATCGAACATGGGTAATGATTGATCGAACACTTTTCTGACGGAAAAAAGTTTCTGATTCTCAGCAGGTTTTTCTCAATTATTTAGTGATTCTCCTTAGCCACCTCATATACTATAAATAAGAGGATAAGTCATGAAATTAGAGAGAGTTTCACCAGCCACCATGAAAGTTTCTTGTTTTCATAGTTTTTCTTTGTTTTATAAGGTAGAAAAAGATGATAATATATATCCTCTCCAAATAGAAAACTTTTTTATGAACCCTCTTGTTTATCTATTCATGATACTGATTTTAACTTAAGTTGTATTTATAAAACTACCATTATGGCATAAATATATTTACGACGAATAATATTTATCCAGTAGCTGCGGATGTTGTTCATCCAACAATGTTATTTTGTTAACTTGTTTTTGTTATTTCTGTTTATCTTACAATCATGTTAGCTAAACAATCACTTACCTAAACTATGTTATTTTTAACAAGCCAATCATGTTAGCTAAACTCTAAACATAATTGTCTGGTATTTGATTTATGATAATTATCATACAATCATGTTAGCTAAACGATCACTTACCTAAATTATGTTATTTTTTACCAGGCAATCATGTTAGTGAAACTCTAAACCCTAAATCCAAAACCTAAAAACAAAACCCTAAAAACAAAACCCTAAACACAAAACCTAAACCATAAACCCTAAACTCTAAACCTTAAACCCAAAACCAAAACCCTAAACCCCAAAAGTAAACCCTAAACACATAAAATAAATCTTAAACCCTAAATCTTAAACCCTAAACCAAAAACTAATTCCTAATCCCTAAACCCTAAACCCAAAAACTAAACCCTGGTCCTAAACCCTAAAACCTAAACCCAAAAACTAAACCCTAAACCCAAAAACTAATTCCTAATCCCTAAACCGTAAACCCAAAAACTAAACCCTGATCCTAAACCCAAAACCCTAAACCTTAAACCCTAAACCCAAAACCCAAAACATAAAAACTAAACCCTAAACCCTAAACTTATAAAGTAAACCCTAAGCCCTAAATCCTAAAATCTAAATCCTAAACCCCAACCCTAAACCCATAAACTAAACCCTAAACCCATAAACTAAACCCTAAACCCATAAACTAAACCCTAATCACATAAAGTAAACCCTAAGCCTTAAATCCTAAAACCTAAACCTCGACCCTAAAACCAAAAACTAAACCTTAATCCTAAACCCTAAACCCTAAACCCAAAACCTAAACCATAAACCCTAAACTCTAAACCTTAAATCCAAATAAAAAACCCTAAACCCAAAAAGTAAACGCTAAACACATAAAATAAACCTTAAACCTTAAATCTTAAACCCTAAACCCAAAAACAAATTCCTAATCCCTAAACCTTAAACCCAAAAACTAAACCCTGATCCTAAACCCTAAACCCTAAACCCAAAAACTAAACCCCAAACACAAAAACTAAACCCAAAAACTAAACTCTAAACCCTGAACCCTAGACCTAAAATCTAAACCCTAAACCCCAACTTTAAACCCAAAATCCAAACCTTAAACCCAAAAACTAAACCTTAAACCCTAATCCCTAAACCCTAATCCTAAACCCTAGACCCAAAAACTAAAACCTAAACCCCAACATTAAACCCAAAACCCAAACCCTAAACCCAAAAACTAAACACTAAACCCTAATCACATAAAGTAAACCCTAAGCCTTAAATCCTAAAACCTAAACCTAGACCCTAAACCCAAAAACTAAACCTTAATCCTAAACCCAAAAACTAAACCCTAATTCCTAAACCCTAAACCCTAAATTCTAAACCATAAACCCTAAACCTAAACCTTAAATGCTAACCCCTAAACAATTAACCATATAACATAAACCCTAAAACATAAACCCCAAATTAACACAATTATCATTATTTTGTTAACATTGTAATTTAATGTTAACTTAGTTAACACAATTATCATATAAGAAAAATACTTTTGTAATTGTGATGAAAATATAAGGGTATAATAGATTTTGTGGTGGTGAATAATGTAGGTGAATAGTGATTTAGGTGCGAGATTTAATTATGGAAGTATCCATTGCTATAAAATCATATTACCGTATTCAATATACAAGCATTTTGGGGAAAAAAATTTAGAAACAAACATTTTGGAGATATGATAACTTTCTGGCACTAAATGTTTTGCATCATATAGAGATCTTTTCACGGTTAGCTCTTGCTCCAATTTGGACACAAAGATATATGAGGATGTTATCTTTCATCCGGCAGTTAGATGTGAAGATAGGCTTAAAATACTGAAGAATGGTTGATCTAGCATCAGAAGGAAATAAGCAGAGGAGATGATCAACCTGACTTGGGTGGAACATCAGGTCGATCACTATTGGGAATTTTCAAGAAGACTGCGACCACCCTTTTGACAAATGAACAAACTATTCGATCGAACATGGGTAATGATTGATCGAACACTTTTCTGACGGAAAAAAGTTTCTGATTCTCAGCAGGTTTTTCTCAATTATTTAATGATTCTCCTTAGCCACCTCATATACTCTAAATAAGAGGATAAGTCATGAAATTAGAGAGAGTTTCACCAGCCACCATGAAAGTTTCTTGTTTTCATAGTTTTTCTTTGTTTTATAAGGTAGAAAAAGATGATAATATATATCCTCTCCAAATAGAAAACCTTTTTATGAACCCTCTTGTTTATCTATTCATGATACTGATTTTAACTTAAGTTGTATTTATAAAACTACCATTATGGCATAAATATATTTACGACGAATAATATTTATCCAGTAGCTGCGGATGTTATTCATCCAACAATGTTTATTTTGTTAACTTGTTTTTGTTATTTCTGTTTATCTTACAATCATGTTAGCTAAACAATCACTTACCTATACTATGTTATTTTTAACAAGCCAATCATGTTAGCTAAACTCTAAACATAATTGTCTCGTATTTGATTTATGATAATTATCATACAATCATGTTAGCTAAACGATCACTCACCTAAATTATGTTATTTTTTACCAGGCAATCATGTTAGTGAAACTCTAAACCCTAAATCCAAAACCTAAAAACTAAACCCTAAACCAAAAACCTGAACAATAAACCCTAAACTCTAAACCTTAAACCCAAAACCAAAACCCTAAACCCAAAAAGTAAAGCCTAAACACATAAAATAAACCTTAAACCCTAAATCCTAAACCCTAAACCCAAAAACTAATTCCTAATCCCTAAACCGTAAACCCAAAACTAAACCCTGATCCTAAACCCAAAACCCTAACCCAAAAACTAAACCCTAACCCCAAAAACTAAACCCAAAAACTAAACCCAAAAACTAAACCCAAAACCCAAAACCTTAAACCCTAAACCCAAAACCCAAAACACAAAAACTAACCCCTAAACCCTATACTTATAAAAAAAAACCTAAGCCCTAAATCCTAAAATCTAAATCCAAAACCCCAACCATAAACCCATAAACTAAACCGTAAACACATAAACTAAACCCTAATCCTAAACCCTAGACCCCCAACTTTAAACCCAAAACCCAAACCCTAAACCCAAAAACTAAACACTAAACCCTAATCACATAAAGTAAACCCTAAGCCTTAAATCCTAAAACCTAAACCTCGACCCTAAACCCAAAAACTAAACCTTAATCCTAAACCCTAAACCCAAAAACTAAACCCTAATTCCTAAACCCTAAACCCTAAATTCTAAACCATAAACCCTAAACCTAAACCGTAAATGCTAACCCCTAAACAATTAACCCTATAACATAAACCCTAAAACATAAACCCCAAATTAACACAATTATCATTATTTTGTTAACATTGTAATTTAATGTTAACTTAGTTAACACAATTATCATATAAGAAAGATACTTTTGTAATTGTGATAAAAATATAAGGGTATAATAGATTTTGTGGTGGTGAATAATGTAGGTGAATAGTGAGTTAGGTGCGAGATTTAATTATGGAAGTATCCATTGCTATGAAATCATATTACCGTATTAAATATACAAGCATTTTGGGGGAAAAAATTAGAAACAAACATTTTGGAGATATGATAACTTTCTGGCACTAAATGTTTTGCATCATATAAAGATCTTTTCACGGTTAACTCTTGCTCCAATTTGGACACAAAGATATATGAGGATGTTATCTTTCATCCAGCAGTTGATGTGAAGATAGGCTTAAAATACTGAAGAATGGTTGATCTAGCATAAGAAGGAAATAAGCAGAGGAGATGATCAACCTGACTTGGATGGAACATCAGGTCGATCTCTATTGGGAATTTTCAAGAAGACTGCGACCACCTTTTTGACATATGAACAAACTATTCGATCGAACATGGGTAATGATTGATCGAACACTTTTCTGACGGAAAACAATTTCTGATTCTCAGCAGGTTTTTCTCAATTATTTAGTGATTCTCCTTAGCCACCTCATATACTATAAATAAGAGGATAAGTCATGAAATTAGAGAGAGTTTCACCAGCCACCATGAAAGTTTCTTGTTTTCATAGTTTTTCTTTGTTTTATAAGGTAGAAAAAGATGATAATATATATCCTCTCCAAATAGAAAACTTTTTTTATGAACCCTCTTGTTTATCTATTCATGATACTGATTTTAACTTAAGTTGTATTTATAAAACTACCATTATGGCATAAATATATTTACGACGAATAATATTTATCCAGTAGCTGCGGATGTTGTTCATCCAACAATGTTATTTTGTTAACTTGTTTTTGTTATTTCTGTTTACCTTACAATCATGTTAGCTAAACAATCACTTACCTATACTATGTTATTTTTAACAAGCCAATCGTGTTACCTAAACTCTAAACATAATTGTCTGGTATTTGATTTATGATAATTATCATACAATCATGTTAGCTAAACGATCACTTACCTAAATTATGTTATTTTTTACCAGGCAATCATGTTAGTGAAACTCTAAACCCTAAATCCAAAACCTAAAAACTAAACCCTAAACCCAAAACCTAAACCATAAACCCTAAACTCTAAACCTTAAACCCAAAACCAAAACCCTAAACCCAAAAAGTAAAGCCTAAACACATAAAATAAACCTTAAACCCTAAATCCTAAACCCTAAACCCAAAAACTAATTCCTAATCCCTAAACCGTAAACCCAAAACTAAACCCTGATCCTAAACCCAAAACCCTAAACCCAAAAACTAAACCCTAAACCCAAAAACTAAACCCAAAAACTAAACCCAAAAACTAAACCCAAAACCCAAAACCTTAAACCCTAAACCCAAAACCCAAAACACAAAAACTAACCCCTAAACCCTATACTTATAAAAAAAACCCTAAGCCCTAACTCCTAAATCTAAATCCTAAACCCCAACCTTAAACCCATAAACCGTAAACCCATAAACTAAACCCTAATCCTAAACCCTAGACCCAAAAACTAAAACCTAAACCCCAACTTTAAACCCAAAACCCAAACCCTAAACCCTAAAACTAAACACTAAACCCTAATCACATAAAGTAAACCCTAAGCCTTAAATCCTAAAACCTAAACCACGACCATAAACCCAAAACTAAACCTTAATCCTAAACCCTAAATACAAAAACTAAACCCTAATTCTTAAACCCTAAACCCTAAATTCTAAACCATAAACCCTACACCTAAACCCTAAATTCTAACCCCTAAACAATTAACCCTATAACATAAACCCTAAAACATAAACCCCAAATTAACACAACTATCATTATTTTGTTAACATGGTAATTTAATGTTAACTCAGTTAACACAATTATCATATAAGAAAGATACTTTTGTAATTGTGATGAAAATATAAGGGTATAATAGATTTTGTGGTGCTGAATAATGCAGGTGAATAATGTAACGCCCCTTTCCCATTCTCCACTGACCGTCGAGCTAACCGGTCAACAATCAAACAAGAACATGACCGATCGAACCCGAGCAAGTCAAACAGGAAAGGTTCGCCACAGGACGAAGCCAGAGATAGATCGGTTTGAGACAAAGGCTCACACTGACCCATCTTTGACTCCGCTATCCTCATATCCATAGTATCAAGCTGTACAACTTGAACTACTTCAATGAGTTGTGTCGGTTCAGACTAAACCCACTATCAGGGAAACAAATTCATTTTTGAGTAATCAACGTTAAGCACAACGTTTAAGGGGTTTTACAAAACATTCATCAATACAAACACGCAATCAGTCAAAACACGAAATGGCGCCAAAGCCGAACCGAAATAAAATAATCAAACCCCGAATCAAATCCCGCCACAAGCGATCCCGAAACTACATTGAGGACCTCCCGCGTCCGTCGCTGCTAAACCTGAAAAACACAAAAAGAGTCTAATGTGCGATCTAAGATCACCCAGTGAATCGGCTCCCCACTAACGGCTTCTAATCTATCTAAAGTCTACAAATTCCCGCCCCAAAACCCCAAAATAACAATCAACAGAATAAATGGTCGATCACGCACTACCACGTCGTGATAAACCCACAACACACAATCACTGCCAAAGATAAAGAGAATTGAGGAAATCGAAGGCACTGCGGCACATGTCCTCGATTAGACTCGATCTATCTAACGCGCAATAAAGGAAAATAACAAAACAACGCTGGGCCCTATGAACTCGGTAGCTTACACGGGTTTGCATCGTCACCTACATGGTAACTAACCCACGACTCCTAAACGTGTACACAAGGTCCCACGAATAGGACACCGTTCTCCGTCCATCGATACGCGGTGACTCGGACTACCCCTAGATAGCAAGAGTTTCTAGGCGATCCGGCCCTAGGACATGACTTCGTATTCTCCGAATCGCACACCTACCGGCGTCACCCAGTAGGTTAACGCCATAACCGGAATCACCATGATCCGATTAGGCAACTACCCGAAGATCCAACCGTGTCGGAAGTACCGGAACGTAATCAAAACCTAGGCTTGCGGAATCTAACGCACCCTAGAGTCCTAGTGCAGAAATGTAAACACGCAGACTCACTGAGACTCTAGCACATATCACGCAATCAACATCAATAATAAAACCCCAACCGTTCCGCAAGCCGCTACGCTTCCACACCACCGCTCTGACTAGGTAAGATACCTAGTCAACACTAACTAACTTACCTGGTCCCGTGACCGGAGTAAGTGTCCACCAGGACTGCTCGGCCCAACACCGAAGCAGTCTAATAATCCTGCACACAAAATCACATCAACAATCACAACAATCACGCAATCACAACAATAACCAAACTCTAACCATTCCGCAAGCAGGCCTATTAGGGTTTATAAAGTCTTTTAATCTGTTCTTATCCGCTACCTTGGGTTAGCGGATCCTAACCCGTACACGACTTATAAAACACACCACTTCTCTTACTTAACTCATTCTAGGTGTCTTTTAATAACTCCTCGACCTGTCGGTTTAGAGTTAGTAAACTTACTAACTCCCCGACATCTCATTATTAATTAATTGAGTTCATTATCCTTTCCCGCTATTAAACCTAAGTCCCATCTCGTTACATATTCTATACGTTCGTTTAGGTTTAACTCGTATTTTAAGTCCGTCTTAATTCCCGTATATAAATTCATTCATTCTCGTTCTTATACATATATATGCATATACGGTCCTAATCAAACGGTGTCTATATGAATGCATCAAACAATTATCACTAACAACCTAACAGCAAGCAATTGATTAACACTAACAACCTAACGGCACGCAATTGATTAACCTTTTAATTATAAAAACCCTAACATGCATATTCTTTCCTAGTCGGTTTATCATTAATTAGTCCATCAATTATGAATCAACTAATCATATTAATCAACGGGTATGCAAGTCCTAAATCTATGGTTTCTCGGTTCCTGGTCTACATGCACTAAGAGTTTTTGAGCCGACTCACAGTGAGATAGGCGCGGAATGACGGTCTGACGCGGTATGAATCCCGAGACCTCCGAACTGAAACCCGAACCTCCCAAATGCACGAACTCGAACCCCGAGAATTCCCGAACACTCTAACACGAACCACAAGTCGTCAGTGGTCGGAGTCAATGTGTTGACCGGCGTTGACCACGACGTTGACCGGTCGGTTGACTTTGACTCGGTTGACCGTTGACTCGTGCGTTAACCAGACCTTGGACCGTTGACCTTGACTTGAACCGGTTGACCACCCAATTGAACCACTGAACCAGCTGAACCGATTGAACCACTCCAATTGGACCGGTTAGGTTAAACCGGTTTAAGTTAAACCGTTGACCCGGTTTAACCTAACTTTGACCACGATTAAACCAGCCTTAAATAAACTCGAATTTCAGAACCAACCCACTCAATTGAATCCTTGAAGAACCGGCTTCAATCTGACGGCGGCAAGGCTTCTCCGGTGACCGGCTCCGGCGTTGACCAGCGGTGGTCCGGCGTTGACCGGCCGGTTCACCCCTTTTTCCGGCGACTCAGACGATGATCCACCCATCAAACTGATCAAAAAGAGGAGATCTATCCGTCCATGGCTTCAAAACGTTCAGATCTGGTGAAGGAAGAGAGAGATCCACCAAACCCTAATCCGCGGCTGTTTCCGGCCAGATTCCGGCGATCTTCGGCGACCGAGACGACGGTGGGTGGCTGGGGATTGTAGAGGAGGAAGAGAGGAGTCTACTGGCTTTTACAGAAGTTGATTTGGGTTTGTATTGAGAGAGATATGGCTTTTCTTGTGATAGAAGGTATGAAGAACACTCAAGAACACTTTGAATGTTCTTGAGTTTCTTTGAAGATTCATAGGGAGTTTCTGGGTTTTCCAGATGAATCTGTAGAGAGGATAGAGGTAAGGTCGTGGGTTGTGTTTAGAGAGAGGTTTTGCTAGCTCAAATGAAGTTTTTCTCTTCACATGATTGTTTATTCCTTGCATGCAAAAAGATGCATGAACCAACACCATGCATTGACACCTCACTAGGATATGTGGCGACCCTAGGGTGATTACACCTGTCCATTCTGAGTGTTTTTGTTGCCAAAAAACCCTTCCTAACCATCTTTAACCAAGTCTTAAACCGTCTTAACCCGTTGCTTCGGTTCTTCTCGATATTGGGTTTAATATTTTATAAACCCTCTGTATATCCCCATAAATCTTCAAATCCCCAAAATCAGATTCTCCATGAAATTAGATGAATTTAGAAAGTCGAATCACTCCGTTCGGACTTACGTAGCTCCGGTTATGAATTTTTGAAGTTTCTTCGGGTTTGTCGGTTTCCATTCCCGACAAGCCGTAAAACATGTTTCCGCTCCGTTTCTTCCAATCCTGGTCTTCTAAATATTCTTTATGTTGTTAAACATGAACATTTGGCCTGTCATAGCTTCCGTCTCTAACTTTGGCAAAATTACCATTTTACACCTGACTTGGCAAAAATGACAATTTTGCCCCTGGTTGACTTTCTGCTGCCCGTTGACCTTATTTTTGGATACGGGATATCACATTCTTCCCCACTTACAAGAATTCGGTCCCCGAATTCTCCGTCACTAACAGACTTCGAATCGGTACCAAACTCTGCAAGTTGCTTCAATTCCCACTTCCACGCTTCCATACTCGAACACTGCTGCATACCGCTGACACCCGACGTTACTGCGATCCTTCATCTCATTCCATTCTACCCAACTGATCTAAACCAATATTCCATTCTGTTTCTCAGCCTCGTGTACCTTGCTTCGCTTCACTCTTAACTGTCTCCATCGGTCTCAACCTTTGAACTTATTCCCGGTTAACTTTTCTACTCTGATTCCCACTTCTGGCTTCCCCACTTCGCTTCGACCTCCACATCCTTCTGATTGTAACTTTTTTCTTCCTTTCTGGGACACTCTTCAAGAATCTGATCACTTGCCTCCTTCGGACTGATTCCAACATTAACATCGGCCTTCTTTTCCAAATCTTTTTGCTAACTCATCATACTTCTCGGCTTCTTTCTGTTGGTCGCTCGATAAGCTGATACATCTTCCACTGACGATATCCACCAACCGCTTCACGTTCTCGTTCCGGTTTACTTGTCTCGCGATGTCTTGTCACTTCATCTCGCTTTCGGGTTCGGGTTCGGTCGCGTATTCATATCGCATCGCCATTCCGTCCTACATTCAATTCAACACTTTCACTGAAACAATTAGTTTCATTCCGACATATCCCTGATATCACTTCCCATAGGAATATGGTTACTTAATCATGTACCCGACGGTTACCCATGATTAAGTAACAATACACTATAAGTCCGTTCCCTCGTGAATTGACGGTTGAACACAACCATTCTCAAGTCAGCTCAAAACTCAGGATAAAACTTAAAATCATGTTAATACCTTACCATTCTAACGAAACTGAGGAAAGCTACCAATCATTAATCAAACTTTTGAACAACTAGCAATCCAATGGTCTTAAAGAATTGAAACGATCAATCTACCAAAACCACGCATGCTAATACTACGCAATCTATAACACTTAACGAATTAATTAATCAATCAACAAGCAGGAAATGAAAACAAGCAATTGCCACACGCACACAGTCACACAATCTAATGATCGGTCGGATGCGTCGTCAGTCTGGGCTCGGGTCATGATGAACGGTCGTCAGTTCCGCTCATCATTTGGTTTCACACAATAATCTATTTGCTTTCATAACCGTCTCAATCAGGAAAACAGTTACTATGCTACTCAAAACGATCAGCCGAACACTCTCCATCCACCACATACATAAAACGATATATCATACATATAAAAGTTTTAGTACATGGTCCTGATCAGATTCCGTACACATATGGCCGCCATCATATCCAAAAACCCATACTGCGCCGCTATACATCAGAAAAGTCAAAGACGACACGCAGAGTCGCCTATTCGCCGATCTATATACAGACAAAAATAGAGTTAGTGCCCCACTTACCTGGTCTAACTACACCTATCCTAACTTAACGCCTCCAGCAAGACCGAAATGCCCAACACTAATGGCAAAACGGCTCGCTGAAGTATCCGCTGGCAGGTGCGCCGGGAGGGTGTGGCGGGTGTGCATCTCGAGATTGTGATCCAACATGCTGTGGCTCGGCTATCGGGCAAAGGTGAGAAACATGACCTGCGCGGCCACACAACTGACAGACTGGAGTGGACGTTGGGCGTGGTCCACGGTAACACACGGACGCCTGATGACCATAACTACCACATAGCTGACAAGGAGAAGTCGGCTCTGACGGGGGATCCATGAAACAGTCGGGTGCGAGATGATCCTGACCTCTGCACAACTGGCAAGTCCTCACTGGCTTGGGTCGGGACGGTTGAACGACCGGCAACTGAGTAACGGGTGGCTGACTGGCTCTGAATCTCTGCGACTAGGTCTCGGTAACCCTCTGGTACTGGCGCTCTGTATGGCTCTGCATCGGGCATACACAATCCTGGTCCGACTGTAGGATAAGTCGATGCTCCATGGCCCTCGTGACCACATAATGGACAGTAGTTGGGTCCCGGTACTGGATGGTACGGCTCCCGAAGGCGTGGGTCTACTGGACGAGGACACCAATACAAATGAAATCCATGTACCCCACATGCCCTGCCCTCTGGTATCACTGGCGGCGGCTCTACCATCTCGGCTGGTGGTGTGACTGGCTCGAACTATGACTCAGTGGATCCTAGTGATGTGACTATGTCGAACGGTGTACGGGGTGATCCAGGTCGTAGATCCGGCTGGTGATGAGGTCCGACCTGCTGCTCCAAAACATCCTCAAGTATCGCTACCTGCTCATCCACCTACTGCTCCCAGTGCAGATGCTGCTCCGGGTCTATAGGCTCCATATCCAGATCAAAACCGAATGGTAGCGGACTCAGTAAATAGTCCTCCACACGAAGTGGCGGGGGAAACTCAGGCGCCTCAATAATCGGTGCCAAAAACATCGGTGGTACATCTGCTGCTGCAAGTATCTGCGGTATGTCTGGCTCTGGCCACTCTGGTGGTAACGGTAACTCCACATCCGCTCCTCCCTGATAGTCCATCATCTCTGCATAGGGGTCCCGGCTTCCCGCATCATCCTCCATAGATGCAGGTAACAAGTCAGGTAGAAGTGACCAATCTACCTCTGCTGCTCTGGGACCCTGTAAGTGTCGTAAAGGGACTGGTGGCCGATCCGACGTACGAGATCCTCGCGAATGGCCTGGCGATGCTGGTTAACCCTGAAACTGCTCCAACTGGCCCTGCTGCGAACCAACTGATCCCTGCTGACTCATGACACTCAACTGTAACAACTCTGCGCGCACACACACACCCCTCCACTCCACCCGGGACACACTGCTGCAAGACTGCAATCAAAAACACAAAGACAAGTTAGTACAAATAATACAAAAATCCTACTTTCCCATCCCAACCCCGTGTTTATCGGACGCGGCTCGGTTTCCTAATGGATGCTTGTGTGACACATTTGACTCGATAAAACACAGAAAACACTCAAAATTGAACTGTTTCGAAACCCAAGACGAACCTGGCTCTGATACCACCTTTTCTGTAATGCCCCTTTCCCATTCTCCACTGACCTTCGAGCTGACCGGTCAACAATCAAACAAGAACATGACCGATCGAACCCGAGCAAGTCAAACAGGAAAGGTTCGACACAAGACGAAGCCAGAGACAGATCGGTTTGAGACAAAGGCTCACACTGAACCATCTTTGACTCCGCTATCCTCATATCCATAGTATCAAGATGTACAACTTGAACAACTTCAATGAGTTGTGTCGGTTTAGACTAAACCCACTATCAGGGAAACAAATTCATTTTTGAGTAATCAACGTTAAGCACAACGTTTAAGGGGTTTTACAAAACATTCATCAATACAAACATGCAATCAGTCAAAACACGAATGGCGCCAAAGCCGAACCGAAATAAAACAATCAAACCCCGAATCAAATCCTACCACAAGCAATCCCGAAACTACACCGAGGTCCTCCCGCGTCCGTCGCTGCTAAACCTGAAAACACACAAAAAGAGTCTAATGAGCGATCTAAGATCACCCAGTGAATCGGCTCCCCACTAACAGCTTCTAATCTATCTAAAGTCTACAGATTCCCGCCCCAAAACCCCAAAATAACAATCAACAGAATAAATGGACGATCACGCACTACCACGTCGTGATAAACCCACAACACACAATCACTGCCAAAGATAAAGAGAATTGAGGAAATCGAAGGCACTGCGGCACATGTCCTCGATTAGACTCGATCTATCTAATGCAAATAAAGGAAAATAACAAAACAACGCTGGGCCCTACGAACTCGGTAGCTTCCACGGGTTTGCATCATCACCTACATGGTAACTAACCCACGACTCCTAAACGTGTACACAAGGTCCCACGAATAGGAAAACGTTCTCCGTCCATCGATACGCGGTGACTCGGACTACCCCTAGATAGCCAGAGTTTCCATGCGATCCGGCCCTAGGACATGACCCCGTATTCTCCGAATCGGACACCTACCGGCGTCACCCAGTAGGTTTACGCCATAACCGGAATCACCATGATCCGATTAGGCAACTACCCGAGGATCCAATCGGGTCGGAAGTACCGGAACGTAATCAAAACCTAGGCTTGCGGAATCTAATGCACCCTAGAGTCCCAGTGCAGAAATGTAAACAGGCAGACTCACTGAGACTCTAGCACATATCACACAATCAACAGCAATAATAAAACCCCAACTGTTCCGCAAGCCGCTACGCTACCACACCACCGCTCTGACTAGGTAAGATACCTAGTCAGCACTAACTAACTTACCCGGTCCCGTGACCGGAATAAGTGTCCACCAGGACTGCTCGGCCCAACACCGAAGCAGTCTAATAAGCCTGCACACAAAATCACAGCAACAATCACAACAATCACGCAATCACAACAATAACGAAACTACAACCATTCCGCAAGCAGGCCTATTAGGGTTTCTAAAGTCTTTTAATCCGTTTTTATCCGCATATAAAACACACCGCTTTTCTTACTTAACTCAGTATAGGTGTCTTTTAATAACTCCTCGACCAGTCGGTTTGGAGTTAGTAAACTTACTAACTCCTCGACCAGTCGGTTTAGAGTTAGTAAACTTACTAACTCCTCGACATCTCATTATTAATTAATTGAGTTCATTACCCTTTCCCGCTATTAAACCTAAGTCCCATCTCGTTACATATTCTATACGTTCGTTTAGGTTTAACTCGTATTTTAAGTCCGTCTTAATTCTCGTATATAGATTCATTCATTCTCGTTCTTATACATATATATGCATATACGGTCCTAATCAAACGGTGTCTATATAAATGCATCAAACAATTATTACTAACAACCTAACAGCAAGCAATTGATTAACACTAACAACCTAACGGCACGCAATTGATTAACCTTTTAATTCTAAAAACCCTAACATGCATATTCTTTCCTAGCCGGTTTATCATTAATTAGTCCATCAATTATGAATCAAAGAATCATATTAATCAACGGGTATGCAAGTCCTAAATCTACGGTTTCTCGGTTCCCGGTCTACATGCACTAAGAGTTTTTGAGCCGACTCACAATGAGATAGGCGCGGAATGACGGTCTGACGCGGTATGAATCCCGAGACCTCCGAACTGAAACCCAAACCTCCCAAATGCACGAACTCGAACCCCGAGAATTCCCGAACACTTTGACACGAACCACAAGTCGTCAGTGGTCGGAGTCAATGCGTTGACTGGCGTTGACCACGACGTTGACCGGTCAGTTGACTTTGACTCGGTTGACCGTTGACTCGTGCGTTGACCAGACCTTGGACCGTTGACCTTGACTTGAACCGGTTGACCACCCAGTTGAACCACTGAACCAGCTGAACCGATTGAACCACTCCAATTGGACCGGTTAGGTTAAACCGGTTTAAGTTAAACCGTTGACCCGGTTTAACCTAACTTTGACCACGATTAAACCAGTCTTAAATCAACTCCAATTTCAGAACCAACCCACTCAATCGAATCCTTGAAGAACCGGCTTCAATCTGACGGCGGCGAGGCTTCTCCGGTGACCGGCTCCGGCGTTGACCAGCGGTGGTCCGGCGTTGACCGGCCGGTTCAACCCTTTTTCCGGCAACTCAGACGACGATCCACCCATAAACGGATCGGAAAGAGGAGATCTATCCATCCATGGCTTCAAAACGTTCAGATATGGTGAAGGAAGAGAGAGATCCACCAAACCCTAATCTGCGGCTGTTTCTGGGGATTGTAGAGGAGGAAGAGAGGAGTCTACTGGCTTTTACAGAAGTTGATTTGGGTTTGTATTGAGAGAGATATGGCTTTTCTTGTGATAGAAGGTATGAAGAACACTCAAGAACACTTTGAATGTTCTTGAGTTTCTTTGAAGATTCATAGGGAGTTTCTGGGTTTTCCAGATTAATCTAGAGAGAGGAGAGAGGTAAGGCCGTGGGTTGTGTTTAGAGAGAGGTTTTGCTAGCTCAAATGAAGTTTTTCTCTTCACATGCTTGTTTATTCCTTGCATGCAAAAAGATGCATGAACCAACACCATGCATTGACACCTCACTAGGATATGTGACGACCATAGAGTGATGACACCTGTCCATTCTGAGTGTTTTTGTTGCCAAAAACCCTTCCTAACCATCCTTAACCAAGTCTTAAACCGTCTTAACCCGTTGCTTCAGTTCTTCTCGATATTGCATTTAATATTTTTTAAACCCTCTGGATGTCGCCATAAATCTTCAAATCCCCAAAATCCGATTCTCCATGAAATTATATGAATTTAGAAATTCGAATCATTCCGTTCGGACTTACGTAGCTCCGGTTATGAATTTTTGAAGTTTCTTCGGGTTTGTCGGTTTCCATTCCCGACAAGCCGTAAAACATGTTTCCACTCCGTTTCTTCCAATCCTGGTCTTATAAATGTTCTTTATGTTGTTGAACATGAACATTTGGCCTGTCATAGCTTCCGTCTCGAACTTTGGCAAAATTACCATTTTACCCCTGACTTGGCAAAATGACAATTTTGCCCCTGGTTGACTTTCTGCTGCCCGTTGACCTTATTTTTGGATATGGGATATCACAAATAGTGAGTTAGGTTGCGAGATTTAATTATGGAAGTATCTATTGCTATGAAATCATATTACCCTATTCAATATACAAGCATTTTGGGGGGGGGGGGGGGGGGAATTAGAAACAAACATTTTGGAGATATGATAACTTTTTGGCACCAGATGTTTTGCATTATATAGAGATCTTTTCACGGTTAGCTCTTGCTCCAATTTGGATACAATGATATATGAGGATGTTATCTTTGATCCAGCAGTTAGATGTGAAGATAGGCTTAAAATACTGAAGAATGGTTGATCTAGTATCAGAAGGAAATAAGCAGAGGAGATGATCAACCTGACTTGGGTGGAACATCAGGTCGATCACTATTGAGAATTTTCAAGAAGACTGAGACCACCCTTTTGACATAAGAACAAACTATTCGATTGAACATGGGTAATGATTGATCGAACACTTTTCTAACGGAAAAAAAGTTTCTAATTCTCAGCAGGTTTTTCTCAATTATTTAGTGATTCTCCTTAGCCACCTCCTATACTCTAAATAAGAGGATAAGTCATGAAATTAGAGAGAGCTTCGCCAGCCACCATGAAAGTTTCTTGTTTTCATAGTTTTTCTTTGTTCTTTAAGATAGAAAAAGATCATAATATATATCCTCTCCAAATAGAGAACCTTTTTATGAACCCTCTTGTTTATCTATTCATGATACTGATTTTAACTTAAGTTGTCTTTGCTATGGTTTCATTCATCACGTCTGAGTAGTGAATTGTTAAGTTAAGGGTTCCTTCAAAGATAATTCATGGCTTGATAAAATGATTTTTAGAATTAAGATTCAATTATGTTCTTCATCTTAATTTATGTTTACTGAAAAACCTATAGTATATATCTAGAGATTAATTGGATTTATTTTTGCTTAAACATCATTTGATTAATAGATTGAATCTAGTTTATGTGAGCTTACCATTTTAACCAACGAGAGTTAAGTTAACGAGTTAAGTGAACATATTGAATCTGATTCTTACTACATTTTTCTAGGAGAGTATGTTGATTACATCTCAATGATTTGAGTTAGGAATTACAATTGAGTTAATCGTAATTCCTAAACCCAAAACCTAAAATCAAAAACTAAACCCTAATTCCTAAACCCTAAATCCTAAATTCTAAACCCTAAACCCAAAACCTAAACCATAAACGCTAACCTCTAAACGCTTAACCTTATAACATAAACCCTAAAACATAAACTCCAAATTAACACAATCTACTATATATTATTTGCAAAGTCGAATTATTAAAATCGATGATGTGGACGATTCATAGCCAATCAAAACTATGATGGCATTGATGACATGACTTTAATGAAATATTTTGATTGGTCGAGAATTTTTTTTCACATTAAAAATAAATCAAAATTCATTTGGGAAAAATTATTTAAAAACAAAAACAAAAATCGACAATTAATCAAATTCAATTAAATTATATTTCCTAAAAATTTGATTATAATTTTAACTTCTTTCCTAGATTTTAGATTACAATTAAGATTTAGTACATAATAGATTTTCTTATTTTTCAAATTCAAAATAACATCCTACCTAAAATTTAGCAACTAATAACAATTCCTAACATTAATTAACTTTCTCAAAATATATCATAATATCTTATTGAATATTTTATTAGTTCGATTTAAAAAAAAAATTGTAGTATATTCTAATCTTCCCGCAGAAGATTTCGAAAACTTAGTTAACCCCTAAATTATAAGATCCTTATAAATAGAACTCCTACCACTCTCATATAACATCCATAAACAATTTTCTTTTTTATTCAAAACTAACATGATTCTATATTTGTATTTTTGATATTGATGAATTTGCAGGTTTGTTTCATATCAAGCCAAACAAAAAGATATTATTTTTCATAATTATCACGGTTCTAATTTTTATATTATGATTTTACAAATTTGTTTAATATCATGTTATACGAAAATGTATTGATTTCTTATAACTATGAAGGTATATTGTTTCATATCATGCTAGGGAGAAATCGTTAGTCTCTTGGTTAAAAACTAACTCAAATCTTTCTCCAAGAAAAACAACAACTAACTCTAATGCATGTATTATGTATACGATCAATTTTGATTAATTGTGTTAACAGAATATAAAGTTCTAATAATTTTCCTCTCTAAATTAACACTCTTTTGAGAATAGCAAATAACATGATTTGAAATTCTTTCTGTTAGAACTCGTTTTTATGGAAATGGCTTACGACCATATTCCGGTAAGATTTCCGGTGAAGACGTTCATCGGAATGATTAGTTCTTGGGCACGATAGAATCGTCGCTGCGTCCACTATAAGGTGGTGTATAAGAACGATAAAAACGAAGTTCGGTTGAATGAGAAATTGAAGTCCGAATGGACAACTTGGAGTGTAAAGGAGATATGGGCTCGGGCTTTAAGCTTTATGGCCTTGAATAAGATTGTAGGTTCAAAGATTAATTTAATTTTGGCCTAAATCTATTCTGAAAATTTTGTTGATTTGGTCAACTAAAATATCTCCTATAATTAAAAGTTTCTAACATACAATCAACACACATAATGGTGTGAATCAATTCAAAAATTCAGTTATGAGAATAATTCTCATTAATGTGGAGTATGTTACTTTTTGAAATGTGGCTATTTAAAACAAGCCTTGACTCCTCTTCTTGACTATCTCATTACCATACAATCTCCTCTCTTCTTCTTCTCCATGTTTCTTAGTGTCTGAGAGTACAACACAAATTTTTGGTTCGTTAGCTTTGTTCTCGAGTGCATCGAAGCAGAGAATAGAGTAGTTTTATCCTGGGATTCTTGAGCGTATCAAATCGGAGCACTACGGGCGTTTAAAGAATTAAGGAGAGAGATCTTTGTCTCGACTCTACTCACCTTCCGGTTCTTCTTCAATCAGCTTACGGTAGTTGGGTTCATATTTTGATTATTTCCATCATGTTTTAATCATTATAATCTGTAATATTGTTGCTTCTAATATCAGTTCTGCCCATTGTTGAATTTGGTGCTCATACTTTCGAGTTCTTTCGAGGAAGCTATTGTTTGGGCATGGTCTGTCCTCAGCACAAGCAATATAAATATAAGTTTCCGACCTTTATTTTATATATATAAATTTTATAAGGAAAACAGCATTTAAAAAATATATATATGTAGAATAGTCTATTTTTCATAATAACTTGTGGTCTTGTAAAAATAATGCAATCTCAGGACCGTTACTGTGTGGATTCTTTAATTTTCTACTAATCCCAAAGTTAAGACCATCTGCCGTCTTCTTTCACATGCCGCAGGTTACTTCATTTGGAATGAGAAGAATGCTAGACTCCATGATTCCTCTCCAAAATCAGAGGAGGTGCTGGTCAAAGAGATTAATTCAGCTTCTGATCCGAGCTAAACTCATTAGGCTGGATAAGGATAATCAGAACTATGCTTTGGTTTCTCCAGCGAATATAATTTCTCAACAAAGCTTCATATATACACTTGGTTTACTCCTTTTACATATATAGTGTCACCACTATCTTCTGCTTCACTCAAGTTTCTGGTTATGTTATTGATGTCATTTGTATTCTCTTATATGCTTTCATCGTTCAGCTTTATCATGTAACGATGAAACGTTTTTCAGCATAGGTTGGGTAAGGAAATGATAAATGGTATCTTTAAAAAAAAGATTTGAAGCTTATTTTTAAATTGGCAGTTGCGTAATAACAAAGTAATCTACGTCATTTAATCGATATCACCATACAATTATACAAGACCTAAAGAAAGTTTGAGATTAACTTGGCTATAACAAAAAAGAAACAAGTTGCAAGCAATTAAGATAGATACAATAGTCAAAAATCGTAATCTTCAAGGTCGACAAAGGGGCATATATAGTAAAGTGGTCCTATTAGATTTCAATTCTTACAAAGAGATCGCTAAATGCCTTTAAGATTGGGACCTCAAACCTAATATCTTTCACTCAATTTATGAATGGGAATGCAACCAAAACCCGAATAAATTTTGAAGAAGGCAAAAAATTATGTAGCAACTTGGCTTTGAAGGTTATTCCACTAATTGGCACTATCTAAAGATTCCAGCTTGGAGTAACACATTGGTCTCTTCCTTTGATTGGAAGCACGTGGTACATAAATTATAATGCTTCAGTTTCAATGACTTCTGTAGACTTTTGTAGTGATCAAAGGGATCAACATTATAGAAATATGGATTAGTTGTCTTTATTTTATGTAGAGATTTAGAAGCATCGACAGTTTCTAGGCATACATGTAAATTTATCAACAAATAAATGTCATATGGGTATACTTACCCTAATCTATCAATGTTTGATCGAATACAAATATACAGTATTCGTATATACAAATGATTGAGTTTCAATTTGATGGGAATTTATACTTTATATTCAAATACAGACCCGGTTCTAGATTAAAGTCCATCAAAAAAAGGTGTTATACGCCAAATTGTATAAGATATGTAAGGACGTTAACTACAAAGAAATATAATGGTTTGAGAGATTGTATATATATTTTATAGGTAATGAATTTGATCATGGGCAGTATCAACTATATGTACTTAGGGAAAATGGTCAGAACAATCCTCAACTTTCAAATTTCGGTTATTTAAAACTTGAACTATCGAGTAGGCCATTTTATGTATAGAGTTTTTGTTGACTATCTGAAATAATACTAAACTTTCATTGACCAGGCCAAATTAGACACAACGCTAAGTCGTTTAACGGAGAGACTTTACGGTGTTAATCAAACGTTAATGGGGTTCCGTTAGTCACAAAACGATACCGTTTTGACTAATATAAAAATGAAAAAAATGTCATAATAATCATGAACTTTCAAATTTCGGCCATTAAATCTTAAACTTTCAAATTTCGGCCATTTAAAGCCCCAAATTTCGAATTTCAGCCACTGAAAGCATTTAACTCTTTACTTTTAAAAGCTCATACTTTGGTTCGACTCTTAAACCTTATATTTTTAATATTTTTCATAAAATCGGCATGTATGCTTCTCCAGATCGACATGAACAGTCTTAGGACATATCTTTTTAGAATTGTCATTGTCCACTAACAAACTGTTTTATTTGAAAGTTCAAAGAAACCTCAAGATATTGTAAACACTGAAAATGTCATAAAAGAAGTGAATATGGATATTTCATGCTCTGATTGTGTTTTCTTAGTTTTCTTGAATACTTTGTTTTGAGATTTAAATTCGTTTCAGTGTTTACAATATCTTAAGGTTTCTTTGAATTTTTAAATAAAATAGTTTGTTTGTAGAAACAATGACAATTCTAAAAAGATATGTCCTAAGGTTGTTCATGTCGATTAAGTGCATAACAACAAACATAATCGACATAAACAATGGGAGAATAGTGACAACAACTTCAGCCGTAGAGCACGCGGTCAAGAACTCACTCGAGTGTGGCCGTACTTTCAATGCCAAGGCAGCAGCTATTATAGGAGAGGTTTTAGTGATGAGGTTGAAAGTTGAAGGGCTTCAAGATGTGCAAGTGAGAGACACACATGCAGATGTTATAGAGAGTTTAAAAAGGGGTTTAAGAGTCGAACCAAGGTATGAGCTTTTGAAATTAAAGAGTTAAATGCTATCAGTGGTCGAAATTCGAAAGTTCAAGCTTTATGCTTAAAATGGCCTACTCGATAGTTCAAGCTTTAAATGGCCGAAATTTAAAAGTTCGGGATTTTTCTGACCATTTTCCCTATGTACTTATAATAAGTATTACACATGAGCCATGCGGTTAGTGAATGTGACCCAGTAGTTATAGAACACTCATGTCCGTTTGTCAGCCGTTGGCGTTAGCGTCTAAAAATAATGTCTATGCGTTATTATTCTTTGTAATTTTTTAATATCTCATAGGTTCATTTTTTTTTTAATATCTCATAGGTTATAGATGCCTATGCGTTGTTGTAATAACTTCGTTCTTTTTTTTAATATTTCTTTAAATATTTTCTATGTTTTTGATACTATATAACAGAGTAAAATAAAGCTTCTCACATTACAACTTTCTTTAGTTTGAAGATTCTCTAGACGAAATTATAGACTTTTGTGGCGGTGATTGCAAAGTTTGAGAAAATGATAAGCTTGCTAAAGAGTGGAATGAAACACATTTTTGTTGTTGTTAAAATGCATTTGGGGAAAGGATTAACATATAAACCGAACCAAATTGAAATTTTTTAAGTTGTAAATGAAAGCAAATTTAAATTCTTACTTAATTTTCTACTGAATTTATTATATGTTTTATAGTCCATATATTTGTATAAGATTCTTTAAAATTATATTACCTGATCAAATTGTATTATATATTTGTTGGAGTCAAGATTGGCACCTTTCCTTAAAAGGCTCAGTCATGATTATAGGTCGGCCCAAAATGGAAAGTAGGATGAGAGCTCAGGCCGGTAAAACTAGGTTAAACTCGGCCCGGTTTAAATCGGCTTTGCATCTAGGGTTTAAAGATAAATGTCACCAGGAAGGCGTCCCAAACACGAAGCATATCGGTGCTAAGATACGGAAATATTCCGTATATCGAAACCGAGATATTAGGAATATTTATGTTTATCTCCATTTTCTTTTTTACTAAAATCGACTTTGTAACCCTATAAAAAGGGGATCCCATGAATGAATGAAGACACGCTTTTGACAATACAGTTTTCGGAGAGACTTAGAGAATTAATAACCCAATTCTTTCCGGCGACTTAAGTATTCTATTCCGCCGTCTTATTCCATCTCGGAATTAAGGCACAAACCCTAATTTCCTAAATTCTCACCGTGTTCATTAATCCCTCTTTTAGAATCCCTTAAGATAAAAACCTAAAACTCTTGCTATCTTTGGATAGACCGAGTTAAGAATCCACAATTGGCGCCGACTGTGGGGATTTCTAAGAGAAATTTCTGAACGAGATGTCAGGAAACAACGACAAAATCGATCCGAACAACCCAAGGGTTGAACTAAGCGATCATGAAGAAAGTGATTACGACCGAAGCAATCACGAAGATGACAACACGGCGCTTGACGACCAACAGCCGCGAGGCGCTAAAACAAAGAAAGGTCGAGACGACGGTAAACGTATCCCGTCACTCGACAAAACAACGGACCAAGTCGAAAAGGATGAAATTCTGGCCACCCTGATAGCCAAAATCGACTCCCAAAACGACTTAATAAGGGAATTCTCGGAAAGAATCGACCTGTTGCAGTCTGAACAGGACCGAATTCGTTCAGACCAACAATCGAGGAAATCCACAAGAGACATTCCCCCAAAGGTAAAGAATAAGATCGCCAAGCAACTATTCTGTGACACGCCAGAAGGAGACCGCTTAGAGCTAGAACAGAACCGTCAAAAACACTCGCGCCGAGAACGCGATGGAAGAGACGAACACAGGCGAGGTTCACACCAAGAGCAAGACGACTGGCACGAAGAAAGGTATTCGCCCGACAAAGATAGGCACGCTGATCATGAAACTCGGCATACCCAAGGCTCACGTCTGATATATCATGGTTTTTACTAGTTTTAGGCCATGATATAGATGTGTTTTAGTGTCTTTTGTCTTTGTTTAGAGTCTTTTACAGGTATAATCAGGTTGGGAGCTAAATTGGAGATTATGGAGCATTTTGGAGATTTTTGGAGTGATTGGCCGAGAGATAGAGTTCACTGTCCGAAACAGAGAAAGGTATCGATCGTTGCACTCTAGCAACGATCGTTGCACCAGCGAGATGGGCCAAAAGCTCGGCGGTTTAGAAGAATCAAGATATTGCACTTTGATCCAGAAGTTCCTGATATTTACAAAGAAGCCCCTGGCCGAGATTATGCCTATATAATAGAGTTTTTAGAGTTTTTATTAGAGACGCTTTATACTTTTTACCAACAACTTTATAATTAAGAGCAGAGGATTTTTAGAGCTTTTGGGGCTGATCTGAACCTAATTCATCATCTGTATTTGGAGAAGATTTCGAACCCCTTTTACTCTTATTCTTTTATGCAATTTACTTATCATATGATCATGTTTTCATTATCTATGTCTGAGTAGATTTCTAGTTAGACTTAGGGTTTCTCACATAGGATTTTATGACTTGCTAGACTTGTTCAATTTCAGTTAAGGATTCAAACTATATCTGTTCTTCAATTTAATTGTGCTTAAAGCTAGTTCTAACCTGATCAATTAGAATCTAGATCTTAGGTTGCTAAATACGTCACGGAAGTGGGGTTTAGGAACCAGAACTAATTAAATTGGGCAATTAAACTTTGCGCAAACGAAAGTTTGGTTTAGGATAATTGTGAACATATCAAACTCGAGCTTATTGCTAGTTTAATCTGTTAGTTCTCGCAAACGGAAGTTTGGTTTGCTGCACTTAGACTTAGAGAATTATCGCAAAGGAATTTGGTTAATTCTATATCTGTGTTTTGAGTTCTAGAACTGTGCTTAATTAGATCCTTGCTGAATGAACTGTCTGCTAGTCTGATTTCCTGAGAATACCCTAGGTTTGACGCTTTTTAATTACTTGCTTTCACAACCGATAATCTCTGCTACTGATTTACTTTCTTGCACTGCTTTCAATACAAACATATTGCTTATTTCTAGTATTCATTCCCTACGGTTTGATTCTCTTGAGACCAAGTGTCCCTGTGGATTCGATAACCCTATATACTACTTTGACATTGCTGTTCACTTGCAGTTTAGTATAGGGATTAATTCTTGACCTATCAAGTTTTTGGCGCCGTTGCCGGGGACTCTTTGAGTCTTCGATAGGACCGAACTTAGGGTTTTACTAGAAATTTTTCGTTTTTCGTTTTTGTTTTTCGTTTTTTATTTTTATTTATTTTGCTAACTTTTTCTCTGTTTCTCTCTGTCGCAGGTACGAATTTCGCCTTGCATCGATCGTTGCACCCTTGCATCGATCGTTGCTGAGCGATTTGAGATTGAATCGATCGTTGCACTGATAGCATCGATCGTTGCTGGACGATTACAGACAGTTTATGCCAACGCAGAACACTCGAAGTAATCCGAACTCGAGCTTAGTTAATCTCAACCTAGAAGAACTTGGACGTCTAGAGAGGACTATCAGAAGAGAAAAGAGAGAAAGAATGGTACAAGAACGCTTGATCTTGATACCAGATGCTGATGGAATCCTGAGGGATCCAGAGAACAATCCTTACAATGCTGCTGGGCAAAGGATTGATGCTGAGGGACGAGTGATCCCTGATGAAGTTGAGCCACAAGGTAGAGAGATGGTAGTTCATGAAAGGACACTAGCTGATTACAATAGACCTGATGAGTTTCATGCGAACCGAGCAGCTCTAGTGCTTCCTGCCTTCGAAAGGAATGATTTTGAGGTAAAAACTATCTACTACCAACTGATGAGGCAGATTGCTTTTCATGGTCTTCAATCAGAACAGCCTATGGATCACATTGACAAGTTTGAGGACATAGTCACTGGCATGAAGTATGAAGGAGTATGCCCGGACTATCTGTTCCTTAAGCTATTTCCGCACAGTCTTGCTGGAGACGCTAGTGCATGGCTGAGACAACTGGCACCTGGTCAGTATACTACTTGGACAGCCTTAAAGAGTGAGTTCCTGCGTCACTTCTACGACGCTGCGCGCTCAGATCAGTCCAGGCAGGACATACTTACTTTTTCCCAAGGAGCTGTGGAGCCTTTGACAACCGCATGGATGAGATTTAAGCAGTATCAGCGTGATTGTCCACACCATGGATTCACAGAAGTACAGCTGATTGGTATTTTCTTCAGAGGAATAGATCTCCCTTATCAGACTGCTCTGGATAATTCCAGTGATGCTAATTTCAACACCAGAACTCCTACACAAGCTAAGCAGTTGATAGAGAACCTGGTTGGCAGCTACAGTTGCAAGTCTATGGATGAGATGAGAAAGAAATCCGGTGTAAGTACAGAGGACCCTAACATGACTGAGATTAGATCTAGGCTGGACACAGTTTACAATCTCTTGACAAGTAAGAAAGATGTCCACCTTGCCCAAAATGTAGATGTAATTCAGACTGAGGAGGACACTCAGGAAGAAGAAGTGAATTACATGGGAGTTTCTGGTTTCCAAGGCAATAGATTTAGAAATCAGCAGGGAAACAGATTTTCAAATGGAGTTCAGCAAAGTGGTTTTAAGAAAGCCAATGAGCCTGATAGTAAGATAGAGATGATGCTAAGACAGCTGATGGAGAATCAGACTAAGTACGCAGCAGATTCTGACGCAAAGATGGATACAATCTACAGGGAGCTGAATGGGAAGTTTGAAGGTTTGAACACGCACATAAAAGAGCTTGATGCAAGGGTTGCAAGAACTGCTGGGCATGCTCAAAGGGAAGAGGGATATCTCCCAGGAAGGACTGATGCCAATCCTAAGTACCAATGCAATGCCGTAACATTAAGAAGTGGTAAGGAGCTGTCATCTGGCCAGAAAAAGCAGTTAAGCGTTGAGGAACTCGTAGAAGTTGAAGAGTTGGAAGATGAGATACGCAATATTCGCCGCGCATCGATCGATGCATCCAAGCAACGATCGTTGCCAAGCGAAACCAAGGAACCGTAGATCGTAACGAAGTCGCCTAGCATCGATCGGTGCAACAAGGGCAACGATCGACACAAGGTAACTACAGAAAGTTCGGGTGCTGAAAACCCAAAACAGCCGGCTGAAAGGGTATACAAGCCTAAGATACCTTATCCCAAGAATCCCAGAAAAGCTAGGAATGATAGGCAATATGCAAAATGGAAGGAGTTCATAAAAAAGGTGAAGGTTGAAGTACCTTTGTTGGATTCTATTGAAACCTCCCCCATGATGAAGAGATGCCTTAAGGATGCAATTTCTGGTAAATGGTCTGATGAAGAAAGCATAATGATGCTAAATGAGGTATGTAGTGCAGTGATCCAAGGTAGAATTCCAGAGAAATTGAAGGATCCAGGCAGCTTCGTATTAGATTGTGCTATCTACAAGGAGAGGTTCGAAAGGTCCCTATGTGATCTTGGCTCTAGTGTAAATCTGATGCCCCTCTCGGTTGCTAAAAGATTAGGGATGACAGACTTTATACCAACTAGGATATCGCTAGTTTTGGCAGACAGATCAGTCAGGATTCCTGAAGGAGTAATAGAGGATGTGCCTATAACAGTTGGCAAGTGTGTGATCCCAACTGACTTTGTGGTTCTACAATATGGACAGGAGCCAAAAGACCCATTAATTCTAGGCAGGTCTTTCTTAGCAACAGCTGGTGCGATGATTGACTGTCAAGGAGGTAAGATAATTCTGAATGTGGGTGATCTGAAGATGAGTTTTGACATGAACAAGCTGGTGAAGAGACCAACCATAGACGGGCAGACCTTCTATGTGGACACATTGGGTGATTTGGCTGCAGAGTACTTCCATCAATCACATGCTGAGGACCCACTAGAAAGAGCCTTACTGAGTTCTATTTTAGAGTTGGAATACCTACAGGACGAGCCTGCAATGTGCTATACAAGATTGATGGATTCTATCGAGGTTGCAATGCAGATCGAAGTATCTGACGCGGAACTGCAACGATCGATACCAACTAAGCAACGATCGTTGCAAGACGACCTCGACTGGGCAGAAGAAAAGGCTCCGAAAATAGATCTGAAACAACTTCCATCCGGGCTAAGGTACGCATTTCTTGGACCAAATTCAACTTATCCAGTGATTGTCAACGCTAGTTTGAACAACGCAGAGCTCACTTTACTGCTAAGCAAGCTGCGCAAGCATCGCAAAGCTCTTGGCTATTCCCTTAATGACATTTCAGGTATCTCACCAGAGCTGTGCATGCATCGGATACATCTCGAGGATGAGTCCAAGACATCAATCGAACATCAGAGGAGACTTAATCCTAATCTGCAGGAAGTAGTCAAAAAGGAGATTATGAAACTCCTGGACGCTGGGATCATCTATCCTATTTCAGACAGTGATTGGGTGAGTCCAGTCCATGTAGTGCCTAAGAAAGGTGGAGTTACGGTTGTGAAGAATGAGAAGAATGAACTGATACCTACTAGGACTGTGACGGGACACAGGATGTGCATAGATTACAGGAAACTGAATGTTGCGACTAGAAAAGATCACTTTCCCTTACCTTTTATTGATCAGATGCTCGAAAGGTTAGCAAATCATCCTTACTACTGCTTTTTAGATGGATACTCAGGTTTCTTTCAGATCCCCATCCATCCAGAGGATCAAGGAAAGACCACTTTCACTTGTCCATATGGGACATTCGCGTACCGTAGGATGCCCTTTGGACTCTGCAATGCACCAGCCACTTTCCAGAGATGCATGATGTCCATATTCACAGATATGATTGAGGATTTTATGGAAGTATTCATGGATGATTTCTCAGTATATGGATCATCCTATAATGAATGCTTAGATAATCTGTGTAAGGTTTTGAAGAGATGTGAAGAGAAGCACTTAGTCCTTAACTGGGAGAAATGTCATTTCATGGTTAGAGATGGCATTGTACTAGGACACAAAGTGTCAGAGGCTGGAATAGAGGTGGACCGCGCCAAAATCGAGGTAATGACGAACCTGCAGGCACCTGATTCTGTTAAGTCTATTAGAAGCTTTCTTGGACATGCTGGTTTCTATAGACGGTTCATCAAGGATTTCAGTAAGATTGCTAGGCCATTAACTGCTTTGCTGTGTAAAGACACCAAGTTTGAGTTCACTGCAGATTGTCAAACCGCATTTGAACAGATCAAGCTGGCCTTAGTAAGTGCTCCCATAGTTCAGCCACCGGATTGGGATTTGCCTTTCGAAGTAATGTGTGATGCAAGTGACTATGCTGTAGGAGCTGTTCTTGGACAAAGGAAAAATAGAAAGCTTCATGCTATCTATTATGCCAGTAGGACACTGGATGATGCACAAAGGAACTATGCCACTACAGAGAAGGAGCTGTTAGCAGTTGTCTTTGCATTTGAGAAATTTCGCTCTTATCTTGTTGGCTCCAAGGTGATTGTACACACTGATCATTCAGCCCTGAAGTATCTGATGCAGAAGAAGGATGCTAAGCCAAGACTGTTGAGATGGATCTTGTTGCTCCAGGAATTTGATATTGAAGTAAGAGATAAGAAAGGAGTTGAGAATGGAGTTGCTGATCATCTTTCTAGGATGCTGATAGAAGACGACGTGCCAATCAATGACTATTTGCCTGAAGAAAACGTCAATATGGTTGGGACAATCTGTGAGACAGATTTGGACAGAGATCTGCAAAACTGTCGGATTAATCGCATTGCGTCGATCGATGCAACATCAGCATCGATCGATGCATCTATCGGGGCAGTAGCGATCGATGCATCTGACTGTGACGATCGTTGCAGCGCGACCACAGGCCCAGAGACTTTTACGGTACGGATTGGAAAACATGAGTTTGAGATTTATGCAGTCTCAACAAATGATCAACCATGGTATGCAGACATAGCTAATTATCTAGCTGCAGAGGCTGAACCAGATAATCTAAAAGGGTATGAAAAGAAGAGGTTTTTCAGAGAACTTAGGAGGTACTATTGGGATGAACCTTACCTCTATAAGCACTGTTCGGATGGCCTTTATAGGAGATGTGTTGCTGAATCAGAGGTTCCAGATATCCTGTTCCACTGCCACGGATCAGATTATGCAGGACATTTTGCTACTTTCAAGACTGTATCTAAGGTTTTGCAGGCAGGTTTCTGGTGGCCTACAATGTTCTCTGATACTCACTCTTTTATTTCTCATTGTGATGCCTGCCAGAGGAGAGGGAAAATCAGCAGGAAGCATGAGATGCCTCAGAATTTCATTTTTGAGGTTGAGGTTTTTGATTGCTGGGGCATAGATTTTATGGGTCCCTTTCCCTCATCTTATGGGAATAAATTCATATTAGTTGCTGTGGATTATGTATCTAAGTGGGTAGAAGCAATAGCTAGTCCAACCAATGATTCTTCAGTAGTCATTAAGCTGTTCAAATCCATTATATTCCCTAGATTTGGAGTACCCAGGATAGTAATTAGTGATGGAGGGTCTCACTTTATTAATAAGGTATTTGAGAAGCTCTTGAAGAAGCATGGGGTGCATCACCGAGTTGCTACTCCTTATCACCCACAGACTAGTGGACAGGTAGAAGTTTCCAACAGACAAATCAAGGAGATCTTGGAGAAAACAGTTGGGAAGACAAGAAAAGATTGGGCAGCTAAGCTTGATGATGCTTTATGGGCTTACAGGACTGCATTCAAAACACCATTGGGGACTACTCCATTTCACTTGTTGTATGGAAAAGCATGCCATCTGCCTGTGGAACTTGAGCACAAAGCAGCATGGGCTGTAAAGCAGATGAACTTTGACCTTAAACCAGCTGCTGAAAGGAGGTTGATACAGCTTAATGAGTTGGATGAGATAAGACATCTTGCCTATGAGAACTCAAAGCTGTACAAGGAGAGGACAAAGGCTTATCATGATAAAAAGATTGTTTCTAGACGGTTTGAGCCTAATGACCAGGTACTTCTATACAATTCTCGTCTACACTTGTTTCCAGGAAAGCTGAAATCAAGATGGTCCGGTCCTTACACAATAAAAGAAGTGCGTCCATATGGAGCTGTCATACTAATAGGCAAGGAAGGTAATGAGTTTGCTGTGAATGGGCAGAGGGTAAAACACTATTGGGCTAAGGCCGAGATTCCCAGAGGACAGATTTTGCCTCTGGATGCTGCACCCTCAACTTGAAAAACCTTGCGCGTCCGGTCAAGCTATTGACCTTAAACAAGCGCTGGGTGGGAGGCAACCCACCATTAGGTACTGGTGTTTTTCTTTTTAATTTTTGGTGTTTTTGTTAGGATTTTACGTTTGTTTTTGTTTCTGGTGCAGTCATGTTTGCAGGTCTCGGATTAAATCGCAGTGCAGCGATCGATGCATTTCTGCATCGATCGTCACAACACGAAAGGAATCGCATTGCAGCGATCGTTGCGGTCCTGAGCAACGATCGACCATACACGAAAGTCGCCAAGTAACGATCGATGCATCTAATGCACCGATCGATGCTGTGCGACAGAGGTAACCCGACAGACATAAACTCACCTTTTCAATTTATTTTATTTTCTTTTTACCGATCCTTCGCTGGACACTACTGGGGACAGTGTGTCTTAAGTGTGGGGGAGGTGCTACTGACGTTTATCTTTCTGTTTTCTTAAGAGTCAGTCCGTTTTTCAAAATTTTTTGTTTTATTGAGTCAAAATTGTTTAAGTAAGAAACTATGATTTTCTGAGGAGATTTACAAGACTTGCAGGAACTTAAGTAACCATTGGGATGAAGTTGCAGGATTTATCTCTGACTATTAGAAAACCCAGACACGGATCAACCTACTGAGAACACCCACATCACTTCAGGTATCAGAGGATCCTTTTACTGACTTCACCCCTAATACTGACTTAGATTTTCTCACCTAAGGGCTTGGTATACTTTATGTCGGATTCCCTGTTAGTTCTGACACAGCCTGTAAACCTGTCCTATTTAGTTCCCTTCTCCCCTTCTATAAAGTAAAAAAAAAAAAAAAAAAAAATAATAAACTGAGGATGAGTTAGTAACTCCGAAGTGGTCATGGGAATAGTAGCAAACACTATTATCTCTCATGTGATCCATGGAATGTGTCCAAAGTACACCCCATAACGGGAAGAACACTGATAAAAAAAATAAAATGATACCCAGTGGGGAAAAATCAGTTGTTAAAGAAGGGAAAGAGAAGAAAGGGACTAGAGAAAGATAGTATGGTGGTCTAGAGCTGATTAGGTAAGAATCCATGTGCCTTTAGATCGATACTCCTTAGGTGAGACCGCACTTAAATACTTGCAGAAGTCAGTAGGGAGAATTTGAATGCTTGAATGTGATTGTGGAGTTTACCTAGGACAGTTGCTAAGTGTGGGGGAAGTACATGTTGGTCTTGATATCCTGTGATTGATTCTTTCAGTGGTTTACTAAGGGGAATCTGAGTATTGTAGCTTCTAAGATGAAATGAGTTTCTGAAGAGTTTTCAAACCTCTTCACCATGTTTTAGTTCTATGTTTTGCTTGAGGGCAAGCAAAGGCTAAGTGTGGGGGAGTTGATATATCATGGTTTTTACTAGTTTTAGGCCATGATATAGATGTGTTTTAGTGTCTTTTGTCTTTGTTTAGAGTCTTTTACAGGTATAATCAGGTTGGGAGCTAAATTGGAGATTATGGAGCATTTTGGAGATTTTTGGAGTGATTGGCCGAGAGATAGAGTTCACTGTCCGAAACAGAGAAAGGTATCGATCGTTGCACTCTAGCAACGATCGTTGCACCAGCGAGATGGGCCAAAAGCTCGGCGGTTTAGAAGAATCAAGATATTGCACTTTGATCCAGAAGTTCCTGATATTTACAAAGAAGCCCCTGGCCGAGATTATGCCTATATAATAGAGTTTTTAGAGTTTTTATTAGAGACGCTTTATACTTTTTACCAACAACTTTATAATTAAGAGCAGAGGATTTTTAGAGCTTTTGGGGCTGATCTGAACCTAATTCATCATCTGTATTTGGAGAAGATTTCGAACCCCTTTTACTCTTATTCTTTTATGCAATTTACTTATCATATGATCATGTTTTCATTATCTATGTCTGAGTAGATTTCTAGTTAGACTTAGGGTTTCTCACATAGGATTTTATGACTTGCTAGACTTGTTCAATTTCAGTTAAGGATTCAAACTATATCCGTTCTTCAATTTAATTGTGCTTAAAGCTAGTTCTAACCTGATCAATTAGAATCTAGATCTTAGGTTGCTAAATACGTCACGGAAGTGGGGTTTAGGAACCAGAACTAATTAAATTGGGCAATTAAACTTTGCGCAAACGAAAGTTTGGTTTAGGATAATTGTGAACATATCAAACTCGAGCTTATTGCTAGTTTAATCTGTTAGTTCTCGCAAACGGAAGTTTGGTTTGCTGCACTTAGACTTAGAGAATTATCGCAAAGGAATTTGGTTAATTCTATATCTGTGTTTTGAGTTCTAGAACTGTGCTTAATTAGATCCTTGCTGAATGAACTGTCTGCTAGTCTGATTTCCTGAGAATACCCTAGGTTTGACGCTTTTAATTACTTGCTTTCACAACCGATAATCTCTGCTACTGATTTACTTTCTTGCACTGCTTTCAATACAAACATATTGCTTATTTCTAGTATTCATTCCCTACGGTTTGATTCTCTTGAGACCAAGTGTCCCTGTGGATTCGATAACCCTATATACTACTTTGACATTGCTGTTCACTTGCAGTTTAGTATAGGGATTAATTCTTGACCTATCAACGTCGCAGACGGAATTCACGATATGAGAACGACTCGCACCGGGATAACCATCGCCACGAGCGAGGCACATCCCACGAGGAAGCTCATAAGATGACGATTCGTGGAGCAAGCCGAAACCAAGTCGAGAAACAGTTGACCAAACTAAAGGACTCCCTCAAAGAACTAAAGATCGAGGTCACAAAGGGATCCGCCCCTGAGATCGATCGGATCATCGAAGAGACTCAGAGGACCGCCTTTCACGTCACGAATCGCAAACACCTATATACGACACAAGGACAAGCTCAAGCTGCCGACATACGACGGGACAAGAGATCATGCCTCGCACCTAACCACGTTCAAAATTTTGGCAGCAAAGGCTCGATTCTCGTCAGATAGGGAGCGTGATATCGGTTTCTGTCAACTTTTTGCGGAAACACTTGAAGGAGATGTGTTGAATTGGTTCTCTCGGCTCCCAGCCTAATCGATTAATAGCTTCTCGGATCTCACACGAGCATTTGTGAGGCATCACTTCGCCTACGTAAGCAAAGATACCTCTTTGAACACTCTAATGTCGATGTCGCAAGATAGGAAGGAGACGTTAAAGTCTTTCATCGACCGTTTCAAAACCGCTGTTACGCGCGCCGAGGCACCGGATAAGTTCACTATAGCAGCCTTGACGCACGCCGTATGGCATGAGACGCCTTTCTATCAGGACCTGGTCCTCAACCCACCAATGACAATTGAAGACGCCCTTCATCGTGCAAACAAATTCATCGAACTAGACGAACAGAAGGTAGCCTTGGCCAAAACGTACAGTTCGGCTCGGTTCACAGAGAAAAAAGAAGAACGAGAACCGAGACAGCATTATGACAAAGGAGGGAAAGCAACGATGGTGGTCGGCAATTCTGCTAATCAACGACCGAATAAACCATGGAACAAGTGGAACAAACAAGATAAAGAAGAAGCGCTTCAGGAAGCTAACGAAGAAAAGTTCTGTGAATTTCATAAAACAACCTCGCATAACACTTCGGAATGCCGGACCCTCAAAGACGCACTCTATGCACGGCTTAAGAGTGGCCAGATACAAGCATCCATAGACGAGATGAGGGAAGAAATAAAGCAAAGTCGCGAAGAACAAGCTGACGACAAACCGCCCAGACAGGGCACGAAAAACAGCAACGCCGAGTTAAAAGTGTGGCAGTGAAGCAAGATCGCAACGAATAAGAAGAAGATGAAGAGGGCGAAGCCCCCAAAACGATCCAACGAATCAATATGATAATGGGCGGGCTGATCTCGGTCAACGACTCGGTAAGATCAATAAGACAGTATGAGCGCACGGCGTTAGCCGCGCAAAGTTCGCCACAGCCGATATTGTCGGATGATCCACCTGTCATCTTCACCGATCAAGACTTGTATGGAACGCACTACCCCCATAACAATCCATTAGTTGTAGAGCTTCTCATCGGAAGTTGCCAGGTATCTCGGATCCTAGTCGATACAGGTAGTTCCATCGACCTGATATTCCTCGACACCCTAAATAAAATGGACATTAAGGAGGATGACATTAAGCAGAAGGCCAAGCCGCTCACCGGTTTCACGAGCGAGACGACCTACACAATCGGTACGATAAAAATACCAGTCTACGCCGGTGGAATCAACAAGATGGTCAAATTCCATGTCATTGACAAGCCGACCATTTACAACGTTATCCTCGGCACGCCTTGGTTATACAGCATGAAGGCGGTATCGTCGAATTACCACCAATGTCTGAAATTCCCAACACCTAAAGGAATTCAAACCGTGAAAGGTTGCCAACGGATAAGTCGATCCTGCTTCGCAAAGGAGCACAAGCTCAGAGTGCCATCATGCCTGATCAACACGGATCGAGGCCAAAAGGGGCCGGCTAAAGATCTCATTCAACAAGTCGTCATCAACGAATCGGATGCGAGCAAGTGCGTAGGAATCGGAGCAGAATTGCCTGAAGACCTGAAGAATGAGTTGATCGAATTCCTACAACTAAATGTATCAACCTTCGCTTGGTCCGTAAAAGACATGAAAGGTATTAACCCCTCCATTACGACTCACGAGCTTAACGTGGATCCGACTTATAAGCCGATTAAGCAAAAAAGGCGTAAGCTCGGTCCCGAGAGAGCTAAGGCTGTCAATGACGAGGTAGACAAACTTCTTGACGCCGGCTCCATTCAAGAGGTTAAGTATCCCGACTGGCTAGCTAACCCGGTGGTAGTCAAAAAGAAAAATGGAAAATGGAGGGTTTGTGTCGACTTCACAGATCTCAACAAAGCCTGTCCGAAAGATAGCTTCCCTCTCCCTCATATCGACCGGCTTGTAGAAGCTACAGCCGGGAATGAGCTACTATCGTTTATGGATGCGTTTTCAGGATACAATCAGATCCTAATGAATCAAGATGACCGAGAAAAAACGGCTTTCATAACAGAGCGTGGCACCTACTGCTACAAATTCATGCCCTTCGGCCTTAAAAACGCCGGAGCCACATACCAACGGCTCGTTAACAGGATGTTCGCAGGACAACTCGGCACCACCATGGAAGTGTATATTGACGATATGCTAGTTAAATCCCTAATCGCGTCTCAACATGTCGGACATTTGAAGGAATGCTTTAGCATCATCAACCGGTACGGAATGAAACTGAACCCGACTAAATGTAAGTTCGGGTGACTTCAGGAGAATTCCTTGGCTACGTCGTGACTCGAAGAGGTATAGAGGCCAATCCAAAGCAGATCTCGGCTATCGTCGACCTACCTTCACCAAGAAACACTCGGGAAGTACAATGGCTCACCGGCCGCATAGCCGCCCTGAACAGATTCATATCTCATTCGACGGACAAATGCTTGCCCTTTTACGAACTCCTCCGAGGAAACAAAAGGTTCATATGGGATGACAAGTGTCAGGAAGCTTTTATTCAGCTAAAAGACTACCTGTCAAATCCACCAGTACTATCAAAACCGGAGGATGGCGAGATACTATTCCTGTACATCGCGGTCTCAGCAACCGCAGCCAGCGGGGTTCTAGTTCGAGAAGACAGAGGTGAGCAGAAGCCGATCTTCTACATCAGCAAAACTATGAATGGAGCCGAAACGAGATATCCTTCCATAGAAAAAATTGCGCTTGCAGTGGTAACCTCGGCAAGGAAACTACGCATGTATTTTCAATCTCACATAATAGCCGTGATGAGCAGTCAACCACTCAGGACAATCCTGCACAGCCCAGGACAGTCAGGACGATTGGCAAAGTGGGCAGTAGAGCTCAGTGAGTATGACATCGAATATCAGAACAGGACGACAACCAAGTCTCAGGTAATCGCCGACTTTCTAGTTGAATTGTCTCCCGAAGTAGACCTGAAAACTCATGAGGAAAAGAATTGGAGATTATTTGTTGATGGCGCGTCATCAAAACGGGGAGTTGGGATAGGAGTACGTCTCATATCACCGACAGGAGAGGTAATAGAGCAATCCTTCCGCCTCGGATTCACAGCGTCAAATAACACAGCTGAATACGAAGCATTACTAGCCGGCCTTAGATTGGCAAAAGAAATCGGGGTGAAAAACCTACTAGCTCATTGCGATTCGATGCTCGTGGTAAATCAAATAAACAGGGAATACGAAGCTAAGAATGAAAGAATGGAAGCTTACCGGAAGGCGGCCCTAGAGCTTACCAGTACGTTCGGATTCTTCGACATAATCCAAATCCCGAGGAAGGACAATGCTCCGGCGGATGCGCTCGCATCGCTGGCATCAACCCCAAATCCTGATCTATGTCGTCGAATCCCGGTAGAAACGATTCAAGAACCGAGTGTCCCGTCCCCCGATAGCAGACATGAGGAGACTACTAATGATGACTTAATGATTATCGAACAAGTCGGCCCATCCGCCCTCCAAGCCAGACACGGTGAGTTGATTGCGTTTTTGACAGATTCAGAGACGGATTGGAGGGACGAGATACGGAAATATTTAACAGAAGGAAAACTTCCTGAGGATAAATGGACGGCACGACGGTTAAAGGTCAAATGCCCAAGGTGCACAATGCTTAACGGCGCCCTGTACAAGTACTCTGCCAACAAAATCCTTCTTAGGTGTATACACGGAGACGTAGTCAGCCGAGTTCTAGAAGAAACCCATTCGGGAGCCTGCGGAAACCATTCAGGAGGTCGATCCCTCGCTCTCAAGATAAAACTTAACGGACACTATTGGCCAACAATGCTTGCAGATTGCGAAGCCTACTCTAGCAAATGCGAGAAGTGTCAACGACACGCGCCATTCATACACTGACCGACCGAGTTACTGACAACATCTACGGCGGCCTATCCTTTCATGAGGTGGGCTATGGACATAGTCGGACCACTACCACTTTCCAACCAAAGGCGTTTCCTCTTGGTCATGACGGATTACTTCACCAAATGGGTCGAAGCCAAAGCCTATGTATCGATCCACGACATCCAGGTTCAAAACTTTGTCTGGAAATACATCATATGCCGATTTGGATTACCCTACGAAATCGTCACGGACAACGGTTCCCAGTTCACATCCAACCTATTCGAAGGATTTTGCAAAAAATGGGACATACGACTCAGCAAATCGACGCCAAGATACCCTCAGGGGAATGGTCAAGCGGAAGCCACTAATAAAACCATTATTGACGGCATCAAAAAACGCCTCGAGAAGAAAAAGGGAGTGTAGGCTGACGAACTAGACGGAGTCCTTTGGTTACATCGAACCACGCCTCGACGAGCAACTGGGGCCAATCCGTTTTCCTTAGCCTTTGGCGTGGAAGCAATGGTCCCGGCAGAGGAAAATGTTTACACCCTTCGCCGAGCTCTCATGCCTCAACATAGCGAGATCAACGAAACGATGCTACTTCATGCACTCGACACAATAGAGGAAGAACGCGACCGAGCTCTCCTCCGAATTCAAAACTACCAACAACTCGGTACTACAATCAAAAAGTACGAGAATGACACTTCCGAGTCGGCGACTACGTGCTCCGGAAAGTTTACGAGAACACGAAAGAGTGGAGAGCTGGGAAACTCGGTGCCAAATGGGAAGGACCGTACAAAATAACGAAAGTCGTTAAACCCGGCGTCTGTGAACTCGAATCAATGAAGGGAAAAGCCTTGCCGCGCTCATGGAATTCAGCAAGCCTGAAGGAATACTTTTAATCGGCGCGCCCAAAAAAAAAATATATATATATATATATATATATACACATATATATATCATTGTATGAACTACGAGTGACTTGATTCTTCTTCGGAAGATACGTAGGCAACCTTCATCGGTGCAGTCACAAATCTAAATAAAATTTTATTTTTCAGATAAAGACCGAGTCGTCATAACTAAAGTAAGTAATTTAACTTTTATATTAAATTATGCCGTTAAGCCGAGTTCCTGCTCGCCGAGATAAAAGTTGTGGTAACTTATGCCAACTTATACCAAAATTCGATTCTAAGTTTAGTCCCTTTTAACCTATGTCGGGTTAAAAGTCGCGGCTACCATCAAGCCGAGTCCTTACTCGCAAAAGACGACGTCCAACGCGGCCTCGACTGTAAGCCGAGCATACAATAAGACTCGCAGCAATTAGCATCGTGCCTCCTGGTCAGGGGCATGGTCTCCCTTGTACGCGAGGTGCACATCGCGGCAAGGGAAAGCCGAGATCCGTCTCGCACCTTATAAACCGGGTTCGTACCCGTACGTTCTTCGAGGTAGGCGATATGAAATAAGCCGAGCACTTAAGCCTCGCATATTCGTCCGTCCTTAGAACAATAAAAGCCGAGCACACGTAAGCCTCGCAAAACCGCCTTACGGCAAAAATGCAGTTTAAAATCGCTATCTGTTTTGAATTTGTCAGAGAACAAGTTTAAATACAGGAATAGACCGATTTAAGTCATACCGTGTTCTCACACTGGTTCGAAATTTATTCAAAGAGGTTAAATTAAAAACTTCTCTTAAAAAGAGAGGAATGAAAAGTCTTACAAAACCAAAACATAAGTTAAAAAAGCAAAAAAAAAAAAAAGCATAAGTTTTGGAACGATTCATTCGGCGGTCCTCTCGACATCCTCGGCGTCCTTCTCAGCTCCACCTGGAACACCCGCATCCTGAGCATCCAAGGGCACATCCATCTGACCAGGAACCGAGGAAATAGCAAGATTTTCAGGAAGGACAAGTCCGACGTTAGAGCCAAACTGGTCAACATCCTGCGGAACTGAAACTGATGAATCTAGGCCCGTCAGCACAAGCGGTGGATGCTGAATTGGCGAAAGCTCGAGCTTCAGATCTTCCCGCGTAAGAATGTCCAGGTCATCAAACTCTTTATCAACTCGGGTCTCGTCTGCGGTAACCTGATCCAACACCAATTGAGGAATCAGCACCCCATCCCCCTTCAGTTTGAGCAGACACTCCTTTAGACCAGTGATCTGGCCTAGCTCTACCTGCTTCCTGACCACCGTCTCCTGATCATTGACGAACTGACGAAACAGGTCAAAACGAGACTGGAATCGCTCTCTCATCTCGGCCTCAACTCGGCCCCTCTCTTTGAGGACATTATCTTCGCAAAGTTTCTTGTGACGCAGCACTTCCGATTCATACATCTCGCGATCAGCCTTTGCCTTCTCATCGGCTTTGCGTATTTTATCCTCCGCCTTGCGAAGCTTCTCTAAGAGTTGACGGTTCTCCTCCTTCGATTTTTCGAGTTGACTCTCTCGCTTCTTCAACGCCTCAACTAACGAATGAGCGTCCTAAGCACTCTCGAGGGCAACCCGGTTCGACGCCGCATTAAACTATAAGAGATATTCCTGGTCAAAAACGAGGACTACCAAACAATAGAAAAAGGGGGAAAGGAAGATATACCTCGGCTTCAGCCCTTTTCAGGTTGAGGATCGCCTCAGAATGAGGGAGCTTCTCCTGTGCAGGCCAGTCAGCATCACTTCCTCTTAGGCAGGAAAGCAGATCGAAACAGGCCTGAGTATTTTGAACGAAAGGGACCTCGCTCTCGTAATGATACGCAAAGTTGTGGATGGATGGCCGAGTCGCGATATCCGCATCCTTCTGAGAGCTACGAGGGCGAGCCGTCACGATTTCTCTACGAGAAAGAAATGGCTTCTTCTTGCCCGAACTGACCTCGATCACATCGCCTCTTTCCCAAGACAACCGAGTCCACGCATCCAAATATTTAACCTTTTTACACGGGCCCTCCAACCCTGGAGCATCAGAAGCCGGCCTCTTATTCGAATGAGCCTTCGAGAGAACCATAGTAGAAGGAACTTTAGGAGGAGCCATCAGGGAAGGAGCCGCCGACGCAGATTTCGCCGCCATCATCTCCTTGGCAGGATATTCTGCAACCGAAACGGATGATGGCTCACCACCGCCTTGAGTAGAAGACGGCTCGCCGACGCCTTGAGATGAAGGAGGATCAGAGTAAGCCTCCTTGGATCCTTCAGAAGTGGGGTTCAAAGCGAGCTTCTTCGAGTAGTCGACGGTTATCTTTTTGGGCTTTCCCATCCTAGGCTTTTGCAAATCTGCCGGGTTGATCTTCTCCTGAATATCCCACTCGACTGAGAATAAGAGAAGTCAATTAGCAACGACCCAAGAACGAAAATTCTAGAAGTCGGTACCTTTAGCAATCTTCGGACGAGACTTGTTGATTCACGTCCGAGTTATCTCCTTCCACTTGCGAAGACTAAGACTCCGAATCTTCTCGACAATCGCAAAGAAGTCGTCTGGGTACGGTTTGTAGAAGGGATGACGCACTGCAAACAGAAGAAGCAATAAGTAAATTACAAAGGAATAAAGAGTTCAAAAAAGAGTTATCTACCGATGTTAGTATTCCACGACGATCTAGGAGAGCCGTGACCAGCAGGAATGACCATAGGCGTAATCTCGGCGTAAAAATAAAACCTCTGCCAAACATGCGTTTTACTCGGCGCATTCACTACAACCCCTTGATCTGCTCTCATTCTGATGGTGAAGCATCTAGGACTGGTATTCTTCATATGGCTTATAGAAGTCATTTCTTAAAACATCCTGACACTGATAGGTATGCCGCACTCGGTCCCCAGGAAAAGGAGACACACCATCTGTCGGACTGCGGTCACCGATAACTGTGAAATGGCAATCTCGCGCCGAGAACAATACGAAACTAGAAAGTCTAGCAAAGGGAGCCAAAGTCGGCACCCCGACGTATCTGCATTAATGAAATAAGACTCGTACAGACAGACGTAGCCGGGAGGAGGAGTCCATGGACGATCCCCTGGTCCAGGAATAATGAACTTGATTGCCGGATCAGCGCCGCATCCCGACAACGTCGATCAGACCGATTTCTCATCAGAACGAGTCTGAAACACGTTCGCAAACCCTCCTGATAAAGTAATTGGGAACTCGGTGGAAGGAATCGAATCTACATCAGAGTCGTCCTTCTCGGCACTCGGTTCGTTCTCCGGCTCGTTGGAGTCAGGATCTCGGAGTTGCGGAATGGTAAATTCCTGACGACCCGAGCTCGTTGTTGTATCCTCCATCTGAGCTATCTCATGACGAGACTCGAGCCCCTTTAAAGCATTGTAGCAGGGATGCCACCTTATATCAGAAGATGTGCTCGGAGAGGACGACACGGTCGAGATAACACGCCGATTCGGAGAAACCTCACCAGACGACACGGAAACAACTTCCTTATCTTTGTTTGACGAGCAACGGATCAACGACATCTCTGATGATGAACAGACGAAGAACACGACGACTAAAGAAGACTCGAATCTAAAATCTTAATAGACCTACGGAGGAGAAGCGGCGGAGCTTAATCAGAAAATAAAACCGGTAGAGAGCAGAAATATTACCTTTTTAACTTCGCCTTCTTCACTCACTCACGCAGAAATGAGGAAATGGAGAATATAAGGTGTATTTATAGAGGAAATGGGTGCGTCGTGTTCAAAAAGCACAAACGCTTCGATTCCCACAGCTATCACTATAGTCATGATTGCCTAGGAGACGCATCGATACTTGCACCTACCCTAGATGACGCATCGATTCCCACAAACCTGTCGGATCGCTTCAGTTCATGGGCCAGGGCCCAATCAACAACAATCCAGCTGAATAACAAGGCCCATCACGGAAGATCCAGGCCCACCTAAATCACTTCACAAACCGATCATTCCTCGTATCGCCGACTTAGACAAATCGCCGCACTGGGAGGGGTCTTATTGTTGGAGTCAAGATTGGCACCTTTCCTTAAAAGGCCCAGTCATGATTATAGGTCGGCCCAAAATGGAAAGTAGGAAGAGAGCCCAGGCCGGTAAAACTAGGTTAAACCCGGCCCGGTTTAAATCGGCTTTGCATCTAGGGTTTAAAGATAAATGTCACCAGAAAGGCGGCCCAAACACGAAGCATATCGGTGTTAAGATACGGAAATATTCCGTATATCAAAACCGAGATATTAGGAATATTTATGTTTATATCCATTTTCCTTTTTACTAAAATCGACTTTGTAACCCTATAAAAAGGGGATCCCATGAATGAATGAAGACACGCTTTTGACAATACAGTTTTCGGAAAGACTTAGAGAATTAATAACCTAATTCTTTCCGGCGACTTAAGTATTCTATTCCGCCGTCTTATTCCTGTTGGGAATGTCCTGAAATCTACTGTACTATCTCTAGAAAGTATGATAAATGTCGAGATCAGACATAAGTCATAAATACTGGGTGATCATGATGGCTTGCTAGAGTCCGCTCTTGATCTATAAGTTTAGGACTTATTACCAGTATTGTATGATCCCAAAGGGTCACACACCATAGCTAACGGGAAAGTTAAGATGGAATTAATACGGTAAGATGCAAGGCATTTACTGTATTTGCACAGAGATTTGGGCCAGACAACAAATAGGCTTTTGTCTGATTTATGTCTTGGGCCCAAAAGCTTAATGAGCCATTAGTCTAATGACTTGGGCCATTAATGAGAGACAAAATCACAATGGGCCATTAGGATAATTCCTTGGGCCCATGAAGGATTAAAAGATTGCAACTTAGAGTTGCAACCCTAATCCCACACGATTTGGAAGAGGCAGCCGCGGCTCATCTCTCTCTCTCTAGTCTCTCTCTTTGTTGTTCTTCCATCTCGGTCTAGCAGCCATCCCTCGCTTGTAAGAGTGTGGATACCAAGGAGGAACAGGTAATCGTCTGTTCTGTTGATCTCGTCATTACCATTATTCCGCTGCAAAAGGTAATGTCCAGGTTTGTTTATTTGATTCATTTACAAGAACCTAGATCTGTTTAAGATTATGCGTTAGGTTGCAATTTTAGAATTGAACCATGGAAAAACACATAATCCTTCAGTGGTATCAGAGCCAGGTTATTAGGTTGCTTGTAATTTGGATTATAATGGTGTTTAAAAGTTTAAGAATCAATTAAGAGTTAAAAATTGATTAAGAAACTTAAACCCTAATCGGCTAGAGTTTAATGGTCTCGGATCATTAAGCTTGCTTGTGCCGCAAGTTTGGTTGTTGGATCGATGCCGTGAGTGCATCATGTGAATTCGGCCATGGCTTTAGGGCTTGGTGGATCGTGTGATAATGATCCGATTGATATGTGCCCTAGTGTGATAGATCGATTGATATTGAATCGATTTCTCATCCAATCACAAGTGATCGATTGCGTTGGTGGATCATGGGTTTAATTACTTGATACATGCCGATCGGCATATCGAGGTTAATCAAGCGATCGATCGCATGTTACTAGGGTGGATCAATGGTCGGATGGATGGCCGTGATGATCGCTCGCGGATGATCGATCGTGATGATCCGATAGCATGACCGATCGTGGATCACAGCCATCGAGCAACCAACGAACGTTGCATGATTGATCATGAGATGGGCCGAGAATGATCGTGTGATCATGGGCCGTGGATCGATCATGACGATCGTTTGCCCCGTTAAATCTTTACGTCCCGCGAATAGTCAATCGGTTAAACCGAGCTTCGCGGTTCGTTGCCCAAACCGCACCGATTAAACCGGTCCATTTAATTGGCGGTTAATCGTGTGTTTAAAGCCTTAAACCGCAAGTTAGGTCAAAATTGGCTAAAACACTAGGTGTTTCTTCCCGGTTTTGGACTTAACTGAACCGATCCAATTTAATTGGTGGTTCAAGCGGTTAACCCAAATCGCGGTTTGCTGGAAATTATTTAATACATGGTATTATTTAATTTCTGGTTAAACCGGATTGAAATTCATAAAATTGAATTTTAACCTAAACCGAAGGCTGGTCTAAGTTTGATTTGGTTGGACCAAATAATTTAGAGCTGGTCTGGTTTAGTAAATAACCGATGGTTTTGATAGTTAATTTGGTCTTGGACCAGAATTAATAAACCGACTCGGTTATGTCAAATTATTGGGCCAATTGGAATTCTATGGTCTTGGGCCAAGAATTGGGCCTATAATTTGTGACCCAACCCAAAATATTAATAAAATATTAAATTAGAAATTTCTATTTTTAGCATGTTTCTAAATTTAGAAAGTTTCTAAAATAAGTAAGTTTCCCAAAATAGTAATCTTCTATTTTTGGAAAGAAAACCTAAAATCCTCAAAAACAATATCAAGCTTGGATGTCTTGCCCAATCTTGTCAGCTACTTAACGCTTATTCAATTACAGATATGGCTTACAGTGTGAGGTGTCTGTTTTTGCGTAAGTAAAGTAGTATATAGTCACTAATTTCATTGGGAGTCCCAGACTTTAGTGATTATTTGGCTGTAAGAAATTGGTTTCCTTGACTGGGCCATCGGGAGTCCCGGGCCTTGAGACATCTGGTGAATTGGGCCTTGGGCCTAATCCACAACCGAGAGTTATATGGAAATAACTAGCTGTGTGTATGCTTACCAAGTAAAGCTAATTCCGGGTGACGGCCAGTGGCCCACTTTGGACTTAGCTGAACATGGGTCTCGGAATCATTGCATTCTTATGAGGTTAAACAAAGAAATTTTGAATGCAATGCGAGTTTTCTTATAAGTTATTAAGATTACTCTTTTATGAACTAAATAACTAAAACTCTATTTATCTCTAAATTTCAGTTATGACTAGCACAAACAATCAAAACACTTTCTCGATCCGGTCTGTCCTTGAGATGGACAAACTGAACGGATCAAATTTCTTGACTTGGTCGCGGAACCTGAGGCTAGTCCTCAGGCAGGAGAGAAAGGACTATGTCCTTGAGAAAGCTCTCCCCGAGAGGATCGGGTCCAAGGCCTCTCATGCAGTACGTAATGCTTGGAATAAGCATTATGATGATGCGGTAGATTTGCGTGGTCTGATATTGGCTACCATGGACTCAGACTTGCAGAAGCAATATGAGAACATGGAGTCGCCAATAGAGATGATCAGCAGCCTGAAATTGAGATTTCAGGAGCAGGTAAGAGTGGAGAGATACCAGTTGGTTAAATCTCTCACTAGCTGCAAGCTACCAAATGATCATCCAGTAAGTCCTCATGTCAGTAAAATGATGGGTTACATTGATAACCTGAGGAAACTGGATTATCAAGTTAGCCAAGAATTGGCAACTGAGATCATTCTGCAGTCACTGCCGTCAAGCTATGATAAGTTCAGAAGGAACTATATCAACAAAGGCTTAACGAAAACGTTGACTGAACTGCATGATATGCTCAAAACAGTTGAGCCAAACGTGAAGAGTACCCTGTACAATCTCATGAAGGAGAAGGGTAGGTTTACTAAACCTAATGCTGACAAGGGTGAAGACAAAGTTGTCCAGATTTTGAATCATGGCAAGCGTGTGTCTTCTGAGCCCGAGTCAGATACCTCTTACGTTGGTAAGTGCTGCTACTGTAATGAGACTGGGCATTGGAAGAGAAATTGCATTAAATTCATGGAAGATTATGAGGAGTTGAAGTTGATGTATGAGACTACTTCCTCAGGTATTCATGTTATTACTTCAAGTTATACATTATAGGTATTGGATACTGGTTGTGGCACTGATATTTGTTATAATATGCAGAGCCTGAGCAACAGTAGAACGTTGAAGGAAGGGCAAGTGGAATTGCGTGTCTGGAAGGAGCTATGGATGCTGCCTCAGCCGTAGGGTTTTCACTTGTAGATGCCTTTGAGGCTTGGTTTTGTATTAATAATTGCTACAATGTACCTGCTTTAAGCAGAGTTGTCTTTCATTCTCTTGTAAAGAATTTGAATGTTTTTCATTTTGATAAAGACAAGTTTTGTTCTTTTGATCTTAATGAAATGTTAATTGTAGCACTCTATTCAAGCAATGGGTTTTATATCTTAAACCAAAGAGTGCCTAAATGTAACACAAATACCGAATTGGTTTAAATCTGATGAATTAAACCTGATTTTTCTTGGCATAAATGTTTTGGTCAAAGAGTAAGTCGGATTCAGAAACCCCATAGTTATGGACTTTTGGGCTCATTTGATTGGATATCTTATGAGACTTGAATTCTGTTTACTGGACCAAAGAACAGAGGGTCCATCTTAGCCGAGCTAGAGAAAGGCCCAAAGGCTTATTGGAGATTGAACATACTCATGTATGTGGTCCGATGAGCAGTAATGCCAGAGAAAATTTGTTGGAATTGTGTCCAGTAATCTCGGTACTGTCTCTAGAAAGTAAGAGTATGTCAATGATCAGACATAAGTCATATAATACTGGGGGTCATGATGGCTTGCTAGAGTCCGCTCATGATCTATAAGTCTTGGACTTATTGCCTCTATTATATGATCCCATATGGGTCACACGCCTAAGCTAACAGGAAAATGTGTAGGAACGGTGTAGCAGAAGTACGGTAAAAGTGCTAGGCATTTACTGTACTTAGAGAGAATAATTGGGTTTGGCCACTGTGTGTCGATCGATACACAAGGAGTGTCGATCGACACAGTGCGCGAACGCCTCGAAGTTAATTGGCCTTTGGGCCAAATGGCCCAAAACGAACTGAACGAGTTATATAAACTTAAGACGAGTTCAGGTCGAAAACAAGCCCTAGCCGCGAGCCTCCTCTCTCTCTCTGCGCCGATTCCCTCCTGGTCTAGCAGCCTCTTCCTGCTCGGTGTGCGTGTGTGAACCTCTGGAGGAGTTATCTCTCGGTGGCTCTCTGATCTCTGACATACCATCCCTTTCCGCTGCACAAACAGGTATAAGGTGAGATCATCAATTGTTTCTACTCGAGAAGAACCTAGATCAGCATGTTTAGGATGATCTGAATCTGGAATTGAATCAGGATTCATCTAAACATTCCTTCAGTGGTATCAGAGCTATTGGTTCTGGTTTTTCTTGTTTAGATTCAAGTTTAGGATTGTTTTTCTTGTTTAAAAGTGTTTTGAATCAACTACTGATAAGAGAAATCACTTAAGTAACAAGAATTGAAACCTAAACATATGAAAAATCGCATGATCAAGCTATATGATTTGATATGCGATCGAATCCGAGAGAATGAGAATCGGCCAGAATCGCATGGATCGATCGATACGATCGCATGGATCGGTCGATACAATCGGAGATCGCATGGATCGATCGATACGATCGCATGGATCGGTCGATACAGACTCTCGGCAAAACCTGTTAACGCGTGAAAGCATCGATCGATGCAGGATCGATGCAGGTTCGATGTTGGTGCATCGACCGATGCGGTTGGTGCATCGATCGACACGGTTAGGGTTTTGGCTCGGTTCCGTGCATGCGTGAGAGCATCGATCGATACAGGATCGATGCACGATCGATGCAGGATCGATGCTAAGAGCATCGACCGATGCGGTTGATGGATCGATCGACACGGTTGGTTCATCGATCGACATGGTTGGTTTAAGGCTCGATTTAATTTTTGATTAAAATTAATTCGTCCTGGTTTAATAAACAGATTTAATAATTTTATTAAGTCTGGTTAAACCGGGACAAGAAATCCAATGTCGAAAGAATTATTGGATTTAGTGCCTAAACCAGGATTTTCTAATTTGATTTGGTTGGACCAAATAAATTGAGAAAATCCGGTTTAGAAAATAACCGGTTGACAATTGTGGTCATCGTAGTAATTAAAATTTGGTTAGACCAATTTTAATGAACCAGACCGGTTATGTCATTTAATTGGACAATTGGGTCATGTCTTGGACATGGACCAATTCTTGGGCCTCGGGCCAAGAAGTTAAAACAATTGGGCCAATTATTTGAGTCTTTCTTCAGATTAATTTAAAATTTATTTTATATAGAATATAAATCGATTTTAAATTAAAGTTTCCGATATTTTGAAATTAGAAAGTTTCTTAATTTATAGAAGTTTCTAGATTTGCATGATTCGGATTTTAAGAAATTTCTAAAGTTAGAAAGTTTCCGTTTTTAGAAAGTTTCCAATTTTAGAAAGTTTCCAAAAATAGTAGGTTTCCAAAAATGGAAAGTTTCCCGAAATAGTAATCTTCTATTTTGGGAATGAATTTTAAATAAACCTACGAACCTCAAATAATATCAAGCGTTGGATGTCTTGTCCATTCTATGTCAGCTGTCGAAGCCCATTCAATTGTATTCATGGCCTTACAGTGTGAGGGTGTCTGCTTTTGCGTGGATAAGACGGTTTGTGATTCATAAATGTCATTGGGAGTCCCAGACATTAATGATTACATGACTGTATAGTCTGGTTTTCTTGACTGGGCCATCGGGAGTCCCGGGCCTTGAGACATCAGAGTGGATTGGGCCTCGGGCCCAGATTCACAACCAAGAGTTATATCACGGATATAATTAGCCGATATAGGGCTTACCGATATAAGCTAAGGTTGGGTGATGGCCAGTGGCCCACTTTAATCTTAGTTATATGTGGATCTTGGAATCATTATATTCTATTGAGGGTAACTTATGTTATTGAATATAATGCGTGATTAATCATATTAAATTTAATACGAGATTAATCATATTGAACATATTAACTAAAATCCTTTTATCTTAATTTCAGTTATGATTAGCACAAACAATCAAAACACTTTCTCGATCCGGTCTGTCCTTAAGATGGACAAGCTGAACGGATCAAATTTCTTGACTTGGTCGCGGAACCTGAGGCTAGTCCTCAGACAGGAGAGAAAGGACTATGTCCTTGAGAGAGCTCTCCCCGTGAGGATCGGGTCCAATGCTTCTCATGCAGTATATGATGCTTGGAATAAGCATTATAATGATGCGGTAGATGTGCGTGGTCTGATATTGGCTACCATGGACTCAGACTTGCAGAAGCAATATGAGAACATGGAGTCGCCAATAGAGATGATCAGCAGCCTGAAATTGAAATTTCAGAAGCAGATAAGAGTGGAGAGATACCGGTTGGTTAAATCTCTCACTAGCTGCAAGCTACCAAATGATCATCCAGTGAGTCCTCATGTCAGTAAAATGATGGGTTACATTGATAACCTGAGGAAACTGGATTATCCAGTTAGCCAAGAATTGGCAACTGAGATCATTCTGCAGTCACTGCCGTCAAGCTATGATAAGTTCAGAAGGAACTATATCAAGAAAGGCTTAACGAAGACGCTGACTGAACTGCATAATATGCTCAAGACAGTTGAGCCAAACGTGAAGAGTACCCTGTACAATCTCATGAATGAGAAGGGTAGGTTTACTAAACCTAATGCTGACAAGGGTGAAGACAAAGTTGTCCAGATTTTGAATCATGGCAAGCGTGTGTCTTCTGAGCCCGAGTCAGATACCTCTTACGATGGTAAGTGCTGCTACTGTAAGGAGACAGGGCATTGGAAGAGAAATTGCATTAAATTCATGGAAGATGATGAGGAGTTAAAGTCGATGTATGCGACTGCTTCCTCAGGTATTCATGTTATTACTTCAAGTTCTACCTTAAAGGTATTGGATACTGGTTGTGGCACTGATATTTGTGATAATATGCAGAGCCCAAGCAACAGTAGAACGTTGAAGGAAGGGCAAGTGAAACTACATGTCTGGAAGGAGCTTGGGATGCTGCCTCAGCCGTAGGGTTTTTCACTCATAGATCCCTTTGAGGCTTGGTTTTATATTAAGTAATTGCTACAATGTACCTGCTTTAAGCAGAGTTGTCTTTCATTTTCTTGTAAGAATTTGAATGTTTTTCATTTTGATAAAAGACAAGTTTTGTTCTTTTGATCTTAATGAAATGTTAATTGTAGCACCCTATTCATGGAATGGGTTTTATATCTTAAACCAAAGTGTGCCTAAATGTAACATAAATACCGAATTGGTTTAAATCTGATGAATTAAACCTGATTTTTCTTGGCATAAAGTCTTGGTCACATAGAGTAAGTCGGATTCAGAAATCCCATAGTCACGGACTGTTGGGCTCATTTGATAAAATATCTTATGAGACTTGAATTCTGTTTACTAGACCAAAAGGTAAAGGGCCTATCTTAGCCGAGCTAGAGAAAGGCCCGAAGGCTTATTGGACCTGGAACATACTCATGTATGTGGCCCAATGAGCAGTAATGCCAGAGAAAATCTCCTGTACTTCATTGTCTCTACTGATTACTTCAGTGAGTGTGATTGTGTTCATTAGATGAGACACAAGTCGGAATTCTTTGACATGGTCGAAAGAGTTCCAGAATGAAGTATAGGATCTGAATGACAAAAGTGTTAAGACTCTGGATTAAATCACGAGTGAGAATACTTAAGTCATTGATTGTGTGATCATCTGAATGAGTGTGAAATCGTTTCACAGCTCATTTCTCTTGAAAACCTGAAGGTTTTTCTCTGAGAAAGAATCAGATCTTATTAGAAATGATTAAAGATGAGTCACACGAATCTTCCATGATATTATTTAAGAATAACGCTCTAAATTATCTAAGTTTACGCTGAAATAGTTCCACCAATATCAGTTGAAAGACACCACGTAAATGTGGATTGGAATCGATCCAAATTCGTCTTTACTGAGTATTTGTAGTTGTAATACTTCGCTGGTTGTCCGAAGGAAACCAAGGCTTGTTATTTTTACGTCCATTCTGTTTTCTAAGAAGGGAAGTTATTCTCCAAGAAGAACAGTGGGAGTAAAAGTATAACTCGAAGAAATTCGAGAAATACAGGAGGCTGCTCAACCTGTTGAGGGAGAGCAACGGATGGATTTACAGATTTCTGTAGAATCTACACCTGTGAAGCCTTGTCCGAAGGAAACCAAGGCTTGTTACTTTTACGTCCATTCTGTTTTCTAAGAAGGGAAGTTATTTTCCAAGAAGAACAGTGGGAGTAAAAGTATAACTCGAAGAAATTCGAGAAATACAGGAGGCTGCTTTACCTATTAAGGGAGAGCAGCAGAAGGATTTACAGATTTCTGTAGAATCTACACCTGTAGAGCCTGAAGTTCGCAGATATGAATGAATCAGTTACTAATCCGAGAGTGATTTCTCGTCATTAGTTGAACCTGATAATCATTGAAAGATCGCATGATCTGATGATCATTGAAAGCGACGAATCTGCGAAATTCAAAGAAGCGAAAGTGAGCCCGGACTCCGAAAAATTACATTTTATGTAAGTTAGCTTCATCGATCCATTCATGGATGGAAGCAAACATATCGGAGTTGGAACCTTCGTTCTGTTGAAGTAGTCAAGGTTTTGACTTGAACAGGAACGAAGCGGAACTGTGTGTTTACTAATAGATTAGTGGGAGCGATATTGCATTTCTCATATTGTATGTCGATGACATACTGATTCTCGGAAATGACGTCCCAATGCTGCAGTCTGTAAAGGACTGGCTTGGGAGTTGGTTCTAATGATTGACATGGGTAAAGCCACGTATGTTCTTGGAATTTGGATCTAAAGATAGAGATCCGAAAGAGCTGGTAAGACAAAGTCAGGATTCTTATCCCGACAAAGTCCTACACGTTTTCAGCATTCCAAGAAGGGTTTTATGCAAATGTCACATGGCATTACGTTAAGCAAGACACAGTGTCCTACGATAACTGCTGAGCTTAAATGCATGGATAAGATTCCATATGCGTCGGCAATTGGATCTATCATGTATGCCATGAAACGTACTTGTTTGATGTTGCTTCAATGTTAAGCAAGACAAGTAAAGACCAGTCAAATCCAGCAAAGAATCACTGGATTGCCGTAAAGAATGTCCTAAAGTATTTGAGGAATACTAAGGAAAAATTCTAGAGTTACGGAGAAAGTGAGGTGCTACGAGTCGGTAGAGTCTGAAAGGCAAGTTTCCAATAGACAAAGATGATTTCCGATCACAGTCCGGTTATATCTTGTGTCTATCTGGCGGTGCAAGGCACTGTTGCTGACTCAATGACTTAAGCTGAACATTTCGCAGCTTGGGAAGTGGCGAAAGAGGTTGTTTGGAAAGAAGAGTTCGTCACTGAACTTGATGTGATTTCCAGCATAGATGAGACTAGCTGCACATCAGAGGTCCAAACACCTTGAGGATAGGTATAACCTATTCCGTGAGATAAATGACAGAAATGTTAAGTAGATCAGCAAGTTTCAACGAATGAGAACGTTGCTAATCTATTAACGAAGCCACTCCTTAGGCCTAAGCACGAGTCGCGGACTGTTGCTGTAGGATAAGTGAAATTAAGATGTAGTCTTAATTTCAGTGGGAGTTATTAAAGGGCTTTATTTAGTTATTGGATATGTTCTTGAAATAACATTTAAGATGTTTATTGAAATTATTATTTCAAGATTATTTTAGCTGTGATGAAATAATCGTTCCAAAGTGATATAAACCATTTTATAGGTCATCGAAGTAAATGACTTGATCTTGAGTTATCAAAGTCATTTAGCTTGATCATGAGACCCTATATTTGATAAATGACTTATATCATTATGTCCCTAGTCGAAGGTTGTTGAAATTGGAACACCAACAACCGTGTGAGACTGGATTGGTACGTGACTTATGACAAAGTCTCAGTGTGTCATAGATGCGCGGCATCAAAGTCAGTACATAGGTGTATGTTGGGGAACATACGACCGGACAAGACCCGCTTATAAGAACTCTTCAGGATATTTATATCTGTGTCATAAGAGATTCTTACTACGACTATAGAGTATAGTCCTTAGACCTGAGTTCGCATGCATGTGACTGCACATGGACTGATGCACTTTGATCATTGTCTAACGATGTCGTTCTGCGATAGTTATAAGGACCTTGTTTGGGTACATTATGAAATGAGTAGTTTACAGTGATGGAACAAGACGGGATTTGTCCCTCCAATATAAATGGAGTGAATATCTCTAGGCCAATCGGAGATTTGAATACTGGAAAATGCATGGCCATGCTCAAACGGACTGTCCCGAGTCGTTTGGATTGTCAGTATCGAATCAGAGTCCGATGAACAAGATTAGGCTTTATAAGGATGACACCAATCTTGCCTTATGACTAATCGAGATATTGTGACAAAAGGATTATGAATACAGAGATTCCAGTACAAGTGGGAGATTGTTGGAATTGTGTCCAGTAATCTCGGTACTGTCTCTAGAAAGTAAGAGTATGTCAATGATCAGACATAAGTCATATAATACTGGGGGTCATGATGGCTTGCTAGAGTCCGCTCATGATCTATAAGTCTTGGACTTATTGCCTCTATTATATGATCCCATATGGGTCACACGCCTAAGCTAACAGGAAAATGTGTAGGAACGGTGTAGCAGAAGTACGGTAAAAGTGCTAGGCATTTACTGTACTTAGAGAGAATAATTGGGTTTGGCCACTGTGTGTCGATCGATACACAAGGAGTGTCGATCGACACAGTGCGCGAACGCCTCGGAGTTAATTGGCCTTTGGGCCAAATGGCCCAAAACGAACTGAACGAGTTATATAAACTTAAGACGAGTTCAGGTCGAAAACAAGCCCTAGCCGCGAGCCTCCTCTCTCTCTCTGCGCCGATTCCCTCCTGGTCTAGCAGCCTCTTCCTGCTCGGTGTGCGTGTGTGAACCTCTGGAGGAGTTATCTCTCGGTGGCTCTCTGATCTCTGACATACCATCCCTTTCCGCTGCACAAACAGGTATAAGGTGAGATCATCAATTGTTTCTACTCGAGAAGAACCTAGATCAGCATGTTTAGGATGATCTGAATCTGGAATTGAATCAGGATTCATCTAAACATTCCTTCAAAATTTCCTGTACTTCATTGTCTCTACTGATTACTTCAGTGAGTAAGACTGTGTTCATTTGATGAGACACAAGTCGGAATTCTTTGACATGGTCGAAAGAGTTCCAGAATGAGGTATAGAATCTGAGTGACAGAAGTATTAAGACTCTGGATTAGATCACGAGTGAGAATACTTGAGTCATATATGGTGTGATCATCTGAATGAGTGTGAAGTCGTTTCACAGCTCAATTCTCCTAAAAACCTTGAGGTATTTCTGTGAGAAAGAATCAGACCTTATTAGAAATGATTAAAGATGAGTCACACGAATCTTCCATGATATTCTTTAAGAAATATCTAAGTTTACGCTGAAATAGTTCCACCAATATCAGTTGAAAGACACCACGTAAATGTGGATTGGAATCGATCCAAATTCGTCTTTACTGAGTATTTGTAGTTGTGCTACTTCACTGGTTGTCCTAGGGAAACCAAGGCTTGTTACTTTTACGTCCATTCTGTTTTCTAAGAAGGGAAGTTACTTTCCAAGAAGAACAGTGGGAGTAAAAGTATAACTCGAATACAGGAGGCTGCTCAACCTGTTGAGGGAGAGCAACGGATGGATTTACAGATTTCTGTAGAATCTACACCTGTAGAGCCTGAAGTTCGCAGATATGAATGAATCAGTCACTAATCCGAGAGTGATTTCTCGTCATTAGTTGAACCTGATGATCATTGAAAGTTCGCATGATCTGATGATCATTGAAAGCGACGAATCTGCGAAATTCAAAGAAGCGAAAGTGAGCCCGGACTCCGAAAAAATTACATTTTGTGTAAGTTAGCTTCATCGATCCATTCATGGATGGAAGCAAACATATCGGAGTTGGAATCTTTGTTCTGTTGAAGTAGTCAAGGTTTTGACTTGAACAGGAACGAAGTGGAACTGTGTGTTTACTAAAAGATAAGTGGGAGCAATGTTGCATTTCTCATAGTGTATGTCGATGACATACTGATTCTCGGAAATAAAGTCCCAATGTTGCAGTCGGTAAAGGACTGGCTTGGGAGTTGGTTTTGTGGTTGACATGGGTAAAGCCACGTATGTTCTTGGATTTTGGATCTAAAGATAGAGATCCAAAAGAGCTGGTAGGACAAAGTCAGGATTATTAAATTGACAATGTCCTACACGTTTTCAGCACTCCAAGAAGGGTTTTATGCCAATGTCATATGGCAATACGTTAAGCAAGAAGCAGTGTCCTATGATATCTGCTGAGCTTAAATGCATGGATAGGATTCCATATGCGTCGGCAATTGGATCTATCATGTATGCCATGACACGTACTTGTTTTGATGTTGCTTTAATGTCAAGCAAGACAAGTAAAGACCAGTCAAATCCAGTAAAGAATCACTGGATTGCCGTAAAGAATATCCTAAAGTATTTTAGAAATACTAAGGATAAGTTCTTGATTTACGGAGAAAGTAAGGTGCTACAAGTCAATAGAGTCTAAAAGGCAAGTTTCCAATAGACAAAGATAATTCCCGGTCACAGTCCGGCTATATCTTGTGTCTGAATGGCGGTGCAAGGCACTGTTGCTGACTCCATGACTTAAGCTGAACATTTCGCGGCTTGTAAAGCGGCGAAAGAGGTTGTTTGGAAAGAAGAGTTCATCACTGAACTTGATGTGATTCCCAGCGTAGATGAGACTAGCTGCACATCAGAGGTCCAAACACCTTAAGGGTAGGCATGACCTATTCCGTGAGATAAATGACAGAGGTGTTAAGTAGATAAGCAAGTTTCATCGAATGAGAACGTTGCTAATCTATTAACGAAGCCACTCCTTATGCCTAAGCACGAGTCGCGGACTGTAGCTGTAGGATGAGTGAAATTAAGATGTAGTCTTAATTTCAGTGGGAGTTTGTAAAGGGCTTTACTTAGTTGTTTTGAAAGGTTCATGTAAACATAATATTTTATGTTTATGAAATCTATGATTTCTGGATTATTTTAACTGTGATATAAATAATCGTTCCAAAATGATTCATGTCATTATATATGGGCCATCGAAGTACATGAGTAAGACTTGATCCTGAAACCCCATATTTAACGAAATGACATAAATCATAGTGTCCATAGTCGAAGGTTGTTGAAATTGGAACACCAACAACCACTTGAGATTAGATTGTGTTGAGACTTATGACCAAGTTTCGAGGGGTCATAGATGCGCGGCATCAAAGTCGACACATAGGTATATGTAGGGGAGCATATGACCGGACATGGCCCGCTGATGAGAACTCTACAAGATATTAATATCTGTGTCATGAGAGGTTCTCATATACGACTATAGAGTATAGTCCTTAGACCTGAGTTCGCATGCATGTGGCTGCACATGAAGTGATGCGCTTTGATCATTGTCTAACGCTGTTTCGTAACTGGGAGCTATACGGACCTTGGTTGGGTGTATTATGAATTGTGTAGTTCATAGTGATGGAACAAGATGGGATTTGTCCCTGCCGTTTAACGGAGGTAATATCTCTAGGCCAATCGGAGACTTGATAGCTGGTAAGAGAGTGGCCACTCCCAAACGGACTTGCCCAAGTCGTTTGCATTGTCAGTATCAAATCTGGTCCGATGAACATGGTTTGGCTATATAAGGATGACACGCATCTTGCCTTATGCCAGATCGAGATATTAAGACAAAAGGACTAGGGAATGTAGGATTCCAGTACAAGTGGGAGATTGTTGGGAATGTCCTGAAATCTACTGTACTATCTCTAGAAAGTATGATAAATGTCGAGATCAGACATAAGTCATAAATATTGGGTGATCATGATGGCTTGCTAGAGTCCGCTCTTGATCTATAAGTTTAGGACTTATTACCAGTATTGTATGATCCCAAAGGGTCACACACCATAGCTAACGGGAAAGTTAAGATGGAATTAATACGGTAAGATGCAAGGCATTTACTGTATTTGCACAGAGATTTGGGCCAGACAACAAATAGGCTTTTGTCTGATTTATGTCTTGGGCCCAAAAGCTTAATGAGCCATTAGTCTAATGACTTGGGCCATTAATGAGAGACAAAATCACAATGGGCCATTAGGATAATTCCTTGGGCCCATGAAGGATTAAAAGATTGCAACTTAGAGTTGCAACCCTAATCCCACACGATTTGGAAGAGGCAGCCGCGGCTCATCTCTCTCTCTCTAGTCTCTCTCTTTGTTGTTCTTCCATCTCGGTCTAGAAGCCATCCCTCGCTTGTAAGAGTGTGGATACCAAGGAGGAACAGGTAATCGTCTGTTCTGTTGATCTCGTCATTACCATTATTCCGCTGCAAAAGGTAATGTCCAGGTTTGTTTATTTGATTCATTTACAAGAACCTAGATCTGTTTAAGATTATGCGTTAGGTTGCAATTTTAGAATTGAACCATGGAAAAACACATAATCCTTCAATTCCATCTCGGAATTAAGGCACAAACCCTAATTTCCTAAATTCTCACCGTGTTCATTAATCCCTCTTTTAGAATCCCCTTAAGATAAAAACCTAAAACTCTTGCTATCTTTGGATAGACCGAGTTAAGAATCCACAATATTGAAACAACACAACTCAAAATATATTAATTGATTTAAATTTCTATTAAATTTTGATTTAGTTTTAAACATATTTAGTTATAAATATAGCCAGCTCTTTAAAAAAATACTTTCGACATGTCGTAAGAGTGGGTACGGGTCAACCACCTAGCCGCCTTTTAGATTGATGTTTATACACTAAATATATATTCTTCCATAACGAAATATAATAATATGTTAATTTGTTTTTTCAATTCCGCATTAACATATTTTGCGTCGTAAAATCCGTAAAAGAATCCTTGAAATATAATATACCTAATCCCCTTTCAATTATTCTCCTCGGCACAAACTCATTCTTATTATGATTCATATATTGATCATTGGAAGGATTCTTTGAAGACTTGAGTATTATGTTTGAGAGTATCAATATATTCTCGAATATATAATGTTCAATTATATAAGTTCAGGAGTTTATGAAATTATATGATTTTCTTTATCAGATTCGGAACAACCACTTTTCATTATATATTTTGCGTCGTCAAATCCGTAACAAAATCCTTATATTAAGATCAAACTATTCCCCTTTCAATTATTCTCCTCGACACAATCTCATTCTTATTATGATTCGAATATTCATCATTGGCAGGATTCTTTGAAGACTTAAGTATTTTATTGGATAATATCAATATATTCTCCAATATATAATGAAAAGAGGTGGTCCCGAATCTGATAAAGAAAATCATATAAGTTCATTATGAACTTATATAATTTCAAATGTAAATATTTTTCTGAACTTAGTTGGTTTATCGTGATTGTAATCATTTTTCTAATATTGACAAGGCTTAGTAACCTTTCAAAGACAAATTCATTTGGGCTAAGATTAAAAATATATATTTATATATATATATATATCATTAGCGGTTAAGGCTCAAAGATATCAGCTAAACCAAGAGTTATATCTTTTAATCTTTACACCTATTACTCATACTTAAATAAACTATAAATATTATTTCTCTAGATGATTCATATTCTACAGTTTACCGGAAAAAGAATTTGCTTTCTAGATTTTTCTGCGAAAAATCAGCGAAATAAACCATGTCTCTACAACTTTTCCGAAGAATTTCTCGGATCAAAAACCATGTCCCATCTCTTTCGGATCAAAAAGTTTTTCTCTTGTGTGTATGGATGTGTTGCTTCCGTTGGAAATCCTAAAATTTCAATGATTTTAGTCGATGAAGAGGTAATATCTCTTTTCATTTTGGTTTGTTGTCTTTTTTATTCTTGCATGTTTTATTGAGCGAATAATTGTTTGGATTTAGGGTATCAAGATAGAGGCGGTAAATGCCTTTGGTGTTGATAAATTCTATTGGTCAACTTGGTTTGAGGGTCGTTGGTTTTAACTTACAAATGCTCAAGTAGTTCTATCACCACAATATATTTCCTTGACTCCTCACAACTTCAAGTTGGTTTTCACATCATAGACATATTTCTGTGTGACTTACCATAGTATTTAAGATGTTCGTGTTATTGTTTGCACAACTATTATTATATATTAGATTGGAGGGTTTATGATTCCTTATCCTAAAGGTAACTTAAAACGAATATTTGCTTTTGTGGTTAGGATTATTAAAATCATGTTATTTGCATGTGTTGTCTAATTGATATTTTTCACTTTATAGATGTCATTTGTGTTGTAACCCATGTCGGAAATCTCCAACACTATTAGACAGGGGCAAAGTTGCAGTCTACCATTCGCGACATAAAGTAAGTTGATCTTAATCTATATTTTGATGAGTTGTTTTGTTGTTTGTCTTTAATAATAGTTAGCAATTTTTTTTTTTTTACTAGCCTTCGGAGTCTTCAATGTTTATTGATTGGGAAAGATGGTGAGGAATTAATAAAAAGGTTTTGGAATGATGGGGATAAACATGTTTTGTGATTTTAAGATGCTTCTTCATAAGACGAGAATCGGGTAAGCATTGAATATTTTGTGTTTAATTAAATGAAATTATTGTATTGTGTATTAAATATTTATGTTTAGGATTGATTCGTAATGCAATTTTTTCATTGTATTCAATGTTTATGAAGTTTGTTTTTGGTTGTATTAACTTAGGTTTTACTTAGCTTAAAAGAGAATAAGAGCTTTCAACGATTGTCTATAAACAAACTGAGAATCATGATTTTGTTCGGTTCCTCAACACGTTGTGGTCATAATTGATGTTGTTTATGATACATTATAAGATGCATGGTTTGCCCTTGAAGAAATTGAAGTTCCCTGATTTATTTTCACTTATTTAACATCTATTTAGGTGTTTATTTTCAATACTTGTGGTGTTTATTTTCACTTATGTTATATTTTATTGTTTCTCGATATTTGTTTATTATTCTTATTTTCATTTTTTTATAAAATCACGCTTCAATTAAAATTTGTACGGTTTTTAATATTCATATATGTTTTTTCCTAAATAAAGTGAAACAGTACACGACAAATCATTCATCCCGCACAAGGTGCGGGAGAGTCATCTAGTTATCATTATTTTGTTAACATGGTAATTTAATGTCAACTCAGTTAACACACAATTATCATATAAGAAAGATACTTTTGTAATTGTGATGAAAAGATAAGGGTATAATAGATTTTGTGGTGGTTAATAATGTAGGTGAATAGTGAGTTAGGTGAGAGATTTAATTATGGAAGTATCTATTGCTATGAAATCACATTACCCTATTCAATATACAAGCATTTTGGGAGGAAAAAAGTTAGAAACAAACGTTTTGGAGATATGATAACTTTCTGGCACCAGATGTTTTACATCATATAGAAATCTTTTCACGGTTAGCTCTTGCTCCAATTTGGACACAAAGATATATGAGGATGTTATCTTTCATCCAGCAGTTAGATGTGAAGACAGGCTTAAAATACTGAAGAATGGTTGATCTAGCATCAGAAGGAAATAAGCAGAGGAGATGATCAACCTGACTTGGTTGGAACATCAGGTCGATCACTATTGGGAATTTTCAAGAAGACTGCGACCGCCCTTTTGACATATGAACAAACTATTCGATCGAACATGGGTAATGATTGATCGAACACTTTTTGACAGAAAAAAAATTCTAATTCTCAGCAAATTTTTTTCAATTATTTAGTGATTCTCCTTAGCCACCTCATATAATCTAAATAAGAGGATGAGTCATGAAATTAGAGAAAGTTTCACCAGCCACCATGAAAGTTTCTTGTTTTCATAGTTTTTCTTTGTTTTATAAGGTAGAAAAAGATCATAATATATATCCTCTCCAAATAGAGAACCTTTTTATGAACCCTCTTGTTTATCTATTCATGATACTGATTTTAACTTAAGTTGTCTTTGCTATGGTTTCATTCATCATGTCTGAGTAGTGAATTGTTAAGTTAAGGGTTACTTCAAAGATAATTCATGGCTTGATAAAATGATTTTTAGAATTAAGATTCAATTATGTTCTTCATCTTAATTTATGTTTACGGAAAAACCTATAGTAGATATCTAGAGAATAATTGGATTTATGTTTGCTTAAACATCACTTGATTAATAGATTGAAACTAGTTTATGTGAGCTTACCATTTTAACCAACGAGAGTTAAGTTAACGAGTTAAGTGAACATATTGAATCTGATTCTTACTACATTTGTCTAGGAGAGTATGATGATTAAATCTCAATGATTTGAGTTAGGAATTACAATTGAGTTAATCGTACTATATTATAGAGCCTGGATAAATTAATGAAAAAAGTTTTCCTAATATCCAAGGCTTAATTATTTGATTTTATCATGTTCATATTTCACATTACAAAACAAACCCCGTACTTCATTACATTAATTATTAATCTCACAGAATTGAAGTGTGCATTTAGTCTATATAGATGTAATACCTAAATACAACAACCGATTATTGTGCATTTGCAGTTTGATTGCTGAATTTATTTTGGATAAAACCTAAGAGTGAGACATTATATTCCATCATATATCATCCAATAAAAGGATGCCACAGAGACATATGCATCAGCTTATTTTCACCCAATCCACAAAACTATGAATACACACAAGGGCTGATATAGAAAGAACCCACTATGCCGCGTCACCACTAAATAATCATGAATCTAAGTACAAGAAATCTTCCAAGTCGTCATTCGGTTTCCAACCCACAATCACATGATAAATTGATATGGAAAAACAATAAAAGAAAACCATATTATGGGGAAAAGCTATGAAAGAATTTTACATATAAATATTTCTCAAAGATCAAAAGAATAGAGGATGATTCATAAAGAGAGAATTGATTCATAACACCCATAATAATTCTCAATACCCGTCCTAAACTAGTAAAACAGAATGTATGGCTAAAATCATAAGGGTCAGAAAGGAAGAGATTCAACTTCGTTTTTTTTAAAGAACAACCTATGAATTCAAGTTAGTACTATACAACATATAGGATCTTCGATCTCAGGAAAAAATTCCTCATTCAACCACCACCTACCTTCTGATAACAATTCTTCACATACATCTCTAATTTGAGTATTAGACAATTTTCGGGGGATGTGAACACTTTTTCTCTTCCCCAAAATCTTGTGGGATTACTTAAATACAAAATTTATTTCTTTCTCTTAAAAGTGTCCCTTCTCGTGAGACAACCTGACCTCTTTCGCTGCCGTCTACCGGCGTCCTTCCGGAAGACGGAAACCAGACTCAGTCCCCTCTAAAGCAGGCCCTCCTTTCTTCATGGGAAAGACAAATCCCCAGCCAATAAATCCTCACAAAATCCAAACCCTCTCTTCCCAAATCAAAACCCTTACCCCCTAAATCAAAAACTTCGCCACCAGTTTCCTAGGTCAATGACCAATCCGAGCTTCCGTCCCCAGCTGAAAACCTCTCAATAGAAAAAAAAATTGTCTCCCAAGCTTCAACTGAGGTTCTAGACTTGGCCATTCCCGCAACAGTACCTTCAGATCAAAATCTGAAGCTACCTGCCTCAAATTCACCCATGGATCCGTCTTCAAACTAGATTCAATATGCCTCCGCCTAGCTGCCAAAAGCCACAGACCTAGCATCCTTTTCCACTTTGTCATCTTTTACCACCACTAATGTGCCAGCGCCGTCTTCCGTTGGCCCAGCCAAAGTAGTCGTTGCAAACAAGAACTCGTGCCATGATATCGCACGAGGCTCTGGGAAACATCTATCAAAGAAAGGCCACGCCTTCACTTTACCTTCAGAGAGCCATGTATCAAGATTCCAAATGAAGTTATTGAGAAGAACAAAGCTTTTTGGGACTTTTTCTTGTGGGGCAACTTTATTCAGATCCTCCTTCGCAGGGGACCTTGCATAACATTGTAAATGGTATTTGTTCACGGTACTATCATGACATTACGGTGACTAAGATGGAAGGAAATTCTTTCATGTCCTGAATTCCCAATTCGTCAACAAGAAACCTAGTCGTGCACCAAAGGTTATTGCAGATTGAGGGACAAACCATGTTCGTTTCCAAATGGGAACCTGGAATTGTTCCAGATAAACCTGAGCTCACAACAACCCTTATATGACTTGAGTTACATGACGTCGCTCTGCAATTCTTCAATGACGATGGGTTAGAAATTATTGTGGGTCTCGTCGGTGAGCCTAAGTTTATGCATCCCTAACAGCTAACAAGACAAACCTCGAGGTGCAAAAGTCTTCACTTTCATTGATCCGAGAATCCCATTACGTGAGGTCATTATTGTTCAATTCGAGTAAGGCGACATAAGACGGTTTCGTGTCTCCAGCCCTTGTATGCCCCCCCCCTCCCCCATTTTCGCCCACTGCAAAGAAATAGGACACTCAATCAATTGCTGCAAAGCTGCTCCCATAACGTGCACAGCCTGCAAATCGACCGTTCATCCGACTTCTGATTGTCCGCGTCGTGAGCGTAAAGAAAATGGCAAAGCTCCGCAGACAAAAGCTTGGGTTGCTGTGATATACCATGGATTTTAGGGATTTTAACCATGGTATATGTGTCATTTATCGAGTCTTTTACTATGTTTTAGAGTCTTTTCAGGTATTTATTAGGTACAAGCACATTTGGAGCATATTTGGTGATTATGGCACTTTCTGGAGCTGATTGGAGAATTTGGCCGAGAGATCAAGTTCACTGTTGATATTTCCGAGCTGCATCGATCGTCACACTTATGGCAACGATCGTTGCACCAGCGAGATGGGCCAAACGACGGTTTAATAAAGAATGAAGAAATTGCAGTTTTGCCCAGAAGTTTCTGATATTTACAAAGAAGCCCCAATTCGTGTTTTAGGTTATAAATAGAGTTTTTAAGCCATTGTTTAGGCTACGCTTTCATTAAGTCTTATTTTATTTTCAGAGAGCCTTAGGGGCTGATTTTGCTCTCGAAAGAGAGAGGATTTCGAACCCCTGTTGATTATTCTGTTTTATGATATTTGGTTTTCTACTTATGATGTTTTCTGTCTCGATGAACATGTCTGAGTAGATTACCTGTTAGGTTGAAGGATTCTCATTAGGGATTTCAGAGAATTATAGTTTAAATCAATCTGTAGAGATTTATATCTGCTAGTTCTTTATCTAAGTTGTTCTTAATGCTTAATCTGAAGTAGCTAATCAGAGTTATGATGTTAGGTTGATTAATTCAGCGGAAGTTGGTTAATTTAACTAGAAAGAACTTAGATAAGCAATTAAACTGTTCGCAAACGGAAGTTTGGTTCAGGTTAATTGTGAACATATCAAACTTGGAATTAATGCTAGTTTAATCTGTTAGTTCTCGCAAACGAAAGTTTGGTTTGCTGCACTTAGACTTAGAGAATTATCGCAAAGGAATTTGGTTAATTCTATATCAGTGTTTGAGTTCTAGAATAGTTATTGATTGGATCCTGATTGATTGATTGCTTGCGTTCCTGATTTCCTGAGAACTCCTGATACCTAACGCTTTGCCCTCTTGCTTACAAACTCACTTGATTCGCTTTGATATTTCGTTTACTGCTTCCACATCTGCTTCGCTTAAATTAATCCGAATTACTAATAATCTATTGTGTGACTGAGAGTCCTCGTGGGATTCGATACCTTATATACTACGATTGCATTAACTGTGCACTTGCAGTAGAATAGGGAAAACTATACACCTATCAAGTTTTTGGCGCCGTTGCCGGGGATTCTTTGAGTTCACCGATAGATTTAGTACTAGGATTTAGACTAAGCATTCTTTTTAATTTTCTTGTTTACTCACGTTTTTGATTTTTGGGATTGCAGGGATTCGCACTGCATCGATCGTTGCTCTCCTTGCAACGATCGACACTAGGCGATAATAAGCGATGCTAAGATCTGAGACGTTCGGTAGGTTCCGCGCCATGGAACCTTTGATTTTAATTCAAGGTGAAAACGGCGTTTTACGAGACCAAGAGGGTCACATATGCAACGCAAAAGGTCAGAAGATAGATGGGGAAGGAAACCCCATCTTACCAGATTACCATGTATTGGTTGGGCAAGTAGCTGAAATGCAACATAAGATAGATGACATCCACGACATCTTACTTAGGGAGAGACAGTTCCGAGCAGAGGCAAACACTGATAAGTTTGCAGAGGTACGCTACATGGCTGGAGCCGACTCTTATAGACATACCTTGGAACATCAGCAAAGACAGAGTTCTAGGCACGCTCTAGGATCAGGAGACCGTAATTATACTTCCAATCTGGCATCTCCTACACAAAGGAGCAAACTGGAGATGATGTTAGAGCAAACAATTGAAAGGCAACAGCAGAACTCAACTTCTTTCAGCTCGAAGCTAGAGAACCTGTACACTAATTTGAATGAGAAATTTGAATCCTTGAGCACTCGTGTAAAGCAGCTGGACACACAGATGGATCAAATTCCAAGTTCTACCCCAACAAAGGATTCTCATGAAGCTCCTGACAACAACATCCTCACTCAGGATCATGCACAAATGGATCATGGATCATGTCTAGCAGTTAAAGCTGTGGAATTTGTGGAAGGCAGAGGGGGATTTGATGTTGAATTACCAGAGCTCGAAAGCTTCGATGCACCTGACTCAGCAGAGATTGACATGGATCTTTTGACTTGGATAGCCCAGATTGAAGCAGGACCAAGCCAAGAAGAGAAATTTGAGTCTGAGACGGCTGGAATGGACCAAGAAACAGATAAACCCGAGACTACAGTTGAAACCCGAGTTGAGATGACAGCATCGATCGTTGCATCACACGCACCGATCGTTGCATCCCGAAAGGAACCAGTTTCACCCAAATCTCGAGAACCTGCTAAGGAAGGAACCTACAAACCTCCGTTGCCATTCCCAAAAGCTCCCGTTAAAACTAAAGATGTAGCTCAGTGCACATTGGTGGTTGACAAGAAGATGGTGGTTCCACAAGAGCCCATTCTAGCATCTTCAAGGCCTAAAACTACTCATAAGCAGAAAGCTCCGAACATCAAGTCTTTGCCAAAGGTAAAGCATAAAACCTCTAAGTTTAAGCCTCCTGACTCCACTGTTTTGAATAAAGGAAAGAGCGTTAAAACACCCAAATGTCAATCTCACCCTACATTCCTCCCGACGTTCCTTGGACGACATCATGCTGCTACCGCTTACACACCACCATGGATGATAAGGCATTCACAGAGACACTCAAAGTCTCTGTTGAAACCTCCATGAGTCTGACCCCTTTCCAAAAGTCAAGCTAATGACTTAAAAACAAGCGCTGAGTGGGAGGCAACCCACTGTTAGGTTTAACTATTTTTCTTTTTCATTTTTTGTGTTTTTCTTAGGATTTCACGTTTTTATTTGTCTTTACTAAGTTTTTCAGATACAGAACCAAGTCTGGAGAGGAGTAACGATCGTTGCTCACATGTGCAACGGTCGTTGCAATTGGTCTTAATCGAAAATTAAGGTACATGTCGCTAAACCGGAATCGATTAGATTCAACCAGCATCGATCGCTGCTGCCCTGCAACGATCGTTGCAGCCACGACCAGGTAAGTTACCTTAAACCCTATTTTCTCTTTTTCTTCTCAAAACCCCTTTGGTCGACACTCCGAGCCTCTACCCGAAAAACACCATTTCTCCGTCAAATTTCCTGTTTTCAAGTTCTATTTCACTCGTTTTTAACCGACCAATCCATTTCCTTTAGCCATATCTCAAGAAATCAAGGTAATGTTCTTCAATTTTCAAGCTTTCAGATTGGATTTTTAGGGGTTCTAGATTGTTAGATTTTTGAGCCGAAATTGATCAATGCATGCCCAAATAGGTATGATTTAGGTTGCTAGATGATATATTGTTGCCGACTGTGTGATTGATTGCATGATTTGGAACGAAATTTGTCGACTGTTGATTGCGGCCAGAATCGCCCTGCAACGATCGCTGCCTTTGATGCAACGGTCGTTACTCGACGATTCTGGGGAAATGTTCGATTACACGGAATCGCCCTGCAACGATCGCTACCTTAGTGCAACGGTCGTTGCACGACGATTCAACAGAGAGTTGCCGAGACTAATTTGTTCAAATTTTCTGTTTTGCAGATGGCAACCCGGAATCAACCCCGCAAGAAACGAGCACAAGCTGCAAGCGCCTCACGACAATACATTCCGCCACCGGAATGGTTACACAGGGAATCAGATCCTCCACAGCCGTATCATTTGGTTCATGCGACCATAGGACAGCCATGGCCAAGGCCAGAGAAAGTTTTGATTGAGTCTGATCGCATCTGGAGCGGTTCTATTAAGGGGATACTAAAATCGGATGACTTCACAGAAAGGCCGCTACACGAGTACTGGGATGAATACGACACTCTGTTGTATAATGGTTGGTGTGGTATGGAGATAGCACCTACCAAGTTCGCTGATTACTCAACCTGCAAGAGTCTCGGAATGGACAAGAAGGTGATGGAGCTGTGCAGAGGTATTGGTCTGGGGACAATGCCAATGCAGCCTTACGATTTGTACCCAGAGCTTGTGAGGCAGTTGCTTGCCACGTGCAGGGTTGTATACCCAAACCCAGAGAGCAGGAATGCCCAAGGAGGCACCTTCACTTTCATGTGTCTCGGAGCAAGGTATCGAGTGCCCCTTCTCGATATCTGTAGGATCTACGGGTTCAGCACCACGCAGCCACGCACCGATTTATCCCTTCCGTGGGAACCACCAGAGGCTCATGATTTCTGGGAGTACATTGGAGGTGGACGATATCACTCACGGCTTACACCAGTGATTCAGGTTAGGCATCCGGTTCTCAGGTATGTCTTGCGTATCTTGGGACGCACTTTATTGTGCAAGCATGAGGCGAACAAGATGCGCAAGACCGAGATGGAGATTTTATTTAGGGGGCTGAGGGAGCAGTTCAGGGGTACTGATGTGAGGAACCCGGCTGAGAAGGTAAACCTAGGAGCTGTATTTGCCCATCACCTTTGCGAGCTGCAGAAGAAGCCTTATGAAGGCGCGCGCAAGGAGACAGTAGGGAGTCTTCTCACTCCTATTTTCAGACACTGCAGGATCCCTATGGGGGGTATAGAGTGCGTTACTGAGCGCGAGTTCCTGGATCTCAGTCACTTGCAGAGTGCTACGTGGCTGAAGGAAGGGCGAGTGTGGGTGTACTACGACCCTGAGGATACACAGTATGGCATCGATCTTCCTGCTGCCAGGTACACTCGGATCGATACCATTGATGATTTGAGCTTCCACCCTTCCGCTAGAGATCGATGTGCAGTACCTACTATGGCTCATCCGCTGGGAGAGCCTTCTGCGAGAGCTTCGTCCTCCTCTGCGCCAGCGCCTGCCCCAGTCGACGATGTAGGACCTTTTCCCGAGCCTACGATGCCTTACGGTGCATATTCTGATGCCGAGTGGAGAGAGAGATCCGATAGCATGTTTCGAGTTGTTTGGAACTTCATGCGCAGCTGCAGGAGGCCACCACAGGTCCATCAGCCCGTACACGTTTCTCGACGCAGACATCGATCCCCGACTCCTCCTTCCCCGACTGATACTGATCCCGCAGCTGAGGCAGCCGATGACGATGCACGGTATGGTGGGATAGATGATGTGAGCGAGTGAGAGTGATCCCCATGTTCAGACTTTCGGTTCTGTATTCTGACTTTTTATCTTTTCTTGCACTTTTGTTTTTCGTTTATTTTTAGGATTTGCTATGTTTGGATGGTTATGCTTGATCAGACATATTTGTTATTTCGATTTTACTCTGTTTCTAGTGTTTTCAGCTTGCAGGATTGAAAATTGACATAAACCGACGGACTAACCTGCTAACTTGCTGACTGATCCGATATGCGCATTGCAACGATCGTTGCTGCTTTGAGCAACGATCGACACTCAACGAAAAATCGCCAAGCAACGGTCGATGCACTTAGTGCAACGATCGATGCATGAGCGACAGAGGTAAAAACCCGACAGAACTAAAACATCCATTAATAATCTTTCTTTCTTTTTACCAATCCTTCGCTTGACACTACTGGGGACAGTGTGTTTTAAGTGTGGGGGAGGTGCTACTGACTTATATCTTTCTGTTTTCTTAAGAGTCAGTCTGTTTTTCAAAATTTTTGTTTTATTGAGTCAAAACTGTTTAAGTAAGAAACTATGATTTTCTGAGGAGATTTACAAGACTTGCAGGAACTTAAGTAACCATTGGGATGAAGTTGCAGGATTTATCTCTGACTATTAGAAAACCCAGACACAGATCAACCTACTGGGAACACCCATATCGCTTCAGGTATCAGAGGATCCTTTACTGACTTCACCTTAATACTGACTTAGATTTTCTCACCTAAGGGCTTGGTATACTTTATGTCGGATTCCCTGTTAGTTCTGACACAGCCTGTAAACCTGTCCTATTTAGTCCCCTTCTCCCCTTCTATAAAGTAAAAAAAAAAAAAAAAAAAAAAAAAAAAAAAAAGATAATAAACTGAGGATGAGTTAGTAACTCCGAAGTGGTCATGAGAATGGTAGCAAACACTATTTTCTCTCATGTGATCCATGGAATGTGTCCAAAGTACACCCCATAACGGGAAGAACACTGATAAAAAAAATAAAATGATACCCAGTGGGGAAAAATCAGTTGTTAAAGAAGGGAAAGAGAAGAAAGGGACTAGAGAAAGATAGTATGGTGGTCTAGAGCTGATTAGGTAAGAATCCATGTGCCTTTAGATCGATACTCCTTAGGTGAGACCGCACTTAAATACTTGCAGAAGTCAGTAGGGAGAATTTGAATGCTTGAATGTGATTGTGGAGTTTACCTAGGACAGTTGCTAAGTGTGGGGGAAGTACATGTTGGTCTTGATATCCTGTGATTGATTCTTTCAGTGGTTTACTAAGGGGAATCTGAGTATTGTAGCTTCTAGGATGAAATGAGTTTCTGAAGAGTTTTCAAACCTCTTGACTACATTTAGTTCTTTGTCTTGCTTGAGGGCAAGCAAGAGCTAAGTGTGGGGGAGTTGATATACCATGGATTTTAGGGATTTTAACCATGGTATATGTGTCATTTATCGAGTCTTTTACTATGTTTTAGAGTCTTTTCAGGTATTTATTAGGTACAAGCACATTTGGAGCATATTTGGTGATTATGGCACTTTCTGGAGCTGATTGGAGAATTTGGCCGAGAGATCAAGTTCACTGTTGATATTTCCGAGCTGCATCGATCGTCACACTTATGGCAACGATCGTTGCACCAGCGAGATGGGCCAAACGACGGTTTAATAAAGAATGAAGAAATTGCAGTTTTGCCCAGAAGTTTCTGATATTTACAAAGAAGCCCCAATTCGTGTTTTAGGTTATAAATAGAGTTTTTAAGCCATTGTTTAGGCTACGCTTTCATTAAGTCTTATTTTATTTTCAGAGAGCCTTAGGGGCTGATTTTGCTCTCGAAAGAGAGAGGATTTCGAACCCCTGTTGATTATTCTGTTTTATGATATTTGGTTTTCTACTTATGATGTTTTCTGTCTCGATGAACATGTCTGAGTAGATTACCTGTTAGGTTGAAGGATTCTCATTAGGGATTTCAGAGAATTATAGTTTAAATCAATCTGTAGAGATTTATATCTGCTAGTTCTTTATCTAAGTTGTTCTTAATGCTTAATCTGAAGTAGCTAATCAGAGTTATGATGTTAGGTTGATTAATTCAGCGGAAGTTGGTTAATTTAACTAGAAAGAACTTAGATAAGCAATTAAACTGTTCGCAAACGGAAGTTTGGTTCAGGTTAATTGTGAACATATCAAACTTGGAATTAATGCTAGTTTAATCTGTTAGTTCTCGCAAACGAAAGTTTGGTTTGCTGCACTTAGACTTAGAGAATTATCGCAAAGGAATTTGGTTAATTCTATATCAGTGTTTGAGTTCTAGAATAGTTATTGATTGGATCCTGATTGATTGATTGCTTGCGTTCCTGATTTCCTGAGAACTCCTGATACCTAACGCTTTGCCCTCTTGCTTACAAACTCACTTGATTCGCTTTGATATTTCGTTTACTGCTTCCACATCTGCTTCGCTTAATTTAATCCGAATTACTAATAATCTATTGTGTGACTGAGAGTCCTCGTGGGATTCGATACCTTATATACTACGATTGCATTAACTGTGCACTTGCAGTAGAATAGGGAAAACTATACACCTATCATGCTGCAACAAGAGATAAAAACTGAAAAAATCCTCAGGTCTTAGCTCCTTCTCTCGGGGGAAAGACAGACACTACACCCTTAAGAGCCATTTCTCTATTGTTGCCTAAGGAATGTAGTCGCACCGCTCTGGATATCTCAGGTAACTCTGATGGTCAGAGAGTATCCTCAGTCGCCATCTCATCTTTTTCAGAACCAGAGGAAGACTCATCTGACGTCCCTTCCTCAGATTTTGAAGACGTGGCTAAGGGCATTACTCTTGATCGAGGTTTCACTCTTGTTAGCTCTAAAAATGAACGGAAAGGAATATGAGGTAAGAGCCCCAAACTTAAATAATTACGTGTATAAACCTCTTTTGCTGGAACGTCCGCGGCTTCAGCGTCTTTAATCACCAGAGAGAGGATTTAAAAATGGATAAAGGTCAATAATCCTATTTTTGGCGGAATCATCGAGAACCATGTAAAGTTTTCAAAGAATTACAAGTTTCTTAGTAGTCTTCTTCCTATATGGTCTCATGATAACAACTACAGTGTTCCACCCTTGGGAAAGATTTGGATTGTCTGGCACCCAAGCGTTAAGGTTACGGTTTTCTCTAAATCTCTATAAATGATCTCTTGCGAAGTCGTTCTACCTGGTTCTTCCGAACACTTTGTGGTATCCACTGTTTACGCGTTGAATGATGATTAAGATAGAGGTGCCTTATGGCTGGAATTTTTGGATCTTTCAACCAGTAATAGGGATGCCAACAGACAGGCTGGTATTTGGCAGCTTTAATCATACAATCTCTCCATCCGAGCACTAAAATCCGACTTCCATGAATGTTGATCGTGGTATGCATGATCTTAGGGAATGTCTTCGTGCTGCGTAGCTCTCTGACTTAACCTTCTGAGGGACCACTTTCACCTGGTGGAAAAAGCAGAAACTTACCCCGGTTTCAAAGAAGTTGGATCGTATTTTGGTGAATGATCAATGGACAACCAAGTTCGGATCATCTTATGGTTTGTTTGGGAGACTGATTTTTCTGATCATGTTTCTTGCGGTGTGAAGCTGTCTCTCCAATCGTAGAGATGTAAGAAGCCCTTTTAAGTTCTACAATCTCTTTCTTAAGAACGAGGACTTCGTGCATCACCTTTGGGTTGAATGGTGCTCGATAAATGTTGTGGGTTCTGCTATGTACCGTCTCTCCAGAAATCTGAAGATACTTAAAAAATGGATTCACACATTCAGCAATGATAACTACTCAAACATTGAAAAGGGGCCAAAGAAACTCACGAAGATCTTTTGTAACTTCAAAGGAAAATTCTCTCATGTCTGTCACCCTCAAATGCTGCAGCTGAACTGGAGGCTCATAGGAAATGGTCGGTTTTGGCAGAAGCTTAGAAAGATTTCTTCCTCCAAAGATCTTGTGTTACTTGGGCTAGAGAAGGGGACTGTAAGACTTCATATTTCCACCGCATTTTGGATGGCAGACGAGCAATAAATCACATTCACTATCTTATTGACTTCAATGGATCCAGAGTTGAACAACAAAACAATATTCACAAGCATTGTATTGAGTATTTCAAATCTGTACTAGCTCCGGAAATAGACGCCCTATGTTCACTCAAGAGGACATGAATATGCTCCTAAGTTTCAAGTGTTTTGTGGGTCAAAGAGCGAGTATGGAGAAGCCCTATACGGCTGATGATTTTAAGTCGGATTTCTTCTCTCTCCCGAGAAATAAAACGAGCTGTCTCGACGGATATTCAGCCGAGTTCTTCACTACATCTTGGGGTGTTATTGTACCAGGAGTAACTTGTGCAGTTTCGGAGTTTTTCTCTTCCGAAAAGCTGCTAAGGAAATGGAATGCCATGAATGTCGTTCTCATTCTGAAGATCCTGAATGCAGACTCTGTCACCATCCAGACTCATTTCATGCCTCAATACGACTTGCAAAGTCATTTCAAAGCTTCTGGCAAACCGTTTGAAGAATATCTTGCCTCAAGTTATCTCCCATTCTCAATCCACTTTCATGCCAGGTAGACTTCTGTCAGAAAACATTGTGCTCGCTACAGAAATTGTGCATGGCTACAACAGGAAAAACGTGGCAAGGAGTGGTGTGTTGAAGGTCAATCTCAGGAAAGCTATCGATTCGGTTAGATGGGAATTCATCTTAGCTGCCTTGAAAGAAATTGGCCTCTCGTACAGATTCATTAACTGTATTTTTGAATGTATAAAGACCCCAGATTTCTCGATAACAATAAATGGTGTCTCTTATGGGTTTATTCGCAGCTCCAAAGGACTCCGGCAAGGCGATCCGATGTCACCGTACCTCTTTTTCCTTGAAATGGAGGTCTTCTCCTCGCTTCTAAAGCGCCGCTTTGAAGCTTCTAAAGCGCCGCTTTGAAGCACGTTATATATTCTACCACCCTAACACCGAAGATATGAAAATTATCAACCTTATGTTTGCATACGACGTTATGATTTTCTTTGACGGTGGTTGTGCCTCTCTCCATGGAATTAATGAAGCCCTAATGACTTTACGAGCTGGTCGGGTCTCCAAATGAATAAGGAAAATATTAAACTCTACCACGCATGCTTGAACCACTCGGATTCCGTTGCCATTAAAGGTTTGGTTTCCCGGTTGGCTCTCTCCCGATAAGGTACTTGGGTCTTCTAATGATGTCTCGCAAACTCAAAATCTTTGAATATGAATCGTTTCCTAATAAGATCACTTCTAGATTCAGGGGTTGGGCAGTAAAAGCTTTGTCATTCGCGAGTAGAGCTCAGCTGAATAAAACAGTCATTGCTGAGAATGTTATTATCTAGATGTCCACGTTTATTCTTGCACGTTTATTCTTCCAAAGAGGTGTGTTCAGAAAATTGAATCATTGTGCAGCAGGTTCCTTTGGTCGTGTAATATTGATGCCACTAAGGGTGCTAAAGTCGCTTGGGCTCAAGTATGTCTCCCTAAACGCGAAGCCGGATTAGGTCTGTGAAAATTTGGGGAATGGAACATCGCTCTTTATATGCATCACATATGGCTGCTCTTTTCAAACGAAAAATCTTTGTTGGTTAAATGGCAGAGATGCATTTACCTGAGACTGTCAAATTTGTGGATAGTTGAGGCGGGAAGCAATGACCCTTGGATGTGAAAAACTTTGCTGAAGCTGAGACCTTTAGCAGAGAAATTGGTCAAAGTCAATGTTGGGAACGTTAGCAATATTAGTTTCTGGTACGATCCTTAGTCGCCGCTGGGTCATCTTATCTGACTGTTTGGTGTGACTGGTGATATATCATAGTTTTTAGGTGTTTTAGACCATGATATATGTACATAATCGAGACTTCTATAGAGTCTTTCGAGTCCTTTCAGATACTTTACAAGTTTTAGCACGTTTGGAGCTTACTTGAACATTATGGCGCATTTTGGAGCATTTTGGAGCAATTGCCCGAGAAGAAGAAGTCACTGCCGATATCAGACACTTGTGTCGATCGACACATATTGTGAATCGGTCGACACAAGGTCGTGACAGAGTTATCCCGCGAGTTTTAATGAAGATTTGGAAATTGTAACTTGGCCCAGAAGTTTCTCATAATTACAAAGTGGCCCAAATCATGTTTTAGCTTTTAATTAGGTTTTACAGCCATTGGTTAGGCTGAGTATTATTCTAAGCTTTTCTTAAGTTTCATTCTGAGTTCTGTTCTAGAGAGATTAGGAGATTTGGGGCTGGTCTTGTTCTCGAGAGAGACCTGATTTCGAACCCCTGTTCTCACTCTTTTTGATTTATCTATGATATCTGTTTTGACTGTGTTTTCTGTTATGATTGCTATGTCTAAGTAGATCTCTTGTTAGGTTAGGGAATTCTTATTAGGGATTTGAAGGAATGTTATAATAACTAATTGATTCGGATTTATCATCTAATTCTTCACCTAAGTTACTCTTAATGCTTAATCTGAACTGGCCATTTAGATTATTGATATTAGGTTATTTACACAACGAGAGTTGGTTAATTAGCTAGAAAGGATTTAGGCGAGCAGCTTATCTATTTGCAAAGATATTTGGTCTAGAGAAGTTGTGAACAAACGAACTTGAAATTAATGCATGTTTAGAACTCTAGGATTCGCAACGAGAGTTGGCTTACAACCTAGATAATTATCGCAGCGAGAGCTGGTTAGTTTTACTTTTGTGATTCTAGTTCAAGAACACTAATAGATTGAATCCTGATTGTTTGTTATCTGATTTCCTGAGAACTTCCTAAAACCTGACGCCTTCATTAATTGCTTACATTCACCTCACTTCATTCGTTTACTTGTTGTCTTGTTTACTGCTTTACAATTTATTTCGCTTTGCTTAATTCGAATACTCATAATCTATCGTGTGACCGTGAGTCCTTGTGGATTCGATACCCTAAATACTACAATAGCATAACTATGCACTTGCAGTAGAATAGGATTAAAACTCTGAGCCTATCAAGTTTTTGGCGCCGTTGCCGGGGACTCTTTGAGTTCGCCGATATATTCAGTATTAGAATTTAGACTAAGCATTTTTCTTTTCTTTTCTGTTTACTCACGTTCTTGTTTATTTGGTATCGCAGGAATCGCATAGTGTCGATCGACACTCAAAGTGAATCGATCGACACCAGCCGCGACCAGAGACAGTTAGAGCTTGAGCACTTAGCAGGTTTCTCTCTATAGAACCTGTGATTCTGATTCGCGGTGAAGACGGCATTTTACGAGACCAAGAGGGTCATATACGCAACGCGAAGGGTCAGAAACTAGATGGGGAAAGAAACCCCATCATACCAGATGTTGCCGTGGGCGCGGAACATCCACGAGAGGAAGATGGTCGCGAGAAAACACTTGCTGATTACAATATACCGGATCAGTTCTACGCTAATCGGTCTGTGATTTGACCACCTTCATTCGCCAGAGCTGAGTTCAGGCTGAAACCAGAGTACTACGCATTGGTTGGGCAGCATCAGTTTCATGGTCTCTCTAGCGAGCATCCTATGGATCATATAGAGACTTTCGAGGAATTGGCTAGCAGTATTAAGGCTGAAGGAGTCTCATTCAATTATCTTTTATGCAAGCTCTTCCCATTTTCTCTTAATGGAGAGGTAGCCTATTGGTTAAAACAGCTAACACCAGGATCTTTAACTACTTGGGATGCGGTTAAGAGAGAGTTCCTTAGACACTTTTATGATGATGCTAGATCCGACCAGCTTAGACAGGATCTTTTGACATTCAAGCAAGGACCTACAGAGCCTTTTAAGACTGCTTTGGTGAGGTTCAAGAGGTACCAAAGAGATTGTCCACACCATGGTTTCTCTAAAGTGCAGCTGTTGTGTGTTTTCTTCAGAGGAGTTGATTTGTGGTATCAGACAGCTATGGATTCGGCAAGTAATGGGAACTTCTACACCAAGACTCCAGAGGAAGCTAAAAAGCTTATTGAGAACTTGATAACTAGCAATAGTGTCAAGAATGCTGATCTTGAGAGACAGTAGAATGGTGGCAAAGATGATAGCTTGCAGATTGCTGAGATGAGGGACATGATTGATTCTGTCCACAGCATCCTACTTAGAAAGAGGCAAATCCGATCTGATGCAGAAGCTGAAGAGTTTGCAGAGGTGAACTATATAGCTGGGGCTGATTATCATGGACATACATATGGAAATCAGCAGAGACAAGGTTCTAGTTATGCTCCGAGATCGAGAGATTATATTGATTCATCTCACCCAACTCCTCCCACTAATGAGCAGACAAAGATTGAGTCCATGCTTGAGCAGTTTCTTCTTGGGCAGAATAAGATGACAGGAGATCTGAATGGAAAGCTAGATTCTATGTATCAAGAACTAAGTGGGAAATTGGAGGCCTTGACAAGCATAGTTGATGATCTGGATACTAGGATGACGCAAGCAGAGGCCGGTATTAAGGAAAAGATAACTCGATCTCAGAAAGAACATGTTAAGGCGGTTTTGGTAGAGGACAAAGCTAAGCAGAATTATGAAATTAAAGCTTCAAAGCTGCAAAACCCGAGAGAAATTCGAAATAAAGACCTTGTGTCGATCGACACACATACGTGTCGGTCGACACCAGTTTCGAATTTTCGTGACGAACCGAAATCGACCCACCTCGACATCAAGGTCGACTCGAATCGAGCCAATTTCGATCGACACCACTTTCATATCGATCGACATCATTGACGTGAGCAGCCAGTTTGTCCAGAGAAGCCGAATATAGTTGAGGAAAAGGTCTACAAACCGAAGATTCCTTTCCCAAGGAGGTCTAAGCAAGAGATTCAGTTGGAAAGGTACAAGAAGATTATGAGAGATAATCTAATTGAGGTCCCATTGATAGGTGCTACTAAGACCATTCCTCTAGTGAAGAGATGTATTACAGACATACTCTCTAGTAGTATGACTGACGAAGAAGGTGTCTTGATGGTCTCTGAAGTGTGCGATGCCGTTATTCATGGCAGGATTCCTGAGAAACTAAAGGATCCAGGGAGTTTCATGATAGCATGTTCTATATACAAAGGCGGATTTAAGAGATCATTGTGTGATCTTGGCTCTAGTGTGAATCTCATGCCATACTCTGTGGCTATGCGATTAGGACTGTTGAACTTCCAGCCCACTAGGATCTCTCTTCTCCTAGCTGATCGATCGAAGAGGTATCCAGAAGGAGTTCTTAAGAACATCCCTCTCAGAGTTGGAAACTACTTTATTCCAACGGACTTTGTGGTGCTGAAGTATGAAATTGAGCCTGATGATCCTCTACTACTCAGTAGATCCTTTTTAGCCACTGCTGGAGTTGTAATTGATGTACGACATAGTCTGATTGATCTCCACCTGGGAGATAAACCTTTGCAGTTCAAGATGGATGGGTTGCAAAGATCCACTATTGATGGACAAAGCTTCAGTGTTGAGATAGAACCAGAGATTGAAATTGGAGAAGAGAAGATGGCAGTTCATACTGAACCTGCTCTAACATCTTCAAAGCCTATATCCGCTCTTAAGCAGAAAGCTCCAAACATCACACCTAAGCCACTTCTGGTCAAGCCAAGGTATGCATCTTCTGACCTTAAGTATGCAAGCTCTGATGCTGATTTTGCATGGAATAGAGTCAGGAAACGAAATTTTCTACCTGACCTTGATGTGATTCCCAAGTTCCTCGGTCAGTCTCACGCACACAATGCATATACGCCACCATGGATGAAGAGAATTTCGCAAAGGCATGCTCTGCCTTTAGCGAAACCGCCTGACATCTGACCACGTGCCACAGTCAAGCTAATGACTTAAAACAAGCGCTGAGTGGGAGGCAACCCACTGGTGAGTCGGTACATATGAGTTTTCATTTTAATTTTTCGTTTTTGTTTTTCTTGAGTCTTTACAGGGTAAATTAGAGACGGGAATGTTTTGTGTCGATCGACATAGGTTATGAATCGATCAACACAGAGGAGAATAGGCTCGATCCAGCACTTTGGGTCGATCGATCCACTTTTTCGCAGAATCGAGGTTTGACCTCGATTAGACCACTCTGACCGGTTTAAATTTCAAACACTGTGTCGATCGACACGAATAGGTTGGATCGATCGACACCAAGCGTCCCGAGGTAAGTATTTCTTTTTCTTTTTCGCGACTGTTCTTCATTTTACCCGAAACCACCATTCGCAAAACCTCTCTCAAATCCGATTTTCTTCGTTTCTCAACCAAATCCGACGATTCAAAAGCCTAACCCGAGCGGATTTTTGCCCTCTATTCATTTCTATAATCCATTTGTGTCGATTCCAAGGTATGTTCTCTAAATCCCAATTTTCAGATTCGGTTCTAAAGGGAAAGGTTTGATTTTTGCTTTCATTTCTTAATCATGTGATGAAATAGCACTCATTTAGGTTGTTTGGTAGTGAAATGGTGATGCCTAAGTAGTTTTCATGATTGATTTTGCAAGTTTCTAAAAATTTTGGTTTTGAAATTGAACTTGTGAATTGGTGCGAAAATGGCAGAAACAAATCGTGGTTGAACCACTGCTGCTGCTTTGTTTGTTGCTAGTTTCGACACTGATCATTCGGTTGTTGAGGATTTGATGAGTTGTTTCTGATTTTTCAACTAATATCAGTTTTTGTTCTAATTTTTGCTCACGGATGCCTCCAAGGAAGAAGAACCGGACAGATGGGGCTAGTTCATCTAGGTCAACACCAGCAGAGCCACCTCCACCTATGACTCCTCAGTCTCCTTCGGGTTCTCCATAGCTACACACCCATGGCCCAGAGATGAAAGAGTGAAGATATTCACAGAGAAGGTGTGGCATAAGCCATCCAGGCTGGTCGTGATCAGTAATGATTGTATGCACAGGGAGGTGTCAGACACCTGGGATGAGTATGATACCCTGTTGTACAATGGGTGGTGCGATGTTGAGATTGAGCCTACGAAGCTGGTAAGCCCTGACTTTCTGAGGATGACTGGTATGAGAGACCAGGTTTTGTTGTGTTTGAGGATGATGGGTTTAGGTACCATGCCTTATGTCCGGTATGCTCTGTATCCGGAGTTGGTACGTCAGTTTATGGCTACAGTATGAGTCACATACAGGGACTGGAATGCCAAGAATGCGCAAGAAGGTCATTTGTGCTTCATGGTACATGGCAGAAGATACAGACTGCCAATGCGAGACCTCTGTGCTATCTATGGGTTCAAGAAAGGCTACACACGGGCTATACTTCCAGAGGGCTTTCCTAACCTTGAGAAGTTTTGGGGTAACTTCGGTTCTACACCCTATTTCGCCAGTGATACGAAGATGAAGGATTTACGACATCCGGTCCTGCGATATGTCATACGTGTCTTGGCTAATACTCTCATGTGCAAGATGGAGCCGAACAAGATGAGGATGCAGGATACGGTACTACTTCATCCACCAGTGGGATATCTGTGTTCCCATGAGTATGAGGACGAGGGTCCCTACTGTTGGGAATGTCCTGAAATCTACCGTACTATCTCTAGAAAGTATGATAAGTGTCGAGATCAGACATAAGTCATAAATACTGGGTGATCATGATGACTTGCTAGAGCCCGCTCATGATCTATAAGTTTAGGACTTATTACCAGTATTGTATGATCCCTAAGGGTCACACACCATAGCTAACGGGAAAGTTAAAATGGAATTAATACGGTAAGATGCAAGGCATTTACTGTATTTGAACAGAGAATTGGGCCAGACAAAAGACAGTCTTTTGTCTGATTTGGGCCTTGGGCCCAAAAGCCTAATGAGCCATTAGTTTAATTACTTGGGCCCATATAAGGAAGAGGAGGCGCCAGAAAACCCTAAGGCTTCTTGTCCCTGCGATTTTTCTGAGCACCTGAGCCGTCCTCTCTCTCTCTGTTGTTCCGACTTGGTCTAGCAGCCTGATCCGAAGCTTGTAAGCGTGTGGATACCTGAGGAGGAGCCGGTAATCATCAGCTCTTGCAGATCTCGATATTCCATTGATTAATCCGCTGCAATCATAAGGTAATGATCCTGATCTGTTTATGATTCAACTGCAATCACCTAGATCCTTGTTTATTATGTGCTAGGATGTAACCTGACAATTACACCATGAACACACATAAACCTACAGTGGTATCAGAGCCTAGGTCGTTAGGTTTTTGCTTTTTGGATCTTTGTATGAATCGTTGACTTTGCTTGTTTATGAATCGATTAATCGATTATTTGGTATGAATCGATCATCGATTGCTTGGTATGAATCGATTATTGAATTAAGTCATTCGATTAAGAAAAAGGTTAAAAGCGTTTTTGTCTTTAGTGAAACGAATGTTGACTTTGTTCAAATCGAATGTCGATAATTAAATGCTCAAAATCGTTGGTCTTTAGTGATTGTTTAATTGAATATTATCAATCGCATGTTGACTTTAACAAGTGAAAGTCACGATCGAACGAATGTTGACTTAAGTTGAGTTAATTGAATCGATAATTAAATAGGTCAAAATCGTGTTTGTTCTTATGTGGAAGTCATGATCGTAAAGTTGATTGTTAATGATTAAGAAAATCGATTGTTGAATCATGAAAAGGTCAAGGATGTTTTGTCTTTATGTGAATGTCTTGAGCAATTATTGAATGAGCAATAAGTGAATAACAATCGCATGTTGTGATTGTTTAATTATCACACGATTTGAAATCGGATGTATCAATTTGTTAGCGATCGATTAGGGTTCAAGCGGATAACCCAAATCGCGGTTTGCTGGAAATTATTAATACAATTGGTATTATTTAATTTCTGGTTAAACCGGATTTAAATTCAAAATTGAATTTTAACCTAAACCGAAGGCTGGTCTAAGTTTGATTTGGTTGGACCAAATAATTTAGAGCTGGTCTGGTTTAGTAAATAACCAGTTGGATTTAGTAGTTAATTTGGTCTTGGACCAGAATTAATGAACCGACTCGGTTATGTCAAATTATTGGGCCAATTGGAATTCTGTGGTCTTGGGCCAAGAATTGGGCCTATAATTTGTGACCCAACCGAAAACTTTAATAAAATATTAAATTAAAATTTTCTATTTTTAGTATGTTTCTAAATTTAGAAAGTTTCTAAAATAAGTAAGTTTCCCAAAATAGTAATCTTCTATTTTTGGAAAGAAAACCTAAAATCCTCAAAAACAATATCAAGCTTGGATGTCTTGCCCAATCTTGTCAGCTACTTAACGCTTATTCAATTACAGATATGGCTTACAGTGTGAGGTGTCTGTTTTTGCGTAAGTAAAGTAGTATATAGTCACTAATTTCATTGGGAGTCCCAGACTTTAGTGATTATTTGGCTGTAAGAGATTGGTTTCCTTGACTGGGCCATCGGGAGTCCCGGGCCTTGAGACATCTGGTGTATTGGGCCTTGGGCCCAATTCACAACCGAGAGTTATTGGATATAACTAGCTGTGTGTATGCTTACCAAGTAAAGCTAATTCCGGGTGACGGCCAGTGGCCCACTTTGGTTTTAGTTGAACATGGGTCTCGGAATCATTGCATTCTTATGAGGTTAAACAAAGAAATTTTGAATGCAATGCGAGTTTTCTTATAAGTTATTAAGATTACTCTTTTATGAACTAAATAACTAAAACTCTATTTATCTCTAAATTTCAGTTATGACTAGCACAAACAATCAAAACACTTTCTCGATCCGGTCTGTCCTTGAGATGGACAAACTGAACGGATCAAATTTCTTGACTTGGTCGCGGAACCTGAGGCTAGTCCTTAGGCAGGAGAGAAAGGACTATGTCCTTGAGAGAGCTCTCCCCGTGAGGATCGGGTCCAATGCTTCTCATGCAGTATATGATGCTTGGAATAAGCATTATAATGATGCGGTAGATGTGCGTGGTCTGATATTGGCTACCATGGACTCAGATTTGCTGAAGCAATATGAGAACATGGAGTCGCCAATAGAGATGATCAGCAGCCTGAAATTGAAATTTCAGGAGCAGGTAAGAGTGGAGAGATACCAGTTGGTTAAGTCTCTCACTAGCTGCAAGCTACCAAATGATCATCCAGTGAGTCCTCATGTCAGCAAAATGATGGGTTACATTGATAACCTGAGGAAACTGGATTATCCAGTTAGCCAAGAATTGGCAACTGAGATCATTCTGCAGTCGCTGCCGTCAAGCTATGATAAGTTCAAAAGGAACTATATCAAGAAAGGCTTAACGAAGACGCTGACTGAACTGCATGATATGCTCAAGACAGTTGAGCCAAACGTGAAGAGTACCCTGTATAATCTCATAATGGAGAAGGGTAGGTTTACTAAACCTAGTGTTGACAAGGGTGAAGACAAAGTTGTCCAGATTTTGAATCATGGCAAGCCTGTATCTTCTGAGCCCGAGTCAGATACATCTTACGTTGGTAAGTGCTGCTACTGTAAAGAGACTGGGCATTGGAAGAGAGATTGCATTAAATTCATGGAAGATTATGAGGAGTTGAAGTTGATGTATGAGACTACTTCCTCAGGTATTCATGTTATTACTTCAAGTTCTACCTTATAGGTATTGGATACTGGTTGTGGCACTGATATTTGTTATAATATGCAGAGCCTAAGCAACAGTAGAACGTTGAAGGAAGGACAAGTGGAACTGCATGTCTGGAAGGAGCTATGGATGCTGCCTCAGCCGTAGGGTTTTCACTTGTAGATGCCTTTGAGGCTTGGTTTTGTATTAAGTAATTGCTACAATGTACCTGCTTTAAGCAGAGTTGTCTTTCATTTTCTTGTAAGGATTTGAATGTTTTTCATTTTGATAAAAGACAAGTTTTGTTCTTTTGATCTCAATGAAATATTGATTGTAGCACCCTATTCAAGGAATGGGTTTTATATCTTAAACCAAAGAGTGCCTAAATGTAACATAAATACCGAATTGGTTTAAATCTGATGAATTAAACCTGATTTTTCTTGGCGTAAATGTTTTGGTCACATAGAGTAAGTCGGATTCAGAAACCCCATAGTTATGGACTTTTGGGCTCATTTGATCGGATATCTTATGAGACTTGAATTCTGCTTACTGGACCAAAAGACAAAGGGCCCATCTTAGCCGAGCTAGAGAAAAGCCCAAAGGCTTATTGGACCTTGAACATACTCATGTATGTGGCCCGATGAGCAGTAATGCCAGAGAAAATTTCATGTACTTCATTATATTTACTGATTACTTCAGTGAGTATGACTGTGTTCATTTAATGAGACACGAGTCGGAATTCTTTGAAATGGTCGAAAGAGTTCCAGAATGAGGTATAGAATCTGAGTGACAGAAGTATTGAGACTCTGGATTAGATCACGAGTGAGAATACTTAAGTCATTGATGGTGTGATCATCTGAATGAGTGTGAAGTCGTTTCACAGCTCATTTCTCCTGAAAACCTGGAGGTGTTTCTGTGAGAAAGAATCAGATCTTATTAGAAATGATTAAAGATGAGTCACACGAATCTTCCATGATATTCTTTAAGAATAACGCTCTAGAAATATCTAAGTTTACGCTGAAATAATTCCACCAATATCAGTTGAAAGACACCACATAAATGTGGACTGGAAATGATCCAAATTCGTCTTTACTGAGTATTTGTAGTTGTGCTACTTCGCTGGTTGTCCTAGGGAAACCAAGGCTTGTTACTTTTACGTCCATTCCGAAAACGAAGTTAGTTAGTTCGGAATTCTGTTTTCTAAGAGGGAAGTTGCTTTCCAAGAAAAACAGTGGGAGTAAAAGTATAACTCGAAGAAATTCAAAAAATACAGGAGGCTGCTCAACCTGTTGAGGGAGAGCAGCGGATGGATTTACAGATTTCTGTAGAATCTACACCTGTAGAGCCTGAAGTTCGCAGATTTGAATCCGTCACTAATCCGAGAGTGATTTCTCGTGATAAATTGCCATGATCTGATGATCATTGAAAGTGAAGAACCTGCGAAATTCACAGAAGCGAAAGTGAGCCCGGACTCCGAAAAGTTATACTGTATGTAAGTTAGCTTCATCGATACATTCATGGATAGAAGCAAACATATCGGAGTTGGAATCTTCGTTCTGTTAAAGTAGTCAAGGTTTTGACTTGAACAGGAACGAAGTGGAACTGTGCGTTTACTAATAGATAAGTGGGAGCGATGTTGCATTTCTCATAGTGTATGTCGATGACATACTGATTCTCGGAAATAACGTTCCAATGCTGCAGTCGGTAAAGGACTGGCTTGGGAGTTGTTGTATGATTGACATGGGTAAAGCCACAAATGTTCTTGGATTTTGGATCTAAAGATAAAGATCCAAAAGAGCTGGTAGGACAAAGTCAGGATTCTTAAATTGACAAAGTCCTACACGTTTTCAGCAATCCAAGAAGGGTTTTATGCCAATGTCACATGGCATTACGTTAAGCAAGAAACAGTGTCCTACGATATCTGCTGAGCTTGAATGCATGGATGAGATTCCATATGCGTCGGCAATTGGATCTATCATGTATGCCATGAAACATACTTGTTTTGATGTTGCTTTAATGTTAAGCAAGACAAGTAAAGACCAGTCAAATCCAGCAAAAAATCACTGGATTGACGTAATGAATATCCTCAAGTATTTGGAAAATACTTAGGATAAGTTCTTGATTTACGGAGAAAGTGAGGTGCTACAAGTCGGTAGAGTCTGAAAGGCAAGTTTCCAACAGACAAAGATGATTTCCGGTCACAGTCTGGTTATATCTTGTGTCTGTCTGGCGGTGCAAGGCACTGTTGCTGACTCCATGACTTAAGCTGAACATTTCGCAGCTTGGGAAGCGGCGAAAGAGGTTGTTTGGAAAGAAGAGTTCATCACTGAACTTGATGTGATTCCCAGCATAGATGAGGCTAGCTGCACATCAGAGGTCCAAACACCTTGAGGGTAGGTGTAACCTATTCCGTGAGATAAATGACAGAGGTGTTAAGTAGATCAGCAAGTTTCAACGAATGAGAACGTTGCTAATCTATTAACGAAGCCACTCCTTAGGCCTAAGCACGAGTCGCGGACTGTAGCTGTAGGATAAGTGAAATTAAGATGTAGTCTTAATTTCAGTGGGAGTTTGTAAAGGGCTTTATTTAGTTGTTTTGAAAGGTTCATGTAAACATAATATTTTATGTTTATGAAATTTATGATTTCTGGATTATTTTAACTGTGATATAAATAATCGTTCCAAAATGATTCATGTCATTATATATGGGCCATCGAAGTACATGAGTAGACTTGATCCTGAAACCCCATATTTAACGAAATGACATAAATCATAGTGTCCATAGTCGAAGGTTGTTGAAATTGGAACACCAACAACCACTTGAGACTAGATTGTGTTGAGACTTATGACCAAGTTTCGAGGGGTCATAGATGCGCGGCATCAAAGTCGACACATAGGTATATGTAGGGGAGCATATGACCGGACATGGCCCGCTAATGAGAACTCTACAAGATATTAATATTTGTGTCATAAGAGGTTCTCATATACGACTATAGAGTATAGTCCTTAGACCTGAGTTCGCATGCATGTGGCTGCACATGGAGTGATGCGCTTTGATCATTGTCTAACGCTGTTTCGTAACTGGGAGCTATAAGGACCTTGGTTGGGTGTATTATAAAGTATGTAGTTCATAGTGATGGAACAAGATGGGATTTGTCCCTGCCGTTTAACGGAGGTAATATCTCTAGGCCAATCGGAGACTTGATAGCTGGTAAGAGAGTGGCCACTCCCAAACGGACTTGCCCAAGTCGTTTGCATTGTCAGTATCAAATCTGGTCCGATGAACATGGTCTGGCTATATAAGGATGACACGCATCTTGCCTTATGCCAGATCGAGATATTGAGACAAAAGGATTAGGGAATGTAGGATTCCAGTACAAGTGGGAGATTGTTGGGAATGTCCTGAAATCTACCGTACTATCTCTAGAAAGTATGATAAGTGTCGAGATCAGATATAAGTCATAAATACTGGGTGATCATGATGACTTGCTAGAGCCCGCTCATGATCTATAAGTTTAGGACTTATTACCAGTATTGTATGATCCCTAAGGGTCACACACCATAGCTAACGGAAAAGTTAAAATGGAATTAATACGGTAAGATGCAAGGCATTTACTGTATTTGAACAGAGAATTGGGCCAGACAAAAGACAGTCTTTTGTCTGATTTGGGCCTTGGGCCCAAAAGCCTAATGAGCCATTAGTTTAATTACTTGGGCCCATATAAGGAAGAGGAGGCGCCAGAAAACCCTAAGGCTTCTTGTCCCTGCGATTTTTCTGAGCACCTGAGCCGTCCTCTCTCTCTCTCTGTTGTTCCGACTTGGTCTAGCAGCCTGATCCGAAGCTTGTAAGCGTGTGGATACCTGAGGAGGAGCCGGTAATCATCAGCTCTTGCAGATCTCGATATTCCATTGATTAATCCGCTGCAATCATAAGGTAATGATCCTGATCTGTTTATGATTCAACTGCAATCACCTAGATCCTTGTTTATTATGTGCTAGGATGTAACCTGACAATTACACCATGAACACACACTGACAATTACACCATGAACACACATAAACCTACACCTATGAGAGGACCAACCTGGGTGCGGTGTTTGCAGAGCATTTGGTCACGCTACAGGCGAAGCCATTCAAGGGTTCTGGGAAGATCAAGACAGAGTCAGTGGACAGTCTTCTGACACCTATATTCCAGCATTTCAGGATACCGCTGCACGAGTATACATGCGAGCAGTCTTTCGCTGAGATCGATGAGTCACATTTGCTGAACGCAGGCTGGCTGAAGCCAGATTTGGTTTGGTGATACAGAGATGGGATGCAGGAGCTCACAGTTGACATACGACATGCACCGCTATCGATAGACACGCAGGATGACTTGCGTTTTAGGCCTGATCCGAGACTTGAGAGGCGGGCATCTGCTGCTCGTTCCCGCAGAGGTGCTTCTTCTTCCCAGGCTGCTCCTATTCCTGCTGCAGACGAGCCTGTTCCTGGCCCTGCTGGGGGTCCACACCCACATCCACATTGGGTTCTTCCACTGGATGCTCCTCCACCACTTCCTGGTTATGATGCAGATCCACACATGAAGTTCCTGACAGACACAGTTCGATCACTTTGGGGTGGCGTTGCTAGAGCTTTCAGCTGCACTTGCGCATGTCCTTCTCACGGTCGCAGACGTCAGAGATCACCTACACCACCAGGAGGACACGACAACGATTCCGATTCTTAGTTTCTCCGTGATCCTAGCATTTCCCTGAGTTTGCTTTTCTTTTCTTTTTCACTTTTCTTGAGTCAGCTTTGATTTTGCTTGAGTCAGTTTGTCATTTTAAATTTGGGTTGAACTTTGTGGAACTCTTTTATATCTATCTTGTTGCTTTTGACTTGTTTCTGAGTGATCTGACAGTGCTGACATTGAGGAAATTGTGTGATTAAACACAACATACTCGGATCCTGTTCAAGTCTGTGGCACTGGTATTGAAATACGCGCAGGGTGTCGACCGATTCAGTCTTCATGTCGGTCGACACGAAACGAATTCTGTGGCGATCGATCTGGTACACGCCAAAATATGGGTCGACCTAAGCTTTGAATCGATCGATTCAAGTTGTGTGTCGGTCGACACCATTAGCGACAGAAGGTAAGAACATAGTTTTCCCAAGTTTCCACACAGTTTTCACCCATATTTCGCTTCCTCTATACTCGGTAACACTGGGGACAGTGTTATTCAAGTGTGGTGGAGGTGGTTACTAACATGGTGTTTTATTTTCTAGAGTCAGTTCCATGTTTTCACCTGTTTTCAAACTTGTTTTATTTAGTCAAAATTTGTATGAAACTATGATTTTTCGAGGAAATTTTTCGCTGGAACAGGAACTAAGTGACCATTGGACAGACTTGCAGAAGGCTCTATGACTATTAGAAAACCCTAAACGGATCAACTTACCAAGGACACCCATATCTAACCAAGTATTCAGAAGATCCATCACTAGTCTCACACTTAATCTTAACTTTAAATTCTCACTTAGGGGCTTGGTAATCTTTGGGTCGGATTCCTTTAATGTGTTTGGCACAGCCTATGATCCTGTCTAAAGTATGGTTTCTGATTTTCCCCTCCCTTGAAAGTAAAAAAAAAAAAGAGAGAGATAAAAACCGAGGATAAGCTAGTAGCTTCGAAGTGGTCACGGGAGTGGTAGAGACCCCTATTACCTCTTGTGTATCCATGGAAAGATCCAAAGTTAAACCCCAATAAAAAGAGAAGAGCACTGATAGAAAAAATAAAATGATACCCAGTGGGGAAAAATCAGTGCTAAGGGAGAAAGGGAAAAGAAAGAAACCAGAAACCGACAGTTTGGTGGTCAGACACTGAATGGGTTGAGTCCATGTGTCCTTTGATTCGATATTCCCTCTATGAGACCGCACTAAATTGTATAGAGAGGCTAGTGTGGTGAACTTGAATGTCCTAATTTGATTGTGGGGTTTACTTGGGACAGTTGCTAAGTGTGGGGAAGTACATTGTGGTTTTGAGCTCTGCAGGAAAGTTTTCAGTGGTTTACTAAGTGAATGTGAATGCGAAAGTTCCTAGGACGAAATGAGTTTCTGTGTTTTCAAACCTCTTTTCTTATGCTTTGGTTCTTTACTTGCTTGAGGGCAAGCAAGAGCTAAGTGTGGGGGAGTTGATATATCATGGTTTTTAGGTGTTTTAGACCATGATATATGTACATAATCGAGTCTTCTATAGAGTCTTTCGAGTCCTTTCAGGTACTTTACAAGTTTTAGCACGTTTGGAGCTTACTTGGACATTATGGCGCATTCTGGAGCATTTTGGAGCAATTGCCCGAGAAGAAGAAGTCATTTCCGATATCAGACACTTGTGTCGATCGACACATATTGTGAATCGGTCGACACAAGGTCTTGTCAGAGTTATCCCGCGAGTTTTAATGAAGATTTGGAAATTGCAACTTGGCCCAGAAGTTTCTCATAATTATGAAGTAGCCCAAATCGTGTTTTAGCTTTTAATTAAGTTTTACAGCCATTGTTTAGGCTGAGTATTATTCTAAGCTTTTCTTAAGTTTCATTCTGAGTTCTGTTCTAGAGCGATTAGGAGATTTGGGGCTGGTCTTGTTCTCGAGAGAGACCTGATTTCAAACCCCTGTTCTTACTCTTTTTGATTTATTTATGATATTTATTTTGACTGTGTTTTCTGTTATGATTGCTATGTCTGAGTAGATCTCTTGTTAGGTTAGGGAATTCTCATTAGGGATTTGAAGGAATGTTAGAATAACTAATTGATTCGGATTTATCATCTAGTTCTTCACCTAAGTTACTCTTAATGCTTAATATGAACTAGCCATTTAGATTATTGATATTAGGTTGATTTACACAACGAGAGTTGGTTAATTAGCTAGAAAGGATTTAGGTGAGCAACTTATCTATTCGCAAAGAGATTTGGTCTAGAGAAGTTGTGAACAAACGAACTTGAAATTAATGCATGTTTAGAACTCTAGGATTCGCAACGAGAGTTGGCTTGCTAGGTTGTTAGACATAGATAATTATCGCAGTGAGAGCTGGTTAGTTTTACTTTTGTGATTCTAGTTCAAGAACACTAATAGATTGAATCTTGATTGTTTGTTATCTGATTTCCTGATTTCCTAAGAACTTCCTGAAACCTGACGCCTTCGTTAATTGCTTACATTCACCTCACTTCATTCGTTTACTTGTTGTCTTGTTTACTGCTTTACAATCTGTTTCGCTTAGCTTAATTCGAATACTCATAATCTATCGTGTGACCGTGAGTCCTTGTGGATTCGATACCCTAAATACTACAATAGTATAATTGTGCACTTGCAGTAGAATAGGATTAAAACTCTGAGCCTATCAACTGGACCGAGAGATTTGAGAATTCGCAGGAACATTGTTCTCTACGATGTCGTTTGTGATGGTAATTGGCTGCTTTCCTCAGCAAGATCCGAGCATGCTGTTTTGCTTCAGGCATTCCTACCCACGATCGTTCCACCTTGCATCTCAGACCCCCCCTCCCAATTCTTTTTATTGGGTTGTCGAGGGTTCGTCGCTTTCAATGTACTCATCTTTCGTGGTATGGGAAGCAACTAGAGCAAGAGATCCAAAGGTTGTATGGTTCAAGGATGTTTGGTTCAAGGGAGAAATTCTGAGACACGCTTTCCACATGTGAATCTCCACTCTTGATAGGCTGCCAACTAGGGCGAGACATGCTTTGTGGGGTTCAGGAATTCCGGACATTTCTGCCCTCTGCTCAGCTCACGCTGAAACCCATGATCATCTTCTACTTTCATGTGATTACTCTGCATCAATTTGGACCTTGATCTTTAAAAGAACTGACCACATTAGAAGGGCGTTTTGCTCATGGGCAGAACTACTTTCATGGATTAGAGCTTCAAGGACTTCATCACCATCAATCATGCATAAGGTAGTTGCTCAATTTACAATTTACCACATATGGATGCAAGGCAACAATGTGTTTTATAACCAAGAAGCAATCTTGTACAATCCTATCTTCAAATCCATAGACAAGGATGTCAAATGCACAGTCTTCGTACGATCAAAAAGAAAGAGATTTAGAAACTTATTACTTATTGGATAGATTAACTTTAAGGTATTTTCTGCTCTTTAGTGCCTTTTGATTCTCTGTTTTTAGTTTTTTTTGCCGGGGACCAAAATTTTTAGAATAATTATAAATCTAAACTCTTCATTTTTATAATGACATTAACCAGTTAACAAAAAAAAAAGTCTTATGGGATTATATGATTGTAATATATATTTTCGAGTAGACTTTTACATCTTTATGTATACATAAACTTTTCTGGATGGATCTTTCTTATCTACTTAGAAGGTGTTATTGGTTTGTTCATTTTCGTGTATTTAGAAATTCGTTGATTTTAAAATCTAATAGATAGATTGTATTAATATTTTCATAGGTTTTTATTCGGATTTGAGTCTTTGTATTTTTAACTTTAAAATCCACAAAATCTATACAAATCCATAATAAAATCAAATCCGCATATACATTTTTACTATTGAATAACACTTGATTTTAATTCGGATTTTGAAATCATAGAACCAATAACACATAATTTTAATAAAGATTTTAAAATCAGTGATCGAATAACACTTGATTTCATTTGGATTTAAGAATCCATTAAAATACATAAACCACTAACTCCTATTTAGAGACTAAATTAATTTCCAATATTTGTCCATTATTCTGTTAAAAATCAGAATTCACTTAATCATCTACAAAAATTGCTAATACAATCTAAAATCTAATCCAAACATAACTTTTAATTTTTAGACAAATCTTTTATTATTATTTTGAACTTAGTAAAATCTTCTTAATTTTTTATTTCTTAAGTCAAATCTTCTTACATAAAATATTTTATACTTTGAAAAAAATACTAGAAATATTTATTTACATATACAAGTAATCTTATATTACTCTTGCACAAATTTTAGGAAAATCAAATTTTGTTTTTCCCCTTCAAAATGTTTTTAGTAAACAAATGAAACAAATGATTTTGGTGTTGTTTGTTTTATAAATGACATAAAATATAAATATTATTTTCTCTTTTCCATAGCTCATAAATTAAAGTCATATTCTTCTAAGTAAATTACCATTTAAAGTTTGTAAGATTCGGAAAGATTAAAAAACTAAAAATTGTCATATGAAACCTATCGTATTTTTTTGTCAGCGAAATGTATCGTATTACTTGGCCATTTGTAATTTAATGTTTAAAACTTTAAATGGTAGTTTAGCTGTTTAGGTATAAATTATACCGTAGTTGACAAAAAGGGTTAAATTATACCGTATAATAATAAAAATCAAAAATGTATTTATTTATTTACGGGTAAGGGATTTCTCTCGAGCATCGACCATCTTTCGTCCTCCTTCCGATTAGATTCATAAATGAACGGCGCATTAGGTCTCTCGTCCGCCTCCGTTAGCGGCGGAGGCGGAGAAGGAGCTGGAGGACCGGCGCCTTTCTTGGTGAAGACGTACGAGATGGTTGATGATTCGTCGACGGACCAGATTGTCTCGTGGAGCTCCACCAACAACAGCTTCATCGTCTGGAACCATGCGGAGTTTTCACGCCTCCTTCTTCCGACCTACTTCAAGCACAATAATTTCTCGTCCTTCATCCGTCAGCTCAATACCTATGTGAGTCATTTCGATTCAGTCACTTCTTCTCTTACATGTTTTTAATTGACCTAATTCTGGTAGTTCATTATCAAAATCGAAGTTGCGAATTCAAGGGCATTCAGATTCTGATTGTTAAAATTCATACAATTGTCCAATAATCTGATTTTAGAACGCATAAAGGCCTATGTGATTGATCAAAGGCTGAATTATGGATTCAGGAACCAGTATGAATTGCATTGCATCTTAGATACTCATTCAATAAGTATAGGGATTGCATAGACATTCTTCCTTATCTGCCTTGTACCTGTGGGGTTTCAACGTTCTATTAACAATGAATGTTCTTGTGATTTGTTGACAGGGATTCCGGAAGATTGATCCGGAGAGGTGGGAATTTTCCAATGATGATTTTACCAAAGATCAGAAACATCTTCTCAAGAATATACACAGAAGGAAACCTATACACAGCCATAGTCACCCACCTATTTCGTCGGTAGATCAAGAAAGAGCAGCGCTGCAAGAGAAGATGGACAAGCTTTCACGTGAAAAAGCTGCGATTGAAGCTAAGCTTTTGAAGTTCAAACAGCACAACTCCACAGCAAAGCATAATTTAGACGAAATGACTGAGCATGTAGACGACATGGAGAAGCGGCAGAAGAAGCTGCTGAGTTTCTTGGAGACAGCAATCCGGAATCCTACTTTTATCAAGAACTTTGGCCGTAAAGTCGAAGAGTTGGATATTTCAGCCTACAACAAAAAACGAAGGCTCCCTCAAGTTGAACAATCAAAGCCAACTTCAGAATATTCTCATCTGGATAATAGCTGTGGTAGCTCAAGACCGGAGTCTGGAAACATTTTCCATCAAAACTTCTCAAGTAAACTGCGACTAGAGCTTTCTCCAGCCGTTTCAGATATGAACATGGTTTCACACAGTATACAAAGTTCCAATGATGAAGGAGCGATTCCCAAGGGAATACTATCAGGAAGTGATCCAAAAACTACTCAAACAAGAAGAGAAGGCTTAACATTTGCACCTGAAGCACTAGAGCTTGCGGATACCGGGTCATGCCCGGGGATGTTATTATTAAACAACAACCCAAGAGCGGAGCCCTTGCAGCAGAGGATAACTTCTTCAGAGGAGACTGATGGTAGCTTTTCATGTCATTTAAATCTCACTCTGGCTTCTGCTCCATTACCAGACAAGACAGCTTTACAGATAGCTAAGACAACTCATAAAAGTCAGGAGATTGGAAGATCTACTGAGTTAAACTTCAACTCAGTAGAAACAAGCGAGAAAAACCATGGTCAACAAGAGGTTGCAGTTGCAGGTAAACAAGCAAATGCAGCTCCTCCGGCTAGAGTGAATGATGTATTCTGGGAACAGTTCCTAACAGAAAGGCCAGGGTCTTCAGATAATGAAGAGGCAAGTTCCACTTATAGAGCAAACCCAGATGAAGAGCAAGAGGAGAAAAGAAATGGGCGTATGATGTCACGTAATACAAAGAATGTCGAGCAGCTGACCCTATAAAGTAACTGAACGGTAATACATCCTTAAACTTACTCCTTTATTTGACTTCTTATATTTCTTCGCTGATAGACACTTAGCTTTCTGGACACTTTCGCGATGTTTGGCAACAATTTGATTGTTTAGTTACACATTGTTGACAAATTTTTGTTATTTGAAGTTGAATCAAATGTGTAACACCTTACTAATTGAAACTTGGTATTGTTAGTAAAACTTAGCAGGTTGTCATCTTACTAATATGGTGGACATGTTACCAGTTTATGCCAATGTAATGTAGAGAATTTACCCTTTTTTTTTCAGGTCTTATCAACGAGAATAGTATGTGGTTTTGGTATATGTAATGGCTGAGTAAGTGTTGAAACATTGGACTGAAACAGCGTCCAAACACCTGTTTTTCTTACACTTGTAATTGACTGTAAATTTTGGTGCATTAGGATTTAAATTGAATACGCAGCTTTTTTCCCCGTCTTCAGTGGTAAAAGCATACTTAACGTTTCTCCAAACCTTAGAATCGACAATGGTAATATATGGTGATTATGGTGCATGTTCTCGAAAGTTAGGAATCGTGTATGTGTTTCTCATCTTTAAACACACAAAGAGTAAGCATCACTCGAGATTTTTCAAATGTTGAGAGATTACTTAATTTTAAGTCGAGCAATGCTTTTAAACCTGATACCAGCTGGACTACTTCTGCCTAAAGTTAAGTGGAACTATTATTCGAGATTTGATCTGCTTTGAAAATTCAAATATGTAGGTTGCTTTGAAAATTCAAATATGTAGGTTGGTTGGATCTGGATATTAAAATTTAGGATCTGTCTAAATTGGATCTAGATATTTTAATTTTGAGGTGTGATTTTCAAAATGTTTTAATATAATATGTGATCTACTATATATTATTTGCGAAGTCGGATTATTGAAATTGTTGATTTGGATGATTCTTGACCAATCAAAACTATAATGTTATTGATGACATGGTTTTAATGAAATGTTTTGATTGATCGAAAGCATTTTTGACATTAAAAACAATTCTAAATTCGTTCAGGAAAGTTTTTGATTTAAAAAAAAAAAACAAAATTCGACAATTAATCAAATTAAAAAATTAAATGTGGTTTCCTAATCTTTCGAATTGTAATCCTAACTTCTTCTTATAAATTTAGATTACATTTTTTATTTATTTCATATTTTATTACCTTATTTTTCAAATTAAAACTAAATTCCCACCTAAAATTTAGCAACTAATAAGTATCGACAATAATTATCAAATTTAAAAAATATAATATCCCACAGAATATACTAATCTTCTAATAGAAGATTTCGAAAACTTAGTGCAACCCTAAATATGATTATCCTATAAATAGAGCCTCTACCACACTCATAACATCCACATCTTGAAACATTTCTTTTGTTTGCAAATTTTATGTTGTTCTAATTTTTTTTATGTGGTTTAGATGATTTTGCAGGTATGTAACATACCAAGCAAAACGATAGGTAACTATCTCACTTACAATTAACATGCTTATAACCATTTGTTATGTTGTTTTGATGATTTTGCAGGTATGTAACATGTCAAGCCAAACGATAGGTAACTATATCACTTACAATTAACATGCTTATAACCATTTGTTATGTGGTTTTGATCATTTTGCAGGTATGTAAAATACCAAGCCAAACGATAGGTAACTATATCAATTACAATTAACATGCTTACAACCATTTGTAGATGTTGTTTTGATGATTTTGCAGGTATATAACATGCCAAGCCAAACGATAGGTAACTATATCAATTACAATTAACATGGTTATAATTTTGTTATGTGGTTTTGATCATTTCTTTAAATATATTTCATTTTGTATGGTTTCTGTCACAAATCTTTATTTGCTAGATAACTACTTCCCAATCGGTGTTGGTTAAATGTCACACAGAAAGAAGATTAAGCACGAAGTCAATGAAGTATTCAAGAGAAGGATAATAGATAGTAGATATTGTTTTGTATGTTATTTAGAGTTCACATTTGTATACTTTTATTGTTGCATTACGAAAGCCTATTTCAATAATAAAATGATTATTTTTCTTTTTTATCTGTCAATTTAATCCTTCACTTTTGTTTTCTTTATTCTTCTTAATAAAATATAATTTTTTGTTTTGTATGGTTCGTGTCACTAATCTTTATTTGCTAGATAACTACTCACCAATCGGTGTTGGTTAAATATCTCACAAAAAGAAGATTAAAACATGAAGTCAAGGAAGTATTCAAGAGAAAGATAATATATAGTAGATATTTTATTGCATGTTCTTTAGAGTTCACATTTGTATACTTATTATGCTTGCATTACGAAAACATATTTCAATAATAGAATGATTATTTTTCTTCCTTATTTGTCCATTTATTCCTTTAATTCTGTTTTCTGGGTTCTTCTTAATAGAATCAATTGTTGTTAAGTTCACCAATATTACTCATTCAATTGTCTTCTCGGTTCAATTATGTTATTGCTCAACAAATAGGAAAAATCGTCTTCACAACTATAAGTGACATCTACTATATATGACCCGTTATATTATATTTCATACTTTACAAAAAAAAAATCCAAATGCTTCCATGTTTTTTTGTACCATTATTATTGGATGTTATAATTATTTTTATTCTTAAGAACCATCGATACAACGCTTTATTCAAAATATTTGTATTCCTTAATTAACTACGTAATTAATATTCAAATACTCTGTATCGTAATTCAATCAATACTTATTAGTTGTAAATTATTAGTTATCTAAGGAAATCAAATATTCTATTTTAATGACAAATTAGCGATTAAAAATATTTGGTGTAGCCAAATCCGCAACAGATTTTTAAAATTATAATAGACCTACTTGGTTTGGTTATTCACCAAGAGTGCGATATCATTCATAATATGATTGTTTGAAGATTTGAGAATTATATTGTAGAATACCAAGATATTCACAAAATACCATGAAAAGAGGTTGTACCGATTATGATAAAGAAAATGATTGCGCATCACCTCCATTACAGAAACGTGAGTTATTTAAATTTTATATATTGCTTTGTAAACATTATAAAATATCCATTTACATTATTTTGTGCAAGGTGGAAGAAGGTGTCAGAACAAACCTATATCACTTCCTCTTCAGAAAAGTTTTGCTTCGATATAAAATACCTTCACATTTCTTACAATGGGATGATTCATTGATGTAATTAATGCTGATTTAAACAGTTGGTAGACCCTCAGCCAAATCTTCGAGGGCATGTTCAAATATCACAAATGGTCCGAGCGATAATGGCATTGGATCTATCACTCAAATGTGTGATATTACCAATATTCTTCCTCGAAGAACACATGTTTCTAATGAAAATGTTTCTCACAGAAATCACCCCAAAATTCGTGGTACTTTTTATTTGCTTGCCTATTTAATAGAATTTCAATATTTGATACGTCAATCTTTTATACATTTTTCAATTTTTGGTAAATTAAACAGGAAGAAAGAGTTTGGAATGCACAAGTGGTAGCTCAAATTCCATATTGTTACAAACCATGGAGTCAGTAGTTATATCAGATTACTCTAATACAAAAATCATCCACGATTAAATCATTGCACTAACTGTATACTTTCTGCATGTAATTGTAAGCTAATTCATCGCAAAGAAAAGAAAAAGAGAAATGCCAAAATACATTTGGTCCATCATCAGTAAATGATGATGAAAATCCGTCTAATGCTCCCCTATAACTGAGATTAATTACCATCCTCAAGGTATACATTGTTATAATCAATATTCAATTGTAAGTTACTATGATTTTGTACAATTTGTATTAGTATTAAATTTGTATAACTATATTGCCTAAATTCTATTTCAGCTTTCGCAAACAGGTATGCCGATGTAAGTGAATCTGCTGATGAAGATAATGCAAGTGATGTAGATTCAATTGAAGAGGATATGGCTGATGCATCTCATTACATAGAAAATGAAGTAAATACCCAAGATGCATTAGATGATATGATTGGTATGTTTTATATTTTAGTTTCGAACATTACATATAACAAAACACTTTTTTTTAAAACATCATTTACAAATTATTAATAGGTTACTTTGATGATGGAGATGTTGGGATTATGTCCTGAAATCATATTGTACTTACTCTAAAGATAGTTGTATTGTCGAGATCGGACAATTCATGTGATACTGGGTAGTCATAATGTTTTGCTAGAAACCGCTTATGACAAATGAGTTGTAACTCATTTCTAGTATCGTGTGAACCAAAATGGTCACACACCTAAGCAAGCTGGATACACTTAGTATGGGATTGATCATTGGCATATGATCCGATCAATGTGTATTGGATACACATTGAATTGAGTTTTGAAGAGGTGTGTCGATCGATGCAATGAGTGTGTCGATCGACGCAGGTTTTCGAATGGGTGCGTCGATCGATACAGTATGTGTATCGATCGATGCACATTGGGCTTCGAGACTTAAGTTTTGAGTTAATGACTTAAACGAGCCGGGTTTGATCCGTAGGTCGTATTCGGTCATCCCATGTCGATATATAATGTCTTATATGATCGACCTGAGCCCTAGCCGTCTGGGTCACTTCTCAGAGAGAGAGTAGAGACACAGAAACTCATAAGATCCACAGGAGATCCGATTCCCGACACTAGCATCCCGGCGGATTCCAGCTTGTGTGCGTGTGGACTACGATAGAGGCGCAGCGATTGAGGCGCTCTAGATCTCTTTTACCTGCTCCAATTTCCGCTGCCAATCTTCAGGTAATCACGAGGTCAGTTTTAGATTCAATCACCTAGACCCTGGATCCTAGGGAATCCAACAGTGGTATCAGAGCCAGGTTTTAATCCATTGAATTTGTAGCCTAGAATTCGATTAAAATGGTATTTGATTGAATTGATGCCAGCTAGGTTTCATTTTGATAAATGTAATCTCGGATTTATTTGTATCGAAAACGAAGAACTGTGTTTTCGCAGTTTGTGTCGGTCGACACACCGTGAAAACGGAAAAACTGTTTTAGGGTTTTCGCACAACATCGATCGATGCACTGGGTGTGTCGGTCGATGCAGCGCGAAAATGCAAAAGAATTTGTGTTTTCGCATAGCGTCGATCGACACAAGTTTGTGTCGGTCGATGCACCGCGAATTCGCCTATTAAAACATTGGGTTTCAATTTAGAAATCGCACTGTGTCGATCGACACACTGGGTGCATCGATCGACACAGGCTGTGCGAAAGGATAGATAGTTTCAATTGGATTGAACCGGTTATCTCGCATGGTTATGACGGTTTAATTCGATTAAAAATTCCCTGATACCCTACAGTATCGATCGACACAGGTTTAGTGTCGGTCGACACAGGCCTTGCGATTGGGTAATCGGTTCAATTGGATTGAACTGGTTATCATGCTTGGTTAAGTTAGATCAGATCGGTTTAAATCAGATGAATTAATTCAATTGGATTGAATTTGTTATCTCAATTGGTATAAACCGATTTGATTGGTTAAGATCAGTTTGATTGGATAAGTCGGTTCAATTGAATTGGACCGGTTATCGCGATTAGTTAAAACTGGTTGAATCGGTTCAGTTGGATGGACCGGTTGAATTGGATTTGACCGGTATCTCAATTGGTTTAAAACCGGTTCATTTGGTCATTTACCGGCTCAATTGGATTGACCGATTATCTGGTTGGTTAAACGTAATCGCTTGGTTTTGAACCAAATGATTAAGAAACCGAACCAAATGACCTAGCCCACTTTAATTAGAACAAGCAAAACTTAATTGAAAAGAAGTAAAACATGTTCTAAACCTATCTAATACACATTGGATGTGTATTAGATCAAAGTTTAGTTTTCAATATGGTCAACTGTCAAGAATCATTTCGTTGTTGTGATAGTCTTGCCAAGAGCTTGGTGTCCACAATTACATGAGTAAGGCAGGTAGTAGTGTTGATGGTCTTGCAGTGCTTGACATCAACAATTACATGACCTAAGAGATTGAATTACTAACTTTTGAGTTCCGTTTCCTCAACTAAATATCAAGTGATCTTGATGTCTTGCCCAATCTTGTCTACTGTCAAGACTCATTTCGTTGTTGGATAGTCTTGGAGTCCTTGGTATCCACAATTACATGAGTAAGGCAGGTGATCATTGATAGACTTGCAGTGCGACTGTCAATGATCACAAGACTGAAGAGATTGTTTTACTTGACTGGGCTATCAGAAGTTCTGGGCCCAGAGACATCAGAGTAGATAGGACATGGATTGTCTTATCTACGACCAAGAGTTGTACTGGGTACAATTAGCAATGATTTGCTTACCTAGATGACTAAACTCTGGGTGATGACGAGTCGTCCACTCAGATTTTAGTGATGTATGGATCTTGGATTATTATATTCATAGAGGAAACATTGTTTGAATATAATGCGAGTTTTCTTATTAGATAAGATTTCTCATTTCCTGAACTTCATAACTAAAATTTTCTTTGCTTAAAATTTTCAGCCTATGTCTAAAACTACTTTCTCGTTACGATCCGTCCTTGAGAAGGACAAGATAAATGGATCAAATTTCCTGGATTGGTATCGCAATTTGAGATTAATCCTCAATCAGGAGAGTAAGGACTATGTCCTTGAGAAAGCTCTTCCAGAAAGGCTTGGGACCAATCGCTCGAATGCAGTATAATGATTCTTGGAATAAGCATTATATTGATGTGGTAGATGTGCGTGGTCTGATGTTGGCTACCATGGAATCGGAATTAAAGAGTCAATACGAGAACATGGAGTCGCCAATAGAGATGATCACCAGCCTGAAACTGAAGTTTCAGGATCTGGCACGAGTTGAGAGATTCCAAATGGTGAAGTCTCTCACTGGGTGCAAGCTACCAGAGGATGCTCCAGTGAGTCCTCATGTCATTAAAATGATGGGTTACATTGATAACCTGGGGAAACTGGAATGTCCTGTCAGCTTAGAGTTGGCCATTGACATCATTCTGCAGTCACTGCCGTCTAGTTATGATAAGTTTATCAAAAGCTATATCAAGAATAACTTGACGAAGACGTTGACTGAGCTGCATGGTATGATCAAAACAGCAGAGCAAGACATCATAAAGGGTAAAAGATTTGAGAAATCTTGTGTTGACAAGGGTAGAGTCAAGGCCGTCCAGATTTGGAATCAGGATAAGCCTGTGTCATCTTATAAGCCCAAGTCCGGCCCATCTGGTGTTAGAAAGTGCTTCTACTGTGATGAGTCAAGGCATTGGAAGAGAGATTGCATTAAATTCTTGGAAGATTCACAAGAGATGAAGGAGATGTATGGTGCTTCTTCTTCAGGTATTGTGTTATTACTTCAAGTTCTACGTATGTATTGGATACTGGTTGTGGTACTGATATTTTGGAAATATGCAGGGCCTAAGCAACAGTAGAACATTGAGGAAAGGACAAGTGGAACTGCGTGTCTGGTATGGAGCAATGGTTGCTACATAAGCCGTAGAGATTCTCCACTTGTAGGAGCTTTTCAAGCTTGGTTTTTGAATTAAGTAATTGCTACTATGTACCTGCTTTATGCAGCGATGTCTTTCATTTTCTTGTAAGAATTTGGATGTTTTTCATTCTGATAAAAGACAAGTTTTGCTCTTTTGATCTTAATGAAATATTATATGGTAGCACCCCTTTTTGATAAATGGGTTTTATGTCTTAAACCAATATACACCAGAATATAACATAAATACCAAACGGTTTACGTCTGATGACTTGAACTCGATTTTTCCTTAGCATAGTCGTTTTGACCACATAGAGTGAAGCGGATTCAGAAGTTCCATTGTTATGGGCTTTAGGCTCATTTGATTATAAATCATTTGAGACATGAATTCTACTTACTGGACCAAATGACTAAGGCTTCTTTGGCAGAGCTAAAGAGAAGGGCCAGAGGCTTATTGGGCCTTGCTCATACTGATGTATGTGGCCCGATGAGCATAAATGCCAAAGGAAATCTTCAGTACTTCATTAACTTATTGATGGCATCAGTAAGTATGGCTGTGTTCATTTGATGAGACACGAGTATGAATCCTTTGAGGAGTTCCAAAAATGAAGTATAGAACCGATTTGACAGAAGTATTGAGATCCTTGATTAGATCGCGGAGAAAAATACTTGAGTCAAGAATTGGGTGATCATCTAAGTGAGTGTGAAGTCATATCATAGCTCTTTTCTCCTGGAAAACCTAAATGGTGTTTCTGAGAGAACGAATCGGACCTTATTAGATATGCTCCGATTAATGATGAGTCACAGGAATCTTCCATTATCCTTTTAAAATACGCTCTAAACTGAATATGTTTACGCAAATTAGTTTTCTATCAGAATCAGTTGAAAGACACCACATTGGATGTGGACTGGGTGATTTCCAAGTATGTTTTTCTGATTAATTGGGATTGCAAGGTTTGTGTAAGACAGTTGTCAACGAACAAACTTGAACCCAAATCTGATAAGGGCTGCTTCACCGGTTGTCCTAGGGAAACCGAGGCTTAGTACTTTTGCAACCAATCCGAGAACAAAGTTTTGTTGTTCGGAACTCTGTTTTTCCAAGAAAACAGTGGGAGTAAAAGTACAGCTCGAAGAAATTCGAGAAACACAGGAGGCTGTTAAACCTGTTGAGGAAGAGCAGCGGTTGGATCTATAGAGTGCTGTAGGATCTGAACCTGTGGAGCCTGAAGTTCGCTGATCCTGATGGATCCGTCACTAAACTGAGGGTGATTCCTCATGACCGATTGCTGTGATCTGTTGATCATTGAAAAGTGACGAGCCTGCGAAATTCAAAGAAGCGAAAGGTGAGCCCCAACTCCGAAAAATTAACTAGGAATGTACGTTAGCTTCATCGATCCATTTCTGGATTGAAGCAAACAACTTGGAGTTGGAATCTATGTTCTGTTAAAACGGTCAAAGGTTTTGACATGATCAGGAACGTATAGAAACCGTGCGTTTACAAGTAAACTAAAAGGAGCGTAGTTGCAATTCTCACACCGTATGTTTATAACATACTTAATCTCATAAACGACGTTCCGACGCTAAAGTCTTGTCAAGATTTGGGTCGGAAGTCAAATTTAACGATGGACATGGAAGAAGCCGCGAAAGTTCTTGGAATAAGGATCCATTGAAATGGATTGCAAAGACCAATTGGATCGTGTCAGAATCCTTATGGTGATAAGGTATTGGACAGTTCAAATGTGCTTGATTCCAAGAATGGCTTCACACCAAAGGTCTTATGGCAATAATCTTAGCAAGATGGAGTGTCTTTGACACTGGCTGAGCTAGTATCGATCTTAGCAAGAAGAAGTGTCTTGGAAACTGGTTGAGCTAGTATCTATGAGTGTGATTCCTTTTTGCTTATGCAATAGAATCCATCATGAATGCCATATTTTGCACTCGTCTAGATGCAGCTGACGCATAAAGCATGACGAAAATATACCAATTTGTTCCGGTAAAAGTCACTGGACAGTTGTAAAGAATATCCCCATGTGTTTGAGAAACACTAAGGATAGTTCTTGTTCAACTGAGAAAAATGACGAATCTGTTATGAGTAGTTAGACGAACAAAGATGATTCTCGGTTCCCACCTGGTTATGTCTCTTTGTTTGTGTAGCGGCGCTATCTGTTGGAAAGGTCTCCAAGCAGTGGACCGTAGAATAGTGCTTATTAAAGAATAGTGGTGTGGTTTGTTGGAATGGTTCCAAGCAATAACACCGCAGCATCTCTCACAACCTAAGCATGGTTTTTGTACTGTTGCTGTAGGTACTAGATATCTGAAGACGTGGTCTTGATTCTAGTGGGAGTTATGTTAGTTATGATGTTCAGATAGACATGATATGGTCATGTTTATGAAAAACTGATATCAGCATTATTTGATTATTGGATAATTGAATAATGGTCCCAAGTATTTTATGTTCATTTTATAGGTCATCAAGTTGAGGACTTGATCATGAAACCCTATAAGTAAAAGATGACATAAATTATGATTGTCCCTAGTCGAGATTGTCAAAGTGGGACACCGACAACCGCGAGAGACTAGCTTGTGAGGTGACTGTTGACTAAGTTTCATGGAGTCAATGATATGAGTATCACAGTCAGTCACATAGATATATGTTGGTGAACATATGATCGGACATGACCCGCTAATGAGAACTCTACAAGATAGTTATATATGTGTCATGAGAGTTTCTCATTACGACTATAGAGTATAGTCCTTAGACCTGAGTTCATCATGCTTTCTAGCATATGAATTGGTGCACTTTGACCTTGTCAAACGTCGATCCGTAAATGGCGGCTATAAAGGCATTGCTTAGGTGTATCATGAAGTATGTGTAGAAACAGGGATGGAACAAGAAGGGATTTGTCCCTCCTATATAACAGGAGATAAATATCTCAGGGCCCATCGAAGATTTGATACTGAGAAAATGCATGGCCCTGCTCAAACGAGGTGATTGTCAGTCGTTTGTTTTATCAGTATAGATCAGGAGTTCGATGAACATGATGTTGGCTATAATAAGGATGACACAGTTCCTTGCCTTATGCCATATCGAGATATAGCGATAAAGGGATTATGGGAATAGATGATTCCAGTACAAGTGGGAGATTGTTGGGATTATGTCCTGAAATCATATTGTACTTACTCTAAATATAGTTGTATTGTCGAGATCGGACAATTCATGTGATACTGGGTAGTCATAATGTTTTGCTAGAAACCGCTTATGACAAATGAGTTGTAACTCATTTCTAGTATCGTGTGAACCTACAGAGTCACACACCTAAGCAAGCTGGATACACTTAGTATGGGATTGATCATTGGCATATGATCCGATCAATGTGTATTGGATACACATTGAATTGAGTTTTGAAGAGGTGTGTCGATCGATGCAATGAGTGTGTCGATCGACGCAGGTTTTCGAATGGGTGTGTCAATCGATACAGTATGTGTATCGATCGATGCACATTGGGCTTCGAGACTTAAGTTTCGAGTTAATGACTTAAACGAGTCGGGTTGGATCCGTAGGTCATTTTCGGTCATCCCAGGTCGATATATAATGTCTTATATGATCGACCTGAGCCCTAGCCGTCTGGGTCACTTCTCAGAGAGAGAGTAGAGACACAGAAACTCATAAGATCCACAGGAGATCCGATTCCCGGCACTAGCATCCCGGCGGATTCCAGCTTGTGTGCGTGTGGACTACGATAGAGGCGCAGCGATTGAGGTGCTCTAGATCTCGTTTACCTGCTCTAATTTCCGCTGCCAATCTCCAGGTAATCACGAGGTCAGTTTTAGATTCAATCACCTAGACCCTGGATCCTAGGGAATCCAACAGGAGATCCATCCTACAAGTGTCAATACTGTGGAGCATACATGTGGTATGGAGAACGAATAGGAAAGAGAAATAGAAAAATGCAGCCAGATTTTACAATGTGTTGTAAGACAGGAAAAATCGTTCTACCAAAGCTCGGGAATTTATTCATGCTTATAATATGATGTTCGTGTTCACCTCATTTGGAGGGAAGATTGATCATACCGTCAATGATGGACGTGGACCATATGTTTTCAAGATGCATGGCCAAAATTATCATAGAATTGGTGCTCTCTTCCCAAACGTTGGAGAATGTCCTAAATTTTTGCAGCTATACATTTATGATACGTTAAATGAACTTACAAATAGAATTGCGGCATACGGATAAAAGTTTACTATTTTTGATAAATGCTAATTGTTTATTCTTCATAAGGTTGTTTATAATTGTTCCCTAATTTATCTTTTTATAGGGGAGATAACGACAGGGATGTATCAAAATTGAGGATTCAAGTTGTCAAAATATTGAAGAATATGTTAGATGAGGTTAATCATTATGTGGCCTCATTGAGGGCAGCTAGAGATAGATTTGATGTTACCCAAGATACCGGTTTCCGTCTCAGATTTATGGAAAGTAGAGCAAAAGATGCCAGGACTCACAATATGCCAACAAAAGATAAAGTGGCTGCACTTATTCCCAGAGATTTTGTTTGTAACATGGAGACAAGGGACATTATATTGGAGACAACTGATGGCGGATTTCATAGGATTAGTAAACTTCATCCAGCCTACTTGCCTCTCCAGTATCCAATTATGTTTCCTTACGGAGAGGATGGTTTCAGATTACAAATTCCTATAGGTTTGACAGATGATGCTGGAAGGAAGAGGAAATTATTTCTATGCGTGAATTTTTTGCATATAGAATTTGTGAAAGAGTTGGCGAGGCTCCTACAACAAACAGATGTGGAAGACTGTTTCAACAGTTTTTGGTTGACGTATATACGATGATTGAATCCAACCGGTTGCGTTATGTGTGGAAAAAGCAGAAGAAGCTTCGATCAGAAAACTACGAAAAAATTCAAAAAATGGCTGAGGCGGGAGGTGCTAATCTTCTAAAACAAGGTCAAGGCATATTTATTCCATCAAGTTTTACAGGTGGTTTTAGGTATATGCATCAGCATTATTTGGATGCAATGGCTATATGCAAATACTTAGGTTTTCCTGACCTTTTCATTACTTTTACATGCAACCCTAAGTGGCCGGAGATAACCAGGTTCCTCGAGAAATTTATATTGACCATCGAGGGTAGACCAGATATCATTTGTCGAATTTTTAAAGCAAAACTGGACAGTTTGATCATGGAATTGACCAAAAAAGGAGGATGTATCTTTGGCAAGACTGCTGGAGGTATATATTTTACTTCCTCATTATTTACATTTTCATCTAAATATATGTAATGACAAGTTGACAATTAGAACATTTTTTTCTTATATTACAGCAATGTACACGATTGAGTTTCAAAAAAGAGGATTGCCGCATGCTCATATTCTACTATTTATGGAGAAAGGTTACAAATTCCCAACAACAGAAGACATAGATAAGATTATTTGTGCAGAAATACCAGACAAGGTTACACAACTGAACTTATACGCAGCAGTGTCAGAATGCATGATGCATGGTCCATGTGGAAACACAAACAAGAGTAGTGTTTGTATGGTAAACAGAAGATGTTCGAAGAAGTATCCAATGCCGGTAAACAATAGGACGACAATTGGTACTAATGGTTTTCCTTGCTACAGACGTAGAGATGATAAAAGGTTTGTTAAAAAGGGAAAATTTCAACTTGACAATGGATATGTTGTTCTATATAACAAGGAACTCATGCTTCGATATCGTGCACATATAAATGTCGAGTGGTGTGTCCAGTCGCGAGCCATAAAGTATTTGTTTAAATACATTCACAAAGGTCTCTATTATATTGCGGCTACTATTAAAAAAGAGAATGAAGATGGTGTTATTGACGAAATTGAGCAGTACTACAACTGCAGGTATTAGACACATTTGTTTGCACACTATTTATTATTTGTATAACATTTATCCTAATATTTTAATACATTTCTTCACATTCTTTGATTGCTAGATATCTTTTACCACCCAAAGCAACATGGCGTATATTTGCGTTCCCTACACATTATTGTATTGTAGCTGTTGAGAAACTTGGTTTTCATTTTCCAAACCAGCAGATTGTCTACTTTGATGAATTTGAACCCATTGAGACTCTGCTTATCAAAACGACTGCTATTCAATCTATGTTTATTGCTTGGATGGTTGCATGTAGGAAATATCCTAATCTTGCAAAGGATATCACTTATTCTCAGTTCCCACCTAAGTTTACATGGGTATAAAAAGAGAGGTCATGGAAACCAAGAAAGAGAAAGCTTGGTGCAGTGATTGGTAGGATTGCCCATGTGAGTATAGCATGCGGTGAGTTGTATTATTTAAGAATACTTCTGAACTATGTTAAAGGCCCGGAATGCTATGAGGATATAAGGACATTCGAAGGTATTTTCTATCATACTTTTAAAGATGCATGTGATGCTCAGGGATTGCTAGATGATGACAAAGAATTTATTCTAACAATTGAGGAAGCAAGTGAATGGGTCAATGGAAATTATCTTCTGGATTATTTTTTTCAGATGTTAATAACAGATAGTATTTCCCATCCTTTGGTTGTGTGGAATTCAACATGAGAATATCTAACAGAAGACATTCTAATCGATGAAAGGAGAAATTGTCGGAATCCTGGTATGTACTAAAAATCTTTGCCAAAATATTGTTGGTTGTTTTGACTGTTTATTAACGTTTTTATTTAATTTTTGTGAAACATGTAAATACCTCATGAAGATATAATATTGTTAACATTGTTTTAATATTGCAGATTTGATTTTAAATGATGATCAAAGGAAAAACATAGCATTGACAAGGATACAAAAAAAGTTGGAAAGTTATGGTGGATCGCTTACTAAATGGCCTGAGATGCCACTACCAGAAGATTATGAAGAGTATAACGGCAACCGTCTCATAGATGATGAGAGGAATTATAATCGTGAGGATGAAAGAAAAGAAGAATAGAGGCTTTTTGCCATGATAACAGATGAGCAAAGAATAGTATATAAAACTATATTGGATGCAGTTGTGAATGATAAAGGAGGAATGTTTTTTCTCTATGGTTTTGGCGGAACGGGCAAAACATTCCTGTGGAGTCTATTAAGTGCTTCTATTCGTTCCAGAGGTCTTATTGTGATTAATACTGCTTCAAGTGGAATTGCCGCTTTGTTGTTGAAAGGTGAGAGAACAGCACATTCAAGATTTGCAATTTCGATCAATCCAGACGAGTTCACAAGTTGCAATATGAAGCCATGATCCGATCTTGCTGAATTGATGAAAGTTGCTAACCTTTTAGTTTGGGATGAAGCTCCTATGATGAGTAAACATTGTGTGGAAAACATGGACCAAAGTTTGTGCGATATTATCAGAGAAAAGGAGGACAGACCATTTGGAGGAAAGGTTGTTGTTTTTATGGTGATTTTAAGCAGATACTTCCAGTAGTTCCCGGGGGAGGAAGATCAGAAACAATCTTTGCAACTTTAAACTCTTCATAACTATGGAAATCATGCAAAGTTCTAACACTTACAAAGAACATGAGATTGCTTGGTGGAATTATTGGTGAAGATGCTGAAGAGTTGAAAACATTTTCAGAATGGTTATTGAATATAGGTGATGGCAAGATCAATTATCCAAATGATGGAGTCGTTGGCATCGATATCCCTGAAGATTTGTTAATAACCGAGTGTGAGAAACCAATCGAGACAATAGTTAACGAATTTTATGGTCCCGACTTTGTTAACTCAACAGATGGTCAAGTATTTAAAAACAAAGCTATACTCAGCCCTACCAACGATAATGTTGATGAGATTAATGATTATATGCTTTCCAAGTTGTCAGGTATATAACAATCTTACTTATTAGAATATTTTAGCCATATTCAACTAATTTATCTATAAGATATTGTCTAACCTTTTTAGTTTTTTGTTATAGGCAAAGAAGTAGCATATCGAAGCTCCGACAGTATTATTCCTTCAAATGCTGCCATAGATGATGATACCAATTATCCTATTGAGTTTTTGAACAACATAAAGGTGTCTGGATTACCCAAACATTGTTTGAAGCTAAAGGTTGGTGCTCCAGTTATGTGTTTGCGTAACATTGATCCTAATAATGTTCTTTGCAATGGAACAATGTTACTTATTACTCAGCTCAGACCTCATTGCATGGAATTAATGATTTTAACTGGGAATAAATTTGTTATTGGTCGAAAGATACTTCTAAACAGAATGTATGTAACACCATCAGATACAAAGTTTCCATTTAGGATGCGTCAGCGACAATTTTCTGTGGCGTTAGCATTTGCAATTACCATCAATAAGAGTCAAGGTCAAACACTTGAGAATATCGGTTTGTATCTCCCTAGACCTGTGTTTTCACATGGACAGTTATATTTCGTTTTGTCTAGAGTGAAATCAAGGTCTGGATTGAAGATTCTTATTACAGATGAAGATGGAAATGTGCTGAAAGAGACTACAAATGTTGTTTACAGGGAGGTTTTTAGAAACCATACTCAATAGATCAGTAGTAGTTTTCCCTTTATGTTTCAATGAAATTTTTGTCATTTGTTTCTAATTTTAGTTGTTTTCATTTCAATGGTTTTGGAATATTATTTTTTATTCAAATATAAATAATTATGGGACGTCAACAACACCAAAAATAACTTTAAATGTCGTTGAAGATCATTAGAAAGTGGTTTACTAACGTACAACCAAGTGGTCTTCAAGGTCATGTAATCTTCTGTGATGAAAAGGTTTGTTTTTTTTTGCGATTTATTTTACTTAGATAAGACTTAATCACATAATCTTTCATATTAGATTCATCTACTTATTTTTGAAATAAATTATGCATGTTTGGGGTCTCAAGATTGAAGCAACAATACCCACCAATGTCTTCCAAAAAATAAAAGAAAACTTTGAGGAGGGCTGTTATAAACTCTCAAACTCAAATTGAGAAACACTACTACAGCGAAAAAGACTGTTATAAACTCTCAAACTCAAATTTCTAACTGCTTTAGTGTTGTTGATGATAATTTTTTACGATTTTGTTGGATTGGAAGCAATATTAGATCGGAAAATATCATCAAAGCACACCATTGGTATGTTTGACTGTTTAAATCCTTACATTTATTTTTAATTATATTTTGGTACCCCATGCATAATATTTTATGAATTATTCATATATTGGTTTTGTAAATGTCATTGGATGCATCAAATTTGTGGGTCATCTGGAATCATGTGATCAGGAGAGGATTAACAGGAGGTAGATCTCAACCGATTCGGTGAAGCAGATTTGGTTTAATCTTAGGGAAATGAAGTAAGAATCTAAATTAATATATTTATTAAATTTGAATTTTTTATAACCATTTATGACACCATTAACATTTTCTATTTCATTTATAAGTTTATATATTTTGTATTAAAAATAACTATTTTAAAATCTTATAATTGTAGTGGAACCTACATAAAATGCCTTGCTAAGGGTTCTCATGCAATGAAGTTTCATGAATTCTGGCATTCGTCTGGAAATTATGAAACAATTATTGTCTTGAGGTTTTGGAGAGTCAATCGTAGTTTGGGTAAGTACACATGTTTTCTACATTATTTAGTTAATTCCTTTTTCGGAAAATTATAACTATAGTATATCTAAATATATTATACATTTTCTCTCTTAGGTACACCTTATGTAGAAGAGTCCGGAATGATTTCCCAAATTGAATTTGATCCTGAGTTGGAAGAGGTCCAGCAAATGAAAGAGTGGTATGTTTTTTCAACAATTACAATACTATAATTTAATTTTTGTGGTTTAGAATGTAACACCTTTTTTTTTACCGTTTAGGATGTTGGAATTGTGTCCAGTAATCTCGGTACTGTCTCTAGAAAGTAAGAGTATGTCAAAGATCAGACATAAGTCATATAATACTGGGGATCATGATGGCTTGCTAGAGTCCGCTCATGATCTATAAGTCTTGGACTTATTGCCTTTATTATATGATCCCATATGGGTCACACGCCTAAGCTAACAGGAAAATGTGTTGGAACGGCTTAGCAGAAGTACGACAAAAGTGCCAGGCATTTGTCGTACTAAGAGAGAAAGATTAATGGGTCTGATTAAATGGGATTTAATCAGATTGGTGTTTTGGCCCCTAAGCCCAAAAGGGAAAGAGAAGGCTTTTAATAATCAAAAGGCCAAATCTCTTTCTCCTAACCCTAGTCCCCAGCGCCGATTTTCCTCTCACCCTGCGCCTCCCACCAGCTCGGTCTAGCAGCCGTTTTCTGTGATCGCGTGTGTGAACCTTTGGAGGATTCATCCCTCGGTGTATCTCTCTGATCTCTGACCTGTTCTATTCCTTCCGCTGCAACAAACAGGTAAAAGGTGAGATCATCTAATGTTTCTAATCAAGAGAACCTAGATCTGTATGTTTAGGTTGATATGAATCTGTGAATTACATCAGGATCAACTAAACAGTTCCTACAGTGGTATCAGAGCCATTGGTTCTTAGGATTTCTTGTTTTAGATTCATGTTTAGGTTGTTTAATCTGTTTAGAAGTGTTCTGAATCAACTACTGATAAGAAAAACACTTAAGAAACTGAATTGAATCCTGAACAAACGTTTGAAATCGCAAAACCGAGCTATATGACTCGTTTTCTTGCGATCGGCCAAGGAGAGATCAACCGGCTTGGCCGGTTGGTTATCACGGCCGAGAGTTGGCCGGTCGGATGGATCGCGAATGATCGCGAGAGATGGGCCGATCGATCGTCCCGATCGCATCTCGTCCGACTGTCCCGATGATCGCTTGACGTGCGAGAAAGATCGACCACGATCGCTTGGCGATCGCGTCCGTGATCTCGTCCGGCTCGTCCCGATCGTCGCGTCTCAGCCAAGCATCGTCCCGTCCAGCTGCATCCCGATCGCGTGAGGCTCGGCCGTCCGTGGATCGTGGATCGAACGCGGCTGGTCGGTTGTGATCGTGTGGATTAGGTCACGGCCGTGGATGGTCCGTGACCGATTCGATTTCGGTTAGATGGTTCGGTTCAAAACTTAATTAAAAATTGATTCGTTCTGGTTTAATAAACAGATTTTAATAATTTTATTAAATCTGGTTAAACCGGGATAAGAAATCCAATGTCGAAAGAAATATTGGATTTAGTGCCTAAACCAGGAATTTCTAATTTGATTTGGTTGGACCAAATAAATTGAGAAATTCCGGTTTAGTAAATAACCGGTTGACAATTGTGGTCATCGTAGTAATTAAAATTTGGTTAGACCAATTTTAATGAACCAGACCGGTTATGTCAAATAATTGGACAATTGGGTCATGTCTTGGACATGGACCAATTCCTGGGCCTCGGGCCAAGAAGTTAAAACAATTGGGCCAATTATTTGAGTCTTTCTTCAGATCAATTTAAAATTTATTTTATAAAATTATAAAGTCGATTTTAAATTAAAGTTTCCGAAATTTTGAAATTAGAAAGTTTCTTAAAATAGAAGTTTCTGAATTTGCGGGTTTTGGATTTTAAGAAATTTCTAAAGTTAGAAAGTTTCCGTTTTTAGAAAGTTTCCAATTTTAGAAAGTTTCCAAAAATAGTAGGTTTCCAGAAATAGAAAGTTTCCCGAAATAGTAATCTTCTATTTTGGGAATGAAATGAAATTTTAATAAACCTACGAACCTCAAATAATATCAAGCGTTGGATGTCTTGTCCAGGCTATGTCAGCTGTCAAAGCCCATTCAATTGTATTCATGGCCTTACAGTGTGAGGATGTCTGCTTTTGCGTGGGTAAGACGGTTTGTGATTCATAAATGTCATTGGGAGTCCCAGACATTAATGATTACATGACTGTATAGTCTGGTTTTCTTGACTAGGCCATCGGGAGTCCCGGGCCTTGAGACATCAGAGTGGATTGGGCCTCGGGCCCAGATTCACAACCAAGAGTTATATCACGGATATAATTAGCCGATATAGGGCTTACCGATATAAGCTAAGGTTGGGTGACGGCCAGTGGCCCACTTTAATCTTAGTTATATGTGGATCTTGGAATCATTATATTCTATTGAGGGTAACTGATGTTATTGAATATAATGCGTGATTAATCATATTAAATTTTTAATACGAGATTAGTCATTTTGAACATAATAACTAATAACCTTTTTATTTATATATTTCAGATATGACTACTACAAGCACACAAAACACATTCTCGATCCGGTCTGTTCTCGAGAAGGAGAAGCTGACTGGAACGAACTTCCTGACATGGTCAAGGAACTTGAGGTTGGTCCTCAAGCAGGAGAAGAAGGATTATGTCCTTCGTGATCCCCTCCCCGAGAGGCCTCTTGCCAATGCTGCCAGGACTCTGCACAATGCTTGGGAAAAGCATTCGTCAGATGAAAATGATGTCTATTGCCTGATGTTGGTGACAATGACTCCTGAGCTGCAAAAACAGTTTGAGAGTGTATTGTCTCCCATCGAGATAATGGCAAGCCTGAAATCGCTTTTTCAGGAGCAGGCTAGGACTGAGAGGTTCCAGACAGTTAAGAACCTCTTGGACTGTAAGTTGGCTGCGAATGCGGCAGTGAGTCCTCATGTCTTGAAGATGATGGGTTATCTCGATCATCTTCAGAAACTCGACTGCCCAATCAGCCAGGAACTTGCCTGCGACATCATTCTGCAGTCTTTACCTGCAAGCTATGATCAGTTCATTCTGAACTTTAACATGCATGGCTTGAGTAAGACACTACCTGAGCTTCACGGAATGCTCAAGACTGCAGAGCCCAACTTGAGGAAAACCGCCAAGGACCCCAATGTGCTTATGGTGCAAAAGGGCAAGGGGTTTAAGAAATCCTCTGCTAAGGATAAGGGAGCGGCCAAGGCTGTCCAAGTCGCGGACAAGGACACGCCAAAGCCCAAGCCCAAGTCCAAGGCTGGGCCTACTGACATGTGCAGGTTCTGCAAAGAACTGGGGCATTGGAGAAGAGATTGTAAGAAATTCCAGGAAGGTCTAAAGGAATTGAAGAAGAAGACTTTCGAGACTTCTTCATCAGGTATTTTTGTTATAGAAGTTAATACAACTACTTCTGATAATACCTCATGGGTCATGGATACTGGTTGTGGGGCTCATATTTGTACTAATATGCAGGCACTCAGCAACAGTAGAAGGCTGAAGCAAGGACAAGTGGAGCTACGAGTTGGGAATGGAGCGAAAGTTTCAGCACTAGCTGTAGGCACATACTTGTTGTCTTTACCTTCGGGATTGATTTTAGAACTGAATAATTGTTATTTTGTACCTGCTATAAGCAGAAATATTATTTCAATTTCTTTGTTGGATTTGGAAGGTTATGATTTTTCAGTTAAGAATAAATTATGTTCCTTCAATCGCAACCATTTGTTCTATGGTTCTGCCCCTCTTTCGAATGGGCTTTACATACTCGATCAATCCGCGCCAATATATAACATTAATACAAAACGGTTTAAACCTAATGAGGAAAACCGAACGTTTCTATGGCATTGTCGTTTAGGGCACATCAGCGAGAAACGCATCAAGAGGCTCCATTCGAATGGACTTCTTAGCTCATTTGACTTTGAGTCATGTGAGAAATGCGAATCCTGCATGATGGGCAAAATGACAAGGGCCCCCTTTAATAAACCTAACGAGAGGGCCAGTGACTTATTGGGCCTGATACACACTGATGTGTGTGGCCCAATGTCCACAAATGCAAGAGGAAACTATCAGTACTTCATTACCTTCACTGATGATTTCAGTAGGTATGGATATGTTTATTTGATGAAACATAAGTCTGAATCTTTTGAAAAGTTCAGAGAATTCCAAAATGAAGTACAGAACCAACTTGGCAAAAGCATTAAGGCTCTTCGGTCCGACCGAGGAGGAGAATACTTAAGCCAGGAATTCAGTGATCATCTGAGAGAGTGTGGGATCGTATCCCAACTCACTCCTCCTGGAACACCTCAATGGAATGGTGTGTCTGAGAGGAGGAATCGGACCTTATTGGATATGGTTCGATCTATGATGAGTCACACAGACCTTCCAATATCCCTTTGGGGATATGCTCTGCTAACAGCAGTGTTCACTCTAAACAGAGCGCCATCAAAAGCAGTAGCAAAGACACCATATGAATTATGGACTGGAGAAGCTCCAGTGCTGTCTTATCTCAGAATTTGGGGTTGTGAAGCCTATGTCAAGAGATTAATCTCAGACAAGCTTACACCAAAATCTGACAAATGCTATTTCATTGGTTATCCACGGGAAACCAAGGCTTATTACTTCTATCTACGTTCCGAGAACAAGATTTTTGTTGCCCGGGATTGTAACTTTCTTGAGAGGGAGTTTCTCTCTAAGAAAGACAGTGGGAGTAAGGTACTGCTTGAAGAAATTCAAGATGAACAGGATACTGCTCAACCTAATGAGGAAGAGAAGGAGGAGGCCCTACAAGAAATTGTAGAGCCTGAACCTGTGGTACCTGAAGTTCGAAGATCCGGGAGGATCCGTCACGAACCCGAGAGATATCAAGGATTCCTAGTGACTGACTGTCATGATCTTCTGATCATAGATGGTGATGAACCATCGAACTTCAATCAAGCCATGATGGGCCCAGATTCCTCCAAGTGGCGCAAGGCCACTGATTCCGAAATGGACTCCATGTCGGTCAACCAAGTGTTTTCGTTGGTTGACTTACCCGCTGGTGTAAAAGCCATCGAGTGCAAATGGATCTTCAAGAAGAAGATTGACGTGGATGGAAATGTCCAGATTTATAAAGCCAGGTTGGTGGCAAAAGGTTTCAGACAAGTTCACGGTGTGGATTACGATGAAACCTATTCACCAGTGGCTATGATGAAATCTATTCGGATTCTACTAGCAACTGCAGCTTTTCATGATTATGAAATTTGGCAGATGGACGTGAAAACCACCTTCCTGAATGGTATTCTGGAAGAGGATGTGTATATGACACAACCTGATGGTTACATAGATCCAAAGAATGTTGGGAAAGTATGCAAGCTTCATAAATCCATTTATGGATTGAAGCAAGCATCGAGGAGCTGGAATCTTCGTTTTGATGAAGCGATCAAGCAATTTGACTTCATCAGAAACGAAGAAGAACAATGCGTGTATAAGAAATCTAGTGGGAGCAAGATAGTGTTTCTTATTCTGTATGTCGATGACATACTGCTTCTCGGAAACGACGTTCCAATGCTGAAGTCTGTAAAGGACTGGCTTGGAAGTTGTTTTTCCATGAAAGACATGGGTGAAGCCGCATACGTTCTTGGAATTAGGATCTATCGGGATAGACCTAAGAGGCTGATAGGCTTGTGTCAAGACTCATACATTGACAAAGTCCTACAAAGATTCAGCATGAAAGATTCCAAGAAGGGCTTCACGCCAATGGTGCATGGCACAACGCTAAGCAAGAAGCAGAGCCCTACGTCGGCTGCTGAGCTTGAGCGCATGAAGAATATTCCTTATGCATCTGCAATAGGATCTGTCATGTATGCCATGATCTGTACTCGTCCTGATGTTGCTTATGCATTGAGCATGACGAGTAGATACCAGTCAAATCCAGGTGAAAACCATTGGATTGCCGTAAAGAATATCTTGAAGTATCTAAGACATACTAAGGATAAGTTCTTGGTGTACGGTGGAAGTGATGTGCTTAAAGTCAGTGGATTCACGGACGCAAGTTTCCAGACAGACACAGATGATTTCCGGTCACAGTCCGGTTATGTCTTTTGTCTGAATGGCGGTGCAGTAAGTTGGAGAAGCTCCAAGCAGGAAACCGTTGCTGATTCCACTACAGAAGCTGAATATATCGCCGCCTCAGAAGCAGCGAAGGAAGCTGTTTGGATACGAAAGTTCATTATGGAACTAGGTGTGATACCAGATGCGGCTGAGCCTCTGGCACTGTTTTGTGACAACAATGGTGCTATAGCTCAGGCAAAGGAACCAAGATCACACCAGAAATCCAAGCATGTTCAAAGAAGATTTCACTTGATACGTGACATCGTAAATAGAAAGGAAGTCAAGATCAGCCGAGTTCCGACAGATGATAATGTCGCTGATCCGTTGACAAAGCCACTCCCAAGGCCTAAGCTCGAGTTCCTGACTGAAGCTGTAGGCATTAGAAACATTGAAATGTAATCTAAAATTGAGTGGGAGTTTTGTGAGCTTTATTTTAGTTATTTGATATGTTCTTGTAAAACATTATTTTATGTTTTAATGAAATTATTATTTCAAGATTATTTTAACTGTGATGAAATAATCGTTCCAAAATGATATGAAATATTTTATAGGTCATCGAAGTAAGTGACTTGATCTTGAGTCATCAAAGTCATTTAGCTTGATCATGAGACCCTATATTTGATAAATGTTTTATATCATCCTGTCCCTAGTCGAAGGTTGTTGAAACTGGAACACCAACAACCGTGTGAGACTGGATTGGTACGTGACTTATGACAAAGTCTCAGTGTGTCATAGATGCTCGGCATCAAAGTCAGTACATAGGTGTATGTTGGGAACATACGACCGGACAAGACCCGCTTATAAGAACTCTTCAGGATATTTATATCTGTGTCATAAGAGATTCTTACTACGACTATAGAGTATAGTCCTTAGACCTGAGTTCACATGCATGTGACTGCCCATGGACTGATGTACTTTGATCATTGTCTAACGCTATCGTTCTGCGATAGTTATAAGGACCTTGTTTGGGTACATTATGAAATGAGTAGTTTACAGTGATGGAACAAGAAGGGATTTGTCCCTCCAATATAAATGGAGTGAATATCTCTAGGCCAATCGGAGATTTGAATACTGGAAAATGCATGGCCATGCTCAAACGGACTTTCCCGAGTCGTTTGGATTGTCAGTATCAAATCAGAGTCCGATGAACAAGATTAGGCTTTATAAGGATGACACTAATCTTGCCTTATGACTAATCGAGATATTGTGACAAAAGGATTATGAATACAGAGATTCCAGTACAAGTGGGAGATTGTTGGAATTGTGTCCAGTAATCTCGGTACTGTCTCTAGAAAGTAAGAGTATGTCAAAGATCAGACATAAGTCATATAATACTGGGGATCATGATGGCTTGCTAGAGTCCGCTCATGATCTATAAGTCTTGGACTTATTGCCTTTATTATATGATCCCATATGGGTCACACGCCTAAGCTAACAGGAAAATGTGTTGGAACGGCTTAGCAGAAGTACGACAAAAGTGCCAGGCATTTGTCGTACTAAGAGAGAAAGATTAATGGGTCTGATTAAATGGGATTTAATCAGATTGGTGTTTTGGGCCCATAAGCCCAAAAGGGAAAGAGAAGGCTTTTAATAATCAAAAGGCCAAATCTCTTTCTCCTAACCCTAGTCCCCAGCGCCGATTTTCCTCTCACCCTGCGCCTCCCACCAGCTCGGTCTAGCAGCCGTTTTCTGTGATCGCGTGTGTGAACCTTTGGAGGATTCATCCCTCGGTGTATCTCTCTGATCTCTGACCTGTTCTATTCCTTCCGCTGCAACAAACAGGTAAAAGGTGAGATCATCTAATGTTTCTAATCAAGAGAACCTAGATCTGTATGTTTAGGTTGATATGAATCTGTGAATTACATCAGGATCAACTAAACAGTTCCTACATAGGATTCGCTAAACCAAAGCCATTGGAGTCAATTTCAAACCATGATCCTCCTCATCTTATTCTAAGTCCTTTTAAATTTAGAACTTTTTTGTTATTTGTAATACATTTTATTTTTCTTTTGGACGTATTGCTCAATTAAGGGCTTTAACTTATTTTATCGTTAAACATTACCTTTTTATCTTATTCATTATTACTCTTCTTTATTATGCATAATATTATTATTAATCTATAATTTAGGATAATCATAGTTCAATTAACTCTATTTCCGTGTTGCTAGAAACCACATTTGATAGATCTAAGATTCAACCAATGATTTTCAACATGGAATACCCAGCTTTTTTTTTTTAAGATCCGAGTTTTTACCCGAATAGGGTATAATTGCGGCGTTTTTCCGGCGCGAAATCGGCCACTCCGGCCACGTTTTAGAACAGAGCCTTTAAATAATTTAAAAAAACAAGTAAATGACGTTAAATGTGACGTTTAATGTTCTATTAAAATGAAACAATGTTTCGTTTTTAAAATAAAATTAAAAATCTACATTCACCTAAACTTGAACTCAGGTGTGGTGAAATATGAGAAGGGGTTTATCGCCACTGAACTAGTAGCATTTCATTGATAATACACATACAGTTTTAATTAAAAAGTATTTGGTCTTTATTCATAATTAAATCCCCTAATTGAAAGTTCGAACCTAATTGTATTTAATTATAAATAAAGACGAAAGACTCTTTAATTAAATGTGTGAGAATTATCAACGAAAGGTCACTAGCTCAGTGGCAAACCCCTTCCCACATTTCCCCTCACCCAAGTTCAAGCCTAGGTGAATGTTAGGTTTCTAATTTTATTTTAGAAACAGTGTCTTTATTAATTTTGATGTTCAATACAAATCTAGGTATTTTTGTTAGCTCAATAATTCAAATATTTTTACCAGTTCTGAATATTTGTATAATTATGTACATTTTTATTATAAACAAAAGTTCTGCTTCGTTTGATTTTGTTATAGTAGGAGGGGCGGATCTGACGTCTCTAACTGCGGAAGACGAGGTCGCTTATGGCGTATCCGAGCTACCGACGTGATTTTCTTGCTGTGATAGTCAGCTCGCTTGACTTCCTCTTCTCTTTCTCTCTCTTTTTTTTTGAACCTTTGTACGAACAGCGTCTGCATTCGTGGTTGTATATGTATGCTTTGCTTGCTTTCCTTCCCCCCCCCTTTTTTTTGATTTTGTTGTTTATGTTTGGTGAATTCGGCATTGGGTTTCTGTTCGTTGGTGCGAGCTTGATCTGTTTTGTTTTGTGCTCGCGAGAAGTTGTTCGGACGTTTTTGGTAGACGTGTCGCTTTGATTTTCGAGGCGTGGTCCACTCGTCATTACTGCTCTTTTAAGGATCCATTTTGCGTGTTTATGGGAAAGTGGACCGCCCTTTTCGCATTGAAGGCGTGCATTGGTAACTGACGCGTTGTTTTGAATGCGTTGTTGTGGTGCTCATTTCCCTTGGTGGCTATAAATACTCCTTCTTCTCTGATTTTTAATATCTTATTGTTCTTTACGTTTCTTCTTTTTCTTACTGAGCGTGGTTAGCTTTTTACTTCTGGTTTGATTGTAGTGTTGGGTCCCAGTGTGTCGTGGCAGCAAGGCCGCTCTGCCAATGGGTTTCTCGTCAGTGCTCATTGTTGGCCGACTCCGGCCGCCAGAGTTTCTGTTTTTCTTTTTGCCGAGCGGGCTCATGTTTTTCTGCAAAATGGGGGCTTGTCGATGTGTGAATATGTACCGATAGCCGTCCTTGTTTGTCGCTTTTGCGAACTTAAGGGCAACGCCCAGTTCCTCCAGTTGGGTGGATTTGATGTGTCACTGATTTTAGTAACATGACGGGGCTGTCCTATCTTGAACTTGTCTCTATTTGACGTAAGCGTGTTGTTTGCTCGTTGTGACGCGTTTTTATTTTGCTTGCCTTTTTGCTGAATCTTCCCTGTTTTTCTTTTGTTTCGCAGGGCAACGGACTCGATATCAAGCTGACTCATTTTCCTCCGTATAAGGGGATGATTATTTTGGGGAGAGCGGTTGATGTCAAAGTGGCCAGGGGAACCGTGGGTCGGGCTTTGGGATCCGGCTATCCTTTTTGGTGTGCTGAGGTTGGCTTGCCCGAGCTCTTTTACCCCACGATGATCCTCCTCGATTCGGTTTCGTCGTTGTTCACTGCTGGGCCTCTACCTTTGAGTTCGTGCCGAGAACAGAAGACGAAATCGTCTTTCAATAAACGAGCTCGGCTCCTTGTTTGATGAAATCAGGCTCAGCACACGAGCTCCGGTCCGGAAGAAATCGTCTTTCAAGAAATTAGATTTGTTTTGTAGTTCGTTGTTTGTTTGTTTGTTTTTTGTACGTTTCCTTGTAATTTTGACGAGAATTAAATAAGAGAAAGAATAAATTCATTATTGCCCCCTCCTTGTTTTTTTGTTGTTGTTTTGCGAGTCGTTTCTCGGTTTTGGGCGAGATCAAATTTTAGGTGCGAGTACGTGCCCGGATTATCGTGTTTTTGATTTTATCGGATCGAAAGTAAGGTCGGCCATTTATATACAGAAGTTTGTGAGCACGAGCTTTGGCTCAGCTTATCTCGTCATCTGTTCAGTTACCTACGTGCGAGTACGTGCTCGGCTTACCCTGTGGAGCCCTTGAACATAGTTACGCGGAGGAGGTCCGGCTTACAAAACTTTTTCTAAGGACCTGTGATGGTCTGGCCCCGGCTTATATGTCATTAAAAACGACGACGTGACGCAATGTCATTGTGCATGGGACACGTGTTTATTGGATCGAACATTTGGCCAGAATGTCGATTGTTAGTTGTTAGGGGGCTAAGTTGTATGAAAATGCATGAAGATTTTTTTTTTTTTAATTTGAAAAATATAGAGGTGGTTGCACCTTTCATAGGTTGCCTACGTACTCCCCAAAGAGAGATCAAGCCAAGTTCTTTCTTTTACATACTTTGAGCCGCAGCTCGATTACTTGTATATATATGATTGGGACGGATTTTGAGCGTTTTACTTGCAGGCGTGATGTTTGTCTTACTTTACTCGAGGCGCGAGTCTTGCTTGTGTTCTTCTGGATGCGAGGTAGTGGTCGTCTGCTCGGATATGAGGCACGATGTTTGTCTTACTTTGCGCTCCACTGTGAAGAAGTATCTTGAGATTTTCTGGCGGCCGCGGAGCGTGAAAATTCCTCCTGGGGTTGGGAATTTTATGCATTGGTGGTACGTTGAAGGTACTGCTCTCATGGCGTGGATCCAGGGGGTTCCCAAAATCACGTTGTAGATTGAGGGACGGTCTATGACGACGAACTTGGTCATGCGTCCAACGTGTACCGGTAGCTTGATCGTCCCAATCGTCGTGGTCGTGTCTCCGGCGAATCCAGTGAGAGATTCTCTGAACGCTTCATTCTGTAGTCACGGAGCTCCATCCTCTGCAGGGTTTCTTCGAATATGAGGTCGACAGAGCTTCCTGTATCGATCAGGACTTTGGTGACTTCACAATCGCCGATCTAAAGTTCGATGAAGAGCGGGTCGTTGTGTGGCTTGTCGAGGCCCTCTTCGTCCTCCGAGTTAAAGGTGATCTCGGTGCCTGGATTCAATTCTTCGGGGAAATTACTGTTCTATTGTTAGCGTGTGTTGGCTTTTTGACTGTAGGCCATTATCGATCGTACTGAATCGTTACAAGTGGGAAGTCCTCCCATGATCATGTTGATCCGCTTACTAGGTGTCGGTGTGTCCTCTTCTTCGTCGTCACGGGCTCGCTTTGGTAGTTCTGTGTCGATGTCACTCTGTTCTGTTTTCTGTTGGCTCACTTGCCTCGATTTTTCCTCCTGGACGAGCTTGAACCGTTCTCCTTCATTCTTGGATTGTTGTGGCGTTTCTCGATTTTCGGGGGCGTCGTTGGGGCGTTGCGGTTTGTTATGTTCGTCACTCCTTTTTGATATTCGCTAAATAGGAGGTTTTGGAGATGTCGACATTCTGCGGTGCTGTGCCCGGAGCGCTGGTGGAAGCTGCAGAAGGTCTTTTCCTGATCGTCGGATCGTACATATTTGTACCACGGTCGACCTTGCTGGTGGTTGATCTGATTGCGTCCTGGCTGTTGGAACGTTTGTTGGCTTGTCTGCTGCTGCTGCTCGCCGACGTAGCACGTTGTGGCTTTCTTTCCTTTGTCATCAGGATTGTCAGGGGTCGCGTCTTTGCCCTTCTTGCTTGAGGCGAATTTCTTGGCGAGCAGATCCTTTTCTTCTTTTATCTAAACGAAAACGGCCGCTTGGTGGAGGGCCTCGAGGGTCTGCGGCTTGTTTATGGCCAGCTCGTCGCGAAACGGCGATTCGTACCAAAGCCTGTTTCGTAACGCTGGATGCCCCTCATTATCCGTTACCTTGATCTTTAAGACGATGACTTTGATTCTGTCGATGTAGGATCTGAGGGGTTCTTTTTTTTGGAAGTTTTGGTTGATCCTGATTCAATTCTCATATTGATATCAACCTAAACATGCATTAGATCTAGGTGTTCTTATTTAGAAACATATGATCTCACCTTTTACCTGTTTGTTTGCAGCGGAATTGATGAACAGGTCAATGATCAGGGAGATACACCGAGAGATGGATCCTCCAAAGGCTCACACACGCAATCACAGGAAACTGGTTGCTAGACCGAGCTGAGATGGGGCGCAGAGAGAGGAGAGAAATCACGGCTGGGAGGCTTAGGGTTAGGGAGAAGAGACTTGGCTTTTAGACATTAAAAGCCTTCTCTTTCCCTTTTGGGCTTTTGGGCCCAATCTGATTAAATCACATTTAATCAGACCCATTATTCATTCTCTCTTAGTACGACAAATGCCTAGCACTTTTGTCGTACTTCTGCTATGCCTTTCAACATTATTTCCTGCTAGCTTAAGCGTGTGACCCATATGGGATCATACAATAAAGGCAATAAGTCCAAGACTTATAGATCATGAGCGGACTCTAGCAAGCCATCATGACCCCCAGCATTGTATGACTTATGTCTGATCACTGACATACTCTTACGTTATAGAGACAGTACAGAGATTGCTGGACACAATTCCAACAATCTCCCACTTGAACTGGAATCTCTGTATTCATAATCCCTTTCGTCTCAATATCTCGATTAGTCATAAGGCAAGATTAGTGTCATCCTTATAAAGCCTAATCTTATTCATCGGACTCTGATTTGATACTGACAATACAAACGACTCGGGAAAGTCCGTTTGAGCATGGCCATGCGTTTTCCAGTATTCAAATCTCCGATTGGCCTAGAGATATTCACTCCATTTATATTGGAGGGACAAATCCCATCTTGTTCCATCACTGTAAACTACTCATTTCATAATGCACCCAAACAAGGTCCTTATAGCTATCACAGAATGATAGCGTTAGACAATGATCAAAGTACATCAGTCCATGTGCAGTCACATGCATGTGAACTCAGGTCTAAGGACTATACTCTATAGTCGTAGTAAGAATCTCTTATGACACAGATATAAATATCCTGAAGAGTTCTTATTAGCGGGTCTTGTCCGGTCGTATGTTCCCAACATACACCTATGTACTGACTTTGATGCCGAGCATCTATGACACACTGAGACTTTGTCATAAGTCACGTAACAATCCAGTCTTACACGGTTGTTGGTGTTCCAATTTCAACAACCTTCGACTAGGGACATGATGATATAAAACATTTATCAAATATAGGATCTCATGATCAAGCTAAATGACTTCGATGACTCAAGATCAAATCATTTACTTCGATGACCTATAAAATGGTTCATATCATTTTGGAACGATTATTTCATCACAGTTAAAATAATCATGAAATAATAATTTCATTAAAACATAAAATAATGTTTTACAAGAACATGTCAAATAACTAAAATAAAGCTCACAGAACTCCCACTCAAATTTAGATTACATTTCAATGTTTCTAATGCCTACAGCTTCAGTCAGGAACTCGAGCTTAGGCCTTGGGAGTGGCTTTGTCAACGGATCAGCGACGTTATCATCTGTCGGAACTCGGCTGATCTTGACTTCCTTTCTATTAATGATGTCACGTATCAAGTGATATCTTCTTTGAACATGCTTGGATTTCTGGTGTGATCTTGGTTCCTTTGCCTGAGCTATAGCACCATTGTTGTCACAAAACAGTGCCAGAGGCTCAGCCGCATCTGGTATCACACCTAGTTCCATAATGAACTTTCGTATCCAAACAGCTTCCTTCGCTGCTTCTGAGGCGGCGATATATTCAGCTTCTGTAGTGGAATCAGCAACGGTGTCCTGCTTGGAGCTTCTCCAACTTACTGCACCGCCATTCAGACAAAAGACATAACCGGACTGTGACCGGAAATCATCTGTGTCTGTCTGGAAACTTGCGTCCGTGAATCCACTGACTTTAAGCACATCACTTCCACCGTACACCAAGAACTTATCCTTAGTATGTCTTAGATACTTCAAGATGTTCTTTACGGCAATCCAATGGTTTTCACCTGGATTTGACTGGTATCTACTCGTCATGCTCAATGCATAAGCAACATCAGGACGAGTACAAATCATGGCATACATAACAGATCCTATTGCAGATGCATAGGGAATGTTCTTCATGCGCTCAAGCTCAGCAGCCGACGTAGGGCTCTGCTTCTTGCTCAGCGTTGTGCCATGTACCATTGGCGTGAAGCCCTTCTTGGAATCTTTCATGCTGAATCTTTGTAGGACTTTGTCAATGTATGAGTCTTGACACAAGCCTATCAGCCTCTTAGGTCTATCCCGATAGATCCTAATTCCAAGAACGTATGCGGCTTCACCCATGTCTTTCATGGAAAAACAACTTCCAAGCCAGTCCTTTACAGACTTCAGCATTGGAACGTCGTTTCCGAGAAGCAGTATGTCATCGACATACAGAATAAGAAATACAATCTTGCTCCCACTAGATTTCTTATACACGCATTGTTCTTCTTCGTTTCTGATGAAGTCAAATTGCTTGATCGCTTCATCAAAACGAAGATTCCAGCTCCTCGATGCTTGCTTCAATCCATAAATGGATTTATGAAGCTTGCATACCTTCCCAGCATTCTTTGGATCTATGTAACCGTCAGGTTGTGTCATATACACATCCTCTTCCAGAATACCATTCAGGAAGGCGGTTTTCACGTCCATCTGCCAAATTTCATAATCATGAAAAGCTGCAGTTGCTAGTAGAATCCGAATAGATTTCATCATAGCCACCGGTGAATAGGTTTCATCGTAGTCCACACCGTGAACTTGTCTGAAACCTTTTGCCACCAACCTGGCTTTATAAATCTGGACATTTCCATCCACGTCAATCTTCTTCTTGAAGATCCATTTGCACTCGATGGCTTTTACGCCAGCGGGTAAGTCAACCAACGAAAAGACTTGGTTGACCGACATGGAGTCCATTTCGGAATCAGTGGCCTTGCGCCACTTAGAGGAATCTGGGCCCATCATGGCTTGATTGAAGTTCGATGGTTCATCACCATCAATGATCAAAAGATCATGACAGTCAGTCACGAGGAATCCTTGATATCTCTCGGGTTCGTGACGGATCCTCCCGGATCTTCGAACTTCAGGTACTACAGGTTCAGGCTCTACAATTTCTTGTAGGTCCTCCTGCTGCTCTTCCTCATTCGGTTGAGCAGTATCCTGTTCATCTTGAATTTCTTCAAGCAGTACCTTACTCCCACTGTCTTTCTTAGAGAGAAACTCTCTTTCAAGAAAGTTACAATCCCGGGCAACAAAGATCTTGTTCTCGGAACGTAGATAGAAGTAATAAGCCTTGGTTTCCCGTGGATAACCAATGAAGTAGCATTTATCAGATTTTGGTGTAAGCTTATCTGAGATTAATCTCTTAACATAGGCTTCACAACCCCAAATTCTTAGATAAGACAGCACTGGAGCTTCTCCAGTCCATAATTCATATGGTATCTTTGCTACTGCTTTTGATGGCGCTCTATTTAGAGTGAACACTGCTGTTAGCAGAGCATATCCCCAAAGGGATATTGGAAGGTCTGTGTGACTCATCATAGATCGAACCATATCCAATAAGGTCCGATTTCTCCTCTCAGACACACCATTCCATTGAGGTGTTCCAGGAGGAGTGAGTTGGGATACGATCCCACACTCTCTCAGATGATCACTGAATTCTTGGCTTAAGTATTCTCCTCCTCGGTCGGACCGAAGAGCCTTAATGCTTTTGCCAAGTTGGTTCTGTACTTTATTTTGGAATTCTCTGAACTTCTCAAAAGACTCAGACTTATGTTTCATTAAATAAACATATCCATACCTACTGAAATCATCAGTGAAGGTAATGAAGTACTGATAGTTTCCTCTTGCATTAGTGGACATTGGGCCACACACGTCAGTGTGTATCAGGCCCAATAAGTCACCGGCCCTCTCGTTAGGTTTATTAAAGGGGGCCCGTGTCATTTTGCCCATCATGCAGGATTCGCATTTCTCACATGACTCAAAATCAAATGAGCCAAGAAGTCCATTCGAATGGAGCCTCTTGATGCGTTTCTCGCTGATGTGCCCTAAACGACAATGCCATAGAAACGTTCGGTTTTCCTCATTAGGTTTAAACCGTTTTGTATTAATGTTATAAATTGGCGCGGATTGATCGAGTATGTAAAGCCCATTCGTAAGAGGGGCAGAACCATAGAACAAATTGTTGCGATTGAAGGAACATAATTTATTCTTAACTGAAAAATCATAACCTTCCAAATCCAACAAAGAAATTGAAATAATATTTCTGCTTATAGCAGGTACAAAATAACAATTATTAAGTTCTAAAATCAATCCCGAAGGTAAAGACAACAAGTAAGTTCCTACAGCTAGTGCTGAAACTTTCGCTCCATTCCCAACTCGTAGCTCTACTTGTCCTTGCTTCAGCCTTCTACTGTTGCTGAGTGCCTGCATATTAGTACAAATATGAGCCCCACAACCAGTATCCATGACCCATGAGGTATTATCAGAAGTAGTTGTATTAACTTCTATAACAAAAATACCTGATGAAGAAGTCTCGAAAGTCTTCTTCTTTAATTCCTTTAGACCTTCCTGGAATTTCTTGCAATCTCTTCTCCAATGCCCCAGTTCTTTGCAGAACCTGCACATGTCAGTTGGCCCAGCCTTGGACTTGGGCTTGGGCTTTGGCGTGTCCTTGTCCTCGACTTGGACACCCTTGGCCTTTCCCTTATCCTTAGCAGAAGACTTCTTAAACCCCTTGCCCTTTTGCACCATAAGTACATTGGGGTCCTTGGCGGTTTTCTTCAAGTTGGGCTCTGCAGTCTTGAGCATTCCGTGAAGCTCAGGCAGTGTCTTACTCAAGCCATGCATGTTAAAGTTCAGAATGAACTGATCATAGCTTGCAGGTAAAGACTGCAGAATGATGTCGCAGGCAAGTTCCTGGCTGATTGGGCAGTCGAGTTTGTGAAGATGATCGAGATAACCCATCATCTTCAACACATGAGGACTCACTGCCGCATTCGCAGCCAACTTACAGTCCAAGAGGTTCTTAACTGTCTGGAACCTCTCGGTCCTAGCCTGCTCCTGAAAAAGCGATTTCAGGCTTGCCATGATCTCGATTGGAGACAATACACTTTCGAACTGCTTTTGCAGCTCTGGAGTCATTGTCACCAACATCAGGCAATAAACATCATTTTCATCTGACGAATGCTTTTCCCAAGCATTGTGCAGAGTCCTGGCAGCATTGGCAAGAGGCCTCTCGGGGAGGGGATCTCGAAGGACGTAATCCTTCTTCTCCTGCTTGAGGACCAGCCTCAAGTTCCTTGACCATGTCAGGAAGTTCGTTCCAGTCAGCTTCTCCTTCTCGAGAACAGACCGGATCGAGAATGTGTTTTGAGTGCTTGTAGTAGTCATATCTGAAATATATAAATAAAAAGGTTATTAGTTATTATGTTCAAAATGACTAATCTCATATTAAAATTTAATATGATTAATCACGCATTATATTCAATAACATAAGTTACCCTCAATAGAATATAATGATTCCAAGATCCACATATAACTAAGATCAAAGTGGGCCACTGGCCGTCACCCAACCTTAGCTTATATCGGTAAGCCCTATATCGGCTAATTATATCCGTGATATAACTCTTGGTTGTGAATCTGGGCCCGAGGCCCAATCCACTCTGATGTCTCAAGGCCCGGGACTCCCGATGGCCTAGTCAAGAAAACCGGACTATACAGTCATGTAATCATTAATGTCTGGGACTCCCAATGACATTTATGAATCACAAACCGTCTTACCCACGCAAAAACAGACATCCTCACACTGTAAGGCCATGAATGCAATTGAATGGGCTTTGACAGCTGACATAGCCTGGACAAGACATCCAACGCTTGATATTATTTGAGGTTCGTAGGTTTATTAAAATCATTCCCAAAATAGAAGATTACTATTTCGGAAACTTTCTATTTTTGGAAACCTACTATTTTTGGAAACTTTCTAAAATTGGAAACTTTCTAAAACCGGAAACTTTCTAACTTTAGAAATTTCTTTAAAATCCAAAACCCGCAAATTCAGAAAATTCTATTTAAAGAAACTTTCTAATTATAAAATTTCGGAAACTTTAATTTAAAACGACTTTATAATTTTATAAAATAGTTTTTAAATTAATCTGAAGAAAGACTCAATTAATGGCCCAATTGTTTTAACTTCTTGGCCCGAGGCCCAAGAATTGGTCCATGTCCAAGACATGACCCAATTGTCCAATTAATTGACATAACCGGTCTGGTTCATTAAAACTGGTCCAACCAAGTTTTAATTACTACGATGACCACAATTGTCAACCGGTTATTTACTAAACCGGAATTTCTCAATTTATTTGGTCCAACCAAATCAAATTAGAAATCCCTGGTTTAGGCACTAAATCCAATATTTCTTTCGACATTGGATTTCTTATTCCGGTTTAACCAGATTTAATAAAATTATTAATCTGTTTATTAAACCAGAACGAAGATTTTAATCAAGTTTTGAACCGAACCACTAACCGAGATTGAACCGGCCCATCACACTCAAACCCTAACCGTTCGAAACTTGTCCAAGCCGCAAGCCACCATGCTTGGCCGAGACGCGATCGAGACGGTTTGGAGGCGTGATCGGGACGTTCGTTCGGTGTGCTCGGGACGGGATGGACGATCGCAGCTTGCTCGCACGTCATGCGATCGCCGAGCGATCGTGATGCAGGACAACGCTGGCGATCGGGACGATGCCGAGACCGAATGCACGCGATCGCCAAGCGACCGTGATCGAGCTCTCTCGCGCATCATCCAACGATCGGGACGATCGCAACGCATCCACGCGATACGACCCGTCCGTGCGATTCATCCGGCCGTGATGATCAACCGGCCAAGCCGATCGATTTCTTCACTCGGCCGATCGCAAACCTGAGTCATATAGCTCAGTTTGCGATCTGATTTAGTGTGTTTAGGGTTCTAATTTGTTTCTTAATGTTTTATCTTATCAGTAATTGATTCAAAAACAATTCTAAACAGATTAAACAACCTAAACATGAATCTAAAACAAGAAACCTACAGAACCAATGGCTCTGATACCACTGTTGGAAGTTTTGGTTGATCCTGATTCAATTCTCATATTGATATCAACCTAAACATGCATTAGATCTAGGTGTTCTTATTTAGAAACATATGATCTCACCTTTTACCTGTTTGTTTGCAGCGGAATTGATGAACAGGTCAATGATCAGGGAGATACACCGAGAGATGGATCCTCCAAAGGCTCACACACGCAATCACAGGAAACTGGTTGCTAGACCGAGCTGAGATGGGGCGCAGAGAGAGGAGAGAAATCGCGGCTGGGAGGCTTAGGGTTAGGGAGAAGAGACTTGGCTTTTAGACATTAAAAGCCTTCTCTTTCCCTTTTGGGCTTTTGGGCCCAATCTGATTAAATCACATTTAATCAGACCCATTATTCATTCTCTCTTAGTACGACAAATGCCTAGCACTTTTGTCGTACTTCTGCTATGCCTTTCAACATTATTTCCTGCTAGCTTAAGCGTGTGACCCATATGGGATCATACAATAAAGGCAATAAGTCCAAGACTTATAGATCATGAGCGGACTCTAGCAAGCCATCATGACCCCCAGCATTGTATGACTTATGTCTGATCACTGACATACTCTTACGTTATAGAGACAGTACAGAGATTGCTGGACACAATTCCAACACTTTTGGCCCTTGGCTTACGGCCCAGAGGTCGGCGCTCGAGGCCCCCTCCTGGATGAACATGGAATAATGCTTCAGGAAGGTAGTCGTCAACTGATGGTAACTATCAATGGAATGCGCTTGCAGCCACGAAAACTAGTTGAGGGCGGCGTCGCTCAGATTTTCGACGAACAACTGGCAGAAACCGGCGTCGCGTTCTTCTGGCGAGAATTGAGCTCGCCCAATCGCAATACTAAAGGCCGTCATGTACTGCCGCGGATCCGAGCTACCATCGTAGGTGGGTAACTTGATCTTTCCTGGGTGTTTGACTAGCGTCCATGTTATCTTACTCATGAATGGTGTGTTCTGGGTCTCCTTCAAGACCTGATCTATTTTAGGGGATGAGCTAGTCGCTTTGTAAACTTTCGATGTCATGTGATCCAATTAGATCTTGAGTGATTCGAGTTCACTGTTCCTGCTAACCCCGGCCTGACTTTGGGTGAATCCGGTTGGCAGCGGTCCCAAGTGAATGGTTGGTTGCCTGCTTGACTCGGTATTTAAGGGCGGTGTTTCCCCGAACAGGACCCTTTGAAGCCGCGGAGTGGGATTTCCAGTTTCTTGAGATGCTTGGAACCCGGTAGTTTGCAAGTAGTTGATTTGTTCCCTGTAAATGTCTTGATTGCTCGTGAGCACGTCGAGGCGGGCGTTGCTGTCTCTGGTCAGCTCGTCGACCTGTGCCATCAAAGTTCTTATGAGAGAGGCGACGTCCTGGTCCTGATCGTCTGAGCGTGCTTCGTCTCGGCGTGTGTCGGCTACCCTGGTTTGATCAGTCCGGACGTTGGCTGGTGAAATTGGTGATTCCAAGCTTGGGGCGAGTGGGCTTCGGGTTTGCTCGGGCGACTTCGGATTATCGTCTGTTAGCAGAGGTCCTGTCTTCTCGGCTTCGTCTTAGAATGTAAAGAAGTTTCTCGGGTCCCCACAGACGGCGCCAATTGTTGTTACGGAAATTTGACCTAGTCAATATTACGGGCTACGATCTGAATATCCGAACTACGAGGTGAGAAAATAACTTTAAGTGAGGTCGAAACTGTTCTTTATGGATCTTAAGGCCGAAGCCGAGCTGTGAACAAGATGGTACGAGGTGGGAGTCCGTCTAATGACGTGCTCCCTAAAGATTGCTTGAGGTCGAAGCTTTATAGAAGTAGTTCGACACTCTCGCAAGTTACAATGTGTCTCAAATGAAGAGTGAAGGGTCCTATTTATAGTGCATGTGCGCTGACTTCTCTTTGGGTTGTTGACTTTTTAGCGGGCTTGTCTTCGTGGGCCGACATGAAGTGTGATTGATTTAGCAAGATTTTCAATAGGTTTTGGATGGGTGCTAAACCCATATCTAACACCATCTTGAATACAACTATTGATGAATTCCCTTAGAAATCGTCCATTACACCAGTAAAATAAGTCAATTTTCTGGTAGAAGGAATCAATCGATTTATAGAATCCGAGACTTTCTCTGATGCCTCTTAATACATTGCATATTGCCTTTGCCAGCACAAAGTAGTAGAAACCATTCTCAAGCAGTGTTTCTAGTAGGATTTTTAAAAGTATATCATTGGAAAGATTTATGACACTCGGGTCACGAATAAGACACATCATGATATTGTTTAAGAGGATGAAAGTTGCCAATATTTTTTTAAAAAATATTAAATAAGAATAATTGAGTTTAAAAATCCCTTTAACCAATTAAAAATAAACCAAAAATAATCTCATCTAAGAAATCAATATGCTGTGGATAATATGCATATGTTTAACAACAAATGCATCATAGGGTTCAAGATCTTCCCATAATTCTTCAACCTCTACCATGAGAGGGACTACTCTCAAGCCATGTATCCTTTACGCGACATGTAGATTTTTTTAATTAGTAATTATGTTAGAACCATAATGAGATAAGGAAAATGAATTTGCAGCACTAACATACTTACTTCCATATCAAACAGTCTTCCACAACCTTAAAACACATATAACATATGGATTCCTACACTTTGAAAACCCTCTTCCAAAAGAATATGCATGTATACCAGAAACCACACATATGATCATATTGCCCATGTATAATTAAAAATAATAAAATGCTATAACTTTTTATAAGATTAAAAAATATTTTGCATTATAAATTCATTCTCACTTTGCGATAAGAAAGATTCTTCTTTTATTCTCCGGGTACCCAACATCAATCTCAATGGTTCAAAAACTGGTGATCACACCCATCATGTCTATAAGTCAAACAAATTTTTTTATTAAACAACCATACATGATAAAAATATAATAGTATTACCAAAATAAAAACTCATACCAACACCAATGCTTTTATCAATACCAAAATTAAAGATTTCGTCTATACCCATAAAACCAATGAAATGCATGTCGCTGATAGACTTGATCTTTTTGTTTTAAGTCCCCTTGCATATTTAGAGTATATATTTAGACTTCGTTGCACTGATCGTTATGCATCTACGTTTGGATTTCAATCCAGTAACCCTCTTCCTCCTCTAATTCATGAAATTTTGGTGCATCCACAGATTAGTGTAATAATCATCTTCATCTTTGTACCCTTTCAATAATAATAAAATAAAAATGATTATAACTGTGAATAAATACTTAATCATAATGATTTATTGTTTCATCTGTAAGAACATAGCTCCAGTAAAAACTGAGACTCGAAATTCTGTAATTGTGAGAACACTTTGAATCTGAAGTTCCAATCCGTTGTTGACATGTTTGCCTCTGATAAAAGACTGTAATAATCCATGAAAATTGTTAATCATATCTCCTATGTGGAGTAGCTTTTTTTTTAATAGATCTGAAAAAAATAGATGAGAAGATTAATATAGAGTTAATTAAGAAGTTAAAGAAATGATACTTTTTAAAGAAACAAAACTGCTAACAACATCGAATCAAAACAACATTCTAAAAAAATTTAATAGTACTTATTTTCTAATATCTTTTAAGAATGACGGGATACAAAGAGATGCAAAATATTATTGGAATTACTTCGACCGAATAGCGATAAACTATTGTTAACTTCTTTCCCAATATTGTATGCATGCATAAAATGTATGTAGCATTTTTATATAGGAAAATAGCGTAGATATTATGATAACACGAAATTAATTTTATAAAATTTATTGTTAAATATTTTTGACCAAATACACGTGCAAAATTTTTAGTTTGGATATCAAAAGATGCCAATAAATACTTGTATACGTTTGACATTTCAATTTATTTTCTCTATAAAGCAGATTGAAACATTCAATCAATACATGCATCGTATGAAATATCAGCTTTCAGTATTTTGAATTCAACATCGCAAAAAACTTCAAATGCTAACATAAGTAACACTATAAAATATTTATTACTCTAGAAAAAAATATTTACAAACCAACAATATCATTAAATCAAATTAATTTTACTCCGTCTGATTTTGTTGTTCTAGTAAAATAAACTTTTTGATTCACAATTGTCGTATGTTTCAAATGAACAGAGTTACAAAAATGATAACATCATAAATCATTTTTATCACTATATACATTTATGATTTCTCGTATGTGTTCTTTATGATTAAATAATTATTCTCTTTATAATGTCCCTTTCTAATTGGTAATTGAAATTTGATATACCAAAATCCAAAACATGATATATTGTTCTTAACCAGAATAAACATTAAAGACTGTTATTCTAAAATATATTATTGATTATAAAACAAATTGTAAAGATAATAAACTTACTTATCAAATATTAAAATTTAAAAATATTCAATAACATTAAAACCAAATACTTAAATATAAAAATAAATGAAACCAAGTGTTATGACACTAAAATATAAAGAGAACAAAAAATATAAAATAGAGTGAATCTAATCTTGTGGTCGTTGTTGTATCTGGTAAAGGATATCGGTACCTGAAATGTGACAATTAAAAACCAAACATTAACTATAATAAAAATATATATATATATTTGTTTTTTTTTTTTGTCAACAGGAATTTATTCATGGGCCAGAGTATAAAATACAAACGGGCCGTAGCCCAAAACAGGAAAAATAATCCGAGAAACTCGGTTACACGCTAAGCCAACACGGAACGCCATGCGTCGCGATCTGCTACGTGTCGTCCCCAGCTCATAGTCGCCATGCAACACGCGTCACCCATCGGGAGAACCGCCGGAAAAATCGAGCTACCGTGGAGGAGAACGATGTCCAACCGGACCGGACCGATATCCTGTAACGGCGTAGGACCATCTGCCGAGCGAAGCTTCCAGAAGACGCCAGCTGTCAGAACCTGCATCAAAGAGAAAGGTCACCGAAACTTTACCAGAAATCCGCCGAAGCCATGGAGGCGCCGTCGCCGTTGGGTCAGAGACCGAACAGAAGCCACCGGAGCGTGTCCTCTAACGCAGTGGCCGCGATGACGATATTAATCCACACGAAACGGAGGCACCGGAGTAGATCCGCGAGAAAACAGCAGGCAGGAGGCGAGGAGAGAGAAAAGAAGCCTGATCGTAAGCGAAACAAACCAGGAAATCCCGGTGAAATCCGACTATGCGGAAGAAGAAGCCGGCCATAAAAAAAGCTCCTGTTGTTATTCAAACAAAATAGGAAGATGAAAAGCTTCTGGGGAAAAAGATCGGGAATCCAAAAAAGAAGATGAAGAGCAACCCAAAATCAGAAAAAATCCCAGAGCACCGATAAATACAGAAGAACAAAACCATGTCGCGAATCAAACGATCCTCCTATCCCTTCTGAAAGATTGAGTTCAGAGAAGAAGAGAGAAGAGGAATCGAGAGAAATCTTCTCTCTAAGAAGAGAGAGAAAGCGACCACTTTTTTGATAAATACAATACTCTTCAAACTCGATACTTGAAAGTCCTTATACAGCAGTAAGCCTTGAATGAGCTATTAAAAATAGTTTGTAGTTAGCAAAATTGAATCATGTATTTATACAAAGAATTAAAATATAAATAATATTCTGATCAATATAAATATAATTAACTTCTTATTATCAAAACTCGTACATTATCTATCGGATTTAACTTAGCAGATCAATTGTCTAGAAAAACAAATCGACTATCATAGATACTTAAGAAATTATTTACAAAAAAATAAAGATATCAGTTTATAAAAACACAAAACGACAAAAAGAAACTCATTACAGAAACCTATCTTGAGATAAACTTCCTATGTATTGTTTCAAATGTGTTGATTTCGTAACTCGGTCTATCCAAAAATAGAAAGAGTTTTAGGGTTTTTTGAGAAATTTTAAAAGAAGAGTTTCAGAACTCGGTGAGAATGAATAGAAATTAAGGTTTCGCTAGGTTTCCGGGAAGAAACAAAGCTGCTGAGAAAGATGTTTAGGTCGTCGGAGAGTAATTAGGTCTAAATCGGTTTTAGCTAAGAACACTCAGAAAACTATAACGAAAATTGGATGATTTATTGAATGGACTCGACGTCCTTATATAGGCTTACAGACGTCGGCTTAACAAAAATAGGAAAACCTAGGATAAACTCGAATCTTTCCTCATATCTCGGTGTAGATATTCCTAAGCATATCTTCTTTCTCGGCGTGTTAATCACGCGCGCCGTTTTCCTTTTCCGTCTTTGCCTTCTTCCGAAAACCCAAACTTTGCTCCGTCATTAGGCCAAGTCGAGTTGATTAGTCAACTCCGGGCTGAGCCCTAAGTTGACTTTCGTTATTGAGCCGACCTAAATTCCTGAATGGGCCTTTTGGGAAAGGTGCTAATCTTGACTCCAACAATAAACCCCCCAGTGCGGCGATTCGAACTTATTCAGTTCGGCTGTACGAGGAGATTGGTAATTGGTTTAAGATGTAATTTAGGTTGGTCGGGTTTGCCACGATTATTCCGGTTTAATCGAGCTGAATCAATTAAACCATAAGAGTACCGGATTGAATTTTGGTTGAGCCGGCCTATAGGTGCGAGAAACGAAACGTCACCCTAGGTAATTATGACTCATCGGGGGCGACGCTCATTTCCCATATAAATTATTCACTTTCACTCTCACTTTTCCCATTTCCGCTCCAGTGAAGAAAAAAGGTAATCTTCTTTTCGCTCTCCACCGGTTTTATTTTCCGATTGTCCTCCACCGTCGTTTGGCCGTAGTCTTTTAGGATATCGGATCAAATCCTTTTGATTTTGTTCAGTTCATCGTATGTTCTTCATCTAGCCATGTCTCTGATCCGTTGTTCGGAGAACAAGGATAAGGAAGTGGTCTCGGTATCCTCCGAGGATCATTCGCCTAGTCGGCGTGTTATCTCCTCTGATTCATCCTCTGGTAGCAGCACTTCTTCCGACTTGAGGCATCATCCCGGTTATCAAGCGGCCAAAGAGCTCGAACGTTGTTACGAGTTATCACAGTTGACTGGTGCCGCACAAATTTCGGGTTAGGGCGAGCTACGAATCCCATAACTCCGAGATTCGGATTCTGAGGATCCCGAAGAGGATGAGATTGAAGCCGAGGGAAACGACACCGGTGATGATGACAGCGAGACTGTCTCATATGGAAATGAGGATACCAATATCCCGACCACTGGATTATCGGCTGCTCATAGGGAATCGTACGATAACGTCTTCCGGACTCGATCTATCGTAGAATCGGTGACTTCTACGTTATAGGGCTGTGGAGCCGACCCGAAGATCAAGTTTATTATTCCTAGCCTGTCGGACCGACCTTGGACTCCTCCAGCCGGCTATATCTGTTTATAAGAGCCTTACTTCGTCAATACTGACACCGCAGGTTGCCGAATTTGGCTGCCACTTTCTGACCTGCTCATTTCCTATTGTGCTCGGCGCGAGATCGCGATTTCTGAGCTTTCAGCTACCGCGGTTCGTCACATGGTGGACCTTCTTGTTTTAGGCGCCGAGGCTGACATCACGATCACCGTTAGGATTTTTCAGGAAATGACATCGATTAGTCCAAGGACCAATAGCAGTCCAGAGTGTTTCGCGGTTAGAATGAGACGGGATCAAGGGGTCGTCACGGAAGCGCCGAGTAAAATTCGCGTTTGGCAGAGATATTACTTCTATGCCGAGATAACTCCTCTAGTTGTGCCCGAGAAGCATAGGGAGCTTATTAGATCATCATGGAATACAAATATTGGTAGATGTCGTTCCGAACTTGACAATTCTTAACGCGGATAATTTACTTATTTTTCCTTTACTTTTGCAATGCGTCATCCGTTCTTCAAGCCTTATCCTGACGACTTCTTCTCGATCGTTGAATCAATCCAAACTCTCAGCCATCGCAAGTGGAAACATCTCACTCGGGAGCGTATTAGCCGATCTCTTCCGAGGATTTCTAAAGGTAGGTTTTTACCTGGTTTAGATCGGTTGTGTTTTTCTCCTGAGTTCTGACTTTCCTTTCCTTTTTCAGTTAAGTGGAATACTTTAGAGAAGGTTGCTCCGGCCGACTTAAAGAAACCAAGGATGGGCAAGCTTAAGAAGATATCGGTTGATTACTCGCAAAGACTCACGTCCAATCCTTCGCGTTCAACCGAACCAGTTAAGGAAAAAGAGGCGATTGCTTTGTCTCAAAGCGGCGGTGAGCCGTCAACTGCTGCTAACTAGAAACCTTCCGCCCCCCAGGAAAATGTGGTTGCCAAGTCGAGTATGGCGGCTCCCCCTGGGAAGGCTCCGTTGAAGACCCAGTCCAAAAATAGGACGGCTATAGAGCAGCCAGATCAGGAGAATCCTGCGAAGAAGGCGGCTATGATGGGTAAATCGGTCAAGGAGAATCCCGTGAAGAAGGCGGATACCGATAAGACGGTCAAAACCAAGGCTTTGGACCCGTGGAAACGGTTTTACTCGGAAGATGGAGAGATACGGGACGCCGATTCTGGCGACAAGAAGCGTTTTATTCATAATTTCGCTTATCAATACGAGAGCGAGATCCCTTTCATTCAGAATGGTCGAGCATGTTTCGACTTGCTTACTTGCATGAGGGGGAATGATTCGGACTGGCCGCCTTTGAAGGAGCTCCCACACTCTGACGCAATCCTCAATCTAAATCAGGCCGAGGCAGCAGTAAGTTTTTTTTTTAAAGTCAATTTCATTTGTTGGTCGCTTTAGTAACGATTTTTCTCATTTTTAGATGATCGCGGCGTCGAACCGCGTGGCCCTTGAGAGCGCTTGGGATTCCCAGAAATTGGCTGATGCGGTGAGGAGGAGAGATGATCATCTCGCAAAGATGAGAGAGGAGAAGGACGCGCTGGAGGCGAGCAATCTGGAGCTCGCGAATAAGCTCCGTGAGGCAGAGGAGAAGTTACGTAGGGCTGACGAGAAAGCAAAAGCCGACTTTCTGAAGTACCAGTCCGAGGGACGGCACCAACAGAGGCTCTGTGGAGAGCTGGTCCTCAAGGAAAGGAACCGTGTGGAAGCCGCAATGAGGGCGAAGTCCCAGTCTTACTTTGATCTTAGAAAGTGCTTGGTGAAGCTTAGCGGGGAAGGCGTGCCGATCCCTCATTCGGTCTTGGATCAGCTCGCTGCGGATGAAGCAAAGATTGATGCCAAAATCGATGTGATGGACGTTGTGACGAAGGAAGAACTGAAGTTCATTCTTTCCCCGACTCGTCATCCTCTGCTGGGGTCTCTTCACCGTGATTCGCCACCTCTTGTTCCAAAAAACATCGATGAGTTCGGGACTAACAATGGGTTGATTTCCCAAGTTCTTCCTGACAATCCTGCTCAGTTGATTGTAATCCGGAGACTGATGCTCAGGCCGGCGCGTCTATAGTGGTTCAATATGCGAGTGCTAAAGATGGATAAATCGAGAAGGCAAGCGAGTCGGAGAAAGTGGCAGAGAAAGTGGCGGAGACCACAGTTAGGGCCGAGTTACTCTAGTTTTCCTTTGTTTCAAGTATTTTGTAACTTTTTTTGTATGCTGGTGTTGTAAAACTTCTCCTCGTTTGAAGGAAGTGTTCTCGGTTTTAATTTAAAGTATGTTTATTGTTTCGTTTCCTAAGTGCTTGTTTTGTGGATAATCGTACTGCTTTGTGTTCTTTAACTCGTTTGTACGAATTAAGACGAAAAACGATTAGAATGAGGTTTGGCTTTATTTCAAGGCTTATATACCATCATATTTAGTTGTGAGGCTTATGCGTGCTCGGCTTACTCGTTCTAGGGACAGGCGAATGTGTGAGGATTAAGTGCTCGGCTTATTTGTTATCGCCTACCTCAGAGAACATACGGGTAAGGATCCGGTTTTTTAGTGCGAGACGGATCTCGGCTTTTCCTCACCGTGATATGCATCTCGCGTGCAAGGAAGACCGCATTCCTGGCCAGAGAGTGCGATGCTAATAGTGCGAGTCTTATTGAATGCTCGGCTTAAAGTCAAGGCGTGTATTGCTCGACTTTTGCAAACTAAGGAGCTCGGCTTTTGCAACCTAAGAAGCTCGGCTTTTGCGAACTAAGGATCTCGGCTTTTGCGAACTAAGGAGCTCGGCTTTTGCGAATTAAGAAGTTCGGCTTTTTGCGAGCTAAGGAGCTCGACTTTTGTGAGCTAAGGAGCTCGGCTTTTGTGAACTAAGGAGCTCGGCTTTTTGCGTCTGACCTCTTGAAGGTCTAGGACAGGTAGCTTTAACTCGGCATAAGTTAGAAGATTGTCAAGGATAAAAATTCGGTATAATAACTCGGCATAAGTTAAAATGAATAATAACTCGGCATGATAACTTGGTATAATAATTTGGTAAGTAAGACTTAACTCGGCGATAAATGGTGCTGACTTGGCTGGGGGTATTTTTATCTTGACGTAGGCTTTACTCGGCATAAGTTGGAAAAATAAGAATTTTATTCAGTTTGCGACTGTGCCGATGAAGGCTGCCTACGTATCTCCCGAAGAAGATTCAAGTCACTCGTAGTTCATACATAGTATATATCTGTGTTCAAAAACGCGGCCGCGGAGGCCGCCTAGGCGCCGGGAAAGCGCTCGGCGGCTCCGGGCCGCCGCGAGTTGTCTTCAGTCGGCTAACAAGTCGGTAATCTTGAGAAAAAAAATATTTTTTTGTAGATTTTATGTCAAAAATTATCTATTTGATTATATATCTGTCATAATTTGGCTAAAATCACAAGAAACAACAAAAACGAGCCCAAATCGTGTGATTAAAACATTTGACGGCGGAAATTAGGTTTATTGGTGTTGCAGGGCAAAGGAAGAAGATGGGGTAATATCGTAATTTCGGCGATTCATTAAAAAAAAGAAAAAAAAAGAAAAATAGTGCACTGCTCATTCGAACAAGCGACCTACATCTTGGTATGAGCATGGGAACCACTGGACCAAAGAACATTCATGTCTATAGTACGCAGATTTAATATATATACCTATATATATGATAAAATTACCTAAAATTACGCCCCGATTAATCTCCGCTTTTTTCGTTAGGCGCTAGGCCCGACCTCGCCGCCCGACTAGCGCCTAGCGCGTATTCGAACATATATATATAATTTTTTTTTTGGCGCGCCGAGATAAGATGGCTGCCTAGAAGTACTCTTTTAGGCTCGGATGTGTTCCATGAACGCGGCAAGGCTTTTCCCTTCATTGATTCGAGCTCGTAACTCCGGGTTTGACGACCTTTGTGATCTTATCATTTTGCGCCGAGTTTGCCTTCTCTCCATTCTTTGGTGTTTTCATAGACTTTGCGAAGCACGTAATCGCCGAGTTGGAAGTGTCATTCTCGTACCTTCTGGTAGTAATACCGAGTTGCGAGTTGTTGATAGTTCTGGATGCCGAGCAAAGTCCGATCTCGTTCTTCGTCGATCATGTCGAGGTCGTGAATCAGCATTCTTTCGTTGATCTCATTATGCTGAGGCATAAGAGCTCGGCGAAGAGTATAGACGTTAGCTTCTGCCAGGACCATTGCCTCCACGCTGAAGGCTAAGGAGAACAGGGTGGCCCCGTTGCGCGGCGAGGAGTTGTACTGTGCGACCAAGGACTCCGTCCAGTTCATCGGCCCATACTCCTTTCTTCTTTTCGAGACGCTTTTTGATGCCGTCGATGATTGTTTTGTTGGTGGCTTCTGGCTGACCGTTTCCTTGGGGATATCTTTGTGTTGACTTACTAAGCCGTATGTCCCACTTTTTACAAAATCCTTCAAAGAAGTTGGACGTGAATTGTGATCCGTTATCAGTGACGATCTCATAAGGCAACCCATATTGGCATATAATATATTTCCAGACGAAGTTCTGAACTTGGACGTCATGGATTGATACGTAGGCTTTGGCTTTGACCCATTTTGTGAAGTAGTCTGTCATGATTAGCAGGAAGCGCCTTTGGTTAGAAAGCGGCAACGGTCCAACTATGTTCATTGCCCATCTCATGAACGGGTATGCCGTGGTGGATGTAGTAAGTAGCTCTGTAGGCCGATGTATGAATGGTGCATGACGTTGACATTTCTCGCACTTGTTTGAGTAGGTCTCGCAATCGGCTACCATAGTCGGCCAGTAGTGACCATTTAGCTTGATTTTAAGAGCAAGAGACCGACCTCCAGAGTGATTTCCGCAACCTCATGAGTGCGTTTCCTCGAGGACTCAGCGGATTTCATCTCCATATATGCATATGAGGAAGATTTTGTTGGCCGAGTACATGTAAAGGACGACGTTATGTATCTTATATCGTGCACTTTTGACTTTTAGTCGCCGTGCAGCCCATTTATCCTCGGGAAGTTTTCCCTCGGTTAAGTATGTCAGTATCTCTTCTCGCCAGTCCGTATCGTGATCTGTTAAGAATGCAGTAAGATCGGTGTGCTTAACCTGACTATTGTCTGGACCGACTTGGTCATCTGACTGTCCGATTGCGAGGACAGTACCGTCAGAAGGCTCTTCATGATTACTTTCTGGCGGAGGAATGCTTGGTTCGTGAATCATCTCTACTGGGATCCGTCGGCAGAGATCGGGATTCGGTGTTGATGCCAGAGACGCAAGTGCGTCAGCCGGGGCATTTTCTCTCCTTGGTATCTGGATTATGTCAAAGAACTCGAAAGAGCTAGTAAGTTCCAGCGCCTCCTTTAGGCAGGCTTCCATCCGCTCATTTTTAACCTCGTATTCTCCATTGACCTGATTTGCGACGAGCATGGAGTCACAGTGAGCTAGGAGATTTCGCACTCTAGTTTCTTTGGCTAATCTGAGGCCGGCTAGCAAAGCCTCATACTCGGCCGTGTTGTTAGATGCTGTGAATCCGAGTCGGAAAAACTGTTCTAGTATCTCGCCAATTGGGGATATGAGGCGTACTTCTACCCCTTCTCCTCATTTTGATGATGCGCCCTCAACAAACAATTTCCAGTTCTTGTCCACTTCCTGAGTCTCAATATCTCTTTCGGGTGACAAGTCAATGAGGAAGTCAGCTATTACCTGAGACTTCGCAGTTGTCCTATTTTGGTAGTCAATATCGTACTCACTGAGTTCTACTGCCCATTTTGCCAAGAGACCTGATTGTCCTGGACTGTGTAAGATCGTCCGAAGAGGTTGGCTACTTAACACGGCAATCGTATGAGACTGGAAGTAAGGACGCAGCTTTCTTGCCGAGATCACGACTACAAGCGCTAGCTTCTCTATTGCGGGATACCTCATTCCGGCTCCGTTCATAGTTTTGCTGACATAGAAGATAGGCTTTTGCTCGCCTCTGTCTTTGCGGACTAGGACTCCACTGACTGCGGTCGTTGAAACCGTGATGTACAGGAAGAATGTTTCACTGTTCTCTGGTTTTGATAGCACTGGTGGGTTTGATAAGTAATCCTTAAGCTGAATGAAAGCCTCTTTGCACTTATTGTACCATATGAACCTTTTGTTTTCCCGGAGGAGCTCATAGAAAGGCAAGCATTTGTCCGTCGAACGAGATATGAATCTGTTAAGGGCGGCAATGCGGCCAGTAAGGCGCTGTACTTCACGAGTGTTCCTGGGTGATGGTAAGTCGATGATAGACGAGATCTGTTTTGGGTTGGCTTATATCCCTATTTGAGTGACGACATAGCCAAGGAACTCTCGTGATGTCACACCAAATGTGCATTTAGCCGGGTTGAGCTTCATTCTGTACCGGTTGAGGATGCTAAAGCATTCCTTGAGATGTTCAACATGTTGGGATGCGATCAGTGCCTTGACTAGCATATCATCAATGTATACTTCCATCGTTGTGCCGAGCTGGTTTGCGAACATTTGATTGACCAGTCGTTGATACGTAGCACCTGCGTTTTTAAGGCCGAATGGCATGACCTTGTAGCAGTAAGTGTCGCGTTCTGTTATGAACGCCGTCTTCTCTCGATCGTCTGGATACATGAGTATCTGATTGTATCCCGAAAATGCGTCCATGAACGATAGAAGTTCATTTCAGGCTGTCGCCTCGATAAGTCGATCGATGTGTGGCAAAGGATAGATATCTTTCGGACAAGCATTGTTGAGGTCCGTGAAGTCGACACAGACTCTCCACTTTCCGTTTTTCTTCTTAACAACGATGGGGTTGGCTAGCCAGTCAGGATATTTAACTTCCTGAATCGAACAGGCATCGAGAAGCTTATCAACCTCGTCATTGACGGCTTTAGCTCTCTCGGGACCAAGCTTACGCGTCTTCTGCTTAATTGGCATATAAGTCGGATCCACATTGAGTTCATGGGTCGTGATGAAAGGATTGATACCTTCCATGTCATTTACTGACGAAGCGAAGGTCGACACGTTTTACTGCAGGAATGCGATCAACTCGTTCTTAATATCGTCTGGTAGTTCCGCTCCGATTCCCACACACTTGCTTGCATCAGAGTCGTCAATGATGATTTGCTGAATGAGTTCCCTTTCAGGGCCTTTCTTGCCTTTCTCCGTGTTGATCATGCATGACGGCACTCTTATCTTGTGTTCTCTCACGAAACAAGACCGACTTGCTTTCTGACACCCTTTCACTGTTTGAATTCCTTTAGGGGAAGGGAATTTCAGACATTGATGGTAAGTTTAGGATACCGCTTTCATGTTGTATAGCCATGGTGTGCCGAGAATGGAATGGTAAATTGTCGGTTTATCGATAATATGGAATTTTACCAGTTTGTTGACTCCACCAGCATAAACCGGCAGCTTGATTGTTCCGATAGTATACGTCGTCTCGCTTGTGAAACCGGTGAGCGGCTTAGCCTTTTTATTTATATCTTCCTCTCTGATTTCCATCTTTTTCAATGTATCTAGGAAGATTAAATCGATAGAGCTACCTGTATCAACCAGGATCCGAGATACCTGACAGCTTCCGACGAGGAGTTCTACTACCAATGGATCATTATGAGGGTAATGAGTCCCCCAGAGATCTTGGTCAGTAAAAATAATGGGCGGCTCGTCAGAGAGAATCGGTTGTGGTGCGTTTTGTGCGGCTAATGCCTTGCGCTCGTATCCTCTTATTGATCGGACCGAATCTTTTACCGAGATTAATCCACCCATTATCATGTTGATTCTTCGCACGACCTTAAGGGCTTCATCTTCTTTGTCCTCCTGGTCATCACGGTCGCGCTTCAAAGATACGCTTTTAATGCGGCGTTGATGTTTGCCTTGTTTGGGTGACGTATCGCCGGTCTGCTCTTCTCGACTTCGCTGTGTTTCGTCCTTTAACTCGTCTAAAGATGCATGTATCTTGCCGCTCTTAAATCGGGCATATAACGCATCTTTAAGGGTTCGACAAGCTGAAGTGTCCTACGATGTAGTTTTGTGATACTCTCAATACTTTTGTTCTTGCTCGGAAGCGGCTTGCGGCGTTGTATCCTTGTCCTCCTTGCTCCATTTGTTCCAAGGTTTGGACGGACGTTGACTCCCGGAGTTGCCAACCACCATCGTCGTCTTCGTTCCTTTCTCATAGTGCTGTCTCGGTTCTCGGTCCTCCTTTTTATAGGTTTTCTTAGTGGAGCCGTATTTCTTGTCCAAGGCCACTTTTTGTTCATCTAACTCAATAAATTTATTTGCCCGATAAAGGGCATGCTCGATAGTCAGTGGTGGATTGAGAACCAGATCTTGGTAAAAGGGGGTTTCGTGCCATACCGCGTTTGTTGAAGCCGCCATAGTGAACTTATCTGGGGCCTCTGCGTGCGTGATGGTCATCTTGAAACGTTCTATAAAGGCTCATAGTGTTTCCTTCTTTTCTTGCGACATGGACATTAGTGTGTTTAGCGAGGTATCCTTGTTCACATACGCGAAGTGATGTCTTACGAATGCTCGTGTAAGATCGTAGAAGCTGTTGATCGATTCGGGCGGGAGCCGAGAGAGCCATGTTAATGCCTCTCCTTCTAGAGTTTCAGCCAATAGCTGGCAAAGGCCGATGTTGCGTTCACTGGTTGATGAGAATCGCGCTTTTGCTGCCATGATCTTGAAAGTAGTCAGGTGAGAGGCGGGATCTTTTGTTCCGTTATACGTCGGCAGTTTAAGTTTTTCCTTTTGACGGACATACGTATTTGTGATACGCGAAGTGAAAGGCGTCCTCTGAGTTTCCTCGATGATTCGGTCAATTTCTGGGGCGGATCCTTTTACGCTGTGGACCTCGACTTTGAGTTCCATGAGGGTATCTCTGAGCTCGGTCAGTTGTTTCTCGACCTGGCTAGGATTTTCCCCCCGGATAGGTGTTTCATGGATCTCTTCGTGAGATGCGCCTCGCTCGTGGCGATGGCAATCTCGGTGTGAGTCACGCTCTCGGTGTGAGCTTCTTCTTCGATGTGAACCCCGGTCATGCCGAGATTCATGCTCATTTCGTTCGTATTCATCATCTAGATCTCTATGAGGCGAGTATCGCTCGTGATGTGAGTTATCTTATTTTTGACGTGAGTCTCGCTTGGGTTCATCGGAGTCTCGTTTTTGTCACGAACCTCGCTCATGCTCATCCTCCTCATCTCGTCCTCGACGCGGGTCTTTCTTTGGTTCGTTGTTCAGATCTTGCTCCCGGTGTGGATCTCCTTCGGGCGTATCGTAGATTAGTCGTTTAACGACGTTTTCCTTTGCCTTGGGAGGAATGACACGTTTGGATTTCCTCGACTATTGATCGGAGCGAATTTTGTCATGCTCAGTCTGCAACTGGTCGATTTTCTCTGAAAACTCTTTTAGTAAATCGTTCTGGGAATCGATTTTGGCCATCAGAGTGGCTAGAACCGAGTTTTGGTCGACTTGTTCTGCCGTGTCATCGACTGGCGGGATATGTCTGCCGTCTCCTCGAGGTTTTCCAGACTTAGAGCCTCGTGGCGGTTTGCCGTTGAGTGCCCCAGTCTCTTCATCATCGTGGTCACTTAGTTCGGGATCACTTCCCTCGTAATCAACCCTAGGATTGTTCCTAGGATCGATGTCGTCTTTGTTTCCAGTCGACGCCAATTGTTGATTTCGTAACTCGGCCTATCCAAAGATATAAAGAGTTTTAGTGTTTCTTGAGGGATTCTAAAATAAGAGTTTCAGAACTCGGTGAGAATGAATAGAAATTAAGGTTTCGCTAGGTTTCCGGGAAGAAACAAAGCGGCTGAGAGAGATGTTTAGGTCGTCGGAGAGTAATTAGGTCTAAATCGGGTTTAGCTAAGACCTCTCAGAAAACTACAACGAAAATTGGATGATTTACTGAATGGACTCGACGTCCTTATATAGGCTTACATAAGTCGGCTTAACAAAAATAGGAAAACCTAGGCTAAACTCGAATCTTTCCTCATATCTCGGTGTAGATATTCCTAAGCATATCTTCTTTCTCGGCGTGTTAATCACGCGCGCCGTTTTCCTTTTCCGTCTTTGCCTTCTTCCGAAAACCCTAACTTTGCTCCGTCGTTGGGCTGAGTCGAGTTGATTAGTCAGCTCTGGGCTGAGCCCTAAGTTGACTTTTTTTATTGGGCCGACCTAAATTCCTGAATGGACCTTTTGGGAAATGTGCTAATTTTAACTCCAACAAAATGCACCATAAGATTCAAACACATCTACAATTTTTAACATCTGCCATAGGATGATTGAACAAAACATCTGATAATTCTTCACTACTCTCAAGCCATGTGTTATCTAGATCACCTGTTAATTTTTTGTTAGTAAATGTTTTAGAATCAACATACTAATAAAACTAAGGTCTCTTCTGGTGTTGCCACATCATATTTTTTAAGGCCTCTGGTGCTGCCACATCAATTAATGAAAAATCCCCCCTAGCCAACCAAATCAAAAAGGTTCTCCACGTTTGTTCCAAATCATCTTGGTTTTGTCTTTTTTTTTTCATTTTAGTTGTACCATTTCTCTAAAAAAATCATAACCTAGCCGCAAACTCTGATTTCGCTTCTTCTCTCCCGATTGCTCTTTTGTTGACATCATCGAATATGTAAATCTCGAGCTCAACGGAGAGACGGAGATGGCACTGAAAACTCCGATTCGTCGTCGCCTGAGGGTTCCGGTGCAAAACGTAACGGCAACAAGATCGAATCAATCTCGGATTGGTCCCCTTGGTTCGATTCGTTCATTTTTCCTCACTGTAACAAAGCTTCATTCATATTTGAGAAAGAAGGAGCACCCCGGATGGCTGCAAAGAAGGGCTTGAAACTCATCGATGAGGTAAATAATTTTAACCCAAAACTGATGTTTATTGTTTTGGATTACAGTCATGTTGATTCTATTTGTGTCCTTACGAGATCAATAATTCTCCGTTGTTTTTATAGATTCCACTGGAAATGAAGATCTCTCAATTCCTTCGTGAGATCACCTCCCCGACTCCGCCAGCAGCCCATCGTTCCGGCTAATTCGGTTCATTTCAGACGCCAGGACAACAAGACGACCAGCGAAACAAGATGGAATATTTACTTTCATTACAGTTAGGTTATCGTCTTTGTGTTTCTTCCTCCCACTCTCTCTCTCTAAGCTCTTGAAATCCGTCTTCAAAACTTTCAATTTAGTCTCTTTCCCAATTTCAAATTTCTTCGAATTCCTTGCATAAATTTCTACGTTGATGTTCCGCAGTTCTTCGCTAATTCAATCAGCCTTATCTCTTTCCTGACGTTTCCGGCGAAGTTTCAGTTCTCCCTTTCTCCTATCAGGTGATCTTCTACTTTCTCCTTTCATCATCGTCCTTTTGCCTTTACGGAACATTTTCTTCTTCCTACCTTTCCCATTCGATTTGACGTAAAGAATTTTGTATTTCTCATGTGTCTACTCTACTCAGAGCAAGTCCCAGAATGCAATTCCTTGCATGTCCCTAAAATCGATCCATTTTTGGTGTGGCTCGGATGTTGAAGCTTCTCGCAGGTTAGAATTAATTCTCATGTGGAGCATACTGTCTATATTCATGTGTATGCTTCTGGTGTTTCAAAGGATAATTCTCCATAGTCGTGCTTCAGGTACTTAAACACAAGAGCCAGATTGAATCCGGAAATTTCAGGACTATCGTCGGCGTCTACGCCGTCTTCTGCGATAGCCCCTTCAACCATTTTCAAGGTTCGTAATCCTTTAAAAAAATTACTTGTTTCATTCACAATGTGATTATGAAGTTGACATTGGAGTTGAGAAAATTAAACGGTTTTTTTTTTGGGGGGGGGATACATATTACTAACGAATCCCTTGACTAATTTCTGAAACTTAATTGTTGTACATCTCTGTAAACACCTTGTCTCAGAAATAACTTTTGTTATCTATGTATTTGAGGTTCAGGGTACAAATGGGTTTTCCATTTAGCCTCTCTTTTGATCTGATGACATTTAAAAGAACAACTTTTTCTAAGTGTTTTATGGTCGAAGAAGAATTTAATAGGAAGTTTGAAAAATTTAGAGTACATTGTAATATTAGAAAGACTGTAGTTCATGGTGGCTATTTTGGAGGATAATGAAATAATTGTTGCCTAAAGTGTGCTACATGAATGTACAGTATCTTTCAAACAATAATATTGGCCTTTGTATTACGACTCTTGATCAACATTGGTTTGCTTTTCAGTTGCTAATGTACCTTTATTGAAGTTTTTCTATAAACAGGCTGACAGAAATACTGTATTGATGCATTTGAGATTTAATCTTTTTATGATTCCCATGTAAACTACAAACTGATAATTTGATTTTACTAGGTATGGTGATGTGTCATATAAGGTACGAGGAACTCGAAATGTCACACAAGAAGACTTTGAGATGGTGGTGGCGAGAGTGATGAAGAAAGATACAGATAAGAACATGTCTCTGCGTATACTCTTGAGATAGGAATCTCTCTGTTGTGTTCATTTTAGACCTGAGAAGTTGGGGTTTCTTTATTCTTTGTAGTTCTCTCTGGTTCTCTTAAGCATCCGTAAACCAAGTTTTTTCTACCTTAACATTATTATTTAATAATTTGAGAGAACACCACGAAAACGCTATCATATGTCTATGGTAGCGTTTCCATAAACGCTATGTTTGTCGTTGCTATCTTAGATACGCCAGATATGATAGCATTAATTTGACCTGTTATCATATATATGTTTACGATAGCGCTAATTTTGATGTGATTGTATAATTTACAGTAGCATTTGTTAATCGCCATTTTATATATTAATTTAGCATATTTTTCGTGCAATAATACATATTTTGGTGGCAATATTTTAGAGTTGTATTATACTTTATACTAGCATTTTGTAATTGATGTATTATTATTTATAATAGCCAATTTTTATGATTATTGTATATTTTATGGACACTTTTATTTTTTGCCATATTTAATATTAATGAAAGCTATTGAGATTTTATTATATAATGTTATTTTAAATTCTGGTGGTTATGAATTATTATTTGAAAATCAATTAGATTTATATAAAAGTAATGATATTTAAAAATTGGATACATGTTTTACATAAACATAATAAAAAATACATATCTAGAAATTTCTAATATATTCCTAACATTGTTCTATCATTTCTTTAAAACTTGGAGTTGTTTCCCACTTGGTCTATTCCATCTCTCAACATGTTGATCTTCTTACATCAGCCCAACCTTCTACAATAATAGCCAAATAGCCAACTTCTCTCGATGAAACCGTATTGTTGGATGAGTGAAAACAGCACAAACGGTGCTCTCATATCATGAGTATGAATATCCCACACCTGCAAATAAGCAAACTCATTAATTGTCTAACAAACTAACACTATTCAAATAAACCCGAGACACATACCAAAACCAAAACACAGACTTGTATTGTCAATATCAAACTCAAACTCATCCAACAAAACCAATCTCATACATAGTAGTGAGACTCAAATGAACAAATACAAATCCTAGAAGCAAATTAAAACTAAAATTCAATCTCAACCATAAAACACTCCTTGAGCTCAAATGAACAAATACAAATCATACTCTTAACTCATAAAAATCAGAAGAAAACTATTCATAACCGAGGGTCAAATTGTGAAACTACATTGAGACTCAATAATAAACAATTCAAACTCAAAAAACCCGAGACACAATGACTCAAACTCATCAATTGTCAAACAAACTAGCACCATTCACACAAACCGAGAAACATACCAAAACCAAAACCATGACATGCTCAATCCCTACGTAATCCAAACAGCAAGGCCCGAACCTGACTCCATTGATGTCTTCGATTATGGGATGACTCCTCACTCTCAGGTAGAAATCAGTCTTTTTTGAGCAAAGTATTCTAACCTGATGCGAGGCCAGCACATTATATCGTTGAATTTCTTCCCTTCATTAAGGGATTCTATTAATTTTTTAGGCACTGAGCTTTGGTCCCAGATTTGCCATTGTTAATAATGTCCTGAAATGAGAAAATGAAATGAAACCTAAACCAACACAGAATAATAAAACTGGTAGTAACCAAGTTCCTCAGATAAGCCTATCTTATGTAAATCATTGACCATGCGAGAATTCTAAATTTGCTTCTAAAATTAACTAAACTTTAGAGGTTTTTTCAACAAGTAAAGATAGCAGAAAGTGTAGCAGAAAGTTTTGTAATCTCATCAACTCATCCAAGAATCTGGAGCGAACTTGATTCTCACTTAGTCTCGTTGAGGAATTTCATCAGTTAGCTGGTGGGCAATACGTATTAAGCAATCGATAGAGAGTGAAATTTTGAGAGACCTGGCAGATGCGAGACCAAGGTCGGTGAGAAAATTGCATGACGGTGTCACAGAATGTCGATTTGCCGCTACCTGGTGGACCAATTAGAAGCACCACTATCTGCTTTGCCTTCTCTGCTTCAAATTCATCCATTAGCCTTCGTAGAAGACGATTTGCTCTTGAACTAGAATTTCTTCTTCGAAATTAACTCGCCGGAGAGGGTATCAAGGCTCTGTTTGAGATCAGATGCAGCTTTGAGAGAAGATTGAGCTTCGTAGGAAGGAAGGAAATATGATATAGCCGCGACGAGCTTATGGAGATTTTCAATCGCTAATGAGATCTCGGCGAGATCCGATTTGGTCTTGGAAGAATCCGAGGAGGAGGAGGCGAGTCGTAACTCGGCGATATGAGACTCGATTGATTGCTTGGAATCGGCGAATCAGGCAAGGAACGAAGAGGTCGATTCGAACGTGGAAGACGAAGAAGAGTCAGGTGAATCGGATTTTCTAGCTTGGTGACGAGCAGAGAAGCGTTCGAGCATGTCATAGATGATTCTAGATTTGAGACATTTAGAAGAAAACTAAAGAAAGCGATGAGAAATGAAACGAGGAAAAAGAATGGAAGACAATTAATTAGGTCCGTTGATTTTAGTTTGATCTAACGATCTATAAGAAAGGAGGTGTGATCCTTACATCTATAGTTTAACCTATGAAAAGCCAACTTTCTATTCTATTTATTTATTTTTAGTTTAAACCAGTTTTCAATTTACATTTTAAGTTTATTTGTGATTTTATATCTTTTTAATTAGTGATTATATTTTATAATATGTGATAAATTAATAAAATACAAACTATATATTCATTCATTGTTTACAAATTATTTGATGGTATATCTAATTTATAATCAATTTCATTTGCAAAATAGTTATATTTTGATAATATATTATGTTTACTTTTTAGGGTTTAAGATTTATAAAATTATTATACTTTAAGTTTGTTATAAATGTAAATTATCAACTTCAAAACTAGAAAATAAGAAAAAAAATCTGGAAGATTTATAGATTTTAAATATAACAATGTATTATATTTACATTTTAAATATAATAGAGATAAAACATCCAGATATTAAATAATATTTTAGTTTTATAATTTTTATTTATATTTTATGTTTGTTTAATAGTTAGAATAATAATTTAAGGGTTTAGTAATTAAGTTTTTTTTTGTATTTAGAAGTGAAAACTTAAAATTTAAAATTTATGATATGATTTAGGTTTTATAATAATTTTTGTATTTGATAATTAAATTTTTGATTTAGAAATGGGTTAGGAGTTTAGGGTTTAGGGTTAGTATTTATAGGAGAGAGTTAAGGTTTTTAAATGGTTTTAGAATTTAGGATAAAAAAATAATTATCAATACCTTAACACTAAACCCTAACCCTTCAATACCCTAAACCTTATGCAATGTGTTTGTGAGACTTTAACTTTTGTATTAATTGGAAATTTTATTTTTTAGACTAACCTTAACCCTAACTCTCCAATACCCTAAACCTTCCAATACCCTAAACCCTATACAATGTGTTTGTGAGACTTTAACTTTTATATTAACTAGGAGAGAACCCGCGCAAATACGCGGATTTTACTTGAATTTATTGATATTTAATATATTTTAATATTTGTTTTAAGTATCAATATTTTTATATGTTTTTAATTTACAAATTTGTATTTTTTTTCTTTTTATATCTTATAATGATTTTAGAAGAGAATATGCTCTAATATACGATTATTAATTTAATTTATTTTATAAATAAATATTTTTAATTATCCATTTTAATGAGCTTTTTAAAAAAAATTATTTCCTTCTTAAAAACTATTTAATATACATACTTGTTATTTATACATTTTTATTTTTTCTATGTTCTTATATTCTATATAATTTCTTGTTTTATTATCATTTTGAAATTTTTTATTTCTATTCTTAATAATAATTATTTCTATATTTTAATATTGTTATCATTTTAGATTTCTTTAATTTTTTATATATAGTTCATTGATTTTATTTTATTTTATTTTTATGTTTTTATATTTTGTATACTTTTTTTGATCATTGTATCTCATTTTTATAATATATTTTTTTCTATTCGTGATAATTATTATTCTTATCATTCATATTTTTTTGTTTTATGGTTCTTTGTTTATAGTTTTTAATTACTGTAAATTTTTTAATAATGTTATCTTTACTTTTAGTCTTATAAAATTAATTTTATTGAGATTTATTTATTTTTGTTTATATAATGCATAAAATATGGAAGATGTATTTAAAATTTATAAAATTTATATATTATAAAATTCTAAATTAAATTCAAACTTAGAATTTATGTTTACATAATTTTACTATTTATTTTAAAATTAAATAATCATGCATTAAATATATATTTATTTAACTTTAAATTATGATGTGGAAATTTTTTACTTAAATTGGTCAATCAAAGGGGGCTGATGTGGCGGCTTGAGAGAGCCCCCCCCCTTCTCCTATTATATATAGGATTGGAACTTTTATACTAAAAAGGAATTATCAATACCCTAAACCCTAACCTTCCAATACTAGATTTTAACTTTTATATTAATTGGAAATTTTATACTAAAAAGGAATTATATTTCAAATCCTACTCCTTTAATCAACCTAAAAAATTATTTGTGTTATAATAGTAAATCAAACTAAAAAATTGTAGTGGGGAGTGTATTGTAATCAAGAAAATAATACTGTTGAGAAGAGTGTCTTGCCAATCATTTTTATCCGAAGTGAAATCCAGAGATTCAAGTGTGAATCAAGTAAGTTGTCTCAGAAAACTCAACAACATAATTCATACAAAGCTTAGCAACCACAAAGAATAATCTATGGACCTGGCGTTTCAATTCCTTCCAGTCATTAAAACTCATTTTCTTCTAACAGTGGAACCACAAGATGAATAAAAGAACTCATATGTCTGATTTGCAGCCTAATTGCTTTTGAGGTAGGACGACTTGCACTAAGTGAGAACCATTGGTGTTTGGAATAGGATGGCTCATAATGGCAATCGCCCTAGCAACCTTGCCAATCTTCCTGACCTGTTTGAATAGGATTATAAGAAGTTATACAATATGAAACTAATGTTAACATAAATAACCACGAAAAAGTAGAAGATTTAGAGAATGCACAACTGGCTCGCATTCAGATCAAGAAACCAAAAAACACAGGGAAACTACCATGATCCAATGGAGAAGCATCATATAAAGCTAATTGTCATAGTAAAGATCAACACATTTGTGACTGCAGTCATTACCTTGTTGGGCAGGTACAAAGGATCGCATACAACTTTCTTACATTTGGCAGTCTCTCCCTCAGATGTAACACCTATAACCTTACCTTCCTCGTCGAACTCTACCTGTATTTGATCAGTTTAAAAACATGTGGAACGTATGCCACAGACCCATTTAATAGTATTGATCCATGAACACACTGCATTTCGCCTAATAGTGAATTCAACAGAGATGTTTTACCTGAACCAACCTGACAATGAAGGAAACCAAAAATATTTCTATAAGAGACACCAAATCATAGATGGGTGATACTACGAATATAGAAAGAGATATTCAAATAAACAAAGTTAGGGACGATTTGTATAGCTCACCGATAATTGCAACAAAAGATCCCTTTGGCACTCTTAGTGTTACATTTTTTCTTGTCAAGTTATGTTCCTCTTCAACGTTACTTGACCAAGTACAAGATGCATCTTCCACAAACACAGCCAAGTTTTCAGATATCAAACCAGAATCTATAGAGGAATCTTTACTATGCTCCAAACAACGCAGAAACTTGCTCACACGTCTGGTTGATATAAAGGCCTTATGACAAGGTAACAAAAAAACAAAAACTATTAACTAGAATGGTAGATGAAAATGCAACTCTCATAATCCAACATGGTTGAAAGATAAGCTTACATCAATGAGGCCATTGATGACCCATGGAAACGAGTTTAATGGAGAGATTAAATTATTAAACAAAGCAAGACAAGTAAAAACCTGAGAAAAAGCAACTCATGTATCCGATTTGCAAAGACAATTTTATATGTTTAAATCAGAAATATAATGAAAAAGACTCAAAAGTACCGTTCCCGCATCAAGTTGGTGACCCATCAGCGCATAGAGACCAAAAGTGGAAAGAGAAAACAGAGTTGGTGTCGTTACCCAAAAGAAAACACACCATGCATCCAAATACTTCCGCGTCTGTAAAAGCCAAGCAAAGACTTAACTGTTAATACAGAAGTCTTGGAGACAAGAGAAGACTTATGTTATGAGGGATTTGAGAATGAAACCGCTAAGTGAGTCACTTCGGTGGCTCTTGTTTCCTTCAACCAATCAGCAAACCAGTTATCCCACCCATACATTTTTAGAGTGTGGATGTTTGTTAGAAGCTCTCCTGTCTTTCTAATCCTAATGGACAACACAACCACTTACGATTTGAGAAATATTACATTTAAGTATTAGATAAGATACCACAGTATCTTTTCTGTTGTAACAAGATATAGCATATTCTCTATATACCTTGTGTATAAATATTGTAACCCTTTGAGAAGATTGAATCAAGGAAAATATTATCTTTCTACATGGTATCAGACGACCAACGAGCTTAGAAAATCTCGTCGATCCGATTTCCTTCGCTTCCTCTCTTCCTCTTTTCGTTTCTTCTTCGCCCTCTTTTCGCTTCTTCTCTCTACTTCCATGGCTGAAATCGTAAACCACCCAGCTATGACGTCTGACAAACCGTTTGGGATCACCCAAATCCGTGCCTACATACCAATCATCCTTGATCTGGTTAAGCTCAACTACGATGTCTGGCGTGAGCTATTCGAGACTCACTGCATCAGTTTCGGTGTGCTCATCCACATCGACGGTACTCCTCCTCCGACACCCATCACGGACCAATGGAAGGAGCATGACGGACTCGTAAAAATGTGGATATACAGCACCATATCCACGGGACTTCTCGACACAATCCTCAAATCCGGCTGCACGGCGTATGATCTTTGGATCTCTCTTGAAAACCTCTTCCGCGATAACAAGGAGGCTCGTGCTCTCAAATATGATCACGAACTCCGTACGTTGACAATCGGCGATCTCACGGTCCAGTAATATTTTCAAAAGCTCAAAACCCTTTCTGATCTTCTCCACAATGTCGACTCTCCGGTCTCTGACCGAACGTTGGTAATGCATATGCTCAACGGACTGACGGACAAGTTTGACAACATTCTTAATGTCCTCCGCTACAAGACTCCATTCCCGACGTTTGCTGTTGCTCGATCCATGCTGCAGATGGAGGAAGATCGGCTAAACAAACACGTCAAGCCAGCGATCTCCACCACTCCTAACCATTCCTCACCAAACGTTCTCTACACCGATACGGGCTCTGCGGATAATCAACAGCACTCTGGTTCTTCTAACAACAGAGGCTACAACAATAATGGACAACGCAACAACAGGGGCCGTGGTCGCAATAACAGAGGTCGTGGCCGAAAAAACTGGAACCGCCAGAATCAGCAATCCAACTGGAACTATGCTCCTCCGCAATGTCCATCGCCATATCCGTACAGTGCTCCTGTTATGTATCAACCCCATGGTTTTTACTCGGCTCCATCTTCACAGTTCTACTCTCCGCCTCCATCCTCACCATCGAGTAGCATTCCTGGATCTCCGTATAATCCACGGACAAGTCATGAAGCCCATCTCACGCATGACAATGCATCGCTTGCGGGCTCTTCTTCCTCCATACCAGCTGCTCTAACCAATGCATTCAACACAATGACCTTGCGTGATCCAGCCGACTCCTCTTGGTATATGGACACCGGAGCCACGAACCACATTACATCCTCGGCAGGTACTTTACAATCTGTTTTTGATTCTCGCATTATCCCTGATGTCATAGTTGTAGGATTGTTTAGTGTTTGTCCTGGTTTAATTCTCAGATTAAACTCACCTAAACATATTGGATCTAGGTTCTCTTGCAGAAACATAAAGGGATCTCACCTAATACCTTATTTATGCAGCGGATTAGAGAGGTATTGTCAGAGATCAGCAGAACCACCAAGAGACAGCTCCTCCAAAGGTTCACACACGCACACTTCAGGAAATTGGCTGCTAGACCAGTAGGGAGGGAGGCGTAGAGAGAGAGAGAGAGAGAGGCGCAGAAGGCTGAGAAAAATCAGAGAGCTAGGTCAAGTTTTATTCATTAAAACCCCTTTTAGTTCTCATGGGCTTTTGGGCCCAAGTCTCAGTCTGATTAAATCCCTTAGATTTAATCAGGCCCTTTAATCTCTCTAAGTACAGTAAATGCCTAGCACTCTTACCGTACTCCTGCTGCACCGTTCCTCCATATTTTCCTGTTAGCTTAGGCGTGTGACCCATATGGGATCATATAATAAAGGCAATAAGTCCAAGACTTATAGATCATGAGCGGACTCTAGCAAGCCATCATGACCCCCAGTATTATATGACTTATGTCTGATCATTGACATACTCTTACTTTCTAGAGACAGTACAGAGATTACTGGACATAATTCCAACAATCTCCCACTTGTACTGGAATCTCTGTATTCATATTCCTTTTGTCTCAATATCTCGATTAGTCATAAGGCAAGATGAGTGTCATCCTTATAAAGCCTAATCATGTTCATCGGATTCTGATTTGATACTGACAATCCAAACGACTCGGGACAGTCCGTTTGAGCATGGCCATGCATTTTCCAGTTTTCAAATCTCCGATTGGCCTAGAGATATTCACTCCATTTATATTGGAGGGACAAATCCCGTCTTGTTCCATCACTGTAAACTACTCATTTCATAATACACCCAAACAAGGTCCTTATAACTATCGCTTAACGAAAGCGTTAGACAATGATCAAAGCGCATCAGTTGATGTGCAGTCACATGCATGCGAACTCAGGTCTAAGGACTATACTCTATAGTCGTAGTAAGAATCTCTTATGACACAGATATAAATATCCTGAAGAGTTCTTATAAGCGGGTCTTGTCCGGTCGTATGTACCCCAACATACACCTATGTACTGACTTTGATGCCGTGCATCTATGACATCCTGAGACTTTGTCATAAGTCACATACCAATCTAGTCTCACGCGGTTGTTGGTGTTCCAATTTCAACAACCTTCGACTAGGGACAGGATGATATAAGCCATCTATCAAATATAGGGTCTCATGTTCAAGCTAAATGACTTTGATGACTCAAGATCAAGTCACTTACTTCGATGACCTATAAAATGGTTCATATCATTTTGGAACGATTATTTCATCACAGTTAAAATAATCTTGAAATAATAATTTTATTTAAACATCTTAAAATGTTTTACAAGAACATATCAATAACTAAATAAAGCCCTCAAACTCCCACTCAAATTTAGATTACATTTCAATGTCTCTAATGCCTACAGCTTCAGTCAGGAACTCGAGCTTAGGCCTTGGGAGTGGCTTTGTCAACGGATCAGCGACATTATCATCTGTCGGAACTCGGCTGATCTTGACTTCCTTTCTATTAATGATATCACGTATCAAGTGAAATCTTCTTAATATATGCTTGGATTTCTGGTGTGATCTTGGTTCCTTTGCCTGAGCTATAGCACCATTGTTATCACAAAACAGTGCCAGAGGCTCAGCTGCATTCGGTATCACACCTAGTTCAATAATGAACTTTCGTATCCAAACAGCTTCCTTCGCTGCTTCTGAGGCGGCGACATATTCAGCTTCTGTAGTGGAATCAGCAACGGTGTCTTGCTTGGAGCTTCTCCAACTGATTGCACCGCCATTCAGACAAAAGATATAACCGGACTGTGACCGGAAATCATCTTGGTCTGTCTGGAAACTTGCGTCCGTGAATCCACTGACTTCAAGCACATCACTTCCACCGTACACCAAGAACTTATCCTTAGTATGTCTTAGATATTTCAGGATATTCTTGACGGCAATCCAGTGGTTTTCACCTGGATTCGACTGGTATCTACTCGTCATGCTCAATGCATAAGCAACATCAGGACGAGTACAGATCATGGCATACATGACAGATCCTATTGCAGATGCATAAGGAATATTCTTCATGCGCTCAAGCTCAGCAGCCGTCGTAGGGCTCTGCTTCTTGCTTAGCGTTGTGCCATGTACCATTGGCGTGAAGCCCTTCTTGGAATCTGCCATGCTGAATCTATGCAGGACTTTGTCAATGTATGAATCTTGACACAAGCCTATCAGCCTTTTAGATCTATCCCGGTAGATCCGGATTCCAAGAACGTATGCGGCTTCACCCATGTCTTTCATGGAAAAACAACTTCCAAGCCAGTCCTTTACCGACCGCAGCATTGGTATGTCGTTTCCGAGAAGCAGTATGTCATCGACATACAGAATAAGAAATACTATCTTGCTCCCACTAGTCTTCTTATACACGCATTGTTCTTCTTCGTTTCTGATGAAGTCAAATTGCTTGATCGCTTCATCAAAACGAAGATTCCAGCTCCTCGATGCTTGCTTCAATCCATAAATGGATTTATGAAGCTTGCATACTTTCCCAGCATTCTTTGGATCTCTGTAACCGTCAGGTTGTGTCATATACACATCTTCTTCCAGAATTCCATTCAGGAAGGCGGTTTTCACGTCCATCTGCCAAATTTCATAATCATGAAAAGCTGCAGTTGCTAGTAGAATCCGAATAGATTTCATCATAGCCACTGGGGAATAGGTTTCATCATAATCCACTCCGTGAACTTGTCTGAAACCTTTTGCCACCAACATGGCTTTATAAATCTGGACATTTCCATCCACGTCAATCTTCTTCTTGAAGATCCATTTGCACTCGATGGCTTTTACACCAGCGGGTAAGTCAACCAACGAAAACACTTGGTTGACCGACATGGAGTCCATTTCGGAATCAGTGGCCTTACGCCACTTAGAGGAATCTGGGCCCATCATGGCTTGATTGAAGTTCGATGGTTCATCACCATCAATGATCAGAAGATCATGACAGTTAGTCACGAGGAATCCTTGATATCTCCCGGGTTCATGACGGATCCTCCCGGATCTTCGAACTTCAGGTACTACAGGTTCAGGCTCTACAATTTCTTGTAGGTCCTCCTGCTGCTCTTCCTCATTAGGTTGAGCAGTATCCTGTTCATCTTGAATTTCTTCAAGCAGTACCTTACTCCCACTGTTTTTCTTAGAGAGAAACTCCCTCTCAAGAAAATTACAATCCCGGGCAACAAAGATCTTGTTCTCGGATCGTAGGTAGAAGTAATAAGCCTTGGTCTCCTTCGGATAACCAATGAAGTAGCATTTATCAGACTTTGGTGTAAGCTTGTCAGAGATCAATCTCTTGACATAGGCTTCACAACCCCAAATTCTAAGATAAGACAGCACTGGAGCTTCCCCAGTCCATAATTCATATGGTGTCTTAGCTACTGCTTTTGATGGCGCTCTATTTAGAGTGAACACTGCTGTTAGCAGAGCATATCCCCAAAGGGATATTGGAAGGTCTGTGTGACTCATCATAGACCGAACCATATCCAATAAGGTCTGATTCCTCCTCTCAGACACACCATTCCATTGAGGTGTTCCAGGAGGAGTGAGTTGGGAAACTATCCCACACTCTCTTAGATGATCACTGAACTCTTGGCTCAAATATTCTCCTCCTCGGTCGGACCGAAGAGCTTTAATGCTTTTGCCAAGTTGGTTCTGTACTTCATTTTGGAATTCTCTGAATCTCTCAAACGATTCAGACTTATGTTTCATTAAATAAACATATCCATACCTACTGAAATCATCAGTGAAGGTAATGAAATACTGATAGTTTCCTCTTGCATTTGTGGACATTGGGCCACACACATCAGTGTGTATCAGGCCCAATAAGTCACTGGCCCTCTCGTTAGGTTTATTAAAGGGGGCCCGCGTCATTTTGCCCATCATGCAGGATTCGCATTTCTCACATGACTCAAAGTCAAACGAGCCAAGAAGTCCATTCGAATGGAGCCTCTTAATGCGTTTCTCACTGATGTGCCCTAAACGACAATGCCATAGAAACGTTCGGTTCTCCTCATTAGGTTTGAACCGTTTGGTATTAATGTTATAAATTGGCGCGGATTGATCAAGTATGTAAAGCCCATTCGTAAGAGGGGCACAACCATAGAACAAATTGTTGCGATTGAAGGAACATAATTTATTCTTAACTGAAAAATCATAACCTTCCAAATCCAACAATGAAATTGAAATAATATTTCTGCTTATCGCAGGTACAAAATAACAATTATTGAGTTCTAAAACTATTCCCGAAGGTAAAGACAACAAGTATGTGCCTACAGCTAGTGCAGGAACTTTCGCTCCATTCCCAACTCGTAGCTCCACTTGTCCTTGCTTCAGCCTCCTACTGTTGCTGAGTGCCTGCATATTAGTACAAATATGAGCCCCACAACCAGTATCCATAACCCATGAGGTATTATCAGAAGTAGTTGTATTAACTTCTATAACAAAAATACCTGATGAAGAAGTCTCCAGAGTCTTCTTCTTCAATTCCTTTAGACCTTCCAGGAATTTCTTACATTCTCTCCTCCAATGCCCCGGTTCTTTACAGAACCTGCAGATGTCAGTAGGCCCAGCCTTGGACTTGGGCTTGGGCTTTGGCGTGTCCTTGTCCGAGACTTGAACAGACTTAGCCTTTCCCTTGTCCTTGGCAGAGGATTTCTTAAAGCCCTTGCCCTTTTGCACCATAAGCACGTTGGGGTCCTTGGCTTTCCTCAAGTTGGGCTCTGCAGTCTTGAGCATTCCGTGAAGCTCAGGCAATGTCTTACTCAAGCCATGCATATTGAAGTTCAGAATGAACTGATCATAGCTTGCAGGTAAAGACTGCAGAATGATGTCGCAGGCAAGTTCCTGGCTGATAGGGCAGTCGAGTTTCTGAAGATGATCGAGATAACCCATCATCTTCAAGACATGAGGACTCACTGCCGCATTTGCAGCCATCTTACAGTCCAAGAGGTTCTTAACTGTCTGGAACCTCTCAGTCCTTGCCTGCTCCTGAAAAAGCGATTTCAGGCTTGCCATTATCTCGATGGGTGACAGCACACTCTCGAACTGCATTTGCAGCTCAGGAGTCATGGTCGCCAACATCAGGCAATAGACATCATTTTCATCTGACGAATGCTTTTCCCAAGCATTATGCAGATTCCTGGCGGCATTGTTAGGAGGCCTCTCGGGGAGGGGATCACGAAGGACATATTCCTTCTTCTCCTGCTTGAGGACCAGCCTCAAGTTCCTTGACCACGTCAGGAAGTTCGTTCCAGTCAGCTTCTCCTTGTCGAGAACAGACCGGATTGAGAATGTGTTTTGAGTGCTTGTTGTAGTCATTGCTGAAATATTAGATAAAAGGATTTTAGTTAATATGTTCAATATGAGTAAACTCGCATTATATTCAATAACATTAGTTACCCTCAATAGAATATAACGATTCCAAGATCCACATATAACTAAGATCAAAGTGGGCCACTAGCCGTCACCCAACCTTAGCTTATATCGGTAAGCCCTATCTCGGCTAATTATATTCGTGATATAACTCTTGGTTGTGAATCTGGGCCCGAGGCCCAATCCACTCTGATGTCTCAAGGTCCGGGACTCCCGATGGCCTAGTCAAGAAAACCAGACTATACAGTCATGTAATCACTAATGTCTGGGACTCCCAATGACATTAATGAATCACAAACTGTCTTACCCACGCAAAAGATAGACATCCTCACACTGTAAGGCCATGTGTACGATTGAATGGGTTTCAACAGCTGACATAGACTGGACAAGACATCCAACGCTTGATATTATTTGAGGTTTATAGGTTTTCTTAAAATTTCATTCCAAAATAGAAGATTACTATTTTTGGAAACTTTCCATTTTTGGAAACCTACTGTTTTTGGAAACTTTTATAATTGGAAACTTCCTAAAATGGAAACTTTCTAACTATAGAAATTTCCTAAATATCCAAAACATGCAAATCTAGAAACTTCTATTCTAAGAAACTTTCTAATTTGAAATTTTGGAAACTGATTAATTTTTTAAAATCAAATTTTAATTATTAAATGAATTTTAAAATAAATCTGAAGAAAAGACTCAAATAACTGGCCCAATTGTTTTAACTTCTTGGCCCATGGCCCAAGAATTGGTCTATGTCCAAGACATAACCCAATTGTCCAATTAAATGACATAACCGGTCTGGTTCATTAAAATTGGTCTAACCAAAATTAATTACTACGATGACCACAATTGTCAACCGGTTATTTACTAAACCGGATTTTCTCAATTTATTTGGTCCAACCAAATCAAATTAGAAAACCACTGGTTTAGGCACTAAATCCAATTTTACGACTTTGGATTTCTTATCACGGTTTAACCAGACTTAATAAATATTATTAAGTCTGTAATTATTAAACCGTGACGATTAAGATTTTAATTATTTTTAAACCGAACCACAAACCAAACCGAACCGATTTGACGATCACGACAGCCCTAGGCGGGACGGGACACGATCCGCGATCGGTCCATCTCTCGATCACGACAGCGGTGTGGGACGGGACAGCCTTCTCTCGATCACGAAAGCGATGCGGGACGAGATGGCGGGACGGCTCGGGTCGAGCGATCGGACGAGAGGCGACGGGACGGGACGCGATCGGTCAAGCTCGGGTCGATCCATGCGATCGTTCCATCGATCCATGCGATCCACTCGGCTGATCGGTCCACCGTGCCTCACACGATCCGGACATGGTGATCCTTTGGCGATCATCATTCCGACGCATACCGATTCATATAGATCGGATCATGCGATTTCTAGTTTAGGTTTTTAACTTTGTTTCTTAAGTGTTTTCTTATCATAGATTGATTCATACACTTCTAAACAACCTAAACATGATTCTAAACAAGAAATCCTAATAGAACCAATGGCTCTGATGCCACTGTGGGATTGTTTAGTGTTTGTCCTGGTTTAATTCTCAGATTAAACTCACCTAAACATATTGGATATAGGTTCTCTTGCAGAAACATAAAGGGATCTCACCTAATACCTTATTTATGCAGCGGATTAGAGAGGTATTGTCAGAGATCAGCAGAACCACCAAGAGACAGCTCCTCCAAAGGTTCACACACGCACACTTCAGGAAATTGGCTGCTAGACCAGTAGGGAGGGAGGCGCAGAGAGAGAGAGAGAGAGAGGCGCAGAAGGCTGAGAAAAATCAGAGAGCTAGGTCAAGTTTTATTCATTAAAACCCCTTTTAGTTCTCATGGGCTTTTGGGCCCAAGTCTCAGTCTGATTAAATCCCTTAGATTTAATCAGGCCCTTTAATCTCTCTAAGTACAGTAAATGCCTAGCACTTTTACCGTACTCCTGCTGCACCGTTCCTCCATATTTTCCTGTTAGCTTAGGCGTGTGACCCATATGGGATCATATAATAAAGGCAATAAGTCCAAGACTTATAGATCATGAGCGGACTCTAGCAAGCCATCATGACCCCCAGTATTATATGACTTATGTCTGATCATTGACATACTCTTACTTTCTAGAGACAGTACAGAGATTACTGGACATAATTCCAACAATAGTAGGTAATGGTTCTCGAGTTCCTGTTACTCAGCTCGGTCACGGTATTATCCCTTCCAATAACACTCGTCCTCTCACTCTTCGTAATGTTCTTATATGTCCTAAAATCATCAAAAATCTCATCTCGGTACGACGTTTTGTCACTGATAACGCTTGTACTATTGAGTTTGACCCGTTTGGTTTTTGTATTAAGGACATTCGAACCAGGACCCCTCTACTCCGATGTGACAGCTCCGGCCCACTGTACTCGTTGACGCCAACTTCATCTCCTTCGCTTTCTCCTCCTTCCGCCATGCTCACTTCCAGCTCTACTTGGCATCAACGTTTGGGTCACTTAAATTCTTCTGCTTTTCGTAATTTATGTTCTTCTGGTGTTGACTCTCATAATAAGGCTGATATGACAAAGTTTTGTCATACATGCCAACTTGGAAAGCATGTTCGCTTACCTTTCTTTTCTTCAAATTCTTCTGTTGACAAACCTTTTGATTTAATTCATTCAGATTTATGGACATCACCAGTTCTCAGTAATGGGGGTTTCAAATATTACTTGTTATTTCTTGATCACTATAGTCATTTCATTTGGGTTTATCCACTTGCTCGGAAAGTGATACTTTCAGTAAATTCCTTCACTTCTCTGCTCTTGTTAAAACTCATTTTGACAGGAAAATCAAGACACTTCAATGTGACAACGGTGGCGAATATGCAAATCGCAATTTTCTTTCCCATCACGCCACCGAAGGCATAACCGTACGCTTCTCGTGTCCCCACACGTCGCAGCAAAACGGCAGAGCCGAAAGAATGCTTCGTACCATCAATAACCTGGTTCGAACTTTCTTGATTCAAGCTCATATGCCTCACCCATTCTGGGTTGAAGCTCTATACACGGCTGTTCACACACTAAACATCGTGCCTTCTTCTTCCATCGGTAACGCTATCCCTTATACTCGTCTCTTTAATAAACCACCATCCTATGATCACCTTCGGGTATTTGGCTGCCTTTGTTTCCCTAACCTCCTTCCCACAGCTCCTCACAAACTCGCTCCACGCTCTACCAAATGTGCTTTTCTCGGTTATCCAACTAATCACAAAGGATATCGTTGTCTTGATCTCTCCACTCGCAAAATCATCCTGTCTCGTCATGTCACTTTTGACGAGCAATCCTTTCCTTTTGCTTCTCTACCAAGCCCATCACCTCCACCCGAGCCTTCTCTCATCATTGTACCACCTATCTCTCGCCTAAAATCTCCACCTCATACTATACCACCTCCCTCACGGCCCATTCCTGTCGTGCCTCCTCCGAGTCATTCAATGACCACTCGACTCAAGGATGGCATTTCCAAGCCTCGTGTGCGCATGTGCTTACACACGGATACCGTGTCTCCCCTTCCTTCTTCACACGTTCAGGCTGCTCGGGATCCTCATTGGACCGATGCTATGACTCAGGAATATAATGCTTTAATCAAAAGTTGAACGTGGGTACTTGTTCCACGACCTGTTTCTACTAACATTGTGCGTTCCATGTGGTTATTCAGACACAAGTTTAATGCAGATGGTACTTTATCTCGCTACAAGGCTCGGTTAGTGGCGAATGGAAAATCACAGGAGATTGGCGTGGACTGTGATGAAACTTTTAGTCCGGTGGTCAAGCCTGCAACCATACGAGCTGTACTTAATGTCGCCTTGGCTCAAGACTGGCCTCTTCACCAGCTGGACGTCAAGAACGCTTTTCTACATGGAACACTAGAGGAAACCGTGTTTATGCATCAACCACCTGGGTTCGTTGACTCTACCAAGCTAAAACATGTTTGTCTTCTCAAACGTTCTCTATACGGCCTCAAACAGGCTCCGAGAGCTTGGTACCAGCATTTTGCAACATACGCTCGACGCATTGGCTTCACGTAAAGTGTTTGTGATCCCTCGCTCTTCATTTTATCTCGTGGCCAGGATCGTGCTAATCTTCTACTATATGTGGACGACATCATTCTTACTGCATCCACGATACCTCTACTTCATCGGATCATTGCGGCACTGAGCACTGAATTCGATATGACTGATCTTGGTCGCTTGCATTACTTTCTCGGGATTTCTGTGAAATACAACAACGATGGGATCTTTCTTCAACAACAAAACTATGCTGCTGATGTTATTCACCGTGCTTGTATGACTGACTGCAAGCCATGTTCTACACCGGTCGACACTAAAGCTAAGTTGACAGCTGACGATAGCCCACCAATGGCGGACCCATCTCTATATTGAAGCTTTAACCTTTACTCGCCCAGACATTTCATTTGCTGTTCAGCAGGTTTGTCTCTTCATGCATGATCCGCGTGAGAACCATTTCAAAGCTTTGAAAAGAATAATCCGCTATATCAAAGGGACCATCTCTCTCGGTCTACAGCTCACCAAGTCGCCTATTCAAAGCCTTGTTGCGTACACCGACGCCGACTGGGCTGGGTGTCCTTCAACACGCCGCTCCACGTCCGGCTATTGTGTCTTCTTGGGCAACAACATCGTGTCTTGGTCTTCTAAACGTCAGGCAACAATCTCTCGGTCCAGCGCCGAGGCTGAGTACTGTGGTGTCACTAATGTCGTGGCTGAGGTAACCTGTCTTCGCAACCTATTCAATGAGCTCAAGGTACCTCTGACTAAAGCTACATTCGTGTATTGTGACAATATCTATGTGGTATACATGTCATCTAATCCAGTTCAGCATCAACGGACGAAACACATCGAAATAGATATCCATTTCTTCCGAGAGAAGGTCGCACTAGGTCATATCCGGGTCTCACATGTTCCCTCTCACCTTCAGTATGCTGACATCTTCACAAAGGGATTACCACTACAACTCTTCTCCGACTTCCGATCCAGTCTCACCGTTCGCTTATCTCCGCTGGGACTGCGGGAGGGTATTAGATAAGATACCACAGTATCTTTTCTGTTGTAACAAGATATAGCATATTCTCTATATACCTTGTGTATAAATATTGTAACCCTTTGAGAAGATTGAATCAAGGAAAATATTATCTTTCTACATTAAGAAACTTACCAGAGACAGAACTAAACATTAAGACATCATACCTCTCATCTTTTATCTTCATCATTTTCTCGGTTGCAGACGCAATCAAAACAGATATCCATTTATTAACTGAAAAAGAAAGAGAATATGAGAAAAGAGGAGGCTCCAGATACTTGAAATTGTAATGTAAGCTCATAACCTTGTACCTGGTATCAGTAAGATGGTAGTTGCAAGTCCAGACAGAAAAGAAAACTTGACGTGAGTATACAATAGATACAAAGCTATCCCAATTTGCAATGGCAGGCTGCGAGAAATATTTCAAATGAGAGTGAACTAACTCATTCATTTTTCAAAAGCAGATGTTGTTACCTCCACATATCATGCAAACTGTTGCACAAATTGACAATGCGGTCAGCATCTACCGACATAAATGTTTGAATCTCTCCCTCAGAAAATCCTGACCACAATCGAACCAGACCAGCCTCCATTTAATTTTGCCATGGAACAGATAAAGTGCCTATGGTACGAGAACAGTCGAGGTGAAGAAGAAACGAATTCTAATCGAATAGGTCTCAAGCACGAGCTCAATCACGTCGTCACGAATTCAATTGCTCGCATTTTTTTCTAAATTGTTTTTGCTTGAGCTGTGAGATACGAGGAGGAGAAACAAGCAAGCTCAGAGATTTTTTCTGCCATCTTCGAGATCTGAGACTGAAGCGGAAGAGGGAGAGAGGAGGAAGCAACCATCGGAGATGGAGGTTAGAGAGCTGTATCGAAGATGGAGGATGAGGAGAGAGAGCTGTTCAATTTTTTTTTTCTATTGAAGAGAGAAATGAAAGTTTTTGTTGATAAGAGGTTTATTTTTTCTCCAAAATACAATTATAGGTCCTAATAGTTATTTTTTTTTAAGTGTTGGCGCCCATAGAATAGATAGCAGAAATTAGGCTCCAAAATAAATTTTAGTTTCCCGCTTAGCAAAATAACGGCATCGCATTGATTTAATGCCATAATAGAGTATCCCACCCCAGCACATTCTCTATAATAACAGTTTTCAAATTCGTGCTATCCTCATGTGCTATCAATAACAGTATTTCTTGTAGTGGAACTGTTATAGCATAGCACAAATCAGTAGCAAAATTAAATTTACTAACTGAGAACAAAAGTAGCAAAATTAAACTATTAACTGAGGGAATGTTTTTGTACAACTTGTGTTTATATACTTAGGAATTATTTGCACATTTATTTGTTTTCTCTGTTGTCTGACTCTAGAATTGTTTCTACTACTTGGTTCCATTCATCTTTGGTCGCATCTTTCATACACCTCAATTTGTTACCATCTAGGTGCATGAAATAGTCTTTAGAACATGAATTATAAGTGATGAATCTGTTGAGGCAAATGTTCTTGAGTTAAGCTTTATACGCTATAAAATGGGTATAAAATACACAAACACCGCAACAAAGAAACTGTTTAAAATGTTTTAACACCGAAAATCTATTAAAAAACAAAAAAAAAGTATTTTAAGTACATGGGAAAACACCCAATTTTTTCAAAACCTTTACGATCATTCACTCTTCAGTTTTTCTTTGGGTCTTGGTCATTTCTCACATACGTAGTCCAAATAGTGCAGTTTGCGGAGAAGGTTTCATCACATGAATTTTATACAATAAACCTAGACATGCAAATACTGTTGAATTAAGCATCATATTTAAGCGCCAAAAAATGAGTAATTTGGTCATTAAAGGGAAACACTGTGAAAATGTTTAAAAACACAAAAACTTCATATATACAAACCCGTGCGTAGCACGGGTATTCACCTAATACATAATAACTTAGATAATATAATTTTAAAGTATTGATACACTTACTTCCATATCGAACAATCTTCCAAAACTTTAGAACACAAATAATATTTGGATCCATACACTTTGAAAACGTTTTGCCAAACTCGTAAGTGTATGTACCTAAAGCCACATAGCTGTTGGATATGGGTTTAACACCCATCCATAAGCCCATTGAAAATCTTGTCAAATCAATAAAATCACATCGGCCCATGAAGACAAGCCCGCTAAGGAGTCAACGGCCCGAAGAGAAGTCAGCATCCAAGCGTTATAAATAGGACCCTTCATTCTTCATTTTAGACACATTGTGACTTGCAAGAGTGCCGAGCTACTTCTATAAAGCTCCGAAATCAAGCAATATTTAGGGGGCACGTCATCAGGCGGACTCCCACCTCGTACCATCCTATTCACAGCTCGGCTTTGGCCTTAAGATTAATAAAGAACAGTTTCGACCTCACTTTAAGTTTATATTTCACCTCGTAGTTTGGATATTTCAGATCGTAGCTCGGCTTTATTTACTAGATCAAATTTCTGTAACAACAATTGGTGCCGTCTGTGGGGACCGAGAAACTTTTCTACACTCTAAGACGAAGCCGAGATGACAGGACCTCTTCCAACAAATAACAACCCAAAATCACCCAAGCAAACCCGTAGCCCGCTCGCTCCGAGCTCAGAGTCACCGAGCCCGTTAAATAACAGCCCAATTTCACCAGCCAACGCCCGGACTAACCAAGCTAGAGTAGCCAATACCCGCCAAGACGGAGCACGTTCGGAAGATCAGGACCAGGACCTCCCCTCTCTCATAAGAACTCTAATGGCACAAGTCGACGAGCTGACTAGGGACAACAACGCCCTCTTCGACGTACTCACAAGCAATCAAGACACATGCAGAGAATGGATTAACTACCTATAGACCGCCAGGTTTCAAGCATCCCAAGCAACTGACAACCCTACTCCATGACTTCAAAGGGTCCTGTTCGGGGAAACGCCACCCCTAAACACTGAATCGAGCATACAACCACCCATTCACTCGAGACTTACGCCAACTGAATTTATCCAAAGCCAGGCAGGAGCATGCAGGAACAGCGAGCTCGAGTCACTCAAGATTCAATTAGACCACATAACATCGAAAGTCCAAAAAGCGACTAGCTCAGCCCCCGAAATAGACCAGGTCCTAAAGGAGACCCATAACACGCCATTCACGAGCAAAATAACGGGAACGCCTGTCAGGCACCCAGGGAAGATCAGACTACCTACTTACGACGGTAGTTCGGATCCGCGACAATACCTGACGGCTTTCAGTATCGCAATGGGATGAGCTCAGTTCTAGCCAAAATAACGCGACGCCGGCTTCTGCCAATTATTCTTTGAAAACCTGAGCGGCGCCGCCCTCAACTGGTTCTCTCGCCTAGAAGCACACTCCATCGACAACTACCACCAATAGACGACCACCTTTCTGAAGCACTACTCAATGTTCATCCAGGAGGGAGCCTCAAGCGCCAACCTCTGGGCCGTAAGTCAAAGGCCAAATGAACCCCTCAGCAAAGAAAGGGAAAGACGCGATGTCCGAGAATCCTGACGACAAAGTAAATAGAGCCACAACGTGCTACGTCGGCGAGCAGCAAGGAAGCCAACAAGCATCCCAGCAGCCAGGGCGTAATCAAACGAACATCCAGCATGGTCGGCCATGGAACAAGTATGTACGAAATGACGATCAAGAAAAGGTCTTTTGCAGTTTCCACCAGCGCTTCGGGCATAGCACAGCAGAATGTCGACACCTCCAAAGCTCATATTCGGCGAATATCAGAAAGGAGTCATAAACATAACGAACCGCAATGCCCCAGTAGCATCCCCTGGGAATCGAGAGGCACCACGACAGCCCAAAAACGAGGGGGAACGGTTCAAGCTCGTCCAGGAGGAAAAAGCGAGGCAAGCAGGTCAACAGAGGACAGAACAGAGCGAGACCGACACAGAACTACCAAAGCAAATCCACGATGACGAAGAGGAGGACGCGCCCGCACCTAGAAAATGGATCAACATGATCATGGGAGGGCTTCCCACTTGCAACGATTTGGTAAGATAGATAACGGCCTACAGCCAGAAAGCCGACGTACGCCAGCAATGGAACAAGAACCTTCCCGAAGAGCTGAAACCAGGCACCGAGATTACCTTCACCTCGGAAGACGAAGAGGGCCTCGACATACCATACAATGACCCACTCGTCGTTGAACTCCAGATCGGTGATTGTGAGGTCACCAAAGTCTTGATCGATACATAATGAAGCGTTCGGAAAAACCTCTCACCAGATGCGCCGGAGACACGACCACGACGATTGGGACGATCAAGCTACCCGTGCATGGTCGAAGCGTGATCAAATTCACCAAGTTCGTCGTCATAGACCGTCCAGCAATCTACAACGTGATCTTGGGAACCCCCTGGATTCACGCCATGAAAGCAGTACCTTAAGCGTACCACCTGTGCATAAAATTCCCAACCCCGGGAGGGATCTTCCCCCTCCGCGGCAGCCAGAAAGTCTCGAGATACTGCTTCACAGTGCAACGCAAAGTAAGACAAACATCGTGCTTCGTATCCGAACAGATGACCACCACTCCAGGTCCGGAAGAAAACGAGCAAGACCCGCACCTCGGTTAAAGAGAAAAGACCCTCCAGCAAGCATCACGTCCAAAAGTAAACACTTAAGCCCCACCCAATCATATATATATATATATACAAGTAATCGAGCTGCGGCTCAAAGTATGTAAAAGAAAGAACTACGCTCGGCTTGATCTCTCCTTGGAGAGTACGTAGGCAGCCTATGCAAGGTGCAACCACCTCCATATTTTAAATTAGAAAGTCCTTGTGCACTTTCGTATAACTTAGCCCCCTAACAACTAACTATCGACATTATGGCCAAATGATTGATCCAATAAACATGTGTCCCATGCACAGTGACATATTGCGTCACATCATCGTTTTTAACGACATTTAAGCTGAGGCTAGACCCGCACGAGTCCTTAGAAAAAGTTTTGTAAGCCGGACCTTCTCCGCATAACTATGTTCGAGGGCTCCACAGGATAAGCCGAGCACGTACTCGCACCTATATATCCGAACAGATGACGAGGTAAGCCGAGCCAAAGCTCGCACTCAAAAACATCTGTATATAAAAGGGCGAGCATTGTTTCGATTCGAGAAAATAAAGACAAGATAAGCCGGGCACGTACTCGCACCTAAAATTTGATCTCGCCCAAAGCCGAGAAACGACTCGCAAACAACAACAAGAAAACACAACAAAAAAATGAGGATTGAGACGATAATAAATCTCTTTTTCTTTTATTCCATTCTTGTCAAAATTACAAGGAAACATACAAAAAAACAACAAAACGAATCTAATTTCTTGAAAGACGATTTCTTCTGAATCGGAACTCGTGTGTTGAGCCCGATTTCATCCAACAAGGAGTCAAGCTCCTTTCTTGAAAGACGATTTCGACGTCTGTTCCCGACACGGCCTCAAAAGGCAGAAGCCCAACAGTGAACAACGACGAAACCAAACTGGGGAGGATCATCATGGGGCAAGAGAGCTCGGGTAAGCCAACCTCAGCACACCAAAAAGGACAGCCGGTCCCCGCAGTCCGATCCCATGGTTCCCCTGGCCACTCTGACATCGACCGCTCTTAAGAACCAGCTCGATATCCAGCCCGCTGCCCTGCAAAAGAAAAAAAAACAAGGAAGTTCAGAAAACGGGCAGACAAAAAAAAGCAGCTTAACAAGCGAATAGCACCCTCACGTCAAAAGAGACAAGTTCAAGACAAGACAGCCCCCGACACGTTACTAAAATCAGTGGCGCATCAGATCCACCCAACCGGAGGAACTGTGTGTCGCCCTTAAGTTTGCAAAAGCGACAAACAAGGGCGGCTATCAGTATATTTCCATACATCGACAAGCCCCCATTTCGCAAAAAAAAATATGAGCATGTTCGATAAACAAAACACAGAAACTCCGGGGGCCGGAGCCGGCCAGCAACAAAAACAGGCAAGAAACCCATCGGCAGAGTGGCCTTGCTGCCACGATCCACTGGGATTCAACACTCTGACAAAACCAAAAAAAGAAAAGCCAACCACGCTCAGCAAAAGAAAGAAGAAAAGTCAAAGAACGATGAGATATGAAAAAACAAAGAAGAAGGGAAAGTATTTATAACCACAAAGGATAACAAGTGCCAAAAACAACGTATTCATAGCAACGCGTCAGTTACCAATGCACGCCTTCAATGCGAAAATGGCGGTCCACTTTCCCATAAACACGCAAAGTAACTTCTAAAAGAGCAGTAATGACGCGTGGACCACGCCTCGAAAATCGAAAGGACACGTCTACAAGATACATCGAAACAACTTCTTACAAGCACAAACAAAGCAAAGCAAGTTCGCGTCAGCGATCAGAAGCCGGACGCCGAACTCGCATAAAAAACAACAACAAACAACAAACAAAAGAGAGAAGAGGAGAAGCGAACAAAACATACATATAATGTCTGCCAACGCAGACGTTGTTCGCACAACGGTTCAAAAAAATAAGGAGAAAGAAGCCACAAGCTAATAAGTGTAGGATTCTCCTAGGATCTAGGGTTTGATATATTGAATCACCAAACTCGTTCTTACCTTGTTACTGGCAGCGGAATGAATGGTGAACGAGATCAGTAGCGACACAGGTGCCTCGCCTCTACCACGTACACACGCACACAAGCTGGAAAACGGGATGCTAGTGCCGAATCTGTGGAATCTGTGAGTTTCTCGTGTTTCTGCTTTTTTGTCAGAGAGAAGAGAAGACCGCTAGGTTCAGGTCGACCATATAAGCCTTTATATATCGACCTGGAAATGACATCATCAACCGTCGGATAAACCCGACTCGGTTACGTCATTAATCCGAAACATCAGTTTCGAAACCCGATATGCAACGATCGACACACTTAATGTGTCGATAGTCACACCTCCACGAAAAGCTTGCATCGATCGACACACTCATGCATCGATCGACACATATCATAAAACTCTATGTCAATGTGTATCCAATACACATCAACATGATCATTACCATAATTATCATTTCCACATTCATGCTTCCAGTTTGCTTAGGTGTGTGACCCTATAGGATCATATAATACTGGCAGTAAGTCTACAACTTACAGACTGCAAGAGGCTTCTAGCAAAACATTGCAACCACCCAGTATTATACGAATGTCTGATCTCGACACACAACTATCATCAGGAGTGAGTACAAGTGTGATTTCAGGACACTATCCCAACAATCTCCCACTTGTACTGGAATCATCAATTCCTATAATCCTTTTGTCTCTATATCTCGATTTGGCATAAGGCAAGATTGGTGTCATCCTTATTAAGCCAACATCGTGTTTATCGAACTCCTGATCTTATACTGAACATTACAAACAACTGAACTACAGTTCGTTTGAGTGCGGCCACACATTTTCTCAGTATTAAATCTTTGATAGGCCCTGAGATATTTATCTCCCATTATTTAGGAGGGACAAATTCCATCTTGTTCCATCCCTGTTTCAACGCACATTTCATGATACACCTGAACAGTGCCGTTATAGCCGCCAGTTACGGGTCGACGTTTGACAAGGTCAAAGTGTACCAATTCACATGCAAGAAAGCATGATGAACTCAGGTCTAAGGACTATACTCTATAGTCGTAATGAGAACCTCTTATGACACAGATATAACTATCTTGTAGACTTCTCATTAGCGGGTCATGTCCGATCATATGTTCACCAACATATACCTATGTGACTGACTGCGATAATCATATCATTGGCTCCATGAAACTTACCCAACATTCACCTCACAATCTAGTCTCTCGCGGTTGTCAGCGTCCCACTTTGACAACCTTGACTAGGGACACATTATAATTTATGTCATCTATACTTATAGGGTTTCACAATCAAGTACTCAACTTGATGACCTATAATATAACATAAACTTATTTTGGAACCATTATTTAGATCACAATAAATAATGCTGAAATCAAATTTCATTTAAACATATCCAAAAGAATGTTTACAAGAGCATCTTATTATAACTAAAATAAAACTAAAACTCCCACTAGAATCAAGATTACATCTTTAGATCTTTAATGCCTACAACAGTCGTATGACTTTCATGCTTAGGCCTTGGGAGTGACTTAGTCAGAGGATCAGCGACATTCTCATCCGTCGGAACTCTGCTGATCTTTACATCACCTCTATTGACGATATCACGAATCAGGTGATATCTCCTCTCTACGTGTTTGGACTTCTGGTGTGACCTGGGTTCTTTCGCCTGAGCAATGGCTCCATTGTTATCGCAAAACAAAGCCATTGGCTCCAAGATACTAGGAACCACACCAAGTTCAGTCATGAACTTCTTGATCCAAACAGCTTCTTTTGCCGCTTCTGAAGCAGCAACATATTCAGCTTCCGTCGTGGAATCAGCTACGGTATTCTGCTTAGAGCTCTTCCAGCTCACTGCACCGCCATTTAGACAGAAGACATATCCAGATTGTGATCGGAAATCGTCTCTGTCGGTCTGAAAACTCGCATCAGCGAATCCATTCACCACCAGTTCTTCACTTCCTCCATACACCAGGAATTTATCCTTAGTATGTCTCAAATACTTGAGAATATTCTTGGCGGCTGTCCAGTGATCTTCACCTGGATCAGATTGGTATCTACTCGTCATGCTTAACGCGTAAGCTACATCTGGACAAGTGCAGAGCATGGCATACATAATAGATCCTATTGCAGAAGCATAAGGAATCCTATTCATGCGCTCTCGCTCAGCATGTGTCTTCGGACACTGCTTCTTGCTGAGACTAATGCCATGAGACATTGGTATGAAGCCCTTCTTGGAATCATGCATCTTGAATCTGTGCAACACCTTATCAATATAAGTGTCTTCGCACAGTCCAATCAGCCTGTTCATTCTATCTCTGTAGATTCTGATTCCAAGAATATACGCGGCTTCTCCCATGTCTTTCATGGAAAAACAACTTCCGAGCCAAGTCTTAACAGACTAAAGCAACGGAACGTCATTACCGAGGAGGAGTATGTTGTTGGGAATCCGAGCCAATTCTACAGATTCAGAATTCTCGCGAGTTCCCGATAGCCTAGGATCTAGGGTCTAGTTAATTGAATCATGGAACTCACCTCGTGATTACCTGGTGTTTGGCAGCGGAAGATTATGGCAACACGAGATCTGCAGCGCCCCAATCGTTGCGCCTCTACTGTTCAGTCCACACGCACACAAGCTGGAATCCGCCGGGTTGCTAGTACCGGTACTCGGATCTCCTGGGAACTGAGTTTCTCTGAGGTTTCTGTGTTTTCTCTCTGAGAAAACACTCTAGGCGGCGCACTCATCTGTTAGGTCGAGAATAATAAGATCACTTATATATCGACTCTCTCATAAACCGAAACATCAGTTTCGGTTTCGCCACTGTTACGACCGACACATCCATTGGTGTCGATCGACACAAGTCTTGTATCGACCGACGCACTTAATGGTGTCGATCGATACACCTCTTTGAAACTCAATTCGATGCGTATCCAATACACATCGATTAGACCATATGCCAATGATCTATCCCATGCAGAGTATATCCAACTTGCTTAGGTGTGTGACCCTGTAGGTTCACACGATACTGGAAATGAGTTACAACTCATTTGTCATAATTGGTTTCTAGCAAAACGTTATGACTACCCAGTACCACATGAATTGTCCGATCTCGACAATACAACTATCTCTATGAGTTCGTACAATGTGATTTCAGGACATAATCCCAACAATCTCCCACTTGTACTGGAATCACCTATTCCTATAATCCCTTCGTCTCTATATCTCGATATGGCATAAGGCAAGAGACTGTGTCATCCTTATTATAGCCAACATCATGTTCATCGAACTTCTGATCTATACTGATAAACAAACGACTGACAATCACCTCGTTTGAGCACGGCCATGCATTTTCTCAGTATCAAATCTTCGATGGGCCCTGAGATATTTATCTCCCGTTACACAGGAGGGACAAATTCCATCTTGTTCCATCCCTGTTTCTATACATACTTCATGATCCGTCGAAACAATGCCGTTATAGCCGCCAGTTACGGAACGACGTTTGACAGGGTCAAAGCGCACCAATTCATATGCTAGAAAGCATGATGAACTCAGGTCTAAGGACTATACTCTATAGTCGTAACGAGAACCTCCCATGACACTTATATATAACTATCCTGTGGAGTTCTCATTAAGCGGGTCATGTCCGATCATATGTTCACCAACATATATCTATGTGATTGACTGTGATAATCATATCATTGACTCCATGAAACTTAGTCCAACAGTCACCTCACATACTAGTCTGCGCGGTCGATAGTGTCCCATTTTAACAACCTTGACTAGGGACAATCATCATTTATGTCATCTTTTACTTATAGGGTTTCATGATCAAGTCTTCAACTTGATGACCTATAAGATGACCATAAAGTACTTTGGGACCATTATTTAATTATCCAATAATTAAATAATACTGATGTCAGTTTTAACTTACACAAACACTGCCAAAGCATGTATATGTTAAGTTTACAACATAACTAAAATAACTCCCACTAGAATCAAGATCATCTCTTCAGATATCTTATACCTACAGCAACAGAATAAATTATGTGCTTAGGTTGTGGGAGAGTTTGCGGTGTTCTGCTTGAAATAATTTTAATAGAGCACACCACCATTCAGATAAAAGCACTATTCTACGGTCCACTGCTTGGAGCCTTTCAAACAGTTAGCACCGCTATTTAGACAAAGAGACATAACCAGGTGGGAACCGGGAATCGTCTTTGTCCGACTAACTACTTTCAACTGGTTCGTCACTTTATCAGTTCACCACGAACCTATCCTTAGTGTTTCTCAACACTTGGGATATTTCTGGTAACTATTCAGTGACTATTACCGGAGTACATTGGTATTTTCTCGTCATACTTTATGCTTAAGCTGCATCTAGACGAGCGCAAAATATGGCATTCATGATGGATTCTATTGCATCAGCATAAGTAATCACACTCATTAATACTAGTTCAGACAGTGTTCAAAACACTTCTTCTTGCTAATATCGTTACTAGCTCAGCCAGTGTCCAAGACACTGCATCTTGCTTGGATAATTGCCATAAGACCTTTGGTATGAAGCCATTCTTGGAATCAAGCACATTTGAACTGTCCAATACCTTATGAACATAAGGATTTTGACACGATCCAATTAGCCTACTTAATCTATGTCAATAGATTCTTATTCCAAGAATTCATTCGGCTACTCCCATGTCTATCGTTTAAGTTTGACTTCCGACCCAAATCTTGACAAGACTTTAGCGTCGGAACGTCGTTTGTGAGATTCAAGTATGTTATCTACATACTGTGTGAGAATTGCCATTACGCTCCCACTAGTCTTCTTGTGAACGCATGGTTTCATCTCTTTCTGATCAAGTCAAAACTATTGACCACATTATCAGAATGTTGATTCCAACTCCAAGATGTCTGCTTCAATCCAGAAATGGATCGGTGAAGCTAACATGCATACCTAGCCAATTTTCGGAGTTGGGGCTCACCATCGCTTCTTTGAATTTCGCATGTTCGTCACTTTTCAATGATCAGCAGATCACGACAATAGGTTACGAGAAATCACTCTCGAGTTAGTGACGGATCCTTTCGGATCTGCGAATTTCAAGCTCCACAGGTGCAGATCCTACAGCACTTTGTAGATCTCACCGCTGCTCTTCCTCATCAGGTCGAGCAGCCTCCTGTGTTTATCGAATTTCTTCGATGCATACTTTTACTCCCACTGTTCCTTTTGAAAGTATGATCTTTCTTAAGAGACACAGTTCTGGGCAATAAAAGTACTAAGCCTTGGTTTCCTTAGGAAAACCAGCGATGTGGAACTCATCATATGTGGGTTCAAGTTTGTTTGTTGACTATTGTCTTACACAAACCTTGCAATCCCAATTAATCAGAAAAACAAATTTGGAAATCACCCAGTCCACATCCAATGTGGTGTTTTTCACTGATTCTGATAGAAACACTTTTCTGCGCAAAGACAGACATTTTGGAACGTATTCTTAAATCGTTCAAGGAAGATTCTTGTGACTCATCATTAATCGGAGCATATCCAATAAGATCCGATTCATTCTGTTAGATGATCACCCAATTGTTGACTCTAAGTATTTTTCCTCCACGATCCAATCGAGGATCTCAATACTTCTGTCAAATCGGTTCTACACTTCATCTTGGAACTCCTCAAGGGATTCCTGCTCGTGTCTCATCAAATGAACACAGCAATACTTATTGATGCCATCAATAAGGTAATGAAGTACAGAAGATTTCCTCTGGCACTAATGCTCGTTTGGGCCGCATACATCAGTATGTTTAAGGCCCAATAAGCTTCTGGCCCATTTCCTTTAGCTCTGCTAAAAGGGCCTTAGTCATTTTGGTCTAGTGAACGGAATTCATATCTCAAATGATTAACAATCAAATGAGTCCAAAACTATGGATTTACCGAATCTGCTTCACTTTTGTGGTTAAACGACTATACCAAAGAAAGGTCGAGTTCGAGTCATCAGACTTAAACCGTTTGGTATTTATGTTATATTTTAACTCATGTTGGTTTAAGATATAAAACCCATTCTAAACGGGGTGCTACCATTAAATATTTCATTAAGATCAAAAGAACAAAACTTGTCTTTTATCAAATGAAAAACATCCAAATTCTCAAAAAGAAAATGAAAGACATTTTGCATATAGCAAGTACATGGTGGCAATTACTTAATTTCAAAAACCAAGTAGGAAAGGCTCCTACAAGTGGAGAATCTCTACGGCTCATGCAGCAACCATTGCTTCAACCAGACACGCAGTTCCACTTATCCTTTCTTCAACGTTCTACTGTCGCTTAGGTCCTGCATATTTCAAAAATATCAGTACCACAACAAGTATCCAATACTTATGTAGAACTTGAATTAATAACACAATACCTGAAGAAGAAGTACCATACATCTTCTCCATCTCTTGTGAATCTTCCAAGAATTTAATGCAATCTCTCTTCCAATGCCCCGACTCATTACAGTAGAAGCACTTACTAACACCAGATGGGCTTGACTTGGGCTTAAAAGATGACACAGGCTTATCCTGATTCCAAATCTGGACGGCCTTGCCTTCACCCTTGTCTATAAAAGATTTCTCAAATCTTTTACCCTTTATGATGTCATACTCTGCTGTTTTGAGCATACCATGCAGCTCAGTCAACGTCTTCGTCAAGCCTTTCTTGATATAGTTCTTAACGAACTTGTCATAGCTTGACGGCAGTGACTGCAGAATGATGTCAGTGGCCAACTCGAAGCTGACAGGACATTCCAGTTTCCCCAGGTTATCAATGTAATCCATCAGTTTAATGACATGAGGACTTACTGGAGCATCCTCTGGTAGCTTGCACCCAGTGAGAGACTTCACCATCTGGAATCTCTCAACTCGTGCCAGATCTTGAAACTTCAGTTTCAGGCTGGTGATCATCTCTATTGGCGACTCCATGTTCTCATACTGACTCTTCAAGTCTGAGTTCATGGAAGCCAATATCATACCACGCACATCTACCACATCAGTATAATGCTTATTCCAAGCATTATACACTGCATGCGAGCGATTGGTCCCAAGCTTTTCTGGAAGAGCCTTTTCAAGGACATAGTCCTTGCTCTCCTGCTTGAGAATGAATCTCAGATTCCGATACCAATCCAGGAAGTTGGATCCATTTAACTTGTCCTTCTCAAGGACGGATCGCAACGAGAAAGTAGTCATAGACATAAGCTGAAATCCAAGAAGAACAGAGATTTAGTTATGTATATGATGAGAATTCTTATTTAATAAGAAAACTCGCATTATATTCAAACAATGTTTCCTCTATGAATATAATAATCCAAGATCCATACTTCACCAAAATCTGAGTGGGCGACTCGCCATTTCCCAAACTTTAGTTATCTAGGTAAGCAAATCATTGCTAATTGTACTCAGTACAACTCTTGGTTGTGGATGAGACAAACTATGTCTAATCCACTCTGATGTCTCTGGGCTCAGAACTTCTGATAGCTCAGTCAAGTAAAACCAATCTTTTCTGCCTTGTGATCACTGACAGTTGCACTGCAAGTCTGTCAATGATCACCTGCATTACTCATGTTGTTGTGGGTACCAAGGACTCCAAGTATATCCAACAGCAACATGAGTCTTGACAGTAGACAAGATCGGGCAAGACATCAAGGTCACTTGATATTTAGTTGAGGAAACTAAAACCCAAAAGTTTAGCAAATCAATTTCTTCGGTCATTTAATTGTTGATGTTAATGCACTGCAAGTCCATCAACATTATTACCTGCCTTACTCATGTAATTGTGGACACCAAGCTCTTGGCTAGACATCACACAACTAAACGAGTCTTGACAGTTGACCACATTAAAGCTAATCTTTGATCAATGTTTAAGTCTAGTTTGGTTTCTGCAAATTCAAGGTTCAATAACCAGAATTTCGAACACTGTGTCGATCGACGCAGACAATGTCTGTCGATCGACACTACCAAACAAAACCGGACTTCAATAACCAGTTAATTTAATTAACCCGGTTCATCAAACCAGTCATGTCGATCGACACAACCCATGTGTGACGTTCGACATAGACCTAAACCAAAGATAGTTTTGATAACCGGTCCAATCCAATTGAACCGACTTATCTGATCAAACTGATCTTAACCAATCGGTTTATACTAATTGGTATCATTAGTTCAATCCAATTGAACCAATCCATCCAATTTAAACAGTTTAAACCAGTTTCAACTGATTGCGATAACCGGTCCAATTCAATTGAACCGTATTGTCCAATCAAACTGATTTAACCCACCGGTTCATGCTAATTGAGATAATCAGTTCAATCCAATTGAACCAATTTATCCAATTCAAACCGATCAATTCGGACTTAACCAAGCATGATAACTGGTCAAATCCAATTGAACCGATTAACCATTCGCTTGGTCTGTGTCGACCGACACTAACCTGTGTCGATCGATACGTGACCGAATATGCTCTGTGTCGACCGATACACCCAATGTGTCGATCGACACAAAAAGCTTTCGGTTTTTCTTCGCGAAAAACCCTAGCCGCCGATTCTGTCGAATTCGCAACTCTGTGTCGACCGACACACTCAGTGTGTCGATCGACACCATGCGAAAACACAGAATTGGACTTCTGTTTCAATCGATCTAACATGCTATTGTTCATAAACTTATATGAGCGAAATCAATTCATTAGATTCAATTAAACAGACTGATTCAATGGAAAAACCCTAAGGCTCTGATACCACTGTTGGGAATCCGAGCCAATTCTACAGATTCAGAATTCTCGCGAGTTCCCGATAGCCTAGGATCTAGGGTCTAGTTAATTGAATCATGGATCTCACCTCGTGATTACCTGGTGTTTGGCAGCGGAAGATTATGGCAACACGAGATCTGCAGCGCCCCAATCGTTGCGCCTCTACTGTTCAGTCCACACGCACACAAGCTGGAATCCGCCGGGTTGCTAGTACCGGTACTCGGATCTCCTGGGAACTGAGTTTCTCTGAGGTTTCTGTGTTTTCTCTCTGAGAAAACACTCTAGGCGGCGCACTCATCTGTTAGGTCGAGAATAATAAGATCACTTATATATCGACTCTCTCATAAACCGAAACATCAGTTTCAGTTTCGCCACTGTGTCGACCGACACATCCATTGGTGTCGATCGACACAAGTCTTGTATCGACCGACGCACCTAATGGTGTCGATCGATACACCTCTTTGAAACTCAATTCGATGCGTATCCAATACACATCGATTAGACCATATGCCAATGATCTATCCCATGCAGTGTATATCCAACTTGCTTAGGTGTGTGACCCTGTAGGTTCACACGATACTGGAAATGAGTTACAACTCATTTGTCATAATTGGTTTCTAGCAAAACGTTATGACTACCCAGTACCACATGAATTGTCCGATCTCGACAATACAATTATCTCTATGAGTTCGTACAATGTGATTTCAGGACATAATCCCAACATATGTCATCGACATACAGTACGAGAAACGCAATTTTGCCCCCACTAGTCTTCTTGTAAACACATGGTTCTTCTTCGTTCTTGATGAAACCAAATTGTTTTACTGCTTCATCAAAACGAAGATTCCAACTCCGTGATGCTTGCTTCAACCCATAAATGGATTTATGAAGCTTGCATACCTTCCCAGCGTCTTTAGGATCAACAAAACCTTCAAGTTGTGTCATATACACATCCTCTTCCAGAATACCATTCAGGAATGCGGTTTTGACATCCATTTGCCAAATCTCATAATCATAATGAGCAGCAATTGCTAGAAGAATCCGAATGGATTTAAGCATAGCGACTGGGGAATAGGTTTCATCATAGTCAATACCATGAATTTGCTTGAAACCTTTAGCCCCCAACCTCGCTTTGTAAATCTGTACATTGCCATCCACGTCAATCTTCTTCTTGAAGATCCATTTACACTCAATGGCCTTTGCACCATTAGGTAAATTGACCAAGGACCATACTTGGTTTTCTGACATGGATTCCATTTCGGACTTAGAGGCTCCAAGCCACTTTTCGGATCCGGGCCCATCATTGCTTCCTGATATACCATGGATTTTAGGGATTTTAACCATGGTATATGTGTCATTTATCGAGTCTTTTACTATGTTTTAGAGTCTTTTCAGGTATTTATTAGGTACAAGCACATTTGGAGCATATTTGGTGATTATGGCACTTTCTGGAGCTGATTGGAGAATTTGGCCGAGAGATCAAGTTCACTGTTGATATTTCCGAGCTGCATCGATCGTCACACTTATGGCAACGATCGTTGCACCAGCGAGATGGGCCAAACGACGGTTTAATAAAGAATGAAGAAATTGCAGTTTTGCCCAGAAGTTTCTGATATTTACAAAGAAGCCCCAATTCGTGTTTTAGGTTATAAATAGAGTTTTTAAGCCATTGTTTAGGCTACGCTTTCATTAAGTCTTATTTTATTTTCAGAGAGCCTTAGGGGCTGATTTTGCTCTCGAAAGAGAGAGGATTTCGAACCCCTGTTGATTATTCTGTTTTATGATATTTGGTTTTCTACTTATGATGTTTTCTGTCTCGATGAACATGTCTGAGTAGATTACCTGTTAGGTTGAAGGATTCTCATTAGGGATTTCAGAGAATTATAGTTTAAATCAATCTGTAGAGATTTATATCTGCTAGTTCTTTATCTAAGTTGTTCTTAATGCTTAATCTGAAGTAGCTAATCAGAGTTATGATGTTAGGTTGATTAATTCAGCGGAAGTTGGTTAATTTAACTAGAAAGAACTTAGATAAGCAATTAAACTGTTCGCAAACGGAAGTTTGGTTCAGGTTAATTGTGAACATATCAAACTTGGAATTAATGCTAGTTTAATCTGTTAGTTCTCGCAAACGAAAGTTTGGTTTGCTGCACTTAGACTTAGAGAATTATCGCAAAGGAATTTGGTTAATTCTATATCAGTGTTTGAGTTCTAGAATAGTTATTGATTGGATCCTGATTGATTGATTGCTTGCGTTCCTGATTTCCTGAGAACTCCTGATACCTAACGCTTTGCCCTCTTGCTTACAAACTCACTTGATTCGCTTTGATATTTCGTTTACTGCTTCCACATCTGCTTCGCTTAATTTAATCCGAATTACTAATAATCTATTGTGTGACTGAGAGTCCTCGTGGGATTCGATACCTTATATACTACGATTGCATTAACTGTGCACTTGCAGTAGAATAGGGAAAACTATACACCTATCAAGTTTTTGGCGCCGTTGCCGGGGACTCTTTGAGTTCACCGATAGATTTAGTACTAGGATTTAGACTAAGCATTCTTTTTAATTTTCTTGTTTACTCACGTTTTTGATTTTTGGAATTGCAGGGATTCGCACTGCATCGATCGTTGCTCTCCTTGCAACGATCGACACTAGGCGATAATAAGCGATGCTAAGATCTGAGACGTTCGGTAGGTTCCGCGCCATGGAACCTTTGATTTTGATTCAAGGCGAAAACGGCGTTTTACGAGACCAAGAGGGTCACATATGCAACGCAAAAGGTCAGAAGATAGATGGGGAAGGAAACCCCATCTTACCAGATTACCATGTATTGGTTGGGCAAGTAGCTGAAATGCAGAGTAAGATAGATGACATCCACGACATCTTACTTAGGGAGAGACAGTTCCGAGCAGAGGCAAACACTGATAAGTTTGCGGAGGTACGCTGCATGGCTGGAGCCGACTCTTATAGACATACCTTGGAACATCAGCAAAGGCAGAGTTCTAAGCACGCTCTAGGATCAGGAGACCGTAATTATACTTCCAATCTGGCATCTCCTACACAAAGGAGCAAACTGGAGATGATGTTAGAGCAAACAATTGAAAGGCAACAGCAGAACTCAACTTCTTTCAGCTCGAAGCTAGAGAACCTGTACACTAATTTGAATGAGAAATTTGAATCCTTGAGCACTCGTGTAAAGCAGCTGGACACACAGATGGATCAAATTCCAAGTTCTACCCCAACAAAGGATTCTCATGAAGCTCCTGACAACAACATCCTCACTCAGGATCATGCACAAATGGATCATGGATCATGTCTAGCAGTTAAAGCTGTGGGATTTGTGGAAGACAGAGAGGGATTTGATGTTGAATTACCAGAGCTCGAAAGCTTCGATGCACCTGACTCAGCAGAGATTGACATGGATCTTTTGACTTGGATAGCCCAGATTGAAGCAAGACCAAGCCAAGAAGAGAAATTTGAGTCTGAGACGGCTGGAATGGACCAAGAAACAGATAAACCCGAGACTACAGTTGAAACCCGAGTTGAGATGACAGCATCGATCGTTGCATCACACGCATCGATCGTTGCATCCCGAAAGGAACCAGTTTCACCCAAATCTCGAGAACCTGCTAAGGAAGGAACCTACAAACCTCCGTTGCCATTCCCAAAAGCTCCCGTTAAAACTAAAGATGTAGCTCAGTGCACATTGGTGGTTGACAAGAAGATGGTGGTTCCACAAGAGCCCATTCTAGCATCTTCAAGGCCTAAAACTACTCATAAGCAGAAAGCTCCGAACATCAAATCTTTGCCAAAGGTAAAGCATAAAACCTCTAAGTTTAAGCCTCCTGACTCCACTGTTTTGAATAAAGGAAAGAGCGTTAAAACACCCAAATGTCAATCTCACCCTACATTCCTCCCGACGTTCCTTGGACGACATCATGCTGCTACTGCTTACACACCACCATGGATGATAAGACATTCACAGAGACACTCAAAGTCTCTGTTGAAACCTCCATGAGTCTGACCCCTTTCCAAAAGTCAAGCTAATGACTTAAAACAAGCGCTGAGTGGGAGGCAACCCACTGTTAGGATTAACTATTTTTCTTTTTCATTTTTAGTGTTTTTCTTAGGATTTCACGTTTTTATTTGTCTTTACTAAGTTTTTCAGATACAGAACCAAGTCTGGAGAGGAGTAACGATCGTTGCTCACATGTGCAACGGTCGTTGCAATTGGTCTTAATCGAAAATTATGGTACATGACGCTAAACCGGAATTCGACCAGCATCGATCGTTGCTTCCCTGCAACGATCGTTGCAGCCACGACCAGGTAAGTTACCTTAAACCCTATTTTCTCTTTTTCTTCTCAAAACTCCTTTGGTCGACACTCCGAGCCTCTACCCGAAAAACACCATTTCTCCATCAAATTTCCTGTTTTCAAGTTCTATTTCACTCGTTTTTAACCGACCAATCCATTTCCTTTAGCCATATCTCAAGAAATCAAGGTAATGTTCTTCAATTTTCAAGCTTTCAGATTGGATTTTTAGGGGTTCTAGATTGTTAGATTTTTGAGCCGAAATTGATCAATGCATGCCCAAATAGGTATGATTTAGGTTGCTAGATGATATATTGTTGCCGACTGTGTGATTGATTGCATGATTTGGAACGAAATTTGTCGACTGTTGATTGCGGCCAGAATCGCCCTGCAACGATCGCTGCCTTTGATGCAACGGTCGTTACTCGACGATTCTGGGGAAATGTTCGATTACACGGAATCGCCCTGCAACGATCGCTACCATAGTGCAACGGTCGTTGCACGACGATTCAACAGAGAGTTGCCGAGACTAATTTGTTCAAATTTTCTGTTTTGCAGATGGCAACCCGGAATCAACCCCGCAAGAAACGAGCGCAAGCTGCAAGCGCCTCACGACAATACATTCCGCCACCGGAATGGTTACACAGGGAATCAGATCCTCCACAGCCGTATCATTTGGTTCATGCGACCATAGGACAGCCATGGCCAAGGCCAGAGAAAGTTTTGATTGAGTCTGATCGCATCTGGAACGGTTCAATTAAGGGGATACTAAAATCAGATGACTTCGCAGAAAGGCCGCTACACGAGTACTGGGATGAATACGATACCTTGCTGTATAATGGTTGGTGTGGTATGGAGATAGCACCAACAAAGTTCGCTGATTACTCGACCTGCAAGAGTCTCGGAATGGACAAGAAGGTGATGGAGCTGTGCAGAGGTATTGGTCTGGGGACAATGCCAATGCAGCCTTACGATTTGTACCCAGAGCTTGTGAGGCAGTTGCTTGCCACGTGCAGGGTTGTATACCCGAACCCAGAAAGCAGGAATGCCCAAGGAGGCACTTTCACTTTCATGTGTCTCGGAGCAAGGTATCGAGTACCCCTTCTCGATATCTGTAGGATCTACGGGTTCAGCACCACGCAGCCACGCACCGATTTATCCCTTCCATGGGAACCACCAGAGGCTCGTGATTTCTGGGAGTACATTGGAGGTGGACGATATCACTCACGGCTTACACCAGTGATTCAGGTTAGGCATCCGGTTCTCAGGTATGTCTTGCGTATCTTGGGACGCACTTTATTGTGCAAGCATGAGGCAAACAAGATGCGCAAGACCGAGATGGAGATTTTATTCAGGGGGCTGAGGGAGCAGTTCAGGGGTACTGATGTGAGGAACCCGGCTGAGAGGGTAAACCTAGGAGCTGTATTTGCCCATCACCTTTGCGAGCTGCAGAAGAAGCCTTATGAAGGCGCGCGCAAGGAGACAGTAGGGAGTCTTCTCACTCCTATTTTCAGACACTGCAGGATCCCTATGGGGGGTATAGAGTGCGTTACTGAGCGCGAGTTCCTGGATCTCAGTCACTTGCAGAGTGCTACGTGGCTGAAGGAAGGGCGAGTGTGGGTGTACTACGACCCTGAGGATACACAGTATGGCATCGATCTTCCTGCTGCCAGGTACACTCGGATCGATACCATTGATGATTTGAGCTTCCACCCTTCCGCTAGAGATCGATGTGCAGTACCTACTATGGCTCATCCGCTGGGAGAGCCTTCTGCGAGAGCTTCGTCCTCCTCTGCGCCAGCGCCTGCCCCAGTCGACGATGTAGGACCTTTTCCCGAGCCTACGATGCCTTACGGTGCATATTCTGATGCCGAGTGGAGAGAGAGATCCGATAGCATGTTCCGAGTTGTTTGGAACTTCATGCGCAGCTGCAGGAGGCCACCACAGGTCCATCAGCCCGTACACGTTTCTCGACGCAGACATCGATCCCCGACTCCTCCTTCCCCGACTGATACTGATCCCACAGCTGAGGCAGCCGATGACGATGCACGGTATGGTGGGATAGATGATGTGAGCGAGTGAGAGTGATCCCCATGTTCAGACTTTCGGTTCTGTATTCTGACTTTTTATCTTTTCTTGCACTTTTGTTTTTCGTTTATTTTTAGGATTTGCTATGTTTGGATGGTTATGCTTGATCAGACATATTTGTTATTTCGATTTTACTCTGTTTCTAGTGTTTTCAGCTTGCAGGATTGAAAATTGACATAAACCGACGGACTAACCTGCTAACTTGCTGACTGATCCGATATGCGCATTGCAACGATCGTTGCTGCTTTGAGCAACGATCGACACTCAACGAAAAATCGCCAAGCAACGGTCGATGCACTTAGTGCAACGATCGATGCATGAGCGACAGAGGTAAAAACCCGACAGAACTAAAACATCCATTAATAATCTTTCTTTCTTTTTACCAATCCTTCGCTTGACACTACTGGGGACAGTGTGTTTTAAGTGTGGGGGAGGTGCTACTGACTTATATCTTTCTGTTTTCTTAAGAGTCAGTCTGTTTTTCAAAATTTTTGTTTTATTGAGTCAAAACTGTTTAAGTAAGAAACTATGATTTTCTGAGGAGATTTACAAGACTTGCAGGAACTTAAGTAACCATTGGGATGAAGTTGCAGGATTTATCTCTGACTATTAGAAAACCCAGACACAGATCAACCTACTGGGAACACCCATATCGCTTCAGGTATCAGAGGATCCTTTACTGACTTCACCTTAATACTGACTTAGATTTTCTCACCTAAGGGCTTGGTATACTTTATGTCGGATTCCCTGTTAGTTCTGACACAACCTGTAAACCTGTCCTATTTAGTCCCCTTCTCCCCTTCTATAAAGTAAAAAAAAAAAAAAAGATAATAAACTGAGGATGAGTTAGTAACTCCGAAGTGGTCATGAGAATGGTAGCAAACACTATTTTCTCTCATGTGATCCATGGAATGTGTCCAAAGTACACCCCATAACGGGAAGAACACTGATAAAAAAAATAAAATGATACCCAGTGGGGAAAAATCAGTTGTTAAAGAAGGGAAAGAGAAGAAAGGGACTAGAGAAAGATAGTATGGTGGTCTAGAGCTGATTAGGTAAGAATCCATGTGCCTTTAGATCGATACTCCTTAGGTGAGACCGCACTTAAATACTTGCAGAAGTCAGTAGGGAGAATTTGAATGCTTGAATGTGATTGTGGAGTTTACCTAGGACAGTTGCTAAGTGTGGGGGAAGTACATGTTGGTCTTGATATCCTGTGATTGATTCTTTCAGTGGTTTACTAAGGGGAATCTGAGTATTGTAGCTTCTAGGATGAAATGAGTTTCTGAAGAGTTTTCAAACCTCTTGACTACATTTAGTTCTTTGTCTTGCTTGAGGGCAAGCAAGAGCTAAGTGTGGGGGAGTTGATATACCATGGATTTTAGGGATTTTAACCATGGTATATGTGTCATTTATCGAGTCTTTTACTATGTTTTAGAGTCTTTTCAGGTATTTATTAGGTACAAGCACATTTGGAGCATATTTGGTGATTATGGCACTTTCTGGAGCTGATTGGAGAATTTGGCCGAGAGATCAAGTTCACTGTTGATATTTCCGAGCTGCATCGATCGTCACACTTATGGCAACGATCGTTGCACCAGCGAGATGGGCCAAACGACGGTTTAATAAAGAATGAAGAAATTGCAGTTTTGCCCAGAAGTTTCTGATATTTACAAAGAAGCCCCAATTCGTGTTTTAGGTTATAAATAGAGTTTTTAAGCCATTGTTTAGGCTACGCTTTCATTAAGTCTTATTTTATTTTCAGAGAGCCTTAGGGGCTGATTTTGCTCTCGAAAGAGAGAGGATTTCGAACCCCTGTTGATTATTCTGTTTTATGATATTTGGTTTTCTACTTATGATGTTTTCTGTCTCGATGAACATGTCTGAGTAGATTACCTGTTAGGTTGAAGGATTCTCATTAGGGATTTCAGAGAATTATAGTTTAAATCAATCTGTAGAGATTTATATCTGCTAGTTCTTTATCTAAGTTGTTCTTAATGCTTAATCTGAAGTAGCTAATCAGAGTTATGATGTTAGGTTGATTAATTCAGCGGAAGTTGGTTAATTTAACTAGAAAGAACTTAGATAAGCAATTAAACTGTTCGCAAACTGAAGTTTGGTTCAGGTTAATTGTGAACATATCAAACTTGGAATTAATGCTAGTTTAATCTGTTAGTTCTCGCAAACGAAAGTTTGGTTTGCTGCACTTAGACTTAGAGAATTATCGCAAAGGAATTTGGTTAATTCTATATCAGTGTTTGAGTTCTAGAATAGTTATTGATTGGATCCTGATTGATTGATTGCTTGCGTTCCTGATTTCCTGAGAACTCCTGATACCTAACGCTTTGCCCTCTTGCTTACAAACTCACTTGATTCGCTTTGATATTTCGTTTACTGCTTCCACATCTGCTTCGCTTAATTTAATCCGAATTACTAATAATCTATTGTGTGACTGAGAGTCCTCGTGGGATTCGATACCTTATATACTACGATTGCATTAACTGTGCACTTGCAGTAGAATAGGGAAAACTATACACCTATCACTTCCGCGAAGGTCGCTGGTTCATCACTTTCAATGATCATCAGATCCTTGCAATTGGTCACGAGAAATCCATAGTATCTCTCGGGTTCGTGACGGATCCTTCCGGATCTGCGAACTTCAGGCTCCACAGGCGCCGGTTCCACAGAACTTTGTGGATCCAACTGATGCTCTTCCTCAACAGGTTGAACATTTTCATGTGCATCTTGAATTTCTTCGAGATGTACTTTACTCCCACTGTTTTTCTTAGAAAGAAATTCTCTCTCAAGAAAAGAACAGTCCCGAGCAACAAAAACTTTGTTCTCAGATTGGTTGTAAAAGTAGTATGCCTTGGTATCTCTAGGATAACCAACGAAGTAGCATTTGTCTGATTTGGGTGCGAGCTTGTCAGAGATTAAACGTTTGACATAAGCCTCACAACCCCAAATCTTCAGGAAAGACAGACTAGGAATTTTTCCAGTCCACAATTCATGTGGTGTCTTATCCACTGATTTAGATGGCACCCTATTTAGTGTAAACGCAGACGTTTCTAGAGCGTATCCCCAAAAGGATAATGGAAGATTAGAATGACTCATCATATACCGAACCATATCCAATAAGGTTCGATTCCTCCTCTCTGACACTCCATTCCATTGAGGTGTTCCAGGAGGAGTGAGTTGTGAAACAATTCCACACTCGCTCAGATAGTCGCTGAACTCTTGGCTTAAGTATTCTCCTCCGCGATCCGATCGCAGAACTTTGATACTTTTGCCAAGTTGGTTCTGTACTTTATTCTTGAATTTCTTGAATCTATCAAAGGATTCTAACTTGTGTCTCATCAAATAGACATAGCCATACCTACTGAAATCATCAGTGAATGTAATGAAGTACTTGTAATTTCCTCTGGCAACAGTGCTCATTGGCCCACATACATCAGTATGAATAAGGCCCAATAACTCATTGGCCCTTTCATTTGGTTTGTTGAAAGGGGCCCTAGCCATTTTTCCCATCAAGCAAGATTCGCATTTCTCACATGATTCAAAATCAAATGAGCCCAGAAGCCCATTTCGATGGAGCCTTTGGATGCGTTTCTCATTGATATGGCCCAAACGACAATGCCATAAGAAAGTCGGGTTTTCGTCATTGGACTTAAACCGCTTTGTATTTATGTTAAAGACAGGCATTTCTTGGTTTAAAACATATAACTCATTATCTAATGGGGCGCTACCATAAAATGTACCATCACGATTAAAAGAACAAATTTTATTCTTAACTGCAAAATCAAAACCTTCCAAATCCAAAACGGAAACTGAAATTATGTTTCTGCTAATCGCAGGTACAAAATAGCAATTATTCAAAGCTAAAACCATGCCCAAAGGTAAAGACAACTCATAGGTGCCTACGGCCAGTGCAGCAACCTTAGCTCCATTCCCGACACGCAGCTCCACTTGTCCTTTCTTCAGCGTCCTACTGTTTCTTAGTGCCTGCATATTAGTACAAATATGAGCACCGCAGCCGGTATCCAATACCCACGAAGTAGAACTAGAAGACATAACATTGAGTTCGATAACATAAACACCTGAGTCATACGCATCATACGTCTTCTTCAGCTTCTTGTAATCTTCCTTGAACTTCTTGTAGTCTCTCTTCCAATGCCCCAACTGCTTGCAGTAGTTGCACTCATCCTCAGGAGAAGGCCCGGATTTGGGCTTGGGCTTGTCTTGACTCTCAGTCTCGACAACCTGGGCCTTTCCCTTATCCTTCTTAGGTTTCTTAAACCTTTTACCCCCTTGTACCATCAGGACACTGGGAGTAGCCTTCTTGAGATTCGGCTCTGCTGCCTTCAGCATACCGTGCAACTCAGTCAATGTCTTAGTCATGTTTTGCATGTTGTAGTTCATGATGAACTGATCAAAACACGACGGCAAAGACTGCAGAATCATGTCAGTGGCTAGCTCCTGGCTAATGGCACAGTCCAGTTTCCCCAGGTTATCAATGTAACCCATCGTTTTAAGGACATGAGGACTTACTGGACTGTCCTTAGCCAGCTTGCAATCCATAAGAGATTTAACCGTCTGGTATCTCTCTGTGCGAGCTTGCTCCTGAAACAAAGCTTTCAGGATGTTAATCATCTCAATGGGTGACGTCACGTTCTCATATTGCTTCTGCAGCTCAGAGTTCCTAGTTACCAGCATTAGACAATTAACATCTTTGACATCAGCTGAATGCTTATCATATTCCTTGTTCTCCTGCCTGAGAACTATTCTCAGGTTCTGATACCATTCCAAGAAATTAGATCCATTTAACTTGTCCTTCTCAAGGACGGATCTCAGTGAGAAAGTGTTGATGTGAGTTGAGACAGACATAGCTGTAATTAAAAGAGATAGAGGTTTTAGTTATAATGCTCAAGGAAATGAGATATCTTATCTAATAAGAAAACTCGCATTGTATTCATAACTATGTTTCCTCAGATGAATACAATGAACCAAGATCCTCAGATCACCAATATTCGAGTGGGCGACTCGCCATCACCCAAACTTTAGTCATCCAGGTAAGCAAATCATTGCTAATTGTACCCAGTACAACTCTTGGTCGCAGATAAGACAATCCATGTCTTATCCACTCTGATGTCTCTGGGCCCAGAACTTCTGATGGCCCAGTCAAGTAAACCAATCTTTTCCTGTCTTGCGATCATTGACAGTCGCACTGCAAGTCTATCAATGACCACCTGCCTTACTCATGTTGATGTGGATACCAAGGACTCCAAGACTATCCAACGAACGACACGAGTCTTGACAGTAGACAAGATCGGGCAAGACATCAAGATCACTTGATATTTAGTTGAGGAAATGAACTATTTTATCTTGATGTATATCCAATACACATCCAAGAAATTATAAATTTACTTAAAACATTCAGTTTTAATAGTTTTAGGTTCATTTTGATTTGGTATTCGCAACTAGAAGTCCAACTTCTGAGTCTGCGAGTTGTGTGTCGATCGACACATCCTTTGCATCGATCGACACATCTTAACCACAATCAAATTTTGTTTCCGGTTCAATCCAATCCAACCGAAAACAACTAACTGCATCGATCGATGCACCCAGTGCGTCGATCGATACAGTGCGAGTTTTCGCGGTACACCGATCGACACAAGCTTAGTGTCGATCGACGCTATCCGAACAACCCAAAAGATTTTATGATTTTTCGCTCTGTGTCGATCGACGCACGCTTTGCATCGATCGACACGCTGCGACAAAACCCTAAATTTATTTACGTGTTTTCGCTATGCATCGATCGACACACGCTTTGTGTCGATCGACACACTGCGAAAACACAGGCATCGAATTCTTCAACAGAGGCATTAATCCGAGATTAATTCTTGAAAAATGATTTTAGCAGGCAATAATCAATTCAACAAACTCAGTTTTCGAATTAATTGTGTCAGATTCAATAGCCCATAACCCACAGGTCCCAGGATCGAACCTGGCTCTGATACCACTGTAGGATTCTCCTAGGATCTAGGGTTTGATATATTGAATCACCAACCTCGTTCTTACCTTGTTACTGGCAGCGGAATGAATGGTGAACGAGATCAGTAGCGACACAGGTGCCTCGCCTCTACCACGTACACACACACACAAGCTGGAAAACGGGATGCTAGTGCCGAATCTGTGGAATCTGTGAGTTTCTCGTGTTTCTGCTTTTTTGTCAGAGAGAAGAGAAGACCTCTAGGTTCAGGTCGACCATATAAGCCTTTATATATCGACCTGGAAATGACATCATCAACCGTCGGACAAACCTGACTCGGTTACGTCATTAATCCGAAACATCAGTTTCGAAACCCGATATGCAACGATCGACACACTTAATGTGTCGATCGTCACACCTCCACGAAAAGCTTGCATCGATCGACACACTCATGCATCGATCGACACATATCATAAAACTCTATGCCAATGTGTATCCAATACACATCAACATGATCATTACCATAATGATCATTTCCACATTCATGCTTCCAGTTTGCTTAGGTGTGTGACCCTATAGGATCATATAATACTGGCAGTAAGTCTACAACTTACAGACTGCAAGAGGCTTCTAGCAAAACATTGCAACCACCCAGTATTATACGAATGTCTGATCTCGACACACAACTATCATCAGGAGTGAGTACAAGTGTGATTTCAGGACACTATCCCAACAATAAGCACAACAAGAAGACTATGTCGGGAGCTCGGACACACCAGAAGTGACCCCGTCTCCCACGACCAAAGACGCCACATCTCTCCCTCCTCCCTCCACCGCGGGGTAAGCAGCGTCACCTGACGAACCTCGCAGCGGTGACATGCAAAAAACATCAGGATCCAAAGCATCGGGTCGCAACTCATTAACTTCCCGCTCCAGGAGAGGCTTATCCACCTCGAGCTGAGCAATCAACGAAGGAGGAACTGGAACACCACTATCCGCGAGAAGACGATATGCGCCAATGATGTTGGCCGCCTGGTTAAACTCTAAAAGCTTGGGAATATAGCGATCTCCCTGCTCTCTCTCCGACCTCAGATTGGCCAAACGATCAGAAGCCTTCTTATACAAAGCCTCTCGCTCAGAACGAATGTGCTTATCAAAAGATCCTGAAGCTCGTCGCGTTCAGCAAAAGGGAGTGATACCTCCGACCTAAGAGAGCCAACCTCGGAAAGAAGATCGCGCCTCTCATCCTCGAGCTCGGCCAGCCTCCTCCCAAGATCCGCAGCCTTTTGCTTCTCCGGTACAAGAGCAGCAGAAGCCCCCTTCGCCTCGTCAAGCTCCTTATGAACCCGCTTCAGCTCGCGAGCGGAGCGACGCAGCGCATCAATCTGCTCCCTAAGAATGCTCTCCGTCGACTTGGCTTGTCTTCTATCAGACTAATACGAATCCCTGAGCTGGTTCAGGATAGCGCACACCATGACAAGGTGGTGACTTAACTCCTCCTGAAGATGGGGCTTATGCATGGCCGAAACATGAATTGGATCTTTGGCAGTACCAACCGTGAGCTTCTGAACAAGATTGGCACACGACAGCTTGTCATTCACCAAAGGAGTCTTCCCTTTGTGAACATACGACCAGGACGGATCATTTGAATTCGATCCAGCATCACCCGACCCACCCATCGGGCCGACAGCACGAATAGGAAGAGAGACAGGAGTCAGACCCCCAGGACGCTCACCCCTACTCTCAGAATCCGGTCTCTCAACGCCCGACTAGTGACATATGCCACCAGAAGCCTCAGGAGGCACAACGACCTGGCTCGCGGCACCTTCCGACGTCCCCCGACATCGGTTAGCTCCACCTTCAGAAGCAGCAGGGACGTCGTCAAGAACAACCACCAGAGAATTTGTCGCCGCTAGGGGCCCCTCAGACATCTTTCGCCTTTTCCTGAACAACCGAGGGGACGACGGTTCACTCTCGATAGAAGGATCCAGCTCCAGAAACGCTGAAGCAACAGAATGCAAATATCAGCAGCAAAACCTCCCCATCTATCAACAAAAAAAGGGGGGGAGAAGAGGGCACATACCCGAATCAACCTTTCGCAAACAACTTCTACTCTCTGATCAAACAGGCTCTTGACCCCCTCGTCCTTCGATGGAGGCCAATATACACCGCCGTGAGCCCTCAACTTGTCCAAGTCGCTAGAAAATTCTGCGGTCCAACAGCCTGAAGTATAACGAATTGCAAAGAAACGAAAACGGAAAAGCCATAAAACAGATGATACCAAAAGACGAGCGCAAAACAAAGAAAGCTATCAGGGTTATAGTTCCAGGCCGATCTGAAAACCCTGCTCAAGTCAAACGTCAGCGCGCTATTTGTTGGGAATGTCCTGAAATCTACCGTACTATCTCTAGAAAGTATGATAAGTGTCGAGATCAGACATAAGTCATAAATACTGGGTGATCATGATGGTTTGCTAGAGTCCGCTCTTGATCTATAAGTTTAAGACTTATTACCAGTATTGTATGATCCCAAAGGGTCACACACCATAGCTAACGGGAAAGTTAAATGGAATTAATACGGTAAGATGCAATGGCATTTATTGTATTGGATCAGAGTTTTGGGCCAGTCAAATACAGGCTTTTGTCTGATTTGTATTTTGGGCCCAAAAGATTAATGAGCCATTAGTCTAATGACTTGGGCCCATTAATGAGATATAAGAGAATTAGAAAGCCCTAATGGAAAGAAGTTCTCCTGCGATTTTTTCTTCTTTGGCGTGACTTCTCTCTCTCTAAAACCTCTCTCTGATTCTTCCAACTCTTTGGTCTAGCAGCCGTCCTGTGCTTGTAAGAGTGTGGATACTCGAGGAGGAGCCGATTCTCATCAGTTCTAATCTGATCTCGTCATTACCCCAAATTCCGCTGCAAAGGTAATGTCCAGGTTTGTGTTTATGATTCAGTTACAAGAACCTAGATCTGTTTAAGATTATGTGCTAGGTTGCAATTTGGGAATTGAACCTTGAATAACACCATAATCCAACAGTGGTATCAGAGCTAAGGTCATTAGTTTCTTGTAATTTGAATCATTGAGATTAATTGATTGTTATTGAGATGAATTGTGATGATAACATGGATTGTTGACTTTTGTTTGAATCGTGTTATGCTATTAAATCGTTTGTCGTTTTCATAATCTAATGTTTGTTCAATTAATTATCATGCTCGCATTTGATCAAAGGAATAAAGTCTTTGTTGAAGCCGATTGGCTTAAGAAATTATTGAAACCCTAATTGGCTCACAGTTTGCGTGTGTGCGTGTGATAATGAATGTGCCAATTAATAATCGATCATGATTGTTGTTATTAATTGGTTCGATCAAGAGTTATCGATCGTTTGTTAACTTTGGAAAAGTTCATAATCGAATCATGTTTGTTATGATTTGATTTGGTAAAAGTCAAATTCGTTTGTCTTTAGTATGTTATGAATCGAACCAGAATAAGTTTAATTTGATAATCGATTTGTCCTTTTGTGAATGTCGGCTGATTTTGTTAATGTTGCAAAATTGTATATATATATAATATATACATATATAATATAATATATATTATATAGTAGAATATATATAATATATTCTGGTATATTATATAAAACATTAATTATTTAATTAATGTATGGTTAAGGCGTTAACCCAAATCGCGGTTTGCTGGAAATAATTTAATACATGGTATTATTTAATTTCTGGTTAAACCGGATTTAAATTCATAAAATTGAATTTTAACCTAAACCGAAGGCTGGTCTAAGTTTGATTTGGTTGGACCAAATAATTTAGAGCTGGTCTGGTTTAGTGAATAACCGATGGTTTTGATAATTAATTTGGTCTTGGACCAGAATTAATAAACCGGATCGGTTATGTCAAATTATTGGGCCAGCTGGAATTCTATGGTCTTGGGCCAAGAATTGGGCCTATAATTTGTGACCCAACCCAAAATATTTAATGAAATATTTAAATTAGAAATTTCTATTTTTAGTAAGTTACTAAATTTAGAAAGTTTCTAAAATAAGAAAGTTTCCCAAAATAGTAATCTTCTATTTTTTGAAATAAAACTTAAAATCCTCAAAAACAATATCAAGCTTGGATGTCTTTCCAATCTTGTCAGCTACTTAACGCTTATTTGATTACAGATATGGCTTACAGTGTGAGGTATCTGTTTTCGCGTAAGTAAAGTAGTATATAGTCACTAATTTCATTGGGAGTCCCAGACTTTAGTGATTATTTGACTGTAAGAGATTGGTTTCCTTGACTGGGCCATCGGGAGTCCCGGGCCTTGAGACATCTGGTGAATTTGGGCCTCGGGTCCAATTCACAACCGAGAGTTATTGGTTATAACTAGCTGTGTGTATGCTTACCAAGTAAAGCTAATTCTGGGTGACGGCCAGTGGCCCACTTTGGATTTAGCTGAGCATGGGTCTCGGAATCATTGTATTCTTATGAGGTTGAACAAAGAAATTTTGAATACAATGCGAGTTTTCTTATAAGTTGTTAAGATTGCTCTTTTATGAACTTAATAACTAAACTCTATTTATCTCTAAATTTCAGCTATGACAAGCACAAACAATCAAAACACTTTCTCGATCCGGTATGTCCTTGAGATGGACAAACTGAACGGATCAAATTTCTTGACTTGGTCGCGGAACCTGAGACTAGTTCTCAGGCAGGAGAGAAAGGACTATGTCCTTGAAAGAGCTCTCCCCGTGAGGATCGGGTCCAATGCCTCTCATGCAGTATATAATGCTTGGAATAAGCATTATAATGATGCGGTAGATGTGCGTGGTCTGATATTGGTTACCATGGACTCAGATTTGCGGAAGCAATATGAGAACATGGAGTCGCCAATAGAGATGATCAGCAGCCTGAAATTGAAATTTCAGGAGCAGGTAAGAGTGGAGAGATACCAGTTGGTTAAATCTCTCACTAGCTGCAAGCTACCGATTGATCATCCAGTAAGTCCTCATATCAGTAAAATGATGGGTTACATTGATAACCTGAGGAAACTGGATTATCCAGTTAGCCAAGAAATGGCAACTGATATCATTCTGCAGTCACTGCCGTCAAGCTATGATAAGTTCGTAAGGGACTATATGAAGAAAGGCTTAACGAAGACGTTGACTGAACTGCATGACATGCTCAAGACAGTTGAGCCAAACGTGAAGAATACCCTGTACAATCTCATGAAGGAGAAGGGTAGGTTTACTAAACCTAAAGCTGACAAGGGTGAAGACAAAGTTGTCCAGATTTTTAATCATGGCAAGCGTGTGTCTTCTGAGCCCGAGTCAGATACCTCTTACGTTGGTAAGTGCTGCTACTGTAAAGAGACTGGGCATTGGAAGAGAGATTGCATTAAATTCATGGAAGATTATGAGGAGTTGAAGTTGATGTATGAAACTACTTCCTCAGGTATTCATGTTATTACTTCAAGTTATACCTTATAGGTATTGGATACTGGTTGTGGCACTGATATTTGTTATAATATGCAGAGCCTGAGCAACAGTAGAACGTTGAAGGAAGGGCAAGTGGAACTGCGTGTCTGGAAGGAGCTTGGGATGCTGCCTCAGCCGTAGGGTTTTCACTTGTAGATGCCTTTGAGGCTTGGTTTTATTAAGTAATTGCTACAATGTACCTGCTTTAAGCAGAGTTGTCTTTCATTTTCTTGTAAGAATTTGAATGTTTTTCATTTTGATAAAAGACTAGTTTGTTCTTTTGATCTTAATGAAATATTAATTGTAGCACCCTATTCAAGGAATGGGTTTTATGTCTTAAACCAAAGAGTGCCTAAATGTAACATAAATACCGCAATTAGTTAAACCTGATTTTTCTTGGCGTAAACGTTTTGGTCACATAGAGTAAGTCGGATTCAGAAACCCCATAGTTATGGACTTTTGGGCTCATTTGAATAAATATCTTATGAGACTTGAATTCTGCTTACTAGACCAAAAGATAAAGGGCCCAACTTAGCCGAGCTAGAGAAAGGCCCAAAGGCTTATTGGAGATTGAACATACTCATGTATGTGGTCCGATGAGCAGTAATGCCAGAGAAAATTTCCTGTACTTCATTGTCTCTACTGATTACTTCAGTGAGTGTGACTGTGTTCATCTGATGAGACACAAGTCGGAATTCTTTGACATGGTCGAAAGAGTTCCAGAATGAAGTATAGAATCTGAATGACAGAAGTATTAAGACTCTGGATTAGATCACGAGTGAGAATACTTAAGTCATTGATTGTGTGATCATCTGAATGAGTGTGAAGTCGTTTCACAGCTCACTTCTCCTGAAAACCTAGAGGTGTTTCTGTGAGAATGAATCAGATCTTATTAGAAATGATTAAAGATGAGTCACACGAATCTTCCATGATATTCTCTAAGAATAATGCTCTAGAAATATCTAAGTTTACGCTGAAATAGTTCCACCAATATCAGTTGAAAGACACCACGTAAATGTGGATTGGAATCGATCCAAATTCGTCTTTACTGAGTATTTGTAGTTGAGCTACTTCGCTGGTTGTCCTAGGGAAACCAAGGCTTGTTACTTTTACGTCCATTCTGTTTTCTAAGAAGGGAAGTTACTTTCCAAGAAGAACAATGGGAGTAAAAGTATAACTCGAAGGAATTCGAGAAATACAGGAGGCTGCTAAACCTGTTGAGGGAGAGCAGCGGATGGATTTACAGATTTCTGTAGAATCTACACCTGTAGAGCCTGAAGTTCGCAGATATGAATGAATCAGTCACTAATCCGAGAGTGATTTCTCGTCATTAGTTGAACCTGATGATCATTGAAAGTTCGCATGATCTGATGTTCGAACCTGCGAAATTCAAAGAAGCGAAAGTGAGCCCGGACTCCGAAAATTACACTATGTGTAAGTTAGCTTCATTGATCCATTCATGGATGGAAGCAAACATATCGGAGTTGGAATCTTCGTTCTGTTGAAGTAGTCAAGGTTTTGACTTGAACAGGAACGAAGCGGAACTGTGCGTTTACTAATAGATAAGTGGGAGCGATGCTGCATTTCTCATAGTGTATGTCGATGACATACTGATTCTCGGAAATAACGTCCCAATGCTGCAGTCGGTAAAGGACTGGATTGGGAGTTGGTTTTGTGATTGACATGGGTAAAGCCACGTATGTTCTTGGATTTTGGATCTAAAGATAAAGATTCAAAAGAGCTGGTAGGACAAAGTCAGGATTCTTAAATTGACAAAGTCCTACACGTAATCAGCAATCCAAGAAGGGTTTTATGCCAATGTCACATGGCAATACGTTAAGCAAGAAACAGTATCCTACGATATCAGCTGAGCTTGAATGCATGGATAGGATTCCATATGCGACGGCAATTGGATCTATCATGTATGCCATGACACGTACTTGTTTTGATGTTGCTTTAATGCTAAGCAAGACAAGTAAAGACCAGTCAAATCCAGCAAAGAATCACTGGATTGCCGTAAAGAATATTCTGAAGTATTTGAGGAATACTTAGGATAAGTTCTTGATTTACGGAGAAAGTGAGGTGCTACAAGTCGATAGAGTCTGAAAGGCAAGTTTCCAATAGACAAAGATAATTCCTGGTCACAGTCCGGCTATATCTTGTGTCTAACTGGCGGTGCAAGGCACTGTTGCTGACTCCATGACTTAAGCTGAACATTTCGCAGCTTGTAAAGCGGCGAAAGAGGATGTTTGGAAAGGAAAAGTTCATCACTGAACTTGATGTGATTCCCAGCGTAGTTGAGACTAGCTGCACATCAGAGGTCCAAACACCTTGAGGGTAGGTATAACCTATTCCGTGAGATAAATGACAGAGGTGTTAGGTAGATAAGCAAGTTTCATCGAATGAGAACGTTGCTAATCTATTAACGAAGCCACTCCTTATGCCTAAGCACGAGTCGCGGACTGTAGCTGTAGGATGAGTGAAATTAAGATGTAGTCTTAATTTCAGTGGGAGTTTGTAAATGGCTTTACTTAGTTGTTTTGAAAGGTTCATGTAAACATAATATTTTATGTTTATGAAATCTATGATTTCTGGATTATTTTAACTGTGATATAAATAATCGTTCCAAAATGATTCATGTCATTACATATGGGTCATCGAAGTACATGAGTAGACTTGATCCTGAAACCCCATATTTAACGAAGTGACATAAATTATAGTGTCCATAGTCGAAGGTTGTTGAAATTGGAACAACAACAACCTGTTGAGACTAGATTGTGTTGAGACTTATGACCAGGTTTCGAGGGGTCATAGATGCGCGGCATCAAAGTCGACACATAGGTATATGTAGGGGAGCATATGACCGGACATGGCCCGCTGATGAGAACTCTGCAAGATATTAATATCTGTGTCATAAGAAGTTCTCATATACGACTATAGAGTATAGTCCTTAGACCTGAGTTCGCATGCATGTGGCTGCACATGGAGTAATGCGCTTTGATCATTGTCTAACGCTGTTTCGTAACTGGGAGCTATACGGACCTTGGTTGGGTGTATTATGAATTGTGTAGTTCATAGTGATGGAACAAGACGGGATTTGTCCCTGCCGTTTAACGGAGGTAATATCTCTAGGCCAATCGGAGATTTGATAGCTGGTAAGAGAATGGCCATTCCCAAACGGACTTGCCCAAGTCGTTTGAATTGTCAGTATCAAATCTGGTCCGATAAACATGGTCTGGCTATATAAGGATGACACGCATCTTGCCTTATGCCAGATCGAGATATTGAGACAAAAGGATTAGGGAATGTAGGATTCCAGTACAATCGGAAGATTGTTGGGAATGTCCTTTGTAGGATTCCAGTACAAGTGGGAGATTGTTGGGAATGTCCTGAAATCTACCGTACTATCTCTAGAAAGTATGATAAGTGTCGAGATCAGACATAAGTCATAAATACTGGGTGATCATGATGGTTTGCTAGAGTCCGCTCTTGATCTATAAGTTTAAGACTTATTACCAGTATTGTATGATCCCAAAGGGTCACACACCATAGCTAACGGGAAAGTTAAATGGAATTAATACGGTAAGATGCAATGGCATTTATTGTATTGGATCAGAGTTTTGGGCCAGACAAATACAGGCTTTTGTCTGATTTGTATTTTGGGCCCAAAAGATTAATGAGCCATTAGTCTAATGACTTGGGCCCATTAATGAGATATAAGAGAATTAGAAAGCCCTAAAGGAAAGAAGTTCTCCTGCGATTTTTTCTTCTTTGGTGTGACTTCTCTCTCTCTAAAACCTCTCTCTGATTCTTCCAACTCTTTGGTCTAGCAGCCGTCCTGTGCTTGTAAGAGTGTGGATACTCGAGGAGGAGCCGATTCTCATCAGTTCTAATCTGATCTCGTCATTACCCCAAATTCCGCTGCAAAGGTAATGTCCAGGTTTGTGTTTATGATTCAGTTACAAGAACCTAGATCTGTTTAAGATTATGTGCTAGGTTGCAATTTGGGAATTGAACCTTGAATAACACCATAATCCCTCACTATTAACACGCGCAAAGAAATAACTGTCCTACCAGTCAGAAATCTTATCCGGGGGATCAAATACAACTTTCAAACGACGACCAGGCCTAAATCGCACGCAGAAGGTTCTGGACGCCCCTTGGTTAACAGAAATAGAGGTCAGCTCCTCAAAAAGACGAGTAGACATTTCGACCCTACTACCGGTCGCCATGATCAAAATACCTAACACGTTGCGAACGGCAGACGGACAAAGCTGAGAAAGAGCCACCTCCCTAGCCTCGCAGTACTCAATCAAAACTCTGGGAAGGGGAAAAAGCAGATGACACTCAGTGAACCAACACTCATACAAACAAACCCAACCAGGCACTACAAGAAATATGGGTTTTAATAGCAGACGAGCATAGCGTTTTTTGCGATTGTGCTATTGTTGACATACACCTCAGTTTTAGATAACGCTTGTATATGGGTAAACGCTATGATAGAGTATCGACTTAAAAAATTAGAGACACGCGTCTCGTAACCCCCCTTTTTTATAGCAAAACCACAATGAAAACGCTATGGAAGAAAGCTAAAAAATGAGCGCCAAAAAATTCTATTTTCCTCCCTGTTTTTTAGTTTCCTCCTCTCTACTTTGTTTCCTCCAATTTTTTTTCTCTAACAACATAGAGTTTCTCTTTTTTCCTTCAATATTAACAAAAAAATATAATATTTTTATATAAATTAATGAGTATTTAATTATATAAATTCTAAAACCTTAACTCTATATCCTAAACACAAACCTAAACTCTAAAATTCTAAACATTTAATCATACACAAAATATTAAACTCTAAACCTAAACTCTAAACCATAAACACAAACTTTAAGGACTTAAACCCTACACTTCTAACCCTAAACCCTAAACTTTAAAACATTAATTATATACCCTAAACACAAACCTTAAACCCTAAATTTTAAATTTTTAATCATAAACACTAAAATTTTAAATTCTAAAACCTTAACTCTATACTCTAAACACAAACCTAAACCCTAAAATTCTAAACATTTAATCATACACAAAATATTAAACATCACTAATTACTTTAGGGTATAGAATTTGAAGTTGAGTATATAAACATATAATTATATCTATTAGGTTTATGATACAAACCCTAAAAGTTTAAACCTTATACCTTATACATAAACCCTATAACATAAACTTCTAACTCTTAATCATAAACACTAAATTTTTAAATATTAAATAATATGACAAAAATATTTATAATAAATTTAAAATATAATAATTTTATAAATCTAAACTCTAAAACTAACGTAATATATAATAAAAATATAATTATTTTAAAAATAAAATTAATTATAAAAGAGATATACCCTTAAAAATAATAAAAATATTTGATTGGTTAAACTATCTGTACAAGGATCGATCTTTTTTTAATCATCAGCGTTGAACTATTAGAACAATGGACCAGATTTCTCCTTTTGTTTTTCTTCTTATTTTTTTCTGCCCAAACATTAATTAATTAACAACAAAAAATTGCTTCAACCCTAGATCGATCTAACCCTTCTTCTTCTTCTCCTCAAATCGTCTTCTTCTCCTCAAATCGTCTATCTCTCTCTCTTGGATAATCCCTGTTGCAGCATCTGATTTTTTTCTTCTCTTTCATTCTCCTTCTCTCTCACTCATGGCGTATCAATCGATTTCGGGTTCTGGGTTTCACTACTTGAATTCGCCTTCTGGATATACAACCTTTACAAAGGTGTTTGTTGGTGGCCTTGCTTGGGAGACTTGCATTTTGAGCTGAATTTTTTATTTATTGAATTTAGGATTTGAGCTCTGATTTCGTCTGATGTGATAGGAAGCTTTAACGCAGATCTCGTCGTGAGCTGATACTCAGTCGTCTGTGTAATTTTTTTTTCTGGATTATCTTCAGGTTACTTTTTACGTCAGCCAGGGTTCGTGTATGTACCTTTAGTTGCTTTTCGATTCTTGTATATAGGGATTTGACTTGTTCTATCGCAATTTTCTGAATAATCGAGCATCGAATTTAATTTTGGGAAATGGAATTAGGGATTAGTTAGAGCCAGTTGCTTAGCTTCGAAATCCAAATGCTTTACTTTAGGGACTTGCTAATTTAGTGGCCGTAAGATGTGTTTCTCGTATATAACGCCCTACTCCAAGTGCTTCACTCGTTACTGGTTTCTATCTATGGATTCTCATTCAAATCGAAATGCATACCTAGATGATTCATCAAAATGGTTTTATTAATCTTCTGGCAAATTTTCAACAAAGAACTTTGGTTGTTGCGTAGTTGATAAATACACGAAGATACTGAAGTATTAAAGGGTCTGTCTTGTTTCTCTAAACTGTTTCAGGTGGGAGCTTCATGTCTAAATCTCAGCCTTTGAGATGCACAAGCCATAGCTACTTCAGTGATCTTCTAGGCCAAGCCAGCATCGAAACTCTCCTCTAGCCTTTGGGTCCACGATGTTTCTTATGTCCCCTTTAGACAACAACGATCCAACCCAGTTGCATATGTGTCTGTACTCTGGTGTTCTTGAATGCGTAAATACAGGTTGGCCAGTGACTACCTGTAGGAGAACCATCCCAGAACTGTATACATCGTTCTTCTCGCTTAATTGCTGCGTAGCGTGGTACCTTCATTACAGAGTAACGTATCAGAAACCATAGCAGCTAACGTGGAAAAATATTATATTATTTTAAGGTTTAGAGAAAAAAACTTTCGAGTTATGTTGTTGCGCAAACCTTGTGCTGCATCTAGTGATATTTGTAGCCTCTCCTCCCAGCTCAAGATACTCGATTTGTTTCCCTTGATTATATAAAACCAAAGTAAATTAGTTTCTCCTATTTGATTGCTAAGTTTCTTTTGGTTTTGTAGGTTTCAAGTGTCCTTGAAGTCCTGAGGCCTCTCTATGAGTCCTCCAAATAAACGATGAACCATCCATAAACTGATTAAGCTCTGTGTTTTTGAGTTCTTACTTCTGAAATTTTAGGCACTGAGACATGTGAAGCAAATAGCTCAAGAGACTAATGGAGAAGTTAAGAATCTGAAGATGAAGCTGATGTGAGTTTAATTATATGGCCTCGTCTATTTATCATTGTTGGACAAGTCATCTTTACTATGGTATTATGTTAATAATATCAGGTGAATAAGGAAGGACATGAAGCTCTAATCAAAGTTGACAACTCTAACCGAGCAAAAACAAAGACCTTAAAAGCAAGTGACCTCGATGTAAGCTCTCTAGTGTATTATTCAGTTTCTGTAAATCTGTATTTTCTTAATTAAGGTTGATTTTTTCTTTGGTTCTTGTTTGTTCCGATTTTATAATCAGGCGAGCAAAACAGGCGTGAAAGATTTGTTGCATTCTAAAGCTCTCTCTGTCATTGCACATGTTCTGGTCTATGTTTGATGGTCTTTTTTTCTTATGATATATAATATTGCAGAAAGGCGCTAGAGAAGCAGCGAGCTCACGAGCATATGGATATTGTTGTGAAGTTTCTGTAGGGATGCTGTATTATCTTTGTGGGTGTTAATTAGTTTGAACTACTTCTATTTGAGTGTTCGAGTGTTTGAGCGTTTGTGACAGTTTTTAATAAATGGTGGACCTATGTATTTGTCTTTGTGAAGTTAATTAGTCTATGTTTTTATTATTATCTCTAAATCCATCATTATACAAAATATAAATATATAATTAATTTAATATTGTAATAAATCGAAAAACAATAATCAGAAACAATTACACAAAAACAATTGCTATGGTATTATTAAACATGACAAATATACAAATGCTATTAATAATAAAAAAATAGCAAAACAACTACGCTATTAAATCATATTTAATCACACTTAGAAAACCGCTATTGTTTAAGACAATATGATAACATTACCAAAAAACGCTATGTAATGTGTCCGGCCTATTATGACGGGCGATGTCACAGCGCTTATTAAAACGCTATGGTATCATTAAATAGCGTTTTTGGGGCGCTAAGAAAGGCCTTTTTCCTGTAGTGAGGAGGAGCGTCCGAGGGTCGCTCGCACAAAGTCGGCAACCGAAGCTCGAGACCAGAAACACGGGAACACCGCCGACATAGATCATCAAGGACAGGTTGTTCACAGACCGACGGACGGATCACCCTAGGGACAACAGTCTTCACTTCCTTTGCCTCCTTTGATCTCCCTCTTCCTCCCCTTGAGGAAGTCGCTTGAGAACAATGATCAGGAACAACCGCACTAACTCTCGGATGACCCCCTGTGGCAGTAACTCTGACACCGCCCTTCTGGCGACCGGGCTCACCACTACAACCAGATATCCACTCCCCTACACCAGCATAAGCTCGATCCTTGGGAGAGTCCGTCGTGACAAGACCGCCACGAAATCGGCGAGGTTTTCGTCCGGCCCGAGACACCAAAAACTCTTTGTCAACCTCAATTGACTTAGATTCGACGGGGCTATCTTCGGACGACTCGGAAAAACTAGAATCGTCACTACCAGTAGAAGAGTGCTCGCTAGAATCTACCCGCATGATAACGAATCCAGAAACGAGACAACAAAAGCGCAACAACCAGAACAGAAAGAAAAAAAAACGAACGCGGAGCAAAGACTGCAAGAGGAGAACAATTACATGATAAAGACAATGGAATCTGAAAAGGCAAAGCATCGAAAGGAAAAAGAAGCAGTTTTCACAAACACAAAAGTCGCATCACGAGCGGATCGCGTCTTTTCGTCCTCTCAAAAACCGCAGAAGAAGCTAACAAATAAAAATATTTGCAAACTAACGTGAAACGACTTAACAAGATTTCCGCCTGACTTAAAACTCGAAGAAATTCGACGGCCTCGATTAAACACCTCGGCTCGACGAACTAGGGGGGGACTAACTGTTGGATATGGGTTTAGCACCCATCCATAAGCCCATTGGAAATCTTGTCAAATCAATAAAATCACATCGGCCCAAGAAGACAAGCCCGCTAAGGAGTCAACGGGCCGAAGAGAAGTCAGCATCCAAGCGCTATAAATAGGACCCTTCACTCTTCATTGTAACTTGCGAGAATGCCGAGCTACTTCTATAAAGCTCCGACCTCAAGCAATATTTAGGGGGCACGTCATCAGACGGACTCCCACCTCGTACCATCCTGTTCACAGCTCGGCTTCGATCTTAAGATTAATAAAAAACAGTTTCGACCTCACGTTAAGTTTATATTTCACCTCATAGTTTGGATATTTCAGATCATAGCCCGACTTTATTTACTATATCGAATTTCCGTAACAACAATAGCTAATCATGTTGTTCCTACATTATTGAGAAACAATTAAATGTTAAGACTCTTACTAACCTGATTTTGGAAATGATATATAATACAAATTAAATTAGTTCTCACTTTGATTCTTTAATGTGAAAAACTCTTTTGTATCTCCAGGGTTCTCCACATCAACTTGAATGGTTCTTAATAGGCTTCGACATTCGGGTCGTTAGGTTAGGTTTTCGCAGGTTTCAGATCCAATGGGTATACGAATATATGACCCATTTAAGGACCCATCTATTTTCGGGTTGTCCAGGTCGGTTCGGATCCACTAGTAGCATACCTGCAAAGACCCAAAATTTTACAGGTACTATTTGTTTCAGATATTTTCTGGAATATATTACCCAAAAATATCTTAAAAACTTGAAAAATCTAAGAAAAATATCCGAGAAAATCTGTAAAAATATCCGAAAACTACATGCCCTATCATGTTCTTACAAGTTCTATCGGATCGTACATGTCATATCATGTTCTATCAGATTTTATCAGGTCGGTTACTGATATCCGCGGGTCTTCGATTATCATACCAAGCATAAATATACTTGGACCTGAATAGACCCGAATTTTTTGAGTCTGTTTCGGATCGGGTCTTTGGGTCCATGTAAGAATGCCTAAGTCTAGTTCCGGAACCGGTGATTATACCCATGATATATGTAAAATAAGTTATCGTTTAAAAAAATAATATGTTGGAAACATTAACAAAATGCAAATGCATATCAAAACAACGTCTCTACTTATGTTGAAATCACAGATTTCTTTGATACCCAAAACTCCATATAGTGCATATTGTTAATAGGTTTTATATGCTTGATGCTAGTCCCTATACATATGCGGAGTATGCATTTAGATCTCGTTGCACGAAGTTTTGATATATTCAAAGAAACTTTAAGATTTGTATTTTAATCGAGTTTCCTTCTTCTGTCTCTAACCAAGATAAAGTTGACACATCCACTGGTGTAATAAACATTTTCATCTTAATGCCTTTCAAAAGAAAAATAATTAAAAAAATTCCTAGTAGCATGTAGATAATTACAAAAAAAACTAATCGTCATGACTTACTGCTTCATTTGCTAGAGCACAGTTCCACTAAAAACCTTGATCCTCAGTGTAATAATCAAATTCTCTTAGCACTTTGACTTTGAGGTGGCAATCGATTTTTGTCATGTTTAACTCTGATAAAAGATTGTAAGAATCTATTCACTTTTAGATTTCATTGTGTTTAGTATTACTATTTCTTTTGCAGAGAGAAAGTAGACAAAAAGTACAATTTTCTGCTAATGAGGAAGTGAAAGAGAATACAGGTTCAAAGTATATCACAAAATATATATAAAAATAATTAATTGACGTTATCAAAATAATACAATATGCTATAAATTTTAATTATACTTATTGCCTAAACAGAACCGGTTACCCAAAAGGAAAAATTAGTAATACATTATTTTAAATATTTTAAAATGAAAAATAATTTTCATAAAGAATGTATTGAAAATAAAACCACCGTTTGATAAAATTCGCAATGAATTAAAAAAAATGAACAAAAATATATGTTTGTAAGAGTGTAATCTTAAAATTATCAATAAAAACAATTGTATATGATAAAATATGAATGAATAATTTAACTAAACTCATTTTAACAGTCATGTAAAGGTGTTAAATGTTTGTTACACACATATATATATATATATATATATATATATATATATATATATATATTTACTCTAACTAGTAACACGAAACACATGTTTATAATTTGGATTTACAAAAAAAATAACACTCCTAATAATTTGTAGCATTATATATATATATATATAACTGATTTACTCTAACTAGTAACACGAAACACATGTTTATAATTTGGATTTACAAAAAAAAATAACACTCCTAATAATTTGTAGCATTATATATTTATGATTTTCGTGTTTTTTTTTTTAAAAGGGCTTTTATATTAAAATATTTTGGGTTTTTTTTTTATTTTACAAAGTGCAGAAATTTAAAAAGAAAATAAAACACAAACAAAAAACAAAAGACTTAGCCCAAACCCCTAATGGGCTCGGACCCTGACCCAAATCCACAAACCAAAGGGCCCAAAATCAGCCTGTCACTTGAGAGGAAGTCCTAGATGCAGACGACACCGCCGCCGCCTAGGAGAGAACTCCGAGTTCCAAACCGTGAACCCACCACCACCGAGTACGCTCCGCCATCGAGAGTAGAAGCATCAGAGAGACACTCTTACCGGAAACCAGGGTGAGCTGAGAGAGAAGAGAGGGTAACCACCTAAGAAGAGGAGCACGAAAGGCCAAGCCTAGGTCGAAAAAGAGCTCAGGCGCCTCCTCGCCACCGCTATTGTCGGTTCCTCCGTCGAAAGACGGTGCCTAAGCAGACGAACGAGAGCTACTCGAGATTCTCCGACCATCGTCGGTTCATGACCCCCACCGCACACCGCCTAAACCAAACCACGCCGCCGACCTCGAAGCAAGCAGAAGAAAGGCAAGGAAGAGCCCAGAGAAACACGCACCTACGACCGCCACAGATCCACCACCCTACATGCACCCTCGACGAGAACCAGCCCGCCGCGAGTAGAGACCTTTAACCGCTGAAACCGGTGAGCCCCCAGACGAGACGACGTTCGGAAGACGGCCAAGGAGGGACGCCGTCGCCAGATCCGGTCCCCACGGATCCGGCGCCGCCTCCGATAGACGCCTCGGGAGCTGCTGCAGAGAGACCGGAGAAGGAAAGAACCGCCACCCCTCTGGTTCGAGACGAATCAGAGTCCTTGGATGAAGCACCGGCCAAGTCACGAAAGAGCCCTCCCCTGCGGTAGAGGACTACCGGAGAGGCAGAGTGATGTCGCCGATAATCGCCTTTTAGAGAGGAAAGAAAAGAGAGAAATGCCTCTCAAAGGCGTTTTGACTTGACTTTGAAAGTTCTGATTTGGTGACTTATTTAAAAGTAATTTGTAAATTCAAACTATATATTATACTATCGATCAAAAATATTCAAACAAAGTCATATAACTATAAAAATATTAATTATAAATATTAGAACATTCCATATAATCAGAAACGAAACTTTATTAGATATACCTAATAAAATGTATATAACATGGAACAAAACATAGTCATAGATACCAAAAAAAAACCAAACGAACCGCGTCCAAAACCACATCAAAAATTATTTTGAACAAATAGAATATTCAGTAAGACATGTTATTGAATTTGATCATAATTCAACTGAAAGTTGTAAAGACTCTATCCATTGATGGATGGTTCTCAAGGTCGTCAAATATATTGGTGAATGGCAACTTGTTGAATATATCACATAAGGTTAAAAAAATTAAAATTATATAATTAGTAAAAAATTGTATGAGTACTCGTATCATGTTTATATACTCGGTTTCTGGAATTTTTATATTTTTGACAAAGAGTTTTCATAAATTAAAAAACTTAAATGTTTACAAGCAAGTATTGGACCAAATTTAAAAAGAAGAGGGGGAAGATGGATCAACAAGCTGATAGAAGGGATTACATGAAATTGCAGAGGAACACAACAACACAAAGACAAATCATGGAGGGTTGAACCACACATTGGAAAGATCTGGACGGAACTTTGAGCCTAAAGAGATCAACGCAACACATTTATAACGAAGAACAGAGAGAATGTGTTAAACGACTTTAGAGGGAGCTTGCGTAAGACCATCATGACTACGCCTATTCCTCTCTTGCCAAAGGCCATAAATTGCAGCTTGCCAACCAAAAAGTAGAACAATTTTACGGCATTTATTTAGCTGGATGTCCAGCAACCATTGCAAGATGGTAGACCATTCAAGCGGAGGGGGAGAAGGCAGTCGCAAGAATCGGATAAGCGGGAGCCAAACTTGTCGGGAGAAGTCACATTGAAAGAATAAGTGGTCCCGAGTCTCGTTTTCACAGCCGCATAGGAGGCATGTAGTTTCGACGTCTAATCCCCAGCGCTGCATACGAGCAAATGTGGGATTCTTGTCCAAAATAAATAGCCACGTCGTCGTTGCATTCCTAGGAATCAAGTTTCTGTGCCAAACCAACGGAGCCCAATCAACTCGCGGCTTTGAAGGTCTAGTAGCATTCCACACCAACTTTGAGATGAATCTCGTCTGCTTTGATCCGTTAATTGACCATATAGCTAAATCTGCACCAGGAGCAAGAGTTAGTGTGGTAAGAAAAGCATGAAGCGGTACCTGATTTTCAATCCGCGCTGGAGGCAGGGACCACCCGCCATTTTGCCAAACATCTGAAACTGTGGCCATTAAAGGAATGCCCAAACGGGACGGTCCATTCTCTCCTAAGAAGTGATATATCAGTCCGAAAGGTGTCCAAGGATCCCACCAGAAGAAAGTTGAATCTCCATTCCGAATCTGAGTGTTTATAAACTGAAGAGCTTTCAGCCGGGTTTTCAAAATTCTTCGGAACATCCACGAGTATCTATAGTTATGATCATTCAAAGCCCAAAAGGAAGAGGTAGACATATACTTGGACCTGATCCAAGCCACCCAAATGGATCCAGCACGAAAGAAGAGCATCCAAATGAGTTTTAAAGCACACGTCTCATTCCAACTTGCGAGATTCTTTAAGCCAAGGCCACCTTCATCTTTCGGATACGAGCTGTCTTGCCAAGATACTTTCGCTCCTGTTGAAATGCCAATGGTACCATGCCAAAGAAAGGAACTACAAAGCCCATTAATCTTTCGCATGACCTGTTTTGGGATGAAGAAAGCCCCCGCCCAGAAACCAATTATACCCGCAATCGCATAGGAGATTAAAGTCAGTCTTCCCGCCATAGTTAAAGCTCGAGAGGTCCAGGAACCCAGCTTTTTTTCTGATCTGGACAAGCAGGGTATCACAGTCCTTAATAGACAATTTCTTTGATGATAGCGGCAGACCAAGGTACCTGATTGGGAGCTCACCATTTTGAAAGTTTTAGGAATTGGCGATGCGAGTCAAAACACTTTCACTAACACCCGACGAAAACATAGACGTTTTGGCTAAATGAACCGCCAGCCCAGACATATTCTCAAAGTCCTTGAGCACCGATAGGACCCTCGCAAGTGAAGATTCATCACCTCGGAGGAAGATGAGAAGGTCATCCGCGAAACAAAAGTGCGTTAGGCCCAAATATTCACAATCATAATGGTAACCAAAGGCTCCCTCGAGAGCAGCCTTGTTCAACATTAACGACAGGACATTCATCATCATAACAAAGAGGATGGGTGACATAGAATCTCCTTGTCTCAAACCAATCTTTCCCTTGAAATAGCCTGAGGTAACCCCATTTATACATAAGGAGAAAGACGGAGAACAGACATAGGCCCTTACCCAATTAATGAAGATCGGATGAATGTTGTATGCTTGAAGGCAACTCAGAATGAAATCCCATCTGACCGAGTCAAATGCTTTAGCAATGTCCACCTTAAGAGTGATCTTAGGCGACCCCGAGTCTTTATGGTAACCAAGCAGAACTTCCGAAGCAAGCAAAACATTTTCAAGCAGAAGTCTATCTTTCACAAACGCCGTTTGGTTAGGAAGAATCAAAGACAGTAAGAGGACTTTTAACCTGTTTGTGAGAAGACGAGTGATGAGCTTGTACTGAGTATTCAGACAAGCTAAGGGTCTAAACTCATGAATAGAGTCAGCTCTGGGACGCTTGGGTAAAAGCACCAGAGTAGTCGAGTTGAGAGAAGTAGGCATGAAACCATCACTGAAGAATTGTTGAACAGACGCTACAAACTCGCTCCCAAGGATAGTCCAAGAAGCTTTAAAGAACTCTGTTGGGAAACCATCCGGACCCGGGGTACGGTTCAATGACATCTTAAATAAGCATTGAGAGATCAGCTCCATCGAGAAAGGAAGACCAGTCAGGTCACGCTGGGAAGAGGAACACTTGATGGTAATAATATCATCGAGAAATTTAGGTAAGCCGGGACAAAAAGAGCCACGGACTGTGCAAAGAATATCTTGGAAGTGTCTGATCGCGATATCGTGAACTTCCTCGAGCATGGAAGTTTTTGTACCATCAGGCCGGGTAAGATGCTTCAGCGAGTTTTGAGCATTCCTAGCTGTGGTAACACGATGGTAGAAAGGCGTATTAGAATCCCCCTCGCCTGCCCATTTAATTCTCGAGCGCTGCTTAAAGAAAGACTCCTCAACCATCTTCAAAGAAGCCCAGTCCTTCCAAACCTCGATCTCGCAAAGAATATTATGATCATAAGGGTCATTAAACGCAGCTAGCTGAACCGAGGAAAGAAGATCTTCAGCCTCCAAAACTCTTTTCTCGATATGACTAAAATTGTCCTTATATAAGGATTTCATGTGCCGTTTAACTTTCTTTAACTTGTAGCAAAAGTCTTTTAAATTTGCTGCAGTCGACGAAGTTTCCTCCCAGCCATCATTGGTACGAGCTAGGAAGGCCGGATGCTTGGTTAACAAGTTTAAGAATCTAAACGCCCGAGTACCAAACTTAGGCTTATCCGAAGCAAACTTGATGGAACAAGGGGCGTGGTCGGAGAACAAAGACGCTTCAAACAGGCAGTAACTAGTAGGAAATTGCAATAACCAGGCGCCATTTACCAAACAACGATCCAGCTTTTTGCCAATAGGATCCGATGGTCTTTTATTAGTCCAAGTAAACCGTGGGCCATTGAAAGGCAGATCAAAGAGACCAAGGTCCATCAAGCATTCTCCGAAAAATCCCATCCCTCTCGTGGTGCTGATAATATTCAGATTAGACGTCTCGGAGGGGTGAAGAATTTCATTGAAATATTCATTTACAATCCAAGGGCGCGACGTTAAACCAAAAAAGGCTGCTATGTCCCTTAGTGAAATCCATAGATCCCTCCTCAGATTTTCAACATTTGCTGCATATATAGCGGTGTAGACAAAATAACAACCATCGTCCATGGAGATTTCGCAAGTGATAGATTGAAGGTCTGAAAAAGAACCCTTACAATAGTAGGAGCTTTGAATATGATCCATATCTTTCCCAAATCAGAGTGAACATAGTTATCCAAAAGGTTCCAATCTGGTCCGATTGATGACAAAATAAGATGCTTGCTTGACTCGCTCACATGCGTTTCTAAAAGCGCCCCAAAAGATATTGCTCTTCTAAACAACCAAGAAGACAATGGGCTATGCTTTGATGGTTCATTTAATCCACGCATGTTCCAAAAAATGTATCCGACATAAAAAGATTAGTTGGGGTTGGTATCCTTCTTCCACTCGAGGGGAAGAATACTACTCATGTGAGGAGACGACGGAGAATGGTTGGCGTCCTGCATTTTCCGTTTCTTTTGATTTCCATTACCTAACGAGGATCCTGGAGGAGGAGCAGACCCATGGAATGATGCTTGAGGATCAAGAGACATATCTTCAGCTTGTAAGGCGTCAAAGGAGTTAAAAACCGGAGTATACGGGATCACCTCATGTCCTGCAATAACTTGAGCTTTACCAACACTCGCAGATACAACATTACCTTTACCCCTAACGGCCAATGACTTTCCTTGAAGAGCCTTACCCTATTTGACTTGAACCTGGTGGCTATTCGAGATCGACTTCTCTGGCTTTTTTTATTACAACCTTCCGAAGGAGCACTACCAACTGGCACCGAAGGATTACCTTTACCAGATATATCATTTGTTATACCAGAGGAGCTAGCATGGTCCATCTTGGAGCCATCCGATTTCGCAGTGTTTTTACCGGAGCGGGCAGGAGCAGGGCGCCATTCACTTTTACCTTTCAAGTTCTGATCCTTAGGGGGAGATTTCTCAACAGGAGGAACCACAGGTGCTGAAGGACAGAGGTTGACCTTATGACCGATCTCGTTACAGTGTGAACATAGAAGCGGAAGCCACGGATATGAAACCCTTAAAAGAAGAACTTTTCCATCATCACATTCGATTTCTACCTCCGAAGGCAAAGACTTGGTAGGGTCCACAATCACTTTTACCTCTACCGAGGTAATACTTTTGAAAGCTTTCGAGCCAATCACTCGGCCTAATGGGCGATAGATGCAACTCAGACCCTCCGGAGTAATCAAGTCGAAAGGGATTCCGTGAATGGTAGGCCAAACAGGTGCTTTGTCAAGAGAAGGCGGGTTCGTACTAAACTCCGATTTCCATTCCGTTACAAAGAAAGGAGAATCGCCAACTCTCCATAGTTCATGCTGAAGAACCCGCTTCCGGAGGGATGGAGACGGAATGTAGAACAGAAACGCGTTTTTAGTCAGGTGATGAATCGTCACTCGCCTATCTTTTCCCCATAGGTAGTTAAGCACACTGCACACCCCATATCTTGCCATAGGATGGAGTCTTACCATAGAAAATTCCCACAATGTAATCACTGTGCAATTTCGCACCTCGCTCGAAAACTGAGTTAGAAATCCTTACCCTCGGTCTACCAGTTTCGAATGTAGAGAAAGGAGCTTTAGACTCAGGAAACTTGGCAGCAGAGTTCATATTTTGAGCCCAATTAAAATCAGAGTTACCCGGCGAAGACACATGAGCGGACTGGGGAATCTGATACGAAACCGAAGCCTTAGTTGAAGTACCAGGCTTAGATCCATCGGCAGGGGCTCTTGGTTGGTCAGACATGACAACATCTGGCGACCGAGCTGAAAAGGAGACACGCTGAGCACAAACTATAGGAGCATGAAGAAGACCAGTAAATAGATTCGGATCAGAGACAACGGGAGAAGGTCCCGAGGATACCGGAGAAGACCCAATAGCCAGAACACTAGAGTGGTCAGACATGACTGAATCAAGAGATAGAGAAGAATTCGAAACCGGATGAGCCATGGATAGAGGAGCAGAGAGAAAACCAGTGGAGAGAGCAGGAGCAGAGACGACGAGCAGGAGTCCCGGAGCGACAGAAGTTGGATCGGGAGGGATCGGAGGGGCTGGAGGCACCGTCGGAGCCAACTCGCAGGAGCAACGGCTATAAAATCAGAGCCTCTAGAATCGCCTTAACAAGAGAGAGTAGTTTTTTTTAGTTTCTAGAATCTGAAGATCAAATTCAAGAGAAAAGAGTCCTGGAATGGAGTCTAGAACTGGAAAACCATCTTCTAAATACAAAAGATGACAACTATCAAAATGAACATAACAAAACCTTGTACTTAGAAGTTAAAATACATTGTAATTAAGAAGCAGATAAATACCTTCTTTCCAAACAATTTACCAAGACTGTAAAACACATATGACTACATCAACAATAACTATCCAAATTTTATTTATCTCCTCTGCTATGTCTCAATAAGCAACACACAATATTTTCTTCCCCCTGTTTATAAATTCAATATTATATATCTTATGTTATCAAATATGTGTGCTAATATAATGTAACTTAAAAATATTTTGATTAAACGCGATCACTAACTCAATATCCCTCATAAAAAAATATTATTTTGTTTCTCTAGCTATATAATTTACCATAGAGTTCCTCTTGAATACTCTCGGGTTTGATATATATATATACCAACACATATTACAATGATTAAAATATTAGATCATTATCCTATATATGTTTAGTAAAAAAAATAGAACATTAAATTAATAATTAACCAATCAATTGTGAATTTTGGATGACAAACCATTAATGATATCAGGAAACAAAAAAAAACGTATAAAAGATCATCGTTCATTTGCTGATATTTTTTTTTTTTAATTTAGTATGAATACCAAAGTTGATACAAATTTTGTTTTGGCCAGTTTTGTAATACCAAATTCATTTGAGATAGAGAATTCAGAAATAAGAAACCATGCATCTTTTTTTTTTTTTTTTTTTTGTCACACCATACATCTCGTCTGTCTTAGTTTTCATGCTAGACTCGAAGTCTTGGGTAACTGAAGCTGTAACTTTATTGCTCTGTAGTAAAAAAAAATATGGATCAAAATAGCGATATCAAAATGTAAGACAAAGTAGATAATAAATTATTATTTGATGTATAACAATAGATATACATTTAATAAAATATTTACATTTCCCAAAATGAACTCTAGTGTGCATCTACTATTGTGATTTTCGAATATCTATTTCGTGATTACTTTAATACGAATTTCTTGGTAAGTATTCCATGGATCAAGCTTGGATAGCAAATCATCCATCATTCTTTTAACAGTAAAAACAAATTTGGAAGAAGATACAAACGTAGAAGAAAATAATTTGTTAATCTATTTAGTTATATAAAGTATACATATAAAAATAAAATATTTATTTTAATTTTATTATATATATCACGTGAAAATTATATAAATGATTAACATATTTGAAAAGTAAAACATCGCTGTTTTTCAAGATTAATTATATTTTTCATAAATTTAAAAATATTCAATTTAAAGAGTTTTTCTTTTAATTAAACTGTAAAATACAATTTAACTATTTTAAAATAATATACAAATTTTATCCATATCAATAGTAATTTAAAAAAAAAATATTTATGTTCCTTATCAGAATCAAGACAGTAACAACAACATTATTGGAAGAGAATTGTAGATCGCTCTAAACATATTAGATTCTATATTGTGAAACACTCATCTTTATGATTGCATTATTATTATATTCGGACATCCATTATCCTCGATGGTTTTAGTTAGTTTCAACGATGTCAAGTATTTTTGTATAAGCTACTTTTAATATATATCAACCTTTTAAATTTTATTTTTTAAAATGACAATTTCACTCTAACCAATATTTTAATATCTAACAATGGTACAATTAGTTTGTTAATACAACAAACCATCATATATAAATTGATCATAATCGTAGATAAACAGTTAAAATCAGTGAACAATAAAATATAAAATAACGTTGAATAGTAAATATATAAAAAACCTAAACAATAGTCATAAAAGAATAATAATTCATGTCTTATTTTAATAAAGATAAAATTGCAAGATAACTAATTAATGGAAAATACGGATCTTTATTCTTTTTTTTTTTTGAAACTTCGGATCTTTATTCTTGCTCTTGCAATAATCCAAAAGCATAGCACGAATCTTTGAAAGTAGGATAAACGATACCGGTAATAGTCCTAATATCCTCATAAAATGTTGGTCCCCATGAGAAATCTAACAACCACCGTAAGTAATAAGCCTAACCAAATTCGACTGGACAAATTGCTACATCACATGCATGCGGTGAATTTTGATGACGGTATCTCCGTTCTTTTTTCTTATGATTATAAACATATTTGAAAAGAAATTTTGAATACAAAATCATCCTGGCCTCAGGAAAAACCTGATTACATCTCATCCTTACTAAGAATTTTCTATTTATTCTATGACAACGAAAATATGGTATCCATCTTCCAAGAATATACTAATTGGTGAAGGAAGATGAAAGGGCAAAATATCCAAGCCAACGGGTGTGATTGGAGCATTAGAGGCATACCATTTTTTTTTATTACCAATCACGAAAACGTTATAAAAAACTACAGTAAAAACGGTTATTCTTAGTTTTTTTTTGTTACCGTTTTCGCTAACAGCTTTCGCTAATAGCTTTCACTTACAGTTTTGCACTATTCATCCGTTTACCATTTCCGCTAACCGTTAATAGTACCGTTCCACTTTTGTTCATCAATCGATGTCAACATGTAAACGTTAACCGCCACTTAGAAAATTAATAATAGTTAGAAAATAAATTTGTATATGTATATACCAACAACATAAAAATATTACTAACACCAGACAAAAAAAAATTATTTAACTAAATGATTCTTGTAGATCAATATATACGTCAAAAGACACAATAAAATTAGAAATGATATATACTAAGAACAATTATATGTGTCTCCCATTGCAAAATACAAAAAAAATTATAAAGGTGACACTATATCTCAATTGCCAAAAATTATACAAATATATAACACGACACGTTTAGGTTTACCCCTATATTTCATTTATTTTATTAAATAGATAACCACAAAACTTCCATATGAAAGAATTGCAATATTTTTATTAGGTAATTTTCTTTATATCTTAAACTCTAGATCTCCAGAAGTTATATTAAAATCATAATACTATTCTATTAAGGAAACCAAGTTTTAATATATTAAGAACTATTATTTATCATAAAAATATATTAAAAACTAAAATAATACTAAAAATTAATATGTTATACAGAAAGAGTAACTAATGGATTGGATTCCTTTTTTCCTTGGTCAGTTGTGATCAAACTCTTTTAACAGATTAGTGATAGCCTCGTATGTGAAAGAGTAAAATAAACTAGATTTTGATCCGCGCTAAAGAAGCGCGGATTTATGTTTCTTTTAAAAATATATTTTTATTTTCAATTTATTTTTTTATAAATTAAGTTTGTTAGCTATTCAATCCAATCTATATTAAGTGAAAAAAATATGATGAGATGGTGCTAAATGTGAAAATAAATTTAATAGGTTGTATTTTTGTTTTGATATTGTTAAGTTATATTTTTAGTAGTTGTGACTCATTGTTATTTTTAATTAATACATAGTTAACTTATTGTTATATCTAATTGGTTGTTTAAAATAATATATTTAACCCATGATTATGAATTTATAAATAATTTTAATATTTTATAAAATTAACAATATAACAATTGAAATTGACTAATACATATTACTATCACGTATTCTAATATTCAAAAGCCAATGAATATAAATATTTTTAAATAATTTTTAATGAAAAATTAATTTATATTTCAACGCATTTTATAGTAGTGTAATTATTTTGAAAACTTGTTAAAACAATCTTTTAAAAACAGTCATCTTAAAAACATTAATTGAATCAAACTTATCATATATTTTAATAAAAATATTATTTTTTATTCTATTTTTTCAGAATAAAAATATTTTATATTTATAATTTTATAATAAAGAATAATATTACTTATCGAATTTATATAAAGTCATAGTTAAATTATAGTATATATATGTAGATATAGAAAAGAATATTAACAATACTTAACCCGTGATTATGAATTTATAAATAATTTTAATATTTTATAAAATTAACAATATATCAATTGAAATTAACTAATACATATTACTATCACGTATTCTAGTAGACATTTCTTTTAGTAGTATATATAATTAAATTTGGTTCATCTATTTTTGACCCGTTTAATAATGGTCTAAAAATAAAGATTTTAATGTTTATTTTATAAATCAAAATGTAACTAATATATAATAACCCGTTCATTTAACATTTTGGATCGATTTCAGTTCATTTTAATGTGTTTTTATAATTAAAGTTAGTTAATTCATCTTTTTAACTTTTCTTCCATTTTTTCAAAAAGAAATTGTCTTCCAATGAATATAAATATTTTTAAATAATTTTTAATGAAAAATTAATTTATATTTCAACGCATTTTATAGTAGTGTAATTATTTTGAAAACTTGTTAAAACAATCTTTTAAAAACAGTCATCTTAAAAACATTAATTGAAAAAAACTTATCATATATTTTAATAAAAATATTATTTTTTATTCTATTTTTTCAGAATATAAATATTTTATATTTATAATTTTATAATAAAGAATAATATTACTTATCGAATTTATATAAAGTCATAGTTAAATTATAGTATATATATGTAGATATAGAAAAGAATATTAACAATACTTGGTTACATTTATTGTAATAGAAAAAATAAAATATAATAGATTATGTTAAATATATCGATTATCAATAATATTATTAGTTTAAACTATTATTTAAATATTATATACTACTTTCTTATTTTAATAATAATTTATTAATTTTAATTATTATATAATTTATAAAATAATTATGTATTAAATTATATAATTATACGTACCAATTGATTTAGTAACTTAATTATGCTTTATTTTATGTTTTTAAGTTAAATTTTAGTTAAGAATAATTTATAATATTTATTTTAATATTAATTTCGAAATTAATTATTATTTTATTAAATTTTTGAAAAAGATTTTTGTTAGATATGATTAGGATATAAAAAGGAAAACAAAAGATATTATAAGATATTATGAATAAATCAAATATAAATTGTTTTACAGTTTTACCCTTAATGAAGGATACAATTCCTAATAAAATAAAGGGCAAATTTCGGAAACAACATTTATGTACCATGGTCAAACTCCATTTTTTTAATAGAATAGATATATAGGGAAATTGAAGAGGGAAAATAAATATTTTTTTCCTTCAATTAATCAGTTATGTAAACTGCTCGACTTAATATAATGATATTTATGATTAATCTAACTAAATATAACATACGAAAAAAATGCAAACGATTGTTATATATGAAAAGTAAAATATCAAAGTTTTCCAAGTCAACTACATTAACAAATTAAAATTATATATACAATTAAAAAAATTTCAATAAAAATAACAATTTATTTTTTGGCAAAGAGTTTTAATAAATAATAAGTTATAACAATTTAAATAAAAATTCAGATACCCCGAATGGACCCAAATAAAAAAAAAACTAATTAAGACATTGCTATAAAAAAGTTCCACATGCCTAAAAAGCGAAGTACCCTCATGACCCATGAAGCCGTCACCACCACCGTGTAGAGAGGATATCCGCCGCCTGCGGAAACTCAAGCCAAATGAAAATCTGAAGATGCCGCCACTTGCCGAGGAAGACCAAACCTGAAACACCTCGATCCGGCATTCCTAGGCCGCGGTCGATGCGTCCCAATGGCCAGGCTGCTTTTTGGGCTGAACCTTTTTAAATTCCGTCCTAGTTAATTTTTTCTTATAGGACAAATATTCATCGGATCTTCCTATTGATCCTCACTACAAAAAAAGCTGTGTTTAGCTACGGATTAGCTACGGATTTTTCCGTAGCTATTTTTTTAGCTATGAATAGCTACGGATTGACTACGACTAGAAACCGTAGCTAATCCGTAGCCATCCTAGACATCCGTAGCTATATAGCTACGAATTATTGTCGTAGCTATCCGTAGCAACATAGCTACGAATAGCTACGACGTCGTCGTAGAAAACAATACCTGCGACTAGCTACGTAAATTGTCGTAGTTAAATAGTCACGACTTAAATGCGTAGCTATTCGTAGCTAAATTGCTACGAATAGTTACGAACCTGTCGTAGAAACAGATAGCTACGATTTTATTCGCAACTATTCTTAGCTACGAATAACATAGCTATGGATAGCTACAAATATATCTGTAGCTATTTAAACCTAAACCCTAAACAAGCCCTAAAACTCTAACTAATAAAATTTTAACACTTATAAACTAAAAATATTTCCTAAATCTATTATTTATAAACATTAAATTAAAACCCTAAACACAATACTTAAAATCCTCTATCTTAAACCATAATCATACTCTAAATATTAATCTCAACCATAAACTATAAAATAAAAATATAAAAACTAATTATATATACATAAAACTAATATTGAAACATTTACATATATAGTTTACATAAAACAAATTAAAACTCTAAACCCTAACCCTAAACCCTAAACAAACCCCAAAACTCTAAACCCCACACTTTTAATTTTAATTTTTTTATCTATCACGGTTATAATTTTAATATTTTTAAAATTTGAATTTTAAACATTTGTATTATAAATTTAAGATTTTTTTTTGAAAATCTACTAATTTATAATACTAATCATAAATTAAAAGTCTTAAGTTATCTCTTAAACTATTATATATATATATACTAATAACTAAAATTTATCACTTTTAAAATTAAAAAATCATATAAACTTAAATTGAAAATTAAATATATTATACTTTTAATTATTCGTTTTGTTATTTCAAATCATTTTAAGTATTATTATATACTCATTTTAATATTTTAAATCACTTTTAAAATAAAATACTTTTTAGAAATTTTTTATATATTATATTTTTAAATTTAAAACGAAAAAATAATTTTAACAATTTATTTTATTTTTATGTCATTTTTCGTAATTTTATATTAATTAAATTCCAGAAAAATTCCTATTGGTTGATACACTCTCACATGGATCGCAAATCTTGACCGTTGATTAAAGATATCAACGGCTAAGATTTATTACAGTAAACACACAGATTGCATTCTCATCCGTCAGATCTTAGTCTCAGTTAATCTCAGCCGTTGATAACCTTTAACCTAATTAATTAATTATATGTCTCTCACCCTCTTCTCCTTTGCGCCGTCTGTGTCTCACGAGCCTTCTTCTTCATTTTTTTTGTTGTATCATGGCAAAGAAGAAAGCAGAAGAAATCCATGCTCTCCTCTTCGATTCAGTCGTTCAGCAACCACCAGCTTCGATTTCCATTCATTCTCAGCCACCTCCTTCACCGCGCACCACCAGCCGCGCACCACCAGCTGTCACCTTCGATTTCCATTGATTCAGTCTCGATCCAGCGACCACCACCTTCGAAGAATGGAAGACGAAGATGAATCAGAGGAGGAGCAGTCTCGTGAAGAAGTCGACGACCTAGATTCGGCGAAGACTCTTCTCCACTAGATTCGGCGATGGGGATGCAAGAACGATGAAATAGCCGATTAAGAAGATGAAGGAGTCGTCGGAGCCTCTTCTCCACCATGAGATCCAGCGAAAGTGAGAGAAGAGACGGTGGTGTTGGCGGCTGCCAGAGAGACGATGGCAGTTGTCACCGGGGTCAACGGCTCTGGTCGCCGGAGTTACATGCCGGAGACGTTGGAGTCGTCGGATTTCTCGATCTGTCATTGACGGCTCTTCTATTATTTTTTTAATAAAATTAATTATTTAATGTAAATATATTTTATTATAAATAATAATTTAAATAATAATTTTTTGTTTGTGTTTTTAATATATATATTTTTTAAAAAATCGTAAACAATAGCTACGACAATAATCGTAGCTAGTCGTAGCTAATCTAACTACGAACACGGATCACAGATATTCGTAGCTATTAGCTACGGAATTGTTCGTAGCTATTCCGCAGAGACGTTGCTGCGGATAGCTACGAATTTTCAATAGCTACGAGCGTTTAGGTGGGGATTGAGTTTATAGCTATCCGTAGCTAAACTGAAATTAGCTACGGAAATTGGGCTATAGCTACGGAAAAATGACCCAATTTTCTTGTAGTGCCTTCATACTTAGCAATACGCAACGGAAATCCTTATCTAACCTTGATACCGTTCTTCTAAAGAATGATCCATCCGTGAACCTCCTATGTCCTTATTTGGTTTTCTTAAAACTCTTTCGAGGTTCCAATCCTATCTATCCATTCTAACCACCTAAGACTTGCTTAGATTGTTCCGTTCACCTATTCAATTCTAATCATTCTTTAGATCAATCGAGTACTTGAACTCATACCTTAGCCTTTGGTGCAGCCGGTGTGAAGGTAGCTCCGCGTCCAGCCTAGCTCATCCGTTCATCAAAACCATAGAACACATCTCCATTGTACCTAGTCATTCAACCAACCATCCCCATATGACCAAGCACAAGAGAGATCTTCTAGTTCCTTCCTTTGACCACCAGCCGTTCTTACTCCTTGTTTTCCTTTATCATTCGTCCTCTTGCCTGCACCGTGTTTTCTTCTTGCATCATTAACTCTTAGACTGATCCAAGTTTTTTAGGTACGATCAGCTCCATGAACCAAACGTTGACACGGATCATGTCTTGTCCTGATCATTTCACCGGTCGCCCTTAATATCGCTGAACATAGCGACCCGTACATGGTCAGACTGATTCACCCAATCACTTCCGCGGATGGTCTGATCCGTGGTTCATACCGTCGACCGTCAACACAGTTCTTCCGATTGTTCGACCGGTTCGCACGCGTCCCGACCACGCATTCCTCCCAATCCAGTCCGCGGTCCAACCCATGCCGTACCGCTAACCCGAACTTGACCGTGGTCGATCCTTCCGATCGACCAAACGGTTTACTGGACGTGAAAACAATAGAGGCTGTTGAAGCCATCAATGGCCATGGCAACGAACAAATACGTTTGTCCCACGTACGGACACAGACGTCTCGCGGTCGGGTACGTTCTTCCCACGAACGGACACAGACGTCCTGCGAATGGTTACGATCATCCGCGAACAGGCAGGATCGTCCGTGAACGGTTACGGTCATCCCGCGAACGGATATGATCATCCGTAAACGGTTATGATCGTCCGTGAACAGATACGATCATCCGTGAATGGTTACGATCTTCCGTGAACGGTTACGTTCGTACGTGAACGGTTACGTTTGTCTGTGAACGGATATAAACATCCCGCGGACCGTTACGGTCGACCCGCATGTGGATTTGATCAACCCGCGAATGAGTACGATCGAACCACGGACAGTCACGGCCTACCTGCGGACGGTTACTGTTGGGAATGTCCTGAAATCTACCGTACTATCTCTAGAAAGTATGATAAGTGTCGAGATCAGACATAAGTCATAAATACTGGGTGATCATGATGGCTTGCTAGAGTCCGCTCATGATCTATAAGTTTAGGACTTATTACCAGTATTGTATGATCCCGAAGGGTCACACACCATAGCTAACGGGAAAGTTAAATGGAAATAATACGGTAAGATGCAATGGCATTTACTGTATTGGATCAGAGTTTTGGGCCAGACAAAATACAGGCTTTTTGTCTAATTTGTGTTTTGGGCCCAAAAGATTAATGAGCCATTAGTCTAATGACTTGGGCCCATTAATGAGATATAAGAGAATCAGAAAACCCTAAGGAAGCTAACCTTCCCTGCGATTTTCTCCTCTGGGCCGCGAGCTCTCTCTCTCTCTCAAATCTCTCTCTCTGATCTTCCACATCTTTGGTCTAGCAGCCGTCCCGTGCTTGTAAGAGTGTGGATACTCGAGGAGGAATAGGTGTTACCATCTGTTCTAGCTGATCTCATCATTACCATCCATCATCCGCTGCAATCTGAAAGGTAGTGATCAGGTTTGCTTTATGATTCATTTGACGAGAACCTAGATCTGTTTAAGGATTTGTGTTAGGTTGTAATTGAGAATTAAACCATGGAAAACACCTATAATCCTTCAGTGGTATCAGAGCCTAGGCATTAGGTTTCTTGTGAAATTGGATCATATGAAAATTGATTAATTGATTAATTGATTTTGTATGTGGATAATCGGCTGCTAATAAGGTTTGTTATAATCGAATGAATTTCGTTGCTAATTGAATGAAACCCTAAGTCGATGTTCATTCGTTGCTAAAATCATGCGATCGCATGTGTTAAAGCTTTTGTTAATAATTGAATGGCCGATGTCGGATCCGTTGCTAATATGATGCTATCGAGTGTTCTCCATTCTATTATTGAACCGGTTTATGCGGCTTATTAAACCCTAACCGCATTTGATGCAATCGATCGCGTGACATTGGCCGAGCGTGATAATGGGCCGAGACCGATCTGATGATCGTGAGGCAACATAGGATCGTGAGCGAGCCAATGCGTGATGTGTGTGCCGTGTGCCGAGGTAGATCCGTTGCAATGATCGATCGCAAACGATCGTGAGCAACCGTGTTGGATCATTGGGCCTCGGTTGGATCATGGCCCACAATTGCGTTAATGGGCCGAGTTGGATCTTGGATCCGATTGTTTGGCCCATTAAAATTTTACGTCCCGCGAATAGTCAATCGGTTAAACCGAACTTCGCGGTTCGTTGCCCAAAACCACACCGATTAAACCGGTCCATTTAATTGGCGGTTGATTGTGTGTTTAAAGCCTAAAACCGCAAGTTAAATCAAATTGGCTAAAACACTAGGTGTTTCTTCCCGGTTTTGGATTTAACTGAACCGATCCAATTTAATTGGTGGTTCAAGCGGTTAACCCAAATCGCGGTTTGCTGGAAATAATTTTATTTCTGGTTAAACCGGATTTAAATTCATAAAATTGAATTTTAACCTAAACCGAAGGCTGGTCTAAGTTTGATTTGGTTGGACCAAATAATTTAGAGCTGGTCTGGTTTAGTAAATAACCGATGGTTTTGATAGTTAATTTGGTCTTGGACCAGAATTAATAAACCGGATCGGTTATGTCAAATTATTGGGCCAGCTAGAATTCTATGGTCTTGGGCCAAGAATTGGGCCTATAATTTGTGACCCAACCCAAAATATTTATAAAATATTAAAATTAGAAATTTCTATTTTAGTAAATTACTAAACTTAGAAAGTTTCTAAAATAAGAAAGTTTCCCAAAATAGTAATCTTCTATTTTTGGAAATAAAACTTAAAATTCCTCAAAAACAATATCAAGCTTGGATGTCTTTCCAATCTTGTCAGCTACTTAACGCTTATTTGATTACAGATATGGCTTACAGTGTGAGGTGTCTGTTTTCGCGTAAGTAAAGTAGTATATAGTCACTAATTTCATTGGGAGTCCCAGACTTTAGTGATTATTTGGCTGTAAGAGATTGGTTTCCTTGACTGGGCCATCGGGAGTCCCGGGCCTTGAGACATCTGGTGAATTTGGGCCTCGGGTCCAATTCACAACCGAGAGTTATTGGTTATAACTAGCTGTGTGTATGCTTACCAAGTATAGCTAATTCTGGGTGACGGCCAGTGGCCCACTTTGGATTTAGCTAAACATGGGTCTCGGAATCATTGTATTCTTATGAGGTTAAAACAAAGAAATTTTGAATACAATGCGAGTTTTCTTATAAGTTGTTAAGATTGCTCTTTTATGAACATAATAACTAAATCTCTATTGTCTCATATTTTCAGCTATGTCAAGCACAACAACTCAAAACACTTTCTCGATCCGGTCTGCCCTTGAGAAGGACAAACTGAACGGATCAAACTTCCTGAACTGGTCCAGGAACCTGAGACTTGTGCTCAGGCAGGAGAAGAAGGCTTATGTCCTTGAAAGAGCTCTCTCTCCTAGACCTGCGAATAATGCCGCACAAGCTGTGAAGAATGCTTGGGATACGCATTCTTCAGATGCTAATGACGTGATTTGCCTGATGTTGGCGACAATGGCTCCCGAACTGCAGATGCAGTGGGAAGGCCTGACTTGTCCCATGGAGCTGATGGCAAATCTGAAAGCGTTGTTTCAGGAGCAGGCTCGTACAGAGAGATTCCAAACTGTTAAGAATCTCTTGGACTGTAAAATGGCTAAGGATGCAGCAGTGAGTCCACATGTTCTGAAAATGATGGGTTATCTCGATCATTTGACTAGGCTCGACTGTCCTATAAGCCAAGAGCTTGCTTGTGATATCGTTCTGCAGTCTCTTACTCCTGCATATGACCAGTTCATTTTGAACTATAATATGCATGGGTTGATAAAGACTTTGCCTGAGCTACATGGTATGCTCAAGACTGCAGAACCTAATCTGAAGAAAGCCAAGGAGTCGTCTGTACTCATGGTGCAGAAGGGCAAGGGTTTTAAGAAATCCGCTGCAGACAAGGGAAAGGGCAAGGTAGTCAGCAATGAAAAGGCCAAGCCCAAGCCCGTGTCTAAAGCTGGGCCTTCTGATATCTGTCACTTTTGTAAAGAGGCAGGGCATTACCGCAGGGACTGTAAGAAATACCAGGAAAGTCTGAAGAAGAAGAAGTCCTTCGAGACTAAATCTTCAGGTATTTTTGTTATTGAAGTAAATACTACTACTTCTGATAATACCACTTGGGTATTAGATACTGGATGTGGGGCTCATATTTGTACTAATATGCAGGCGCTCAGCAACAGTAGAAGGTTGAAGCAAGGGCAAGTAGAGTTGCGGGTTGGCAATGGAGCGAAGGTTCCAGCACTGGCCGTTGGCACTTACTTGTTGTCTTTACCTTCTGGATTGATTTTAGAACTTGAGAATTGTTATTTTGTACCTGCTATAAGCAGAAATATCATTTCAGTTTCATTGTTGGATTTGCAAGGATTTGATTTTTCTATTAAGAATAAATTGTGTTCCTTTAATCTCAATGATATGTTCTATGGCTGTGCCCCTCTTATAAATGGGCTGTACATGCTGGATCAATCTGCTCCAGTATATAACATAAATACAAAACGGTTCAAATCTAACGAAGAAAATGAAACGTTTCTCTGGCATTGTCGTTTGGGGCACATTAGTGAGAAACGCGTCAAGAGGCTCCATTCAAATGGACTCTTGGGCTCATTTGACTTTGAGTCTTGTGAGCAATGCGAATCTTGTCTAATGGGCAAAATGACACGGGCCCCTTTCAATAAACCCACAGAAAGGGCCAGTGAACTATTGGGCCTGATACATACTGACGTGTGTGGCCCAATGTCCACAAGTGCTAGAGGAAACTTTCAGTACTTCATTACATTCACTGATGATTTCAGTAGATATGGATATGTCTACTTGATGAAACATAAGTCGGAAACCTTTGAAAAGTTCAAAGAATTCCAGAATGAAGTACAGAACCAGCTTGGTAAAAGTATTAAGGCTCTTCGGTCGGACCGAGGAGGAGAATACTTGAGCCAGGAATTTCGTGATCATCTGAGTGAGTGTGGGATTATCTCCCAACTCACACCTCCTGGAACACCTCAGTGGAATGGTGTGTCTGAGAGAAGGAATCGGACATTGTTAGATATGGTCCGATCCATGATGAGTCACACAGACCTTCCTATATCCCTTTGGGGATATGCTTTGCTCACCGCAACGTTCACACTGAACAGAGTGCCATCAAAGGCAGTAGCAAAGACACCATATGAGATATGGACTGGAAAAGCTCCAGCAATGTCTTTTCTCAGAATTTGGGGTTGTGAAGCCTATGTCAAAAGATTAATCTCAGACAAGCTTACACCAAAATCTGACAAATGCTACTTCATTGGTTATCCTAGGGATACCAAGGCTTATTACTTCTATCTGCGATCTGAGAACAAAATCTTTGTTGCTCGGGATTGTACTTTTCTTGAAAGGGAGTTTCTCTCTAGAAAAGATAGTGGGAGTAAGGTACAACTTGATGAAATTCAAGAAGGACAGGAACCTGTTCAACCTAATGAGGAAGAACAGCAGGATGAATTACATGAAGTTGTAATAGAACCTGAACCTGCAGTACCTGAAGTTCGAAGATCCGGAAGGATCCGTCACGAACCCGATAGATATCAGGGATTCCTCGTGACTAATTGCCATGATCTTTTGATCATTGACGGTGATGAACCCTCGAACTTTGCAGAAGCCATGATGGGCCCTGACTCTTTAAAGTGGCGTGAAGCCACTGAATCCGAAATGGACTCCATGTCTGCTAACCGAGTGTTTTCACTGGTTGATTTACCTGCTGGTGCAAAAGCCATCGAGTGTAAATGGATCTTCAAGAAGAAGATTGACATGGATGGTAATGTCCAGATTTACAAGGCCAGGTTGGTGGCAAAAGGTTTCAAGCAAATTCATGGTATAGACTATGATGAAACCTATTCACCAGTGGCAATGATGAAATCAATTCGGATTCTCCTAGCAACTGCAGCTCATTATGACTATGAGATTTGGCAGATGGATGTAAGAACCGCCTTCCTGAATGGAATCTTGGAAGAGGATGTGTACATGACACAGCCTGACGGTTACATTGATCCTAAGAATGCTGGGAAAGTATGCAAACTTCACAAATCCATTTATGGATTGAAGCAAGCATCGAGGAGTTGGAATCTTCGTTTTGATGAAGCAATAAAGAACTTTGACTTCATCAGAAACCAAGAGGAACAATGTGTGTATAAGAAAACTAGTGGGAGCAAAGTGGCGTTTCTTATCCTATATGTCGATGACATATTGCTTATTGGAAATGATATTCCAATGCTGAAGTCTGTTAAAGACTGGCTGGGAAGTTGTTTTTCCATGAAGGACATGGGTGAAGCCGCGTATATTCTTGGAATCCGAATCTTTAGAGATAGATCTAAAAGGTTGATTGGACTTTGTCAAGATTCCTACATAGACAAAGTTCTGCATCGATTCGGAATGGAAAATTCCAAGAAGGGATTCACGCCAATGATACATGGTGCTACACTAAGCAAGGATCAGTGTCCTAAGACACCTGATGAGCTTAAGCGCATGAGTAGGATTCCTTATGCTTCGGCTATAGGATCTATCATGTATGCCATGATCTGTACTCGTCCTGATGTTGCTTATGCACTAAGCATGACGAGTAGGTACCAGTCTAATCCAGGTGAGAGTCACTGGATTGCCGTAAAGAATATCCTGAAGTATTTGAGGAATACTAAGGATAAGTTCTTGGTTTACGGAGGAAGTGAAGTGCTTGAAATCAGTGGATTCACGGATGCAAGTTTTCAGACAGATAAAGATGATTTCCGGTCACAGTCTGGCTACATCTTCTGTCTGAATGGCGGTGCAGTAAGTTGGAAGAGCTCCAAGCAGAGCACCGTGGCAGATTCCACAACTGAAGCTGAATACATCGCTGCTTCAGAAGCTGCGAAGGAAGGAGTTTGGATTAGGAACTTCTTGATTGAACTCGGTGTATTCCCTAATGCCACTGAGCCTTTGGCACTGTATTGTGACAACAATGGTGCAATTGCTCAAGCCAAGGAACCGAGACATCATCAGAAATCCAAACACATTATGAGAAGGTATCACCTGATTCGTGATATAGTGAATAGAGGCGAAGTGATGGTCAGCAGAGTTCCCACTGATGAGAACGTGGCTGACCCGTTGACAAAGCCACTCCCGAGACCTAAGCACGAGTTGCATACTGCTGCTGTAGGAATTAGAGATATTCAAATGTAATCTCTTTTTGAGTGGGAGTTGTGAGGGCTTTTGTTTTAGTTATTTTGATTGGTTCATGTAAACATTTTAAATGTTAATGAAATTTTATTTCTGGATTAATTTTAACTGTGATATAAAATAATCGTTCCAAAATGATTCATGTCATTATATATGGGTCATCGAAGTACATGAGTAGACTTGATCCTGAAACCCCATATTTAACGAAGTGACATAAATCATAGTGTCCATAGTCGAAGGTTGTTGAAATTGGAACACCAACAACCTGTAGAGACTAGATTGTGTTGAGACTTATGACCAAGTTTCGAGGGGTCATAGATGTGCGGCATCAAAGTCGACACATAGGTATATGTAGGGGAACATATGACCGGACATGGCCCGCTGATGAGAACTCTACAAGATATTAATATATGTGTCATAAGAGGTTCTCATATACGACTATAGAGTATAGTCCTTAGACCTGAGTTCGCATGCATGTGGCTGCACATGGAGTAATACGCTTTGATCATTGTCTAACGCTGTTTCGTAACTGGGAGCTATACGGACCTTGGTTGGGTGTATTATGAATTGTGTAGTTCATAGTGATGGAACAAGATGGGATTTGTCCCTGCCGTTTAACGGAGGTAATATCTCTAGGCCAATCGGAGATTTGATAGCTGGTAAGAGAATGGCCATTCCCAAACGGACTTGCCCAAGTCGTTTGAATTGTCAGTATCAAATCTGTTCCGATAAACATGGTCTGGCTATATAAGGATGACACGCATCTTGCCTTATGCCAGATCGAGATATTAAGACAAAAGGACTAGGGAATGTAGGATTCCAGTACAATCGGAAGATTGTTGGGAATGTCCTTTGTAGAATTCCAGTACAAGTGGGAGATTGTTGGGAATGTCCTGAAATCTACCGTACTATCTCTAGAAAGTATGATAAGTGTCGAGATCAGACATAAGTCATAAATACTGGGTGATCATGATGGCTTGCTAGAGTCCGCTCATGATCTATAAGTTTAGGACTTATTACCAGTATTGTATGATCCCGAAGGGTCACACACCATAGCTAACGGGAAAGTTAAATGGAAATAATACGGTAAGATGCAATGGCATTTACTGTATTGGATCAGAGTTTTGGGCCAGACAAAATACAGGCTTTTTGTCTAATTTGTGTTTTGGGCCCAAAAGATTAATGAGCCATTAGTCTAATGACTTGGGCCCATTAATGAGATATAAGAGAATCAGAAAACCCTAAGGAAGCTAACCTTCCCTGCGATTTTCTCCTCTGGGCCGCGAGCTCTCTCTCTCTCAAATCTCTCTCTCTGATCTTCCACATCTTTGGTCTAGCAGCCGTCCCGTGCTTGTAAGAGTGTGGATACTCGAGGAGGAATAGGTGTTACCATCTGTTCTAGCTGATCTCATCATTACCATCCATCATCCGCTGCAATCTGAAAGGTAGTGATCAGGTTTGCTTTATGATTCATTTGACGAGAACCTAGATCTGTTTAAGGATTTGTGTTAGGTTGTAATTGAGAATTAAACCATGGAAAACACCTATAATCCTTCAGTTACGACCGACCCGTGGACGATTTCTGGTCGACCCGATCATTCGCTGTTGACCTATCATTAATTCTCCTTGAACTCCACCTCTGCTTTCTAGAAATCCTGGGATTTTCCTTGCCTTTAATGCTTCACAAACTTCCTTCAAACCGCAGCCAATAGCTTTGACAATCACCGGCCATTCCCTTGAAGGATTCCGGCCATGCTCTCTTTTACTCTCCTTCTCAATTCCGGTTTGTCTTAGGGGTTTTCTTGGATTTCTTCTTCCATTGAGTCTGTTCTGAACCGCCCACAATACTTCATAAATCCGCTTGCCAATCGTTGTGACTTTCGGACATGAAATCCTTCTCGTTCTTCCTCTTATGCCTTGCGTTTTCTTGTGGATCATTGTTGGGTTTCTCTCTGAGTATCTACTGTGATTCCAAGCGTGATAAAGGTGTGTGAAAGATCAGGATTTTCCTTGACGAACCGCCCTCAATCTATCTTCGAAACAGCCCTAAATCCGCCTTGGAAACCGCCGGTCATCTTTCCTTAAAGATTCTGGTCGAGTCCCTTTTTGTTTCTCTCTTCCCTTTCCTTAAGTGACCTTACACAAATATAGCACGCACTGACTTCTAAGAGCTGAATATAGATTAGTAACCGAAATCTGAACACTAACTCGTTCGTCTACCAATATGAGATCAATTGTTGGAACGGATGGGGAAATAAACTTGCTCCACTTTCTAAGAATTCGAGCTTTGATTCGCCATTTAGCTAAAACACACTGTAATTCTGAAATATTTGTTAATTCTTTGTTATCAAGAAAATCCGTACCTTCTGAATCCATGATATCATAGTTGCGATTTGCAATTTACAAATTATATATATATATATATATATTTTACATTGATTTAGCTCTAAGTTAGTAAAGTAGAATATTAATATACTATGGAATATTTCCTCATCTATAACAAATGATTTTTTTGTTTTTAGAAGAATATATAACAGAATATCTGATATAAGAAAGTCTGCTGAAAAATTTTAGAAATAAAAATTTTAAGTAAATATTAAGATATCTAAATTAATATCTAGATCCGTAACTATACATATATTCTAGGCGATACTAATGAGTATAGACATTTATCGTCATGTATTATTCTAAAAATAACATTAAGAACAAGTAACATCTACAGTTGATTTCTTCAATGGCCCCAGTTATGAAAAAGTTGGTATTACGATATTTTGTTTTATAGTTTTGTATGAGAATTTGTATAATCAAATAAAATGGAAAAACACTTAATGATAAAAATCAAATCAAATAGTCGTTACATCAAAATAAATATAAATCAACGAACTAACTATAGCAAATCATTCACTTCTCGAATAATGATCTTAATCATGGTTCTAAATTCTTCAGAGATGCCACTTGTAACTTAAATTGATCGGAAAAACAATTAGTCAGAGATTTATATCCAAATGATTAATATTATGTAGGATTGATTTAATTTAAAACTAACATAAAATAGTCCCACTTCTTAATGGCCGGAATATCATTGTCAATAAGCACTTCAGTTATTTCATCAACAGATGTGACAAACTTTTTACCTATGTTTAAAGTGTATAACTAAATACAATTAGAGGTAAGTTGCTAGTAATTAAAACATACAGTACATAATAATGACAGAGATTAAGTAAAAAACCTGGGTAGCCGTCAATCTTACAGAAACGCATAACACAACACTGAATAGAATCAGGTCCATGTTTGATTGCCTTGTACAATTGCTTTGCATGGTTACAAAACAGAACACATGGAATGACATTGCCACTGCACATAAAACAACCAAGACATTTGTCTAATATATACACTCATACAAAAGGTATCTTATATGTTTAGCGATTATTAAATACCTTTCATCATTAAGTTGGAATTTAGTCTTAAATGGATTTGGACCAGTTTTATGAATGACTTCCAAATCTTCAACTCGTCGAACTAAGCCAAGTAAATCTATGCCATATGAAACATTATTTTAATAGAAAATCATATTGTATCAAATACATATTCGTAAAATGCTATGAATGGCTCACCGATCAAGTATGTGTTATCCTTTGATTGAATGTCGTCAAATTTTGTGAATTCACAAAATAATCTTTTGTTCAAACTATCAGTCGAGGTCATCAAAGTTTCATGTTTGAACACAACTCTAAGTGGATGTTTAGTTGTACGATTAATACCCGTTTGCGGCTGAAGCAAAAACTTTGTAATATAGAATGATTCAATGCTTTTGGTGAACAACATTTCATACTGTAGTTTGGTTGGGTATTCAATCTTAGCTTCCATCTTACAGCCCTGAGAAAGAAAAATTGAATCAAAAAGTTAACGCAATGATAACAATAACATATTATAGTTGTTTGACTTAATCGCTGTAATATAGTATGCCAAAAGAGTATTATAGCTCTTATCAAGTTGAAATAACTTACGGATTCATCGGCCAAAATAAGAAGTAGGCTTGCTTCCCAGCAACGTATGAAATCCATTTATGAGCAATACTGACACAAATAGTAGGATTAACCTTTTGAAAGGATAATTCTTTCAATGGAACGAAATTCGCCATTAAGAAGATATCTATCTCACAAATCGAAAAGCAATAGGTTTTTTATATTCTTTTGGGGCTGATGAAATACTCATTAGGAAATCCTAAAATTGTATATATAAAAGATTATAGTGGACAATAGGTTTTCGGCAAAATTACCGTATAGAAATTACTTAATAAAATTATAAAGTGACAAAATACTAATGTATATATTACTTATTTAAATTTATTAAATGTGATCTTTACAAAAGATCTTCAACAGTTTTGTTATGTATAAATACCGTATCTAATAGTTGTGATCCTGGATATTTAACTGATGAAAACAGTTTCGTTTAATTCAAAAAATAAAAAATACATTTATATTTTGGTAAATAATTATGAATACTTTTATATTTACGTATATAATTTAATATATGTTAATAATAATCAGAAATTATAACGGTATTATAATCTATATATTTTATGGTTTCCAGATTTTGCAAATGTTGTCAACTCAGAAGGATGCGGTGAGATATTGACCAATGGACGAGGCAATGGATTTGAGTGTTTATGACCCTTCTTATAATGACTTAATATCTTGTCTCGCTTCTCTTTGTTTAGCTTAACTTTCGTACTCTATGAATATATTTGGAAATATTATATCGAATCATAAAATGGATACACAAATAAAACAATCAAGCAAAACGAATTAAAAATACATGAATTCAGTAAGAGATATAACAAAACATGTAATCAAAATCATATTAAAATAATACCAATAATAGAATATGGTCTTTATTAAAAACCTAACAAATAATAAACTCAAGAAATCCAAGAGATCATCATAAAAATTCTGTAAGAAGAACAACCAAAAAACCAAACAAAAAAACAAATGAGAAGAAAGATTGCATGTAAACGCAAAGGCAAGATAATCATTCACCATCCTCCTCGTCAAAAATCACTCTCGATCTTTTTGTTGTGGAAGACTTGTCATCTTCTTTTTTGATTACAACATCTCTTTTCTTGGATACCGGGGTAATCGAGTTACAAAGTGAAGGTTCTGAACTCTCAGATGAGTTAGTCAGCATAAGGGAATGAGATCCAGAACTGTCAGTTGAGTTCGCGAGCAACTGAGTAAGATAAAATCACAAAAGATAACATGAAAATAATTATCGATTAGATCAAATAAATAAACAATTAGTCAAATTAATACCTGATCAGTTTCGGACAAATATTGATTAACCATCTCTTGATCAGCCCAAGCATGTGTCACAACAAATGGTTGGTTCTTATTCTTTCTGTTGTCTTCAGAAATTGTGATTTTGAATAAAACATTTCTACCGATCAAATCGGTAAGGCATTGAGGTAAAGTTCCTGAATCTTCGGACTACAATCATTATTTAAAAATAACAAATGATTATCTATACATATATAACCAAACCGATACATAAGATCTAAAACAAAATATGTAAATATATACCACATAAAATTCTTTAACCACAACATTCGCAGTGAGACGGAGAAGTTTTTCAACGGGTCGATCAAACATCAGAAACTAAATTGTCCTTAACTCGAAGAAGAACAAAGTACCTACACAATTCGATTCGAGAAAAATTGATGTTAATAGTCAATATAAGTCTATACATATATATATATACCAATTAAAAAATGTGATGTTTGTATTATACCTTGCATTCACGTTTGTAACCATTTCTTTACATGTGGTACAATCAAACTCAACTGGTTTTCCATCATCATCATCATTACTTGCATCGTACACCTTCTTGTTGCATACAGCACATGCAACATAGTACCAACTTTGACTCAAATCAATTGAATCAATGGTGGCATATGTAATGCATTTTCCATTAAATAATTACAACACATTGACATATCAATAAATCAATTGATTTCCGATTTTTCAAAAAAGCACTCATAGGAAAAGTATGCTTACCTCGTAATCAACTACAATCTCTAATATTGTAAGTTTCTTGTACTTTTTGACAAAACGTCATCATACAGGGTCGTATTCAATCCAAGTGAAAGTTGACTTGGTTCACCATTGGTAATCATAAGATTATCCGATGGTAATCTTTTTTTTAAAAACACACACATGTCCCGTTTAGTTAGAAAATAAATATTTATAAAAACAAAATATTTTTAAGATAAAAATCTTACCTCTTTCGAAACTTGTTTACGTAAGAACTGTTTGGATTGAGAAGAACTTTGGTTGAATTAAATCCACTGGATATGGACCATTCATCTTCGTTTTAAAAGAAGACATAATTAGTATACCAAATTATTTAGATCTAAATTAAATAACTATAAGCAAAAAAAATATAAATGTTAAACCGCCGATAATTGACCTTGATAAGATTTTCAGCTTGCAAATCTCATGACAAAAATGATTTCACATCCTTCATTATTTGCATTGAAATCGAACACTTGTTGAGCATATTCACCCCACAATGTACACTTTAAACGCAAATCTCTGCAAATCAATGAGATACAGTATATGAATAAAAAAATTAAGAAAAATATAAAATATAATATATGTACACTTACGAATCGTTTCTCAGCTCATGGTTTAATATTTTTGTGCTCATTCCATTTTATTTCTTTACATTATCTAGCGACCCTAGAGCAACGATTTGACCAATAACGCCTGCAAACAATTGTAAAAAATAATGTATAAATACATATTAATTTTTTTTTTAAATAAGCAGGTTAAAGATAACGAACCAATCAAGACATTTTTCTTAAAATCATCAGCAAGAATCTCATCAAAACCAACAAAATACTTCTCTTCCACATCTTCAGGAAAGTCCTCACATAATGTGATTTTGGTATGATTTGTAAACATCATTTTAAAAGGCAGAGGATTAGTCTTATATTCATTTGAATATGTGACACATCCAAATCTTTCAATACAAATTGGCTCATCTTCAAACAATGCTTGGCCAAATTTTCTTGTCATGTCCTGATCGAGAGTTGCATGTATTCTTGTACCCTGATTATCGAGGTTTAAAAAACTAAAGTTAGCATATCATATATACGAATATAAATGCGTAACAATTTCAAAATGTTCAATCGTTACAAAAAAAACTTGATGTTTAAAATAAGATTATAGTAACTAAGAATAATACCTCAGAGTCAACTAAAACCATCTCAATGGCTTTCAAAACATTAGAAAAACAACCCTCCATGAAAAAGTATCTTCACATTAATCTTGTATTTCTCCAATGAAGCGGAGATAATTTCTTTGATAGTAGCCTACTTTGTTTTCTTTTAGATAAAAATCGACATTTTTGCTGTAGAAATAGTATCAAAATGTTTCAAAAGTATTATTCTCTACTGAATAAATCTCCCTATATATATATATATATATATATATATATATATATATATAGAAGGTTAGAAGTAGGTTTAAGAGAATATCAGGTGGAAGTGGCCGTTTGTGTTTGCGTGCGGTGAAAGCTATAAATAATATATAAAAAGTGTCATATATTTTAAAATTTTAGGCTATATTATTGTTTAAGTTTGTAAACTACAATCTAGTTATGATATATTATTGTTACATTTAGTTAGGCTATCTATAACCAAAATATTTATTTGAATGTAGAATATTCTCTTACTTTGTGAACAATAATCCTATCTTAAACATGGGAAAAGAACAATTCTTGTTAAAGATTTTATTATGTACATTTATAGGTATTTCTGTTTTTTTGTTAAAATGTTCAAAGTATACAATTATATGGTAATAATCCGATATTTAAGATTGTCAGTCTAAATTATTGCTAAATCTGAAAAATACAATTATTCTCTCATTTTTAATCTAACGAACAATATTTTGTTATATTGAATTAGGATATTTTGTTTAACGATAGAGTTACTCGGAATGTAAAATATTGTCGCATTTTTCAAATTTATTCATTTTATAGACATCCATCGAAATACACAAAATTTCTTACCTTTTTCAATTTATTCCTTATTATACATTGACATATCAATAATTTGTTTACATAATAACAAATTTGTTAAGATATTCAGTTTAGCCATATATTTTCTAGTTTATTCACAAACCGATATACAAAGATGTTTAACTTGCAATATTGTCAAAACCTGGAGCGTCTACATCAAGGGTTGTGTACAAATTATTGTAAACCATATTTCGAAGATACAAAACTAAATCACATTATAAGATAGTGCTAACTACGAATAGAACATAATAATATATTATGTTATTTGTTTGCATACTGGTTTAGTTGTTTTATATACACAACTAAAAAAATCATTTACCAAATCCATCGTTTACCACCAAATCTATGTCTATTGCAATTAACAACACTTATTCGGACTATAGGCTCGTTAGAACAATAGGGGAATGTGAGACGAACTAATTATTACCGAGCGTATCCCTCATGAGCATTTGAATAAAACAAAATGAAAAACCAAAACCATAAATATGTTTTCATAGTCCAAATAAGATAATAATAGTATTTTTATACCGTATCATTTGATTAAACTTATATTGATTCGGAAGAATACTACCATGAACTGAAAAAATAAGAGAGTATTTACCAAAAGAGGATTTGATCGGGCCTTACTCGAACTATCGGGACTGAACCTAATATAATACTCAAAAGAGTATTTACCAAATCAATGTCTATGGTAATAGAAAAAGCTTATTCGAACTATAGGCTCATTAGGTCAGCCGGGATATGTGATGTGAACTTACAACGTCCTGAAAAAACCATAAATCGGACTTTTAGATCTCACGCTCATTTTTATACAAAATCTCTAACGTTTGTTAGTTCACATCACATCATTTGACCTTAGCTTTGTGATTACCGAGCTTCTTCTTTCATAGGACCAAACGAACAAAACAGAATTAAAAACAAAAAAATAGAAATCCTTTTAAAGAATATTTGATCGGGCTTTATTCGGACTGAACCTCATATAATACTAAAAAAGTATTCACCAAATCCATTCTTCACCACCAAATCATTGTCTATAGTAGTAGAAACACTCATTCGGATCATAGGCTCACTGGGACAAAAGGGTCATGTGATGTGAACTAATAACGTCTTGCCAACAACATTCAATCGAACTTTTAGATCTCACACTCCTATATAAAATCTAAAACGCTTTTTAGTTCACATCACATCATTAGATATTAGCTTTGTGATAAACGGACCTCTTCTTTCATGGGACCAAACGAACAAAACAGAACCAAAAAAACAAAAACATAGAAATCCTTTGAAAACCGGCAAGAAGAAGAAAGCAATAGAAATGACAACGGATCATTTCACCAAAGTTTTGATGATCCGGAAGAAAACTTCCACAACCAATGAGAAAATAAATGAGACAGAAAGCTTCTTGAAATTTTGGAAGATGCAGGCGATTTGTGTTTCTAAGTCACCTTAAGCTCACCTTATATATGATTTCAAAACTTCTCTCGAAAGCTTGGTATGTCCTAGAATATCTTTTTTTCAAACTCGAAATAATAGGATATTCAGTAAGATATTATGATTTTTTTAAGGAAATGAATTAATTGCTTAACTTTAAATCGAGCTGATGGCATTCTTGTAAATAAATCGAACCCCAAACCCATTTGTTTATTTTTGGGCTTGCCATGTCATACTTCCGTGTCATCATTATCCGCCTCTAGAGCCCTCTCGTGACGACACATCAGCATTCGCCCAAAATTACTTCTCATTTAAAAGTATAGATATATTTAAAAAATATTATATTTATATTTTTAGTTTTTTATTAGAAGATATCAATTTTCTTTTTAAAATGCCACTAGATTAGGAAGTGTATATATATTTTTAGGTTGCTTGCTACACCAACATACCCTATATAAACCAATGACAAATGGTCAGATATTCTCATTCACAAAATTTCAATTGTTCATCATTTCTACTCCGAGCAAATTAACGACACATAATGTTCTTTTTATAATTTTTTTCTCTCTTTTTTAATTAGTTTGGATTAGATTGTAGTTAGTGTCATATGTTGTTCATTTATATTTTCTGTGTGGTTTCATCATTTATTTGTCTTAATTTTGTTTGTTTATGTATTTTCTTTTATTTTTGCCTAATATTTCCGGTTGATCTCATGAGTCAAAAAGTCCGAGTAAAGGTTGTTGCCACGATGTCTGGTTGATCCCATAAATTCCAATTGTCCGAATAAAGATTTTTCTAGATATGTTATATGTATCATAATAAGACATCGATCATGAGACATGATTTTGTAATTTTATATCATATTTTTTGAAGTCAAGAGAAAGAAAGATCCTTATCATGTGTGTGAAGTAATCATAGTAGAAATTTAGTTTTTAAGTGCATCTATTGTTTTTTTTTTAATTATAAGTGCTATGTTTATGCAAGATTATAAGTTTTTGCTGTTTTGGCTTTTAAATTATTTTTCAGACTTGATTATTTTTGATAACTTAATACTATTTGACAAAATAAATCATCTTCGATGTAAACTAAAGCTCCAATTTAAAAGTTTATTCATGTTTAGCATTCCTAAGGAGTTGTAGTGTAGGTCAATAGGTATATATTATGTTGAATTTAGTCTTTTGTCATTTTTCATGTTACATGTGCTCTAAGTCTCTGAATAATTATAAATCTCAATGAATATATCACACCTGACCTTTGGCAAGAAGCAGAGAAGGACCAGCTTAAAAAATAAATTTAGTGGTTTTCTTATTTTTTTCGTATTTTATTTATTTTGAATTTGTGTATGGGCATGACATTTTAGGTGATAGTCCTTTTGACATGGGAGAGAACTTTTTTGTTCTTTATTTTATAAATTAAATACGAAAAGACAAAAATCAAAAAAAAAAAATTCTATGAATTAAAAACGAAAGAACAAAATGGAAAATTGAAAAAGAAATCAACATGGAGAATCGCACATGGTGATTAATCCTTTATACAAACGAAAGATACATATAAAAATATTAAAAAATATATAATTTTTAGTAATAGAAAATCGTAATAATGTCTTAACAACAATTAAAACTATTTCTTTATTAAATAAATAATAAAAACAAAAGGAATATTCTACATTTATTTAAAGAAAATCGTCATACAAGTTCACCAATGCATTCAAAAAATAATTTTATAGTAAATAGAAAACAAAAAACAAAAATAGAATAAAAACTTAACAATAATTAAGAAGTCCATGTAAACAATTAAATAAATTGTAAAAAATAAAAGTGTAGATTCTATCTTTATTAACGTGCAATTGTACAACAGTATATTTTCTCGAAAATGTGTTGGGAATATTTTTTTGTTAAAATTTATATTTATAAACTATTGTAGTTTACAAATTTAAACTAGAATATATTAAAAAATCTTAATAAATCAGAATAATGACCAAATCCTAGTTTCAACTTAAACCAGTTTTTAACAAAAATGTATACTTCTAAGTTATTCTAGGTAACAATTTGGAGATTTAGATAAAACAATAAATAAAATCTTATACCACATTTTGACAAATAAATCGAATAAATAACTTAGATCAAATTTCAAAGAGTTTCAGGTCCGTAGATGCGTGAGATATTTAACATTTACTTTTTACAATTTTATACATTCATTTTCGCCTTTTTATTTTCTGGCATTTATAAATTTTAGTGTAATATCATATTATTTAAATAGTTAACAGAAATTGATAATAAAAACTTGGTTTTTAAATATTTTCGCTCCTAATGAGATTGCGTTGTTATTTTCATAGTTTTTCACGTCATTTATCAAATAACACAAATATAATTATGTCGTTGCATGAAAATAGAAACATCATGGTGAAATATATAATTCACAGGAAATGGATAATCACACAAACCTTATAAATTAACATATCCGGTATAACAAATATAATGAAGCCCGCTTATTATTTTCATCATTCACACATTTTACTTTGTAACGCAAATTATTTTTCACCAATCAAATTTTATTTTGTACCGCTTATTTTATACAAACCACACTTTTCTGTAAACCGCAGACACCATTCGGTTTCTAACTTAAACAAATTGATATTAATTTATGTAGACAAATACGTGCAAGACAATCACCTAATTTTCTATTAAACAATAATAGAATTTAGTATGAATAAGCAATATTAATATCAAATTATGGGTATTGATGGGTATACTCAAAAATTAATAAGCAATTATGAGTTTTAAGTCAATTAACAAAGAAAATATTTAGATTTATTATGAGTTTAATTTTTTATGAATTGGGCTATTTTACCCTAAATTAAAACCCCATCTCTACATCCGACCATAGATCCACCGGCTTACCAAGCGGATTCGTGTATAATTTTATTTTAAATAATGTACTATTTAAACGACGTTGTTACGGTCAAAGGACGACGCCGGTTGGTTTCACGCTCTGCTCGTTGGTACTCACACTGAAGAACCCTAAATCGTTTTCCTCCTTTTTTGGGTTAGTAATAGTTTCTCTCTGTAGAACATGTCCCGAAGTCTGAGGTTTCTCTTCTTTTTCTTTTGGTTGCATCGCTGTATTTCCTTCTTCTGGGTTTACGACGATTTTCATTTTAGCAGACGATTTTCCAATAAGTCTGTAATTTTTATAGAATTGGGTATATATTGTTTTCATTTATGATAAACGCTTGATTATTTCCTTTAAGTTCGGTTTCAATCTGTTTGTATTTGGCCTGCAGGGATTTGATGAGCTGCGTTCTTCTTGTTTGCAATCAAAATCTCTTATGGTAATGTTTTACTCATTGTTTGACTGTATCATGGATGCAGATGGCTAGATGGGATCAGATTTTCTCCTTACCTGTGCAAAATCCAAATTTGCCAGAGTTTTCTTCCGCCCATCTTGTTTGGTCCAAGGTTGAAGGTTACCGAGACAATATAGATAGATTAGCCCTCATCCCATACACCAGGGTTGATGATTTTGTAAGAGGTGAATCCTCCAATAAAGATTGCCCTACGAGTTTCCATGTTGAAGCTAGACGACGGAAACCCAAAGAGAAAACATATAAGCCAAAGGTTGATGGCATCTTGGAGTATATCCTGTAAGTTAACACATTTGCTCTCTAAGTCACTGTGGAACAGGAAAACTCTGGTTATACAATTAGTGTTTCTTCTGTGACTAGGTATTGGTGTTCATTTGGACCAGATGATAATAGGAAAGGCGGAGCTGTTCGGCCATGTAGGAGCACATATGTTCCCAGAAAGAACAATGCAGGCCGACCCAATTCCAAGAGAGGCTGCAGGTGTCACTTCATTGTGAAGCGCTTGATTGCAGAACCAACGGTGGCTTTAATAATTTATAACAATGACAAGCATGTAGATGAAAAAGGGTTGCCTTGCCACGGTCCACAAGATAAAAAGGCGGCTGGAACAAGAGCCATGTTTGCACCATATATATCAGAAGATCTTAGGTTACGTGTGTTGTCTTTGCTCTATGTTGGTGTCTCTGTGGAGACCATAATGCAAAGGCATAATGAATCAGTGGAGAAACAAGGTGGTCCAAGTAACCGAGATGATTTGTTAACTCATAGATATGTTCGAAGACTTGAGAGGAGTATTAGACGTTCAACATATGAGCTCGATGAGGATGATGATGCTAGTATCAGCATGTGGGTTGAAAGTCATCAGAGTCGTGTGTTTTTCTACCAAGGGTTTTCTGACAAATACCCGTTTTCATTGGGTATTCAAACTGAGTGGCAGTTGCAACAGATGATTCAGTTTGGCAACTGTAGACTTTTGGCTTCAGATTCAAGGTTTGGGACAAATAAACTGAAGGTCAGTTTCTTGCTGTTCGTATTGGTCGTTATATTATCAGGATGATTCTTACGCCTATGTATTGCATATTTTTTTAGTATCCTATCCATAGTCTTGTTGTATTCGACTCCGAGAATAAGGCTATTCCAGTAGCTTGGATAATTGCACCAAGGTTTTTCAGTGGAGATGCATATAGGTGGATGAGAGCTCTTTGTAACCGAGTCCTTGCCAAGGATCCCTCATGGAAGGTGGCTGGGTTCGTAGTTGATGATCCTTTTGCTGACATAATAACGATCAGGTTGGTTGCTTTAAAGGCCAATTTTCCATCTGAAAAAAATGGCAGCGTTTAGCTTTCAATGCTGTCAACTTAAGTGCATAACCAAATTTCGACATTTTGAGTGAAGCCGACATTGTTAAGTTCAAAAGTGAAGCACTATGTAGCACTGTTTAGACAGGTTGACTTAGATCGTACAATCATGCCTAGGTGCAGAAGGTTTGACATAGTAAGATGTTAGGGTTCATCAAGAGATACTGAACCGTATTGTTCTCTTTGTTAATAAGAAATTTGGTGTTAGCATATACTTCAGACAAAGAATCAAATTGTCAACCCTCAATGTTTGATGCTATTGCTTGCGATGTTCTCAGGGATGTCTTTCAGTGTCCGATCTTGTTTTCGTTTTGGCGTGGTCGCCACGGATGGCATAAGAACATAATCAAGAGATGTCCAGAAACAGAGACGCGTGTCGAGATTTCAAGACATCTTGGGCAGGTTGTAGATAAAATCTGCAGTAGGCAAGGAACAGCCACATTGTTTGACGGTTTTCTGGAGGAGTTTGCTGATAGTCCAGAGTTTGTGGAGTACTTCAGAGCTGTCTGGTCTCCCAGAATAGGTTATTTTCTGATTCAGAGCTATTTTCTTTTGTTTGTTTACTCTCTCTACCTGCTCGACCTCAATTTTTTTTTTTTTTTTGACACTGGTTCTCTCGTGAATGACTTTTTATTCCCAATGTATAATAGGAGGTTGGACAAGTGCTTTACAAACTCTTCCATTGGCAAGCCAAGAGACCTCTGCAGCGATGGAGCTTTATCACTATCAGATGAAGTGTAGGCTCTTGAATGAGAGGGATTCTGAAGCTTATCAACGTACTGATTGGTTGGTCGATAAGTTAGGGACAAAAGTACATTCTTACTTCTGGCTTGATGGATATTCTGGTAAAGATGATTTTGCCAGGTACTGGAAAGAGGAATGGGTGAATGGTTTGACTTCTTTCCGCAAAGCATTAAGTATACCAGATTCTGATGTTGTTATCTCTGGTATGTCTGCAAAAATAACAGATGAGTGTGACAGCAACGAAGTTCATGTTGTGTGGAATCCAGGTTCACAGTTTGGGGTTTGCAGTTGCAGCTGGGCTGAAAAGGGTTACATATGTAAGCACATGATCAAACTGACACAAGTCTGTCGTGGAAACCAGACTGCTAGACAATCTGCTAGGCTTCTACAGTACTATCAGACCTTGATTGATCTGCTTCATTGCCCACCTCGCGATTCCTTGTTTCGTGATTATGCAGTTTCTTTAGCCGTTTCTGTGGAAAAGCAAATCAATGCGCTCGGCGATATGCAAAAGAGCGATGCTGGTGAAAGTACTGTGCGGGAAAAAATTGCTTGCAATGGAAAATCTCTGGATGTCTCTGGCGAAGCTGCTACTGATTTAGATGGAGAGTTGAGTATAATGCCAGTGAGTTTGGATAGACTTAGAGCCTGCTCAGAAAATACAGAAGATGTTATTTCCGGTTCTGAAATAGAAATCGATCCTTCTAGCAAAGCTGCTGTAGAGGATGCAGTGCAGAATGAGACAGATAACGACAATTGTCAAAGAGGTGCAAAAAGGTTGAAACTTTTGAGCAAGTGAGTTTACTGATGAATGAATAATGGTAACTGAGCCAGCCTGAGTTTTCAAGATTTGACAGACCATTCTAATGTTGAGTATATACAAACTGAGAGGCAACATCTGCTGAGACTCGGGAAACTTGATTTTAGTTAGCATCCTCCCCCAAGTACATTTGCTTTGATCTGAAAGCAACAACAGCTCTGTGAAGTAATCCGGTGAATGTCTTGTACTGTCAATTAAGAAAGCCACTAATGAGAGTGTCTCCGTCAACTTTTCTGTGCCGGAGATGGGAACTATCGAAATGTACATTGGATAGTTATGATTATTTTATTATTACATGGACAACTTTTCACATCTCTTTCTTTCTCGTCTACTGTGATGGATACGCAATCAGTCTTTTTTTTTTTTTAATCCGAAATTCGTAGTTTTTTCATGGACTATCGAATGTATAAAGATTCATCAACAAGCTTACATTACATTCGCAACGGATTGTTCAAAACTGGTTAAGATAATGACAAAACTAAAAGAATTGTCAGCTTTCTCGATCCAGTTAAAGGAGTTCGAACGAAAAAATGAGTACTTTACAACATTCGACTTCATTCACATACTACGTACAAGCAATTTTGATAACAAATATACTAGCACGGAATGTTCGTCTCAAACTTTCAAATACTATTTATGTTGCATCGGAACCTCCAACTCAGATTAGTAATAAATCATTTATTTTGTGACAAAAAAAGAAAAACACAATCAGTTTACATATATATCTTGTTGATAAATCCTCGAATTCGAGTTCAATCGTTTGAACATAAACATTTGTCGATAGTTCAAACTGAAACTTTCTCTCCTTCACAAAACCTCTCACAATTTTTTTTTCTCCATTGAGAACACAAAAGTAAATGAATATAATCTTGTGTGTCTATTCACAACTACCGATACACTTTTTAATTTTTCTTCATCAGCTATTGCGGCAAGTTTTTAGATTTTATTCCTATTAGCGCGGATGCATATTTATAATTTGACCGTTATATTTTACTGTTTAGTTTTAAATTATTAAAATAAAATTATAAAATTGTATATTTTATTTTTATTCTATTTTACTACTTAAATTGTAAAAAAAATTGTCATAATAAAAGTAAATTGTTGATATTAATTTTTACTAAAATATATTGAAATCATAATATTTTATTTTATCATATTTGTTAAGACCAAATTTTTTCTATTTTAATAAAATATAAATACATTTTGCTAAAATATAATAATTAATTTACATAAAGGACAATCATGTAACTAGTTGCTTTGTTTTATTATTTTTTTTTACTCATTTCTATCACTTGTAACTATATTATTTCGAGGATAGTTTAAAGTTCATATAAGCGTTTAGCCGAAATTACATTTTTACTACGCTTAATATTTTCTTCTAATTTTTTTTTGTTATATTATTATTTTATATATTTTGTAAATTAATATTAATTTTTTTGTTAATGAAATATTTTACAAAATTTCTAAATCTTTTATACTTTATTAACGAAAATCTTAAAATTTGTAAGCATATAACTTCATGTTTATATTTTTGGTAATTTTTTATTTAATTTTAGCAAAAAATATATTATTTATTTTACTATGATGAAATAAACTGATTTATTTCATTATTATCATGTCACTCAATTATTTTTATTAAAATATAATTATAATAATCAATATGTATATAAGTATTCCTTTATATTTCAATTAAAAATAACCTTTTTAAAATGACATAAATTTATAAGTTTAATATTTATAAATATATATTTTAATATATGATACATTATTTTAAATTAAATATTATTATAAAATTTTAAATGTTGTAAGCTTTCTTAATTTTAGAATTCTACTATTAGAATAATTTTCCATAATTATCTTATTATATTATTTTCCATAAGTTAATAGAAATTTTGATAATTCTAAAAAAAAACTTAAACAAAATGTTTAAAATTTGTAAACTTTCTTAGTTTCGAATGTTGATGTGAATTATTTGAAATTTTTAAAAAATCTGCAACCTTTCTTAATTTCACAATTCTAATATAACATAATTTTCCATAATTGCTAATATTTTTAATTTGTATTTTTTTAGTTTTGCAATTTAAATATAACATAATCTTCCATTATTATCCTATTACTTTATTTTCATAAGTTAATATAATATTCTATAATTAAAAAAATTACACATAAATATTACAATTTGTAAACGTTTTAAGTTTGAATGATGAAGCTAACCAATAAAATTGAGTTTTTAATATCTATATGGGCACCTTTTGTAATTATAATATTATCTTATTTTTCATAAGTTAGTAAAATTTTCCATAATTCTAAAAAATTATACATAAATTTTAAAATTGTAAATTTTCTCAATTTTGAATGATAATGTAGACCAATGATATTGAATTTTTAAATTCTATGTGGACATCCTCAAATGTATATAATTTTCCATAATTCTAAAAAATTGTACATAAATATAAAAATTGTAAATTTTCTTAACTTTAAATGATGAATAAGACCAATGAATTGATTTTTTAAATCTTATGTGGACACCCTAAAATGCATATAGCTTAAACTTTTATTATTAATAATAGGATGCATTGTTAAAATGGCATCATATTTGTTTCTTTTGAACAAAAATATTTTCACCAATATAGAAATAAATATTCAACCAAAATTCATATTGATTTTGATTGATGCTCACATATACGACTCTACTTTTGATGTAAATGTAGATCGTTTATTGATCGAGCTTTTGTGTTAACCAACTGTAAATCCATATCGAAACATATTTGAATATATGTTAATATATAGTAATTATTTTTATTTGTTAACCAACTAATGATGAATTAAGTAGTAATGAGTACATTGGTATCATCGGATATGGAAGACTCGTGAGATTCAAAACCAAGATTGCAGCAACAATGGCCGTTCTTTGAGCCAACATAGTGTTCACAATATCCTTCTAATTTATATCCTTTAAATCTACAAAACTCATTGCATGTCATTGCGTTATTACATGCTTATTGCAGAAAACATTCTCTGGCCTATCCTGTTTAGGTCATAAACAAACACATTAGGCAAGACTATAAGTACAATAATTATCAAAATTTGTATAGTTAGAGAGCTTGTTTATGTTTTTTAATTCCAGTTCATTTATTTACAATGCCAATTCGCAAAAGATATAATTCTAGAATACACCTGATATTCAATTGGACCGAAACCCGACTTTAACTTGTTAATGCACAAACGAAATTTGTTTCAATTGGGGGAGTCGAACGTCACGGAACGCAACGACATGCACAAATCGAACTACATGTATCTACGCACATACATACATTTCAACTATTATTATTTTATAAGTTAAAGAGAGAAATTTGTAAAAATAAATTTTAAAACTAGTTACTTATATGGTAGCCAATAAAATATTTATGAAAAAGAAAGCCAGTTAAGTTTTTTTCTTCTAGTAAAACCAGCTGAACTTTATGACAAATGATTTTATGCATTTTATTGACTTCAAGAAATGTTAACTAACATTCAAAACCAAAATACTTATTTATTTCTAATTTATATAGATTATATTTTGTTATAAAAATGTAGCCATAATATTTTTTCATAACGCAAGTTGTGGAAAGAGATGATAAAAATATGACATTAACTGAGAGTCAAAGGTAATGAATGGCGTACGCGGGACGCGGATTTACAATAACGTAAGTGAAATCCGTTGTATGTCACCAATCAAAATTTTACTTTATTGATTTGCGTTTTTTACTATAAAAAGATAAAAAATAATTTGCGGTTTTGTCCCTTGCAAAATGTAAAGACCGCTTTCAAAAACGCAAAACCACTTGTATTACAGCGGTCCAACACAAAACCGCATAGTATTTTTTTTTTTAATTTTGATTTTTTATTATTTCATTACTTACGGTGATTAAATGGACCTATATACATACACTTCAAAAGCAGTTTGTTCATGCTAGTCCACGTCAAATAAACGTGGAGAATTACAAATAGACAATTGTAATATTTGTTTGAAATAACTAAAAATACTTTAAAAGAAATTAAATTAAACCTAATTAAATACTACTATGATATATACCATTTTCTTATGAGGAAACAAAACAAAATCTAAATATTTTAGACCATTCATATACCATTTTGCATTGAAATTGGAAAAAATGAATTAGAAGAATTTGTTTTTCAATTCCTTTTGTGTTTTTTATTCACTTCTATTCTACCATATATATATTCATATATTGAAGGAAAAAAAAACTAATTTTAACTTACTCTCAATAATATTATTTTAATTATTTATTTATTTGGAATTAACATCGGTTAAATTTTTTTTATAAAATTAAATCCAAATTTGGTATTCAACTAATTATTAGAATATATCTATAATTTATTTAGAACTACTATTATTTTAAATTAATTTGATATATATAATGTATAAATATATAAACATATTTTATTAGTTAAAAATAAATAATATAATTTAAAATATATTAATTATTAATATATTTATTTTAAATATATTATATCCATAATCTAGAATCCGCACCACTAATTATTTTTTCACTATTCAAATATTTTATTTTGTACCGCAAATCAATTTTTCACCAATCAACTTTTATTTGGTTACGCTTTTTTCTACAAACCGCAATTGTACCGCAAACCGCACCTACCGCAGTTGAACCGCACCATACTTTAAACCACTTTTTCCGCACAATTAAAACCGCGGTCACCATTCGGACCCAAAATAACCAAAATATATATTCATAATTTGTAATTATTAGGTGTTAAAAACCATGTAAACTCAATATTTTAACATTTCTTTTCTTTTCGGTGGTGGAAAAGGCCCGTTTTTCTAAGAAAAATGGTTTCAGTCTCACCGTGATATTATGGGTCTGAATGGTGATATCGTTTTTGACTGTGCGGGAAAAACGGTTTTAAAGTGCGATACGGTCCAACTGCGGTACATGCGGATTGCGGGACAAATGCGGTTTGTATATAATAAGCGGTGCGGAATACATATTGATTGGTAAAAATGATATGTGGAATAAGTGCGGTTTTAAAAAGAAATTTGATTAATTTTTTTTTTATTTTGTATAAATTTTATTTGATTAAATTTTGGATAAATTTAATTATTTCAGGTCGATTTAGTTATATTCCAATTTTGGTTAAATCCGGTTACTTCGGATAGTTCGATTTAACATTTTGATATAAATTCGGTTTGAGTTGTATAAATTTATATGATTGAGTTTTTTTGGAAAATAAAACAATTGACTATCAAACCGATATTCAAATTTTTAATTTATCAAGTCGAACTGAACTTATAACCAAACCTAAAAAAGAGAAATTTTTGATATATTTTGGTTTGGTTCAATATGTTCGGTTTCGTTTTAAAAATTTATTTATAAATATTTAATGGTCAATATTATAAAAATATATATAGTTATTGTTTTGGAATATTTTTTAAAGAATTAATTTGTACTAATCTCTAACTATCTAACATGATTTTTTGCATGTAATTACATATCTTCATGTGTATATTGGAATATGTTGTCGGCAAAAAAAAATAGATATGCTGATTTATATGAGTATATAACAACTAATTAGCTATTAAAAAAATATACACTCCGGTTTTGTAGGTGAACCGCATGTCAAGTAGTGCTGCAAGGGTAAAGTGCGGTCCTAACTTAATTTGTTAGGACAAAACCGCCTTTCTTTTTTTGTTTTATTTTATTAAAAACGCAAATTAATATAACAATTGTATGAATGGTAAATCATTCGCGGTTTTCAGTATTTGCGGTCAAAATCCGTATTCTATTAGTCACCATTCACCGCCTATAGACATATAAAGAAATAATTTATGGAAAATAATTCAATTTATTACCTGAAATCATGGGTAGAAAGATGAGAACAAACACCATCAAAGATATAAGAGATAAAAACTTCTTAGTTGCCATAGTTATGTTGCTACAAAACATTAAAAAAAAAGTCGAATAAGTAAGTCGATAATATGAATATATATATATATAGAAAAATGTAAAGCTAATATCTTACAAATACTTAATATTTATGTTAACACTGTTTGATATAGTAGACATTTATAACCTAGTTTACTAGATTCAATTTTTGTTATAAAAAAGAAAAAATCCATTTATACCATAATTTTGGTCAAACACTTGACTTCACCTACATTTAGTACCATACTATATAAATGAATGAACATCATATCAGCTATTCAATACTTATATTAATGGATATTCAATAACGTATACTAGATTTTCCATAGTAGTAGATTTTTTAAGGGAGATAGAGGCCAAAGACAATGTTTGACCGTTTGACCGTTTTATTAACTAAAGAATAATGTTGAATTGGAATTTCAATTTCAGAAATTCAAGTCTTATTATAGTCGTAACTAATCCTATAAAAAGTCCTATAAAGAAAGAAGTGTAACATTAAATGTTGATGTCTTCCATTGACTTAACACATAAAATAGACAAGATAGCCACACCGCATGAAGAGTTAATGCTATCCAAATATTAATTTTTATTTGTGTTTACAATTATTTATTAAAAAAAATCATTTTTTTATTATACCCGAAAAATCTTGATGGCTGAAAGGCAGCCTTGCCTTATTATATTAGACGGTAGATTAACAAACAATTTCATTGACAAAGACAACTTCATTAGCAGACAACATCATTAACAAAGGAGAGTAACATATACGAATGTGAAATTAGTAATATTACTATTTGGACGTCTGAAAATAATGCTCGTAATCGCAGTTACATATTAATTATTTGCACGTAATTTATTTATTTAGTGAATTATTTTATTAAAAAGCACTAAACCCTAAACCCAAAATTCTAAACTTTAAACCCTAAACCACTAAACCCTAAGCACTAAATCTTAAATCCTAAACCAGTAAACCCTATATCGTAAAATACTAAACCTTAAAATACTAACTCTAAATCCTAAGCACTAAACCCTAATCCCAAAACTCTAAACCACTAGTTCCTAAACTATAAACAACTAAACCCTAAAAATCTAAACCCTAAACCATAAATTACTTAGATGGCCAGTGAGTTAATTTTAGATACAACTCATTGACCATATAGATTATTATTAGACAACTGAATTAACAGTGACAACTTTGTTGCTATGTAACAAACAACAAAATTAACATACTACATATAGGAATGAGAATTTTCACCGGGAATTTACTAAGATACATGTGCCCATAATCTCAGTTATAGGATAATTTCATTGCATGGAATTTGTTTAATCAGTAAATCAATGTTACTCTAAGATACAACTCAGTTGTAGAGCATGTTAGTAGACAGCTTCATTAACATACAAAATCAATAACTAAGCAGAGTAACATATAAGAATGTTTAGTTTCAACATCAACATAAACCTTTCTTCAACCTTGGTAGCTTCTTCGGTTTCAGTCACTGTTTGTTACTCAATTATAATCTTCAACAACGCTCATCCAGCTTGGAAGGTAGTGGTCTTGGCTACTTGCTCTTCATGGTTGCCTCTTCTACGGCCTTATATTTTCACACCTCTATGCCTTTGTTCGTGTCTTTCACTAATGTGTCCTTCTCCAACACTTCTTCTCATCCGATCTATAGTACACGTAAAGAAATTATCCAATCAACATTTATGTATGACCAATGAACATATCAGAGAAATGCACATGTTAACACAATTGAAAATACCTGTTGTGGAATGGATTGCAAGACTATTATACTTATATGACTAACATACTTATGTGAGTAAAAATAGGGCAGCATAACTTAGGCTATCATTGGAGATTTCAGCGAACTAATGACTAACAACGAGAAACAAGGGGATGAAGTGAGGAAAGATTATTTGTTTTGGGGATTTATAAGTATGCTAAGAACTGTAAAATCCAAGAAATATGAAAGTTCTATTAATACTCTCTCATGGGCTGGTTGGCAAGACAATATATGGATCCTATAGGTTGGACCAGATATTTGGGAATGATGACTTGTTTAGACTATTTCCAAGGTCTCAAGCTTAATATTGGACATGTGGTCTTCTAAAAATCGATCGGTTAGGCTTTGCTATGCGCTGGAGACTAAAGAAGCCAGTAGAGGACTTCGATAAGAGACTGATTGTCAAAGTAGGGGTGGAAGAATCAATAGCGAGGGGATGGTATGGATGTTGGAATTGTGTTCAGTAATCTCGTTACTGTCTCTAGAAAGTAAGAGTATGTCAATGATCAGACATAAGTCATATAATACTGGGGGTCATGATGGCTTGCTAGAGTCCGCTCATGATCTATAAGTCTTGGACTTATTGCCTTTATTATATGATCCCATATGGGTCACACGCCTAAGCTAACGGGAAAATACGAAAAGAACGGTTTAGCAGAAGTACGGTAAAAGTGCTAGGCATTTACTGTGCTTAGAGAGACTAAAGGGCCTGATTAAATCCAAGGGATTTAATCAGACTGGGAATTGGGCCTAAAAGCCTAATAGAGTTAAAGAAGGGTTTTATAAACTAAAACCAAGTCTTTTCTCCTCTAACCCTTCTTCCCAGCGCCGCCAACTCTCTCTCTCTGCGCCTCCTTCTTGCTCGGTCTAGCAGCCAAATTCCCGGTGTGCGTGTGTGAGCCTTTGGAGGATCCATCTCTTGGTGGTTCTGCTGATCTCTGACCTTACCTCCCATTCCGCTGCATAAACAAGGTAAAAGGTGAGATCCATTAAGTTTCTAAATAAGAGAACCTAGATCTGCATGTTTAGTAGGATGAATCAATTGAGAATTGAATCAGGAAACACTAAACGATCCAACAGTGGTATCAGAGCCATTGGTTCTGTGGTTTTTCTTGTTTAGAATCTTGTTTAGGATTGTTTAAGAAGTGTTTTTGAATCAACCTACTGATAAGGAAAAACACTTAAGAAACAAAGAAATAAAGCCTAAACAAACAAGAAATCGCATGATCCAATCTATATGAATTGGTATGCGTCGGAGTGTTGATCGCCAGAGGATCACGCGTCCGGATCGTTAGACACACAACCGATCACGGATCGGGTTGTATCGTCGACACGATCGACGACACGGACGAGCGCATGATCGCGTGGTCGGATCGGATCGGATCGTCCGATCGTACGATCGATCGCGATGGATCGTCCCGAATCGTCCCGTCGCGCCCAACCGACTGTCCCGATCGCTCGGCGATCGCGTGAAGCCACACGGGCCCGAGCTCGCCGATCGTCCCGTCCCGTCCCGTGAAGCAGCCGTCCCGATCATGGATCGAACGCGTGCGGCTTGCGGCTAACGTGATCGCGTGAAGCTCACGGCTAGGTCGTGATCGGTTCACGTGATCAATTCGGTTCGGTTCGGTTTAAAACTTGATTAAAATCAAAACGTCACGGTTTAATAAACAGACTTAATAAGTTTATTAAGTTCTGGTTAAATCGGGATAAGAAATCCAAAGTCGAAAAATTGGATTTTGTGCCTAAACCAGTGGTTTTCTAATTTGATTTGGTTGGACCAAATAAATTGAGAAAATCCGGTTTAGTAAATAACCGGTTGACAATTGTGGTCATCGTAGTAATTAATTTTGGTTAAGACCAATTTTAATGAACCAGATCGGTTATGTCATTTAATTGGGCAATTGGGTTATGTCTTGGACATGAACCAATTCTTGGGCCTCGGGCCAAGAAGTTAAAACAATTGGGCCAATTATCTGAGTCTTTTCATCAGATTAATTTAAAATTTATTTTTATAAAATAATTATAAAAATCGATTTTTAAAATTAATAAGTTTCCAAAATTTTGAAATTAGAAAGTTTCTTAAATTAGAATTTTCTAGATTTGCATGTTTTGGATTTTAGGAAATTTCCATTATTAGAAAGTTTCCAATTTTAGAAAGTTTCCAAAATTAGTAGGTTTCCCAAAAAGGAAAGTTTCCCAAAATAGTAATCTTCTATTTTGGGATGAATTTTTAATAAACCTACAAACCTCAAATAATATCAAGCGTTGGATGTCTTGTCCAGTCTATGTCAGCTGTCGAAGCCCATTCAATTGTATTCATGGCCTTACAGTGTGAGGGTGTCTACTTTTGCGTGGATAAGACGGTTTGTGATTCATAAATATCATTGGGAGTCCCAGACATTAATGATTACATGACTGTATAGTCTGGTTTTCTTGACTGGGCCATCGGGAGTCCCGGGCCTTGAGACATCAGAGTGGATTGGGCCTCGGGCCCAGATTCACAACCAAGAGTTATATCACGGATATAATTAGCCGACATAGGGCTTACCGATATAAGCTAAGGTTGGGTGATGGCCAGTGGCCCACTTTGATCTTAGTTATATGTGGATCTTGGAATCATTATATTCTATTGAGGGTAACTTATGTTATTGAATATAATGCGTGATTAATCATATTAAGTATAATACAAGATTAATCATATTGAACATATTAACTAATAACCTTTTTATCTTATATTTCAGCTATGACTACTACAAGCACTCAAAACACATTCTCAATCCGGTCTGTTCTCGAGAAGGAGAAGCTGACTGGAACGAACTTCCTGACGTGGTCAAGGAACTTGAGGCTGGTCCTCAAGCAGGAGAAGAAGGATTATGTCCTTCGTGATCCCCTCCCCGAGAGGCCTCCTAACAATGCTGCCAGGACCCTGCATAATGCATGGGAAAAACATTCGTCAGATGAAAATGATGTCTATTGCCTGATGTTGGCGACAATGACTGCTGAGCTGCAAATGCAGTTCGAGAGTGTGTTGTCACCCATCGAGATAATGGCAAGCCTGAAATCGCTTTTTCAGGAGCAAGCAAGGACTGAGAGGTTTCAGACAGTTAAGAACCTCTTAGACTGTAAGTTGGCTGCAAATGCGGCAGTGAGTCCTCATGTATTGAAGATGATGGGTTATCTCGATCATCTTCAGAAACTCGACTGCCCTATCAGCCAGGAACTTGCCTGCGACATCGTTCTGCAGTCTTTACCTGCAAGCTATGATCAGTTCATTCTGAACTTTAATATGCATGGCTTGAGTAAGACATTGCCTGAGCTTCACGGAATGCTCAAGACTGCAGAGCCCAACTTGAGGAAAACCGCCAAGGACCCCAATGTGCTTATGGTGCAAAAGGGCAAGGGGTTTAAGAAATCCTCTGCTAAGGATAAAGGAAAGGCTAAGGCTGTCCAAGTCTCGGACAAGGACACGCCAAAGCCCAAGCCCAAGTCTAAGGCTGGGCCTACTGACATCTGCAGGTTCTGTAAAGAACCAGGGCATTGGAGGAGAGAATGTAAGAAATTCCAAGAAGGTCTAAAGGAATTGAAGAAGAAGACTCTCGAGACTTCTTCATCAGGTATTTTTGTTATAGAAGTTAATACAACTACTTCTGATAATACCTCATGGGTTATGGATACTGGTTGTGGGGCTCATATTTGTACTAATATGCAGGCACTCAGCAACAGTAGAAGGCTGAAGCAAGGACAAGTGGAGCTACGAGTTGGGAATGGAGCGAAAGTTCCTGCACTAGCTGTAGGCACATACTTGTTGTCTTTACCTTCGGGATTGATTTTAGAACTCAATAATTGTTATTTTGTACCTGCGATAAGCAGAAATATTATTTCAATTTCTTTGTTGGATTTGGAAGGTTATGATTTTTCAGTTAAGAATAAATTATGTTCCTTCAATCGCAACAATTTGTTCTATGGTTGTGCCCCTCTTACGAATGGGCTTTACATACTTGATCAATCCGCGCCAATTTATAACATTGATACCAAACGGTTCAAACCTAATGAGGAGAACCGAACGTTTCTATGGCATTGTCGTTTAGGGCACATCAGCGAGAAACGCATCAAGAGGCTCCATTCGAATGGACTTCTTGGCTCATTTGACTTTGAGTCATGTGAGAAATGCGAATCCTGCATGATGGGCAAAATGACCCGGGCCCCCTTTAATAAACCTAACGAGAGGGCCAGTGACTTATTGGGCCTGATACACACTGATGTGTGTGGCCCAATGTCCACAAATGCAAGAGGAAACTATCAGTACTTCATTACCTTCACTGATGATTTCAGTAGGTATGGATATGTTTATTTAATGAAACATAAGTCTGAATCTTTTGAGAAGTTCAGAGAATTCCAAAATGAAGTACAGAACCAACTTGGCAAAAGCATTAAGGCTCTTCGGTCCGACCGAGGAGGAGAATACTTAAGCCAAGAATTCAGTGATCATCTAAGAGAGTGTGGGATCGTGTCCCAACTCACTCCTCCTGGAACACCTCAATGGAATGGTGTGTCTGAGAGGAGAAATCGGACCTTATTGGATATGGTTCGATCTATGATGAGTCATACAGACCTTCCAATATCCCTTTGGGGATATGCTCTGCTAACAGCAGTGTTCACTCTAAATAGAGCGCCATCGAAAGCAGTAGCAAAGACACCATATGAATTATGGACTGGAGTAGCTCCAGTGCTGTCTTATCTTAGAATTTGGGGTTGTGAAGCCTATGTCAAGAGATTAATCTCAGACAAGCTTACACCAAAGTCTGATAAATGCTACTTCATTGGTTATCCGAAGGAAACCAAGGCTTATTACTTCTATCTACGTTCCGAGAACAAGATCTTTGTTGCCCGGGATTGTAACTTTCTTGAGAGGGAGTTTCTCTCTAAGAAAGACAGTGGGAGTAAGGTACTGCTTGAAGAAATTCAAGATGAACAGGATACTGCTCAACCTAATGAGGAAGAGCAGCAGGAGGACCTACAAGAAATTGTAGAGCCTGAACCTGTAGTACCTGAAGTTCGAAGATCCGGGAGGATCCGTCACGAACCCGAGAGATATCAAGGATTCCTCGTGACTAACTGTCATGATCTTTTGATCATTGATGGTGATGAACCATCGAACTTCAATCAAGCCATGATGGGCCCAGATTCCTCTAAGTGGCGTAAGGCCACTGATTCCGAAATGGACTCCATGTCGGTCAACCAAGTGTTTTCGTTGGTTGACTTACCCGCTGGTGTAAAAGCCATCGAGTGCAAATGGATCTTCAAGAAGAAGATTGACGTGGATGGAAATGTCCAGATTTATAAAGCCAGGTTGGTGGCAAAAGGTTTCAGACAAGTTCACGGTGTGGATTATGATGAAACCTATTCCCCAGTGGCTATGATGAAATCTATTCGGATTCTACTAGCAACTGCAGCTTTTCATGATTATGAAATTTGGCAGATGGACGTGAAAACCGCCTTCCTGAATGGAATTCTGGAAGAGGATGTGTATATGACACAACCTGACGGTTACATAGATCCAAAGAATGCTGGGAAAGTATGCAAGCTTCATAAATCCATTTATGGATTGAAGCAAGCATCGAGGAGCTGGAATCTTCGTTTTGATGAAGCGATCAAGCAATTTGACTTCATCAGAAACGAAGAAGAACAATGCGTGTATAAGAAAACTAGTGGGAGCAAGATAGTATTTCTTATTCTGTATGTCGATGACATACTGCTTCTCGGAAACGACGTTCCAATGCTGAAGTCGGTAAAGGACTGGCTTGGAAGTTGTTTTTCCATGAAAGACATGGGTGAAGCCGCATATGTTCTTGGAATCAGGATCTACCGGGATAGATCTAGAAGGCTGATAGGCTTGTGTCAAGATTCATACATTGACAAAGTCCTACAAAGATTCAGCATGAAAGATTCCAAGAAGGGCTTCACACCAATGGTACATGGCACAACGCTGAGCAAGAAGCAGAGCCCTACGTCGGCTGCTGAGCTTGAGCGCATGAAGAATATTCCTTATGCATCTGCAATAGGATCTATCATGTATGCCATGATTTGTACTCGTCCTGATGTTGCTTATGCACTGAGCATGACGAGTAGATACCAGTCAAATCCAGGTGAAAACCATTGGATTGCCGTCAAGAACATCCTGAAGTATCTAAGACATACTAAGGACAAGTTCTTGGTATACGGTGGAAGTGATGTGCTTAAAGTCAGTGGATTCACGGACGCAAATTTCCAGACAGACCAAGATGATTTCCGGTCACAGTCCGGTTATATCTTTTGTCTGAATGGCGGTGCAATCAGTTGGAGAAGCTCCAAGCAAGACACCGTTGCTGATTCCACTACAGAAGCTGAATATATCGCCGCCTCAGAAGCAGCGAAGGAAGCTGTTTGGATACGAAAGTTCATTATTGAACTAGGTGTGATACCAAATGCGGCTGAGCCTCTGGCACTGTTTTGTGATAACAATGGTGCTATTGCTCAGGCAAAGGAACCAAGATCACACCAGAAATCCAAGCATGTTCTAAGAAGATTTCACTTGATACGTGACATCATTAATAGAAAGGAAGTCAAGATCAGCCGAGTTCAGACAGATGATAACGTCGCTGATCCGTTGACAAAGCCACTCCCAAGGCCTAAGCTCGAGTTTCTGACTGAAGCTGTAGGCATTAGAGACATTGAAATGTAATCTAAATTTGAGTGGGAGTTTGAGGGCTTTATTTAGTTATTTGATATGTTCTTGTAAAACATTTTTCTTATGTTTAATGAAATTATTATTTCAAGATTATTTTAACTGTGATGAAATAATCATTCCAAAATGATATGAACCATTTTATAGGTCATCGAAGTAAGTGACTTGATCTTGAGTTATCAAAGTCATTTAGCTTGATCATGAGATCCTATATTTGATAGATGGCTTATATCATCATGTCCCTAGTCAAAGGTTGCTGAAATTGGAACACCAACAACCGTGTGAGACTAGATTGGTATGTGACTTATGACAAAGTCTCAGTGTGTCATAGATGCGCGGCATCAAAGTCAGTACATAGGTGTATGTAGGGTACATACGACCGGACAAGACCCGATTATAAGAACTCTTCAGGATATTTATATCTGTGTCATAAGAGATTCTTACTACGACTATAGAGTATAGTCCTTAGACCTGAGTTCGCATGCATGTGACTGCACATGAACTAATGCGCTTTGATCATTGTCTAATGCTGTCGTTAAGCGATAATTATAAGGACTTTGATTGGGTGTATTATGAAGTGAGTAGTTTACAGTGATGGAACAAGACGGGATTTGTCCCTCCAATATAAATGGAGTGAATATCTCTAGGCCAATCGGAGATTTGAATACTGAAAATGCATGGCCATGCTCAAACGGACTTTCCCGAGTCGTTTGGATTGTCAGTATCAAATCAGAGTCCGATGAACAAGATTAGGCTTTATAAGGATGACACTAATCTTGCCTTATGACTAATCGAGATTTTGAGACAAAAGGAATATGAATACAGAGATTCCAATACAAGTGGGAGATTGTTGGAATTGTGTCCAGTAATCTCGTTACTGTCTCTAGAAAGTAAGAGTATGTCAATGATCAGACATAAGTCATATAATACTGGGGGTCATGATGGCTTGCTAGAGTCCGCTCATGATCTATAAGTCTTGGACTTATTGCCTTTATTATATGATCCCATATGGGTCACACGCCTAAGCTAACGGGAAAATACGAAAAGAACGGTTTAGCAGAAGTACGGTAAAAGTGCTAGGCATTTACTGTGCTTAGAGAGACTAAAGGGCCTGATTAAATCCAAGGGATTTAATCAGACTGGGAATTGGGCCTAAAAGCCCAATAGAGTTAAAGAAGGGTTTTATAAACTAAAACCAAGTCTTTTCTCCTCTAACCCTTCTTCCCAGCGCCGCCAACTCTCTCTCTCTGCGCCTCCTTCTTGCTCGGTCTAGCAGCCAAATTCCCGGTGTGCGTGTGTGAGCCTTTGGAGGATCCATCTCTTGGTGGTTCTGCTGATCTCTGACCTTACCTCCCATTCCGCTGCATAAACAAGGTAAAATGTGAGATCCATTAAGTTTCTAAATAAGAGAACCTAGATCTGCATGTTTAGTAGGATGAATCAATTGAGAATTGAATCAGGAAACACTAAACGATCCAACAATGGAGAGGATAAAAATGTAGATAAGAACATCATGGACATGATATCTCGAAATCCAAAAAAAAAAGAATCTCTCTCCGAAAGAAGGGAACCCACATGAGATGAAACATAGTAAAACTCAACTTGGAGAAGATTGTCATAAAGTGACACCTTATCCATCTCGAGAGAAGACACTTAAGCTCACAACTTGGAAATCTCTTCTTCATGATCGGAATATGAGACGAAGTCCTGATTCCAACTGTCAGAGTAAAACTCCTCGAAACAATACTATATGAGAAGCACCCTTCTGCAAAGAAATTCTTACTAGGCAGTCAAGTTCCAAATACAAGGAAGGAAAAAATCACCAAGAAAAGGTTTTACCATCTAAAGGGATGACGGGATATATTTTCACGATATTCTCTAGGATGTCAGGACCCAACTACACTTCTGCTCCTCTAGCTATTCAAGTAAAATTTTAAAATGATCACTCGGTGCCGGCGAAAGATTTGTTCCTTTAAAAAAAAGAGAGAGGAGGTGAATCAATACCATGCTCTCACAATTCGAACTTAAAGAACCAAAGGGAGAAAAAGAAAAAAGCATACATCTATCTTAGTCCACCGTGAAAGAGGGAGAATCGAATTGGGACAACTGAAGTTTCGTCAGCATGGAAGAAAAAGTATGGCTGACACAAATTGGCGTGCTTTGAGACAAGATCACTAATAATCAGCATCGCTGCTTTAGCGGTGTAATAAAAATTTCTATTATAATTTGACTTCTTAAAGTCAATGAGTCGCTGAAATTCGTGCATGTAGAAGGAAATATTAGTGTCACGGAAAAACACAATTATACAAGAAACTGGAAAGTCACATTTGGATGCATATTTGAAAGGAAAAGGCTAGCATCGTCTAGATATTCAAATAAGATCCTAGGAATAGGGAACCAAAGTCCTATAAATTTTAAGTATGATTCGTAGACACAACATAAACCATAAGGGACATTCTTAGGAGGCTCCCTGGGTTTTGGAATCCTAAATTCAACCAACATATGGATCCTATATTCAGATCAGAGATTGGCAAGCAACTTAAGTCTAAATGTAGACTTCTCCCATTTAAAAAGGAATATAGACGCCATTGGCAAAATTGAAGCAAAAATCAGAAAAGAAAAGTAAACAAGTTGAGAGAAACTTGATCCGCCGAGATCTCTATTATCAAAAAGTCACCAACTCTTGAATTTCCTAAAAAGAAATTTCACTTTGATTTAAAGAATTAGGAGGCTTAGTGTTGGAGTGTCAGTCACAACCCATAGATATAGTCCCAATAAACCAAGTTTTAAAGGCCCATAAGTGAAGCAGAAGATATTAGTGAAGCTGAAAGACACATGAGAAAGTCAAGCCGCAAAATTTAGATTTATATGGAGTGGTCAACATGGTAAAACAAGATGTAAATCCTGATGTAAACCAACAACTTGTTTAAGAGAATAATAAAGCACTCTAATTCGTAATAATCAAATCTATCAATGTAAATGCCAATAAATGAAAAATCAAGTGCAATAAATGGAAACATTAAGCAGCAATAAAAACATGATGAAAGATAAAAACAAACAAAGAACATTCTTTACACACACTAGACACAATTATTCACTGCATTCTTCTAGTACTTTTTATCTCGTGTTTTGTAATAAAACTGTGAAATTATCAATACTAAAATCATATGCTCCTAATTTTCTCTTAATATTCGCTCCACTTTGCTTAGCTATTCATTCAAGCCCTTACGTATTTTCCCAAAAGTTCACTCAATTCTCTTTGTATCCGCAAATGATCATGATCCTCAAGCTATTTCTATTTACATTTTTTTCTGAGTAAATGTAAAATTACATTCAACCAAAAAAATTCTTACAATTAATGGAGCATGGAAATCAACAATTGTTTAAGTGATTTTCTTTTTGGAAAGTAGAAAACATGGGTCTCTATTTGTTGTTTAAAAAAATGAAGTTGTGGTTGCACTTTTGAAAAAAAAATAGAGTTATTCACATCAGTCTTCCTTCTCGCAATTGTGCTCTATAATATCTTGGGAGGAGGTGGCTAAACTACCTGCACAGGCTATTCTCATACGAGTTATCCCCTGCTATACGGATTGCGATCAACCTTAGATGAGGTTTAAGGAATATTTACTGAAGGACAATTTGGATGTCGAAAGTTATTATGAGATTCAGAAAATGCTTTCTAGCCTTGGTTTTTCTTCTGAGATGATTGATGTATGTGTTGATAACTGGATGCTTTTTTGGAAAGACGATGATAAGCTGCAGGAGTGTTGTTTTGTTGAAAACCAAGATATAATACGCAAGGAAGTGGACGGAACCTGGTACCGTACAAAAGATGTTGTACCTTCCTATAACAGATATGTTGCAACGAATGTTTCAGTCTGAAAGAACAACTTCTTCTATGAGATGACATGCTGAGCATTCACAGACAGATGGAGCGGTAACTCATCCTTCAGATGCAAAGGCGTGGAAACACTTTAAGACGGTACATCCCCAATTTGTCAGACATGTTGAAAATGTTTACCTTGTTATTTGCACGGATGGATTTAGTCCATTTGGTATATCTGGCAGACAATATTCTTTGTGGCCGGTAATATTGACTCCTAACAATCTCTCCCCAACTATGTGCATGCAAAGAGAATTTATTTTTTTGAGTATTTTGCTCCCAAGTCCTAAGCATCCAAAGCGGTCGCTTGACGTATTTCTACAGCCCCTAATACATGAGTTAAAGAAGTTGTGATACACCGGTGTTCGAATGCATGACCGTTCGAGGAAACATAATTTCACAATGCAGGCGTTTCTTATGTGGACGTTAAGCAATTTTCCTGCATAAGGAATGTTAATGTTGGACTACTCAAGGGAGACTAGCGTGTCCAAATTTCATGTATAGGACATAAGCTTTTCAGTTGAAACATGGTTGGAAAACATGTTGGTATGACTGTCACTGCCGGTTTCTAACAATCAACTATTCGTATAGGAGAAACAAGAAATTATTTAAGAAAAACAGATTCGTTCGTCCGCCACCGCTAGTATATCTATCTGGGGAACAACTTGTGGAGAAATTGATCATTATGGGGCATAGAAAACAGTTAGGCGCAGAGGAATTGCCACATACACCAGCTAATATGCCCGATGGATATGGTGAAAACCATAATTGGCATAAGAAAAACATTTTTTTGGGAACTACTTTACTGGAAAGATCATCTGCTGAGACACAATATTGATGTGATGCATATCGAGAAAAACTTCTTTGATAACATCATGTATACACTGCTGAATATGCCGGGAAGAACTGAAGATAACTCGAAATCAAGGTTGGACTTGCGTGATATTTGTGCACGAAACGAGTTTCATATCAAATCAGGCAGAGTTGCACCAGTTCTTATATTTCAGCATACTTCAGAAGCTAAATTTGGCCTTGTTCGATTGGGTGAAAACATATGTTTTCTTCCCATAAGGGTTTCTAATCTCTCTAGTTGTGTTGAACAAGAAAAAAATTCTCAGGAATGAAGAGTCATGATTGTCATTTTTTCATGCAATGATTACTTCCTTTTGCTTTTGTTGAACTCCTTTCCGGGAAAGTAAGTGAAGCACTTGCTGGTACATGAACTAAATAATGTTTTTAACTTTCGAGTAACAGTTGAAGTTATGAAAGCTAATGTAAATAAATATATGATTTTCTTGCTAGGTATATGATCATTTTCCGAGATCTCAGCACACACACTATCCGAAGATATCACTGCACAATTGCATGCTAATATTCCAATTTGGAGAAGAGTTTTCCGCCGTAATTTTTTTGATGTCATGGAAAATCTCCCTATCCATCTTCCACATTAAGCAGAACTAGGTGGTCATGTTCAATTTTGGTGGATGTATCCGTTCGAGCGTTTTATGAAACATTTGTAGGGGACGGAAAAAATCCAGCAAGGGTACCGGGAAGTATTGTTGCACAAAGTCTAACCGAAGAAACGTCTCACTTTACATCATACTATTTTGCTACAAAAGTCCGCATTCGTAATAGATGGCCACAGCGGTACGATGATGGTGGTGTGGACGAGCATATCCGGTTGATGATATTCAAGACATATTTTCACATGTTGGTCGTCTAAGCGGTAGATTGAAAACAATATGGTGGAGTAGTGATGAAGACAGCCACAGTGCACAAACATACATCCTTCTAAACTATGAGGATGTTCGTCCTTTTGAGAGGTATATATAAATAATGGTACATTAACAGTCAAGTACTTTTAGTTAAATATGTTGTTATATCTAAATATTCGGTGTTGCAGCATTTTGAGACTCAAGTTCAAGAAGCGATCGAGGGGGTTTTCGACAATGAGATCAACAAACAGAAAGACCAACATTTCGCCATATGGATAAAGGAACAAATATGCTTATGTTAATTATATTTCAATAATTAAAATTGAAATTCATATACTTTTGGACTTAACCAAATACACTTGTATACAGGTGGATCCTGGTGATACTCGTTATCCTTTATGGTTTCTTGCGTTTCCTCAAAACCCAATCGCTAGAATAACAACCGCACCCATGTATTCCACTCATGGATACGTATTTCACACATACCAGCATGACAAACATCGAGCGACTACAAACTATGGTGTATGTGTGAGGGGTGAAACAGTTTTTATGGGGTGTTCCAAGAAATTATCGGAATTGAGTACCCAATATTTTTGAATATGAAAACAATGTTATTTAAGTGTGAATGGTTTGATTCAGTGCTTAGTACTGGTGTCCGAACAAACAATTTTGGAGTCGGGGACGTGAATAGACGGTACAACAAATTCGAGCCTTTCATACTAGATTCACAAGCAGTTGGAAATTACCTTCATACCACACCCGCGAGTAAGGACATTTGGGATATGTTGGCTGTTTGTTGCCAACGAGATCATATAGTTGGAGTAGAAGATATGCCAATTCAAAAAAATAGTTGTGGTTTTATTTCAACACCCACTGAGACCACAAAGGAGGTTCTACTAATCGATCCCCATATCGACAATTTGAGTCTCTCTCGAACGACACAGAAGAAAAAATCGAGTCTGAAGAAGTCGATGAATCTGATGACAATGAAGAGTCCAATAATGCCTCAAGTAACTGAGACGAATAATTTTTTTTATCTTTTTCTATATATAATTAAGTTTGATTTGAAAAATTTTCTTTTAGTATGTGTGAAATTTTATCTGTTTAATTTTTTTATTTTATAAATGCATCTTTAAATCGACGCTATTGGCGACGAATTAGCGACGAAAGTTAGGTATCATCGTTAATCCATCGCTTACCCTTAAAAAATACTATGAATACCCCTACTTCAAAACGAAAGTCACAAATGAAAACACCAAAACACTCAAAATCTCTCCAAAATATCTATATACAAATTAAGGAGTTGGATGTATCGACATATGGATTCAAAAGGAGCGGTAACGAAGGAGTTTCGAGATCGGCTTCAAATATTCATGTATCAAGCAAGTCAGACATCGGTAACTATAAAATGCGGTAAGATATTATGTCCTTGTCAAAAATGCAAGAATAAGAAGTTTATTCCAGTTGAGAAGGTTTGGTGTCATTTCTGGAACTGAGGATTTACACTGAATTATTATATATGGTACAAACATGGAGAAGAGGCTATTCATGATGAAGAGTCCGGTACATCGTCAAGTACTGCCGAATAATTTGTATCATGTTTTCTATATATAATGTAGTCTTATACCAATGTTTTTTATTAGTATGTGTGGCAATTGTATATTCTTAAAAATATATATTTACAATTTGTCATTAAATCGACACTAATAACGACAAATTTGCGACTTAAAAGCAGAATTTGTCATCAAATCGAGGCTATTAACGACGAAATAACGATGAAATTTTGCATCCGTCGTTAATTCGTAACAATATCTAAATATAAGATTAACCATTTAAGCATAAAAAGAACAATGGTGATATAGATTTGATATAGATTTATACTTACAAAGATGATATATATTTAATATATCAGTGTGGATGCCTTAAAAAAACTAAAATCTGAAATTACATTAAGACTAATCTTCAAAGTTCAAAGGTTAAGTATAAGTTCTTATGCTTTCCCTCTTACTCATCATGGTTGCTAGAAGATGTGTTTTTTTTTTGTATATCTATGATCAGATTATACTTCAAGATTATATTTCACTAATAAAAAGTCCCAATTACCTATTCAATTACCAATTTAGTGGTAAAAACATATTTCACATTAGCAACAAATTAAAGATAAATATGTCGTTATCCATCGATTAGTGCAAAATTAATGTTGTTCAAATGTCATACCCTAAACCCTTCGTCGTTAATTTATTGCTTAATAATATCGAATAAAATACAAATATATATTATTTAGACGTACATGTGTACGATGAAGATCAGATATTCATCGCTAATTAATTGTTAATAAGCGACAAATTAATGATAATTTGTCGTTAGTTCATCCCCTAATGCAAATTTATTTCCCACACGGGAGAAATCTGATTTTTTTTAGATTTGTGGACACGGTTTAACCACGATTTGTCGCTATCTAACAACAGATAAGTGACAGATCCAAAAACAATATTAAATGTCAAAACTATTCTCTCTCTCTCTCTCTCTCTCTCTCTCTCTCTCTCTCTCTCTCTCTCTCTCTCTCTCTCTCTCTCTCTCTCTCTCTCTCTCTCTCTCTCTCTCTCTCTCTCTCTCTCTCTCTCTCTCTCTCTCTCTCTCTCTCTCTCTCTCTCTCTTGGCGACTCCTCCGTCGACGAAGCTTCTCCTTCCGCCGGCAAGACTCCACATGCCTCGTCCACGACTCACGACTCCTCTTTCCGGCGCCTCCTCTTCCAACGAATATTCCTACGGCGCTTCCTCCTCATGCGACCTCTTCCTCCGGCGACGCCTTCTCCCGAGGAAACCTCCTCCGGCAACGCCTTCTCCTGCGGCCTCCTCCTCCGGAGAGTTAATTAAATTGGTATTGAAAATGTTAAATAAAATGTTACAATTAATCATATAAAATGTTAATTAGTTATAATTAATTATAATATTAGTTAGCTAATAAAAATATTAATTAAGTTAAATTAAATATCAATTATAGTTAGTTAATTCAATTTTTAGAATGTTAATTATTAAACTTAGTTAATCCGTAATTTTTTTGTAGATGGTGCGTTTTACTAAGCTTCACTACATAAATTTTATGGAGACTCACGACCCGCCGAGATCGAGTCGAGATAAGTCGTCTTCAGCGACGGAGTCCATATCCCGGACACCAACTCTCCCGCAGCTTCCTCCTCCGGTGAGTTAATTAAATTGGTAATGAAAATGTTATATAAAATGTTATAATTAATCATATAAAATGTTAATTAGTTATAATTAATTATAATATTAGTTAGCTAATAAAAGTCTTAATTAAGTCAAATTAAATATTAATTATAGTTGTTAATTCAATTTTTAGAATGTTAATTATTAAACTTAGTTAATCCATAACTTTTTTAGATGGCACGTAATAATAAGCGTCATTACATAAATTTTATGGAGACTCATGACCCGCCGGGATCGAGTCGAGATTAGTCGTCTTCAACAATGGAGTGCATATCCCGGAGACCACCTCCTCCAGCTGCAGCGCCTACTGCACACCCATCTCCCTTACTTCCGCCTCCACCGCAGCCTCCAGTAGAGACGGCTGCTCCGTATCCCGATGACGCGCCTCCTCCTTATGTGCATATGAAGGTCATGCAGCTTATTGCGCAGCCGGGCCGCGATTCTCTGCCGATCATACATCCCGATCTTCCACTTGGGACGTATTGGTAATAATAATTTATTGTAAATAAAATTTATTATCTATTTTAAATAAATTTGATTTATATTATATTATATATATATATGTTAAATATATTTTTAATTCTTTGTTTCCGATCGATATTGTATCGGTTGAAGTATCTCTGATACCATTAAAGGTTACTTCAAATAGCCTCACGCAAACTGGAGTCAGACTGAAGACGATACCCGAAAGACGTGGTTCAAGTGTTTTGCGGTAATCTTTCTAGTTTTTTTCTTATTTTTTTTCCATTTTTTGGTGTATAATTTTATTTTCTAACAACTTAATATTTTTAAATTTCAGCAAAAGTAGCATTGGGGTAATGCACACCACGAGGTTGAAAAGATCCATTTTCAAAAAAAGGCGAAGCTTCGACTCAACGACACCGTCTCTGACTGGAAGAACAAGGGAAGGAAGGTGAAAGAAGACAAAGTGAAGCCGGCTAACTTGTTAAAAGCCGTTTGGGATGGCTTGAAACGCTTTTGGGAAGATCCACACTCAGGAACAAGTCCGCGAAGTGCTTGATATATCATGGTTTTTCTAGGTTTTCAACCATGATATAGTTGTATGTATTGAGTCTTTAACCTGGTTTTTCGAGTCTATTGAGTCTTCTACAGGTAGGCTTGCGTTTGGAGCAAAGAGTGGGATTATAGGACGTTTCTGGCGATCTGTGCAACGAGCTGAAGTTGGAGTCTCGACCACGACTGGATGTCGATCGACACTCACCTTAGTGTCGATCGACATTGAGGGTGACATGACTTATACGCTGAGTTGAAGACATCTTTTGAAGAATTGCAAAGTTGCCCAGAAGTTTTTGTTGGGAATGTCCTGAAATCTATTGTACTTGCTCTAAGTGTGAGTCGTATAGTCGAGATGAGACAATCACATAACACTAGGTAGTCATAACGCTTTGCTAGAAGCCACTTATGATCAATGAGTTGAGAACTCATTGTTAGTGTTATATGATCCTACAGGGTCACACACCTAAGCAAACTGGACGTTAAAGACGAGGTTGATCATTAATGTAATGATCTAGTGAATGCATATTTGATATGCATTCGATATCAATATTCTAGGGCAGTGTCGATCGACACAAAGAGTGTGTCGATCGATGCAACTCGCGGATTACCAGATTAATTCGGTTTAATCGTTGGTTAATTCCGTTATGGTTTAAGTCGACATATATAAGATATATGGTCGACCTAAACTGATTTTTTAACCTGATAGACAGCCACCAGAACTTGAATAGAAACCTCTGAAGAGATTGGATCTCTATAGGCACTAGCATCCCTCCTGTTCAGTTCGTGTGCGTGTAGATACCAGTAGAGGCACAGCGTTTGAGGTGCTTCGCGATCTCGATTATCTGCAAATCTTCTGCTGCAAATCACCAGGTAAATCTGAGATCCCATAGATTCAATTATATGAACCTTAGATCCTAGGCTCGGAATTCAGACCAGGATTGCCTAATTGGATTAGGATCTGCGAGAAATTCCTTCAGTGGTATCAGAGCTTTAGGGTTTCATTGAATCTGTAGCATGTTGATTAGATTGGTTGAATCTGGATCTCTGTATGAATGATACAAGCATGCTAAAACTCGTTTTGATCAAAGTAACCTAGTTTAGGGTTTTGTTCGAAAAACGTTTTTAGGGTTTTTCGCATGGTGTCGATCGATGCCAATCCGGCATCGATCGACACAGGGCGAAAACCCGAACAAAATTTAGGGTTTTTCGCATGGTGTCGATCGATGCCAATCCGGCGTCGATCGACACAGGGCGAAAACCCGAATAAAACTTATGTTTCGCCTAGTGTCGATCGACACAAGAGTTGTGTCGGTCGACACAAACCTCACGAGATTGATGAATCGGTTCAATTGGATTGGACCGGTTATCGAGCTTGGTTAAAGATGGTTAAACGCTAAGAATGGTTTATTGCGATTGGGTTGGTATCGACCGATGCTAATGTAGCATCGATCGACACTGACCGGTACTTAGAACCGGATCAATTGGATTGATCGGTTATCGCAGATTGGTTTTGGTTAATCAGCATCGATTGACACTAAAGTAGTGTCGGTCGACACAAGATTCGATGGTTTAGGTTATGGAACCTGAAACCACAAAACCAAACCAAGACAAATCATTTAATTAGAAGAATTAAAACATAATAAACTAAACGTTTTTAAATAGTTCTGTTCCTCAATCAAATATCAAGTGATACTTGATGTCTTTCCAATCTTGTCAACTGTCAAGACCCATTTAATTGTGCGATGGACTTGCAGTGCAAGATGTCCACAATTTCATGAGTAAGACAGAGGTAATCGTGTTGATGGATTTGCAGTGCAAGACATCGACAATTACATGACTGAGGAAATTGGTTTACTTGACTGGGCCATCAAAATCGTTTTGGGCTCAGAGACATCAGGTGGATTGGGCATGAGATGTCAATCCATAACCAAGAGTTATATTGGATATAACTAGCAAAGTTGTTGCTTACCTAGATAGCTAAATTAGGGTGATAGCCAGTGGCTCACTCAAGTTTAGTGAAATATGGGTCTTGGATCATTATATTCATCTGAGGAAACAATGTTTGAATATAATGCGAGTTTTCTTAAAAGTTAAGACTTCTCATTTCTTGAACATCATAACTAAACCTTTTACCTTTCTTTGTTCTCAGCTATGACTAACACTCATAATAACTCTTTCTCCCTGCGATCCGTCCTTGAGAAGGACAAGTTAAATGGATCGAATTTTCTCGAATGGTATCGGAACTTGAGAATTGTTCTCAAGCAGGAGAAAAGGGACTATGTCCTGGAAACTGTTCTCCCTGAAAAACCGAGAGCCAATGCTCCACATGCAGAAAGGAGTGCTTGGGATAAGCACTCTAATGATGTGGTCGATGTGAATTGTCTCATGTTGGCTACCATGAACTCAGATTTGCAAAAACAATACGAGAACGTGGAGTCGCCAGTGGAGATGATCACTAGCCTGAAAAGTATGTTTCAGGAGCAAGCACGAACTGAGAGGTATCCGACGGTTAAATCTCTCATTGAATGCAAGCTACCAAAGGACGGTCCAGTCAGTCCTCATGTCATAAAGATGATGGGTTATATTGATAACCCGGGGAAGCTGGATTGTCCCTTTAGCCAAGAGTTGGCTACTGACATCATTCTGCAGTCACTGCCGTCAAGTTATGATCAGTTTGTTATGAACTATAACATGAACAACTTGACGAAGACGTTGACTGAACTGCATGGCATGCTCAAGACAGCTGAGCCTAACATCAAGAAGGGCACTCCAAATGTACTTATGGTACAAGGAGGTAATAAGTTTAAGAAACTTGGCAAAGGTAAGGGAAAGAGCAAGGCCGTCCAGGTTGAGAACCAGGACGCGCCTGCGCCACCCCCTAAGCCCAAGCCTGGCCCATCTGTGACTGATAAGTGCCATTACTGTAAAGAGCCTGGACATTGGAAGAGAAACTGCAACAAATTCTTAGAAGAGAAGAAGAAGAAGAAGACTTTCGAGACTTCATCTTCAGGTATTTATGTTATAGAAGTAAATGTTACTACTTCTGGTTCTACTTCTTGGGTATTGGATACCGGTTGTGGTGCTCATATTTGTACAAATATGCAGGGCCTAAGCAACAGTAGGAAGTTGGAAAAGGGGCAAGTGGACCTACGCGTGGGGAATGGAGCAAGAGTTGCTGCATTAGCCGTAGGAACATATAACTTGTCTTTACCTTCTGGTTTGGTTTTAAGACTTAATAATTGCTACTATGTACCTGCTATAAGCAGAAATATTATTTCTATTCCTGTTTTGGACGTAGAAGGATATCAGTTTTCAATTAAGAATAAATGTTGTTCTTTTGATTACAATGATATATTTTATGGTAGCAGCCCATTAGAGAATGGGCTTTATGTTTTAAACCAAAGCACGCCAATCTATAACATTAACACCAAGAGATTCAAATCAAATGATACGAATCAGACTTTTCTTTGGCATTGTCGTTTGGGCCACATAAACGAGAAACGGATCCAAAAGCTCCATAGTGATGGGCTTCTGGGCTCATTTGATTATGAATCATGTGAGAAATGTGAATCTTGTTTACTGGACAAAATGACTAAGGCCCCTTTCAACAAACAAAATGAAAGGGCCAGTGACCTATTGGGCCTTATACATACAGATGTGTGCGGCCCAATGAGCACAAGTGCCAGAGGAAATTTTCGATACTTCATTACCTTCACTGATGATTTCAGCAGGTATGGCTATGTCTATTTAATGAGACACAAGTCGGAATCTTTTGAAAGGTTCAAAGAATTCCAAAATGAAGTACAAAATCAACTTGGCAAAAGTATTAAGGCTCTTTGATCAGATCGTGGAGGAGAATACTTAAGCCAAGAATTCAGTGATCATTTGAGAGATTGTGGAATTGTTTCACAACTCACTCCTCCTGGAACACCACAATGGAATGGGGTGTCCGAGAGGAGGAATCAAACTTTATTAGATATGGTTCGATCAATGATGAGTCTCTCAACTCTTCCATTATCCTTTTAGGGATACGCTCTAGAAACGTCTGCGTTTACACTTAATAGGGTTCCGTCAAAATCAGTTGCAAAGACACCACATGAGATGTGGACTGGAAATGTTCCGAGTTTGTCTTTCCTGAAGATTTGGGGTTATGAAGCTTATGTTAAGCGATTAATTACAGATAAGCTCGAACCCAAATCTGATAAATGCTACTTTGTTGGTTATCCTAAGGAAACCAAGGCATACTACTTTTACAACCAATCCGAGAACAAAGTGTTTGTTGCTCGGAACTGTGTTTTTCTTGAGAGAGAGTTTCTTTCCAAGAGAAACATGAAGGATGTTTTGGTGTTAATCCTGATTCAATTCACAGATTCAACAGTTCCTAAACATGCGGATCTAGGTTCTCTTGGATAGAAACATTATGATCTCACCTTTTACCTGTTAATTGCAGCGGAAGGAGAGAACAGGTCAGAGATCAGAGAAACACCGAGAGATGAATCCTCCAAAGGCTCACACACGCGATCACAGAAAACGGCTGCTAGACCGAGCTGATGGGAGGCGCAGGGAGAGAGAGATTTCGGCGCTGAGGGGCTAGGGTTAGAGAGAAAGAGATTTGGCTTTTAGTTTATAAAAGCCTTCTCTTTCCCTTTTGGGCTTTTGGGCCCAAATATCAATCTGATTAAATCCCATGGATTTAATCAGACCCATTAATCTCTCTCTTAGTACGACAAATGCCTGGCACTTTTACCGTACTTCTGCTAAGCCGTTCCAACACATTTTCCTGCTAGCTTAGGCGTGTGACCCATATGGGATCATATAATAAAGGCAATAAGTCCAAGACTTATAGATCATGAGCGGACTCTAGCAAGCCATCATGACCCCCAGTATTATATGACTTATGTCTGATCTTTGACATACTCTTACTTTCTAGAGACAGTACCGAGATTACTGGACACAATTCCAACAATCTCCCACTTGTACTGGAATCTCTGTATTCATAATCCTTTTGTCTCAATATCTCGATTAGTCATAAGGCAAGATTAGTGTCATCCTTATAAAGCCTAATCTTGTTCATCGGACTCTGATTCGATACTGACAATCCAAACGACTCGGGACAGTCCGTTTGAGCATGGCCATGCATTTTCCAGTATCCAAATCTCCGATTGGCCTAGAGATATTCACTCCATTTATATTGGAGGGACAAATTCCGTCTTGTTCCATCACTGTAAACTACTCATTTCATGATGTACCCAAACAAGGTCCTTATAACTATCGCAGAACGACAGCGTTAGACAATGATCAAAGTGCATCAATCCATGTGCAGTCACATGCATGCGAACTCAGGTCTAAGGACTATACTCTATAGTCGTAGTAAGAATCTCTTATGACACAGATATAAATATCCTGAAGAGTTCTTATAATCGGGTCTTGTCCGGTCGTATGTTCCCAACATACACCTATGTATTGACTTTGATGCCGCGCATCTATGACACATTGAGACTTTGTCATAAGTCACATACCAATCCAGTCTCTCACGGTTGTTGGTGTTCCAATTTCAACAACCTTCGACTAGGGACAGGATGATATAATCCATCTATCAAATATAGGGTCTCATGATCAAGCTAAATGACTTTGATGACTCAAGATCAAGTCACTTACTTCGATGACCTATAAAATGGTTTATATCACTTTGGAACGATTATTTCATCACAGTTAAAATAATCTTGAAATAATAATTTCATTAAACATAAGAATGTTTTACAAGAACATATCAAATAACTAAATAAAATCCCTCAAACTCCCACTCAAATTTAGATTACATTTCAATGTCTCTAATGCCTACAGCTTCAGTCAGAAACTCGAGCTTAGGCCTTGGGAGTGGCTTTGTCAACGGATCAGCGACGTTATCATCTGTCTGAACTCGGCTGATCTTGACTTCCTTTCTATTAATGATGTCACGTATCAAGTGAAATCTTCTTAGAACATGCTTGGATTTCTGGTGTGATCTTGGTTCCTTTGCCTGAGCTATAGCACCATTGTTGTCACAAAACAGTGCCAGAGGCTCAGCCGCATCTGGTATCACACCTAGTTCAATAATGAACTTTCGTATCCAAACAGCTTCCTTCGCTGCTTATGAGGCGGCGATATATTCAGCTTCTGTAGTGGAATCAGCAACGGTGTCTTGCTTGGAGCTTCTCCAACTGATTGCACCGCCATTCAGACAAAAGATATAACCGGACTGTGACCGGAAATCATCTTGGTCTGTCTGGAAACTTGCGTCCGTGAATCCACTGACTTTAAGCACATCACTTCCACCGTACACCAAGAACTTATCCTTAGTATGTCTTAGATACTTCAAGATATTCTTTACGGCAATCCAATGGTTTTCACCTGGATTTGACTGGTATCTACTCGTCATGCTCAATGCATAAGCAACATCAGGACGAGTACAGATCATGGCATACATGACAGATCCTATTGCAGATGCATAAGGAATATTCTTCATGCGCTCAAGCTCAGCAGCCGACGTTGGGCTCTGCTTCTTGCTTAGCGTTGTGCCATGTACCATTGGCGTGAAGCCCTTCTTGGAATCTTTCATGCTGAATCTTTGTAGGACTTTGTCAATGTATGAATCTTGACACAAGCCTATCAGCCTTCTAGATCTATCCCGGTAGATCCTGATTCCAAGAACGTATGCGGCTTCACCCATGTCTTTCATGGAAAAACAACTTCCAAGCCAGTCCTTTACCGACTTTAGCATTGGAACGTCGTTTCCGAGAAGCAGTATGTCATCGACATACAGAATAAGAAATACTATCTTGCTCCCACTAGTTTTCTTATACACGCATTGTTCTTCTTCGTTTCTGATGAAGTCAAATTGCTTGATTGCTTCATCAAAACGAAGATTCCAGCTCCTCGATGCTTGCTTCAATCCATAAATGGATTTATGAAGCTTGCATACTTTCCCAGCATTCTTTGGATCTATGTAACCGTCAGGTTGCGTCATATACACATCCTCTTCCAGAATTCCATTCAGGAAGGCGGTTTTCACGTCCATCTGCCAAATTTCATAATCATGAAAAGCTGCAGTTGCTAGTAGAATCCGAATAGATTTCATCATAGCCACTGGTGAATAGGTTTCATCGTAATCCACACCGTGAACTTGTCTGAAACCTTTTGCCACCAACCTGGCTTTATAAATCTGGACATTTCCATCCACGTCAATCTTCTTCTTGAAGATCCATTTGCACTCGATGGCTTTTACACCAGCGGGTAAGTCAACCAACGAAAACACTTGGTTAAACGACATGGAGTCCATTTCGGAATCAGTGGCCTTGCGCCACTTAGAGGAATCTGGGCCCATCATGGCTTGATTGAAGTTCGATGGTTCATCACCATCAATGATCAAAAGATCATGACAGTCAGTCACGAGGAATCCTTGATATCTCTCGGGTTCGTGACGGATCCTCCCGGATCTTCGAACTTCAGGTACTACAGGTTCAGGCTCTACAATTTCTTGTAGGTCCTCCTGCTGCTCTTCCTCATTAGGTTGAGCAGTATCCTGTTCATCTTGAATTTCTTCAAGCAGTACCTTACTCCCACTGTCTTTCTTAGAGAGAAACTCCCTCTCAAGAAAGTTACAATCCCGGGCAACAAAGATCTTGTTCTCGGAACGTAGATAGAAGTAATAAGCCTTGGTTTCCTTCGGATAACCAATGAAGTAGCATTTATCAGACTTTGGTGTAAGCTTATCTGAGATTAATCTCTTGACATAGGCTTCACAACCCCAAATTCTTAGATAAGACAGCACTGGAGCCACTCCAGTCCATAATTCATATGGTGTCTTTGCTACTGCTTTCGATGGCGCTCTATTTAGAGTGAACACTGCTGTTAGCAGAGCATATCCCCAAAGGGATATTGGAAGGTCTGTGTGACTCATCATAGATCGAACCATATCCAATAAGGTCTGATTTCTCCTCTCAGACACACCATTCCATTGAGGTGTTCCAGGAGGAGTGAGTTGGGACACGATCCCACACTCTCTTAGATGATCACTGAATTCTTGGCTTAAGTATTCTCCTCCTCGGTCGGACCGAAGAGCCTTAATGCTTTTGCCAAGTTGGTTCTGTACTTCATTTTGGAATTCTCTGAACTTCTCAAAAGATTCAGACTTATGTTTCATCAAATAAACATATCCATACCTACTGAAATCATCAGTGAAGGTAATGAAGTACTGATAGTTTCCTCTTGCATTTGTGGATATTGGGCCACACACATCAGTGTGTATCAGGCCCAATAAGTCACTGGCCCTCTCGTTAGGTTTATTAAAGGGGGCCCGTGTCATTTTGCCCATCATGCAGGATTCGCATTTCTCACATGACTCAAAGTCAAATGAGCCAAGAAGTCCATTCGAATGGAGCCTCTTGATGCGTTTCTCGCTGATGTGCCCTAAACGACAATGCCATAGAAACGTTCGGTTCTCCTCATTAGGTTTGAACCGTTTGGTATTAATGTTATAAATTGGCGCGGATTGATCGAGTATGTAAAGCCCATTCGTAAGAGGGGCAGAACCATAGAACAAATTGTTGCGATTGAAGGAACATAATTTATTCTTAACTGAAAAATCATAACCTTCCAAATCCAACAAAGAAATTGAAATAATATCTCTGCTTATAGCAGGTACAAAATAACAATTACTGAGTTCTAAAATCAATCCCGAAGGTAAAGACAACAAGTATGTGCCTACAGCTAGTGCTGGAACTTTCGCTCCATTCCCAACTCGTAGCTCCACTTGTCCTTGCTTCAGCCTTCTACTGTTGCTGAGTGCCTGCATATTAGTACAAATATGAGCCCCACAACCAGTATCCATAACCCATGAGGTATTATCAGAAGTAGTTGTATTAACTTCTATAACAAAAATACCTGTCGAAGAAGTCTCGAGAGTCTTCTTCTTCAATTCCTTTAGACCTTCTTGGAATTTCTTACATTCTCTCCTCCAATGCCCTGGTTCTTTACAGAACCTGCATATGTCAGTTGGCCCAGCCTTGGACTTGGGCTTGGGCTTTGGCGTGTCCTTGTCCGCGACTTGGACAGCCTTGGCCTTTCCCTTATCCTTAGCAGAGGATTTCTTAAACCCCTTGCCCTTTTGCACCATAAGCACATTGGGGTCCTTGGCGGTTTTCCTCAAGTTGGGCTCTGCAGTCTTGAGCATTCCGTGAAGCTCAGGCAATGTCTTACTCAAGCCATGCATGTTAAAGTTCAGAATGAACTGATCATAGCTTGCAGGTAATGACTGCAGAATGATGTCGCAGGCAAGTTCTTGGCTGATAGGGCAGTCGAGTTTCTGAAGATGATCGAGATAACCCATCATCTTCAAGACATGAGGACTCACTGCCGCATTCGCAGCCAACTTACAGTCTAAGAGGTTCTTAACTGTCTGAAACCTCTCAGTCCTTGCTTGCTCCTGAAAAAGCGATTTCAGGCTTGCCATTATCTCAATTGGTGACAATACACTCTCGAACTGCATTTGCAGCTCACCAGTCATTGTCGCCAACATAAGGCAATACACATCATTTTCATCTGACGAATGCTTTTCCCAAGCATTATGCAGAGTCCTGGCGGCATTGTTAGCAGGCCTCTCGGGGAGAGGATCACGAAGGACATAATCCTTCTTCTCCTGCTTGAGGACCAGCCTCAAGTTCCTTGACCACGTCAGGAAGTTCGTTCCAGTCAGCTTCTCCTTCTCGAGAACAGACAGGATTGAGAATGTGTTTTGTGTGCTTGTAGTAGTCATAGCTGAAATATATAGATAAAAAGGTTATTAGTTAAAATGTTCAATATGATTAATCTCGTATTAAATTTAATATGATTAATCATGCATTATATTCAATAACATCAGTTACCCTCAATAGAATATAATGATTCCAAGATCCACATATAACTAAGATTAAAGTGGGCCACTGGCCGTCACCCAACCTTAGCTTATATCGGTAAGCCCTTTATCGGCTAATTATATCTGTGATATAACTCTTGGTTGTGAATCTGGGCCCGAGGCCCAATCCACTCTGATGTCTCAAGGCCCGGGACTCCCGATGGCCTAGTCAAGAAAACCAGACTATTCAGTCATGTAGTCATTAATGTCTGGGACTCCCAATGACATTTATGAATCACAAACCGTCTTATCCACGCAAAAGTAGACACCCTCACACTGTAAGGCCATGAATACAATTGAATAGGCTTCGACAGCTGACATAGTCTGGACAAGACATCCAACGCTTGATATTATTTGAGGTTCGTAGGTTTATTAAAATTTCATTCCCAAAATAGAAGATTACTATTTCGGGAAACTTTCTATCTTTGGAAACCTACTATTTTTGGAAACTTTCTAAAATTGGAAACTTTCTAAAAACGGAAACTTTCTAACTTTAGAAATTTCTTAAAATCCAAAACCCGCAAATCTAGAAACTTCTATTTTAAGAAACTTTCTAATTTCAAAATCTCGGAAACTTTAATTTAAAATCGACTTTATAATTTTATAAAATAAATTTTAAATTAATCTGAAGAAAGACTCAAATAATTTGCCCAATTGTTTTAACTTCTTGGCCCGAGGCCCAAGAATTGGTCCATGTCCAAGACATGACCCAATTGTCCAATTAAATGACATAACCGGTCTGGTTCATTAAAATTGGTCTAACCAAATTTTAATTACTACGATGACCACAATTGTCAACCGGTTATTTACTAAACCGGATTTTCTCAATTTATTTGGTCCAACCAAATCAAATTAGAAAATCCTGGTTTAGGCACAAAATCCAATATTTCGACTTTGGATTTCTTATCCCGGTTTAACCAGACTTAATAAAATTATTAAATCTGTTTATTAAACCAGGACGAATAATTTTAATCAAAATTCTAAACCGAGCCATTAACCGAACCGAACCGATTGAACCGTTCATGATCACGTTGCCCTAGCTTTGCGATCAAGGAACGATCGTCCAGCCGCAAGCCGTGCGCCAACGATCCGAGATCGAGACGATGCCCAGCTGCGGACGGGACGCGACAGCCGGGAGAGCTCGAGTCAGGCGGGACGATCGCGGGACGATGCTGGCGGGACGAGACGCGATCCATGCGATCGGCTATCGCACGATCCATGCGATCATCGGCCCCTTCTCCACGCGATCGTTCGGGACGCCTCTTGGTCGATTGATCGACCGATCCATGCTATCGGTTTGGTCGATACATGCGATTGGTTTGGTCGATCGGATCAAACCTTGGCCGATCACAAAACAAGTCATATAGCTTGTTTGCGATTTGATTAGTGTGTTTAGGGTTCAATTCTTGTTTCTTAAGTGATTTATCTTATCAGTAATTGATTCAAAAACACTTCTAAACAGATTAAACAACCTAAACATGAATCTAAACAAGAAATCCTAAGAACCAATGGCTCTGATACCACTGAAGGATGTTTTGGTGTTAATCCTGATTCAATTCACAGATTCAACAGTTCCTAAACATGCGGATCTAGGTTCTCTTGGATAGAAACATTATGATCTCACCTTTTACCTGTTAATTGCAGCGGAAGGAGAGAACAGGTCAGAGATCAGAGAAACACCGAGAGATGAATCCTCCAAAGGCTCACACACGCGATCACAGAAAACGGCTGCTAGACCGAGCTGATGGGAGGCGCAGGGAGAGAGAGATTTCGGCGCTGAGGGGCTAGGGTTAGAGAGAAAGAGATTTGGCTTTTAGTTTATAAAAGCCTTCTCTTTCCCTTTTGGGCTTTTGGGCCCAAATATCAATCTGATTAAATCCCATGGATTTAATCAGACCCATTAATCTCTCTCTTAGTACGACAAATGCCTGGCACTTTTACCGTACTTCTGCTAAGCCGTTCCAACACATTTTCCTGCTAGCTTAGGCGTGTGACCCATATGGGATCATATAATAAAGGCAATAAGTCCAAGACTTATAGATCATGAGCGGACTCTAGCAAGCCATCATGACCCCCAGTATTATATGACTTATGTCTGATCTTTGACATACTCTTACTTTCTAGAGACAGTACCGAGATTACTGGACACAATTCCAACAAAACAGTGGGAGTAAAGTACAACTCGAAGAAGTTCGAGAGCCACATGAAACCGCCCAGCCCATTGTGGAGGAGCAACAGTTGGATCTACAAAGAGTTGTAGAGCCAACGCCTGTGGAGCCTGAAATTCGCAGATCCGAAAGGATCCGTCACGAACCCGAGAGATATGGATTTCTCGTAACCAATTGTCATGATTTGTTGATCATTGACAGTGACGAGCCAACGAATTTTGAAGAAGCGATGATGAGCCCTGACTCCGAAAAGTGGCTGAAAGCCGCTGAATCCGAAATGGGATCCATGTCACAGAACCAAGTATGGTCTTTGGTTGATTTACCCGATGGTGCAAGACCCATTGAGTGTAAATGGATTTTCAAGAAGAAAATTGATGTGGATGGAAATATTCAGATATATAAAGCAAGGCTAGTGGCAAAAGGTTTCAAACAAATTCAAGGTATTGACTATGAAGAAACCTATTCACCTGTCGCCATGCTTAAATCCATTCGGATTCTCCTAGCAACATCTGCTCATTATGATTATGAGATCTGGCAGATGGACGTGAAAACAGCTTTCCTTAATGGAATTCTGGAAGAGGATGTGTAAATGACACAGCCCGAAGGTTTCATTGATCCTAATGCTGCTAGGAAAGTATGCAAGCTTCATCGATCCATTTATGGATTGAAGCAAGCATCTCGGAGTTGGAATCTTCGTTTTGATGAAGCAGTCAAAAAGTTTGATTTCATCAGGAACGAAGAAGAGCCATGTGTTTACAAGAAGACTAGTGGGAGCGCAGTTGCATTTCTCGTGTTGTATGTAGATGACATACTTCTTCTCGGAAATGACATTCCGTTGTTACAGTCTGTTAAGACTTGGCTCGGAAGTTGTTTTTCAATGAAATACATGGGAGAAGCCGCGTATATTCTTGGAATAAGAATCTATAGAGATAGATTAAACAAGTTGATTGGACTGTGTCAAGACACTTATATCGATAAAGTCTTACACAGGTTCAGAATGCAAAATTCAAAGAAGGGCTTCATACCAATGTCTTATGGCATAAGTCTCAGCAAGAAGCAGTGTCCTGAGACACCTGCTGAGCGAGAACGCATGAGTCGGATTCCTTATGCCTCGGCGTTGGGATCCATCATGTATGCCATGCTCTGTACTCGTCCAGATGTTGCTTGTGCTTTAAGCATGACGAGTAGATACCAATCGGATCCTGGTGAAAGTCACTGGACAGCAGTCAAGAATATTCTGAAGTATTTGAGAAATACTAAGGATAAATTCTTGGTGTACGGAGGAAGTGATGAGCTGGTAGTAAGTGGTTACACAGACGCAAGTTTTCAGACAGACAAAGATGATTTCCAATCGCAATCTGGTTACATCTTCTGCCTGAATGGCGGTGCAGTCAGCTGGAAGAGTTCCAAGCAGGACACTGTAGCAGATTCCACAACTGAAGCTGAGTACCTCGCTGCTTCTGAAGCGGCAAAGGAGGCTGTTTGGATCAAGAAGTTCATTACTGAACTTGGTGTGATTCCTAGCATTTCTGAGCCGGTGGCTTTGTATTGTGACAACAATGGAGCCATTGCGCAAGCAAAGGAACCTAAATCACACCAGAAATCCAAACACATAGAAAGGAGATATCACCTTATCTGTGATATTGTGAATAGAGGAGATGTGAAGATCAGCAGAGTCCCGACAGATGAGAATGTAGCTGATCCACTGACCAAGCCCCTCCCAAGGCCTAAGCATGAGTTTCACACTGCTGCTGTAGGCATTAGATTTCTTAAGATATGATCTTGTTTTCAGTGGGAGTTATATTTGGTTTTAGTTATGACTTGATGTTCGTAAAACATAATTTGGTTATGTTATTTTAATGAAATTGTTTCAGCATTATTTAATTGTGTTAATTAAATATATTGTCCCAAAGTAATTTATGACATTTTATAGGTCATCAAGTATGTGACTTGATCATGAAACCCTATAAGCAATAAATGATATAAATTATAAATGGTCCCTGGTCGAGGTTGTTAAAATGGGACATTAACAACCACGTGAGACTAGTATGTGAGGTGACTGATGACAATGTTTCATGGAGTCATTAATAAGTGTATTAAAGTCAATCACATAGATATGTGTTAGAGAACACATGATCGGACTTGACCCGTTAAATGAGAACTCTACAAGATGTTATATGAGTGTCATAAGAGCGTCTCATAACGACTAAAGAGTATAGTCCTTAGACCTGAGTTCATCATGTTCTCTTACATATGGATTGGTCCGTATTAACTTTGTCAAACGTCAACCGTAACTGGTGATCATAAAGACACTGATTAGGCGTATCATGAAATATGAAAGAGACATGGATGGACAAGATGGGATTTGTACCTCCTATATAACATGAGTTAAATATCTCTGGGCCTATCGAAGATTTGATACTGGAAATGCGTGGCCGCGCTCAAACGAGGTGATTGTCAGTCGTTTGTTTTATCAGTACAAATCGGGATTCGATAAACGTGATCTAGCTCAATAAGGATGACACAGTTCTTGCCTTATACTAGATTGAGATATAGCTACAAAGGGATTAAAGGAATAGTTGATTCCAGTACAAGTGGGAGATTGTTGGGAATGTCCTGAAATCTATTGTACTTGCTCTAAGTGTAAGTCGTATAGTCGAGATGAGACAATCACATAACACTAGGTAGTCATAACGCTTTGCTAGAAGCCACTTATGATCAATGAGTTGAGAACTCATTGCTAGTGTTATATGATCCTACAGGGTCACACACCTAAGCAAACTGGACGTTAAAGACGAGGTTGATCATTAATGTAATGATCTAGTGAATGCATATTTGATATGCATTCGATATCAATATTCTGGGGCAGTGTCGATCGACACAAAGAATGTGTCGATCGATGCAACTCGCGGATTACCAGATTAATTCGGTTTAATCGTTGGTTAATTCCGTTATGGTTTAAGTCGACATATATAAGATATATGGTCGACCTAAACTGATTTTTAACCTGATAGACAGCCACCAGAACTTGAATAGAAACCTCTGAAGAGATTGGATCTCTATAGGCACTAGCATCCCTCCTGTTCAGTTCGTGTGCGTGTGGATACCAGTAGAGGAACATCGTTTGAGGTGCTTCGCGATCTCGATTATCTGCAAATCTTCCGCTGCAAATCACCAGGTAAATGTGAGATCCCATAGATTCAATTATATGAACCTTAGATCCTAGGCTCGGAATTCAGACCAGGATTGCCTAATTGGATTAGGATCTGCGAGAAATTCCTTCAGTTTTCTCTACTTCTAATCTAGCCCCAAATATTGTTTAGCAGTTTAATTAGGTTTTTAGACTCAGTATGATTATCTTGTTCTTACTTTGTTCTTGCTTTGGAGATTGAGAGATTTGGTGCCAAGGGGCTGTTCTTGCTACTGTTGGGATTATGTCCTGAAATCACATTGTACGAACTCATAGAGATAGTTGTACTGTCGAGATCGGACAATTCATGTGGTACTGGGTAGTCATAACGTTTTGCTAGAAACCGCTTATGACAAATGAGTTGTAACTCAATTCTAGTATCATGTGAACCTACAGGGTCACACACCTAAGCAAGTTGGATATACTCTGCATGGGATAGATCATTGGCAAATGGTCTGATCGATGTGTATTAGATACGCATCGAATTAAGTTTCAAAGAGGTGTATCGATCGACACCATTAGGTGCGTCGGTCGATACAAGACTTGTGTCGATCGACACCAATGGATGTGTCGGTCGACACACTGGCGAATCCGAAACTGATGTTTCGGTTTATGACAGAGTCGATATATAAGTGATCTTATTATTCGACCTAAGACTCATGAGCCGCCCAGATAGTTTTCTGAGACAGAAAACAGAAGCTCTTCCTATAGAAACTAAGGTCCCAAAGAGATCCGAGCACCGGCGCTAGCAACCCGGCGGATTCCAGCTTGTGTGCGTGTGGACTACGATAGAGGTGCAGCATCTGAGGCGCAATAGATCTCGTGCTACCTGATCAATCTTCCGCTGCTAAACACCAGGTAATCACGAGGTGAGATCCATGATTCAATTAACTAAACCCTAGATCCTAGGCTATCGGGAACTCGCGAGAATTCTGAATCTGTAGAATTGGCTCGGATTCCCAACAGTGGTATCAGAGCCTTAGGGTTTAACCATTGAATCTTAAGCATGTAATTCGAAAACTGATGTGTTTGAATAGATCTATGCTTAGTGTTTCATGTTTTGATTAAGAGAAACTCGGTTTTGTCTGTGAATTGAAACGATGAACTGCTGTTTTCGCATGGTGTCGATCGACACACTGGGTGTGTCGGTCGACACAGAATCGCGAATCCGACAGAGTCGGCGGCTAGGGTTTTTCGCGAAGAAAAACCGAAAGCCTTCTGTGTCGATCGACACACTGGGTGTGTCGGTCGACATAGAGCAGACTCGGTGGAGTGTCGATCGACACAGTTTGAGTGTCGGTCGACACATGACAAAATTCGGCGGCTAGGGTTTTCTCGGAGAAAACCTAAAAGGGACTACTGCGTCGATCGACACAGATTGAGTGTCGATCGACACAGGCCGAGCGAATGGTTAATCGGTTCAATTGGATTGGACCGGTTATCATGCTTGGTTAAGTCCGAATAGATCGGTTTAAATTGGATGAATTAGTTCAATTGGATTGAACTGATTATCTCAATTAGCATGAACCGATGGGATAAATCAGTTTGATTGGATAAGTCGGTTCAATTGAATTGGACTGGTTATCGCAATCAGTTGAAACTGGTTTAAACGGTTTAAATTGGATGGATTGGTTCAATTGGATTGAACTAATGATACCAATTAGTATAAACCGATTGGTTAAGATCAGTTTGATCAGATAAGTCGGTTCAATTGGATTGGACCGGTTATCAAAACTATCTTCGGTTTAGGTCTATGTCGATCGTCACACATGGGCTGCGTCGATCGACATAACTGGTTCGATGAACCGGGTTAATTGAATTAACCGGTCATTGAAATCCGGTTTTGTTTGGTTATGTCGATCGACAGACAGAGTCTGCGTCGATCGACACAGTGCTCGGAATTCTGGTTATTGAACCTTGAATTTGCAGAAACCAAACTCGACCAAAACCTTGATTAAAGCTTAGCTTCAATATTGTCAACTGTCAAGACTCATTTCGTTGTGTGATGTCTAGCCAAGAGCTTGGTGTCCACAATTACGTGAGTAAGGCAGGTAATAACATTGATGGACTTGCAGTGCATTAACATCAACAATTACATGACTTAAGAAATTGATTTGCTAAACTTTTGGGTTTAGTTTCCTCAACTAAATATCAAGTAACATTGATGTCTTGCCCAATCTTGTCTACTGTCAAAACTTGTGTCGTTTGTTGGATAGTCTTGGAGTCCTTGGTATCCACTGCTACATGGGTAAGGCAGGTGGTCATTGACAGAATGCAGTGCAACTGTCAATGATCACAAGACTAAATAGATTGGTTTACTTGACTGAGCTATCAGAAGTTCTGAGCCCAGAGACATCAGAGTGGATTAGACATAGTTTGTCTCATCCACAACCAAGAGTTGTACAGAGTACAATTAGCAATGATTTGCTTACCTAGATAACTAAAGTTTGGGTAATGGCGAGTCGCCCACTCAAATTTTGGTGAAGTATGGATCTTGGATTATTATATTCATAGAGGAAACATTATTTGAATATAATGCGAGTTTTCTTATTAAAATAAGATTTCTCATCATATACATAACTAAATCTTTGTTTTTCTTGGATTTCAGCTTATGTCTATGACTACTTTCTCGTTGCGATCCGTCCTTGAGATGGACAAGTTAAATGGATCCAACTTCCTGGATTGGTATCGGAATCTGAGATTCATTCTCAAGCAGGAGAGCAAGGACTATGTCCTTGAAAAGGCTCTTCCAGAAAGGCTTGGGACCAATCGCTCGCATGCAACATATAATGCTTGGAATAAGCATTATACTGATGTGGTAGATGTGCGTGGTCTGATGTTGGCTACCATGAACTCGGACTTGAAAGGTCAATACGAGAACATGGAGTCGCCAATAGAGATGATCACCAGCCTGAAACTGAAGTTTCAGGATCTGGCACGAGTTGAGAGATTCCAGATGGTGAAGTCTCTCACTGGGTGCAAGCTACCAGAGGATGCTCCAGTAAGTCCTCATGTCATTAAACTGATGGGTTACGTTGATAACCTGGGGAAACTGGAATGTCCTGTCAGCTTAGAGTTGGCTACTAACATCATTCTGCAGTCACTGCCGTCAAGCTATGATAAGTTCATTAAGAACTATATCAAGAAAGGCCTGACGAAAACGTTGACTGAGCTGCATGGCATGCTCAAGACAGCAGAGCAAAACATCAAAAGGGGAAAAAGATTTGAGAAATCTTTTATAGACAAGGGTGAAGGCAAGGCCGTCCAGATTTGGAATCAGGATAAGCCTGTGTCATCTTTTAAGCCCAAGTCAAGCCCATCTGGTGTTAGTAAGTGCTTCTACTGTAATGAGTCGGGGCATTGGAAGAGAGATTGCAATAAATTCTTGGAAGATTCACAAGAGATGGAGAAGATGTATGGTACTTCTTATTCAGGTGTTGTGTTATTAATTCAAGTTCTACATAAGTATTGGATACTTGTTGTGGTACTGATATTTTTGAAATATGCAGGACCTAAGCGACAGTAGAACGTTGAAGAAAGGACAAGTGGAACTACGTGTCTGGTTGAAGCAATGGTTGCTACATAAGCCGTAGAGATTCTTCACTTGTAGGAACCTTTCATACTTGGTTTTAGAAATTAAGTAATTGCTACTATGTATCTGCCTTGTGCAGAAATGTCTTTCATTTTCTTTTGAGAATTTGGATGTTTTCATTTTGATAAAAGACAAGTTTTGTTCTTTGGATCTTAATGAAATATTCTATGGTAGCACCCCGTTTAGAATGAGTTTTATATCTTAAACCAGCAGAAGTTAAATATAACACAAATACTAAAGGTTTAAGTCTGATGACTCAAACTCGATTTTCTTTGGTATAGTCATTTAACCACAAGAGTGAAGCGGATTCAGTAAATCCATAGGTTTTGGACTCATTTGATTGTAAATCAATTGAGACATGAATCCCGCTTGCTGGACCAAATGACTAAGGCCCATTTAGCAGAGCTAAAAGGAAACGGGCCAGAGGCTTATTGGGCCCTACACATACTGATGTATGCGGCCCAACTAGCATTATTGCCAAAGGAAATATTCTGTACTTCATTACTTTATTGATGGATTCAATAAGCATGGCTGTGTTCATTTGATGAGACACAAGCTGGAATCCCTTAAGGGAGTTCCAAGATGAAGTGTAGAACCAATCTGACAGAAGTATTGAGATCCTCGATTGAATCGCGGAGGAAAATACTAGAGTCAAGAATTGGGTGATCATCTGAAAGAATGAATCAGATCTTATGAGACATGATTCGATTAATGATGAATCACATGAATCTTCCATAACCATTTAAGAATACGTTCTGAAATGTCTATGTTCACGCTAAAAGGGTTTCTATCAGAATCAGTGAAAAACACCACATTGGATGTGGACTGGGTGATTTCCAAATTTGTTTTTCTGATTAATTGGGATTGCAAGGTTTGTGTAAGACAGTAGTCAACAAACAAACTTGAATCCATATCTGATAAGTTCCACCTCGCTGGTTGTCCTGAGGAAACCAAGGCTTAGTGCTTTTGTTGCCCAGAACTGTGTCTTTTAAGAAAGGTGATACTTTCAAAAGGAACAGTGGGAGTAAAAGTACACATCGAAGAAATTCGATAAACACAGTAAGCTGCTCGACCTGATAAGGAAGAGCAGCGGTGAGATCTACAAAGTGCTGTAGGATCTGCACCTGTGGAGCCTGAAATTCGCAGATCCGAAAGGATCCGTCACTAACTCGAGAGTGATATCTCGTAACCTATTGTCGTGATCTGCTGATCATTGAAAAGTGACGAGCATGCGAAATTCAAAGAAGCGGTGGTAAGCCCCAACTCCGAAAATAGGCTGGGTATGCATGTTAGTTTCACCGATCCATTTCTGGATTGAAACAAACATCTTGGAGTTGGAATCAACATTCTGATAATGTGGTCAAAAGTTTTGACTTGATCAGAAAGAAAAGAAACCATGCGTTTACAAGAAGACTAGTGGGAGCGTAATGGCAATTCTCACACAGTATGTAGATAACATACTTGAATCTCATGAACGACGTTCCAACGCTAAAGTCTTGTCAAGATTTAGGTCGGAAGTCAAATTTAAACAAAAGACATGGGAGAAGCCGCAAGAATTCTTGAAATAAGAATCTATTGATATAGATTAAGTAAGCTAATTGGATCGTGTCAAAATCCTTATGTAGATAAGGTATTGGACAGTTCCAATGTGCTTGATTCCAAGAATGGCTTCATACCAAAGGTCTTATGGCAATAATCTAAGCAAGATGAAGTGTTTTGGACACTGGCTGAGCTAGTAACAATATTAGCAAGAAGAAGTGTTTTGAACACTGTCTCAACTAGTATTAATGAGTGTGATTACTTATGCTGATGCAATAGAATCCGTCATGAATGCCATATTTTGCGCTCGTCTAGATGCAGCTTAAGCATAAAGCATGACGAGAAAATACCAATGTACTCCGGTAATAGTCACTGAACAGTTACCAGAAATATCCCAAGTGTTGAGAAACACTAAGGTTAGGTTCATGGTGAACTGATAAAGTGACGAACCAGTTGAAAATAGTTAGTCGGACAAAGATGATTCCCGGTTCCCACCTGGTTATGTCTCTTTGTCTGAATAGCGGTACTAACTGTTGGAAAGGCTCCAAGCAGTAGACAGTAGAATAGTGCTTTTATCTGAATGACGGTGTAATTCGTTGAAATTGTTTCAAGCAATAGCACCGCACTCTCTCCCACAACCTAAGCACAGAATTTATTCTGTTGCTGTAGGTATAAGATATCTGAAAAGATGATCTTGATTCTAGTGGGAGTTATTTTAGTTATGTTGTAAACTTAACATATACATGCTTTGGCAGTGTTTGTGTAAGTTAAAACTGACATCAGTATTATTTAATTATTGGATAATTAAATAATGGTCCCAAAGTACTTTATGGTCATCTTATAGGTCATCAAGTTGAAGACTTGATCATGAAACCCTATAAGTAAAAGATGACATAAATTATGATTGTTCCTAGTCAAGGTTGTTAAAATGGGACACTAACAACCGCGCAGACTAGTATGTGAGGTGACTGTTGGACTAAGTTTCATGGAGTCAATGATATGATTATCACAGTCAGTCACATAGACATATGTTGGTGAACATATAATCGGACATGACCCGCTTGATGAGAACTCCACAAGATAGCTATATCAGTGTCATGGGAGGTTCTCATTACGACTATAGAGTATAGTCCTTAGACATGAGTTCATCATGCTTTCTAGCATGTGAATTGGTGCGCGTTAACCCTGTCAAACGTCGTTCCGTAACTGGCGGCTATAACGGCATTGCTTGTGCGTATCATGAAGTATGTGTAAAAACAGGGATGGAACAAGATGGGATTTGTCCCTCCTGTAATAACGGGAGATAAATATCTCAGGGCCCATCGAAGATTTGATACTGAGAAAATGCATGGCCGTGCTCAAACGAGGTGATTGTCAGTCGTTTGTTTTATCAGTATAGATCAGAAGTTCGATGAACATGATGTTGGCTATAATAAGGATGACACAGTCTCTTGCCTTATGCCATATCGAGATATAGAGACGAAGGGATTATAGGAATAGGTGATTCCAGTACAAGTGGGAGATTGTTGGGATTATGTCCTGAAATCACATTGTACGAACTCTAGAGATAGTTGTACTGTCGAGATCAGACAATTCATGTGGTACTGGGTAGTCATAACGTTTTGCTAGAAACCGCTTATGACAAATGAGTTGTAACTCAATTCCAGTATCATGTGAACCTACAGGGTCACACACCTAAGCAAGTTGGATATACTCTGCATGGGATAGATCATTGGCAAATGGTCTGATCGATGTGTATTAGATACGCATCGAATTAAGTTTCAAAGAGGTGTATCGATCGACACCATTAGGTGCGTCGGTCGATACAAGACTTGTGTCGATCGACACCAATGGATGTGTCGGTCGACACACTGGCGAATCCGAAACTGATGTTTCGGTTTATGACAGAGTCGATATATAAGTGATCTTATTATTCGACCTAAGACTCATGAGCCGCCCAGACAGTTTTATGAGACAGAAAACAGAAGCTCTTCCTATAGAAACTAAGGTCCCAAAGAGATCCGAGCACCGGCGCTAGCAACCCGGCGGATTCCAGCTTGTGTGCGTGTGGACTACGATAGAGGCGCAGCATCTGAGGCGCACTAGATCTCGTGCTACCTGATCAATCTTCCGCTGCTAAACACCAGGTAATCACGAGGTGAGATCCATGATTCAATTAACTAAACCCTAGATCCTAGGCTATCGGGAACTCGCGAGAATTCTGAATCTGTAGAATTGGCTCGGATTCCCAACAGCTACTTGTAACCTTTTTGAGAAGAATTTCGAACCCCTTTTTATCTATCTATTCAGTCTTTGGTTTTCTATTCAATGATGTGTTGTTTATCCGATAATATGTCTGAGTAGTAACCTAGTTAGATTTAGGAATTCTCATAGGGTTTTTATGCATGTTTAGATAACTGATTGATTAGGATTCTAAATCTATTCGTTCATCACCTAAGTTGCGTTTAACACTGAATTCTGGATTGATCACCTAGGATTTAGATCTGAGATAATTAACTTAGCACGAGAGTGTGAGTTATAATCTGAATTAACTTAGTGTGAGAAATTTGACTAGATACAAAGATATTTGGTTTAGGATAATTGTGAACCGAAGAACCTGTTTCTAATGCTTGTCTAGAGCTCTAGGATTACAAAGAGATTTGGATCGCTAGGTTGCTAGATATAGAAATAATCTCAGCGAGAGTTGGATTGTTTATCATTGTGTTTCTAGTTCTTGAACTTGTGCTTAATCTGAATCCGGTTAGTTAAGTATCTGACATTGTATAATTCTCGAGAACTTCCTAAGTCTGACGCCTTTCTCCTATTGAAAACACACTTGAATTTACTTGCATTCGTTTACTGCTTTCTCTTGGTTGGCTTAGCTTAACTTGAAGACATATAGTCTATTGTGTGAAACTTGAGTCCTTGTGGATACGATACCCTGAAACACTACATTCGCATAACTGTGCACTTGCAGTAGAATAGGGATATTTCTTGACCTATCAAGTTTTTGGCGCCGTTGCCGGGGACTCAACTGAGTTCGCCGATAGATTTTTTTTAAGGTTTAGTCTAAGTCGTTTTTATTTCTTTTGTTACTCACATTCTCTTGTTTGGCTTGTTTTTGTTGCTGCAGGAATCGACTAAAGCACTCAGTGTCGACCGACATCACTCGAGTGTCGCCCGACACCAAGCGCGGATTTCACCTCTAAAATCAGTGTATGCCAAATCGACACACCCGAAGCAACCCGAACGAATAACTTGTTAACCTCAGACTTGAGGAGCTAGCTAAACTCGAGAGAACGAACAGAAAGGCGTAGAGATCTTCAAGGATGAACAACAACCAGAACTTTTTTGTGTTGATCCGAGACGCAGATGGTATGCTGAGAGACCCTTAGAACAATCCATACAATGCTCAAGGGCAAAGGATTGATGCTAAAGGGAATGTGATTGAGCAGCCTCAAGGTGAGAGGCAGATAGTCAATTCTGGAGCTAATGGACAACCACCTAATCCTCCTGCTGCTGAGATGACTCTTGCTGACTACAACCAACCCGATGAGTTTTATGCTAATAGATCAGCAATCGTACCTCCTCCCTTCGAGAGGAATGAGTTTGAGCTCAAGACTGCCTACTATGCACTTCTGAGGCAGCATCCTTTCCATGGTCTTCCACATGAGCAACCCATGGACCACATTGAGGATTTTGAAGCCTTCGTTACTGGGATGAAGCACAATGGAGTGGGTTATGACTTCCTGTTCCTCAAACTTTTCCCATATTCTCTTGCAGGAGAGGCTGCAGCTTGGCTTAAATGGAGGTGTTCCATCATCAGTTAGTGAGAAATTTCTTTAGGACATGGTAGTTAAGTGAAATTTGAAAAAAAATCCGATTTAGGGTTCTTGCCATGACCGATCGTCCATGGTCGTGTCCAGAGGGTTGGATCTGCTTGTACTAGCCGTTCTTTACGGATTGTCGCCTCAAGTTTCCATTGACAAGAATTCTGGTGGAATACTGTGAGGCGAGGAAGATGGCTATTTCACATCTTACTCCGACATCGATTTGTAATATGGTTTTTTTGTCTGTTGTTGGTGCTCAAGACGAGGTGGTAGTGGATCTTTGCTTCTTGGAGTAGGTGACATATCTTAGTACTAACTGAAGGAATCCGAACACCATTTACATCCATTTTAATAAGGGATGTACTATTTTGGACAAGAACCCGAGTAAGGTCAAGAACTGGCACGAGAGCTATTTCTATGTTCAATTTGATGGGAGTTATGTTCTTGATGTAAACAGGGACTACATGACCCGGTGGAACCACTTTCCTGGTAGGTTTTTGATACATGTGTTCCATTTTTATCGAACTTCTTAGTCTTTGCTTCCTAACATCTCTTTTTGCAGATTATCCTTGCCAATCGGATCTTCAACCCAAGTACCTGAAGGCTCTTCAGAAAATTAGGTCCAGGGGTCCTTTTCAATGGGGGGATTTCTTGAGGGAGCGTTTTCGTGACAGTGTGGGATTCATTTCTTATGGAAAGCCTTTAGTTCGTTTGTTTGGATTTTTGATTCGTACTTTCCTAATGAATCTTCTATAATAGCTAAGTGGGATGTTTCCCTGGTCCCTCCTCGTTCCTGCAAGCGACAAAGAAAGTTGGGGCAGAAGAGGGGGACAAGATGTGCCGACCGACTGCGTACCTCTGCGAAATCGTTTCTGGACAACCCATCCTCTAGTAGATCGCCAAAGCTAATTTCTCCGATTATTACTGTCGCTCGCGTTGTTGCGGCCGACTAGGAGGATAGCCAGCAACCCGACAAAGATGCTTGTCTTGATACTTAGAGAAAGAGGGCGAAGCCTTCTTCCACCGATGAAATGCTGCCTTCTCTTGGAGCGGCGAGTGTAGTTCCTTCTTTTCCTAGTGGGATGGTCGGGGGTGCGCTACCTGCCTCTCGGCATGAAGTTGAATTTGCCCTTGAACATTTTTGGGCTAATCCCACAATGTCTGCAGTTTGGGACCAGGTTGTTTAGATGGATACGTCCTCGGATTTTCCTGAGGCGCGTCTTCCTAGAAAGGATCCCCACACTTTTTTGGTCAGCTACCCTGGCAGGTCCCCGTTTGTCGATGATCCCAAGTGGTGCGCTAGAATATTTTGGTCGCTTGGGGGCCCGATTCTTGGCATGCCTCCCATCGAAATCATGGAGGAGAAAGGGACATATATTTGGACCACACAAGCTAAGCAGCAAGTGCTTTCTTTCTCTTCTTCTTTTTCTCTTAAGATTTTAGTTGGTATATGCTTGAATTCCTTCAATCTTAGGTTGCCACCAAATTGATCTTTATGGTTTCTTTTTGCAAGTTGAGCTTGAATTCCGCCCAGGCCGATCTTCATAAGGCTTTGATGGTGGTCGAGGACTTAAGATCGGGAAATGATGTTCTTACGAGTTCGAACGTTGTGGTAAAAGGCGAGCTGGGGGAAGCCCGCGCAATATCGGAATCTCAGGAGGCTGAATTGTCCAAAACCAGGGAGGAGGTCATCCCGTTTGTTATCGCCTCGATCAAGCGAGAGGTTGGAAGAGTCCGAAAAGGTGCATAAGCTAATTAATGTGAAGCATGAGGCCCAGTTAAAGAAAATCAAAGATTACCTGGATGCTAGTGATGCGGCCGACGATGACCTTTTGGTTTATAGGCAGGTGAAGGGGTCTTTCGAAGTCCTTTCTCTTCTAGAGGAGAATGGAGCTGTGTTTCCTGGTGAAGCCGCCAAGTTGATTGAGTAGATTAAGATGGACGAGCTTGAGAAAAGGAAGAGGGTGAAGGTTAACGAAGATCTTACTGATGACATTCTGAGGGTTTCTTCTGACTCGGACGGGCAGGATCTCTCCTCGGGTTCTTTCGTTGTTTCTCTCGGGGTTTCTGGTGACCAAGCCCAAGGTCAGGACTCTTCTTTCTTCTTTTAGATGCTTTTGTATTATATTATGGTTTTTGTTTGGGGTTTTTTGTCCTTGTTTTGATGTTACACCTCCCTGGTTGGCGGGCGCTTTCTCCATAAAGGTTCAGGTGGTTACTTTTATGATCATGAGATCATGATGTTTTTTTTTTTGCTTTAGATGCGATTCAACTCAGCTTATCATATTAGGTTATTTTGAGAGTTTGGCTTGGCTTTTATCCTTAGGCTCGAGTTTTTAGGTTAATAGGCTAAGTGTGGATCATTTCACCATTGCATTCATGGGGAATGCATTGTGCGGGATGGACCCGACTTTTATCCTGACTAGCCAAGCTTTTTGGGCTTGAAGCTGGTCGAGTACATATTATTTCACCGCTACATTCGTGGGGAACGTGTGGATACCACACCTCTGGCCAGGAGGCGGGCGTGAAGGTGTGAAGAACCCTCGTTTGAGACGCAACTACTGAGATTTCATTGGTACTCAAATTTTATTTTCGACCGAAGGCGGGAGATTTAGGTTTCTCTCCCCCCCCCCCCCCCCCACCTTTTGAGTTATCGTTGCACCATTTTACAGGTTGCCAACGTACCCTTGAGGAAGGGAGCAAGCCAATCGTAGTTCAGTATGATGGGTAAAGAGATATATATATATATATATATATATATATATAGACATCCCCTTGTGGAGGGGATGTCTGATAGGGTTTGGTTGGTAGGCCGTCAATCTATATTTTTTAGCTTGTGCATTCAGAGCTTTGTCATTCTAATCGGGTAGTATCCTTCCCACTTTCTTCCAAAGTTCTTTCTTTCATGTTCGGCTTTCCCAAACATTCCTTCCCAGACTGGATCTTTTCCTGATGAGCCTCCTATGTATATATCGTGTTGGTAGTGGCTTTCTTGCGTCGTATGGCGCTGCGCGTGGGGGGCGGTGTGCTGATTCTTTGCTTGGAATAGGGATTCAGGGGTTCAGAAGTTTCAGCCATGGGTACTCTCTAGTTTTAGCGGTACCTTGTTGGCAGGGATATCGGTACTCGGTGTGCAGTCGTCCAAGGCATATTGTTCGTTATGTTCGTTCGCATCTTTATTCTGCGAAGTTGTCGCTGGGCTGGTTGTATGACTCTATCGTGTGACTCTTTAGGTACTCGGTTCTCCAATGATCTATCGGATATTACCTGCTTAATCGCATTTTCCACCTTTTACAGAATGTCTGAAAGGTTCTTGAGGCGAACTAGGTACAGCGGTCGACAATTAATTATCTCGCACGGGAGGCCACGCTAGCAGATGATGCTCTCCCAAATAAACTTCTGCACGTATACGCTCTTGAGGTGAGTGTATTCTTCAGCTTTGACGCGTCTTGTGTAATGATCGGTAGCAATCAGTAAGAAACTGACGCAGTTTTCCCTAGGAAGGGAACCTATATTATCCATATCCCATCTTGAAAATGGTCTGAGTTTTTGGGTTATGTGGTCTGCTTAGCATTTAACCTTCCAGTCAGATCAGAGCTCGAGATATATCTCGGTCGGTCTCGGAACACATGATCGGCAGACTTTATCCTGGGAGCCAGTTCGATTGTCTTTGTTGCAAGGGACTCAATCGTCCTTGAGGATCTTCTCGTCGTGGTGCTAATCGTGAACTCCGTGTGCGAGTGTGTGCCCGTAACTATTTATGTCGGCAAGGCTCTTGATTCGGGTAGTTTAGACGTTACCAGGGATGACGGGGGATCCTGAGTTTTGAAGAAGGGAAGCTTGTAGTATCGAACATTATCGTTTGGTCCATTTCTCAATTTCCTTGAGCGTATAGAAGACATCTTTTTAGTAGCTCCCCACAGACGGCGCCAGTTGTTGAAAGGAAACTTCACACAAGGGTATTAAGGTAAATATATGACGAAAGTGGTAGAATATGTAATGTGACTTTTAGTGGCAAACGAAGTGCCCGATGATCTTCCGTTTAATAAAGCAGTGGATCAAATTAATGGATTTGTTAATACACTTGAGAGAATCACTACATATGATATGAATAATAAGAATTGATTAAGAATATTATGAGAACATGAAAATGGTGTTTATGTAATACCTCCCGAATAGTGTAATGTAGCTCGGAGCTTAAATATGACTTCTTCTCTCTAACAATACTCTCTTCTCTCTCTAGAATTGAATGTCTTTCTCAATGATGGGTGTCGAGTATTTATAGTGCTTTATCTTCCTTAATTTCTGGATATGTAGCTCGGCTGAGAGTGTTTGCTAGTTAACCTAATCCTCCTAGCTTACGGCGGGTGTCATTGATACCCTCCTCCTCTATTTTTGGGTAAACTAGGTGGTTGTGGGTCATCATTGCACCGTTTCCACTGTTCGTCGTTACGTAGACACATTATCTGTAATCTTTCTCTTTCTCTTTTGACCTGAACCTTATGATTATTGGGCCGTCTTTCGAGTTTGTTAGCGAGAATGACCTTTTGAAATGGGCAAGCTATCCGGAAAAGGTGACTAAACCCACCCAAACAATTAATATGCAAATATAAAAGGAAAAAACAAAAATCTGAAAAGTCACTCCGTGTTCCTAAAATTCACATCAGCCTTTGTAATATGTGTGTCACAAATTCATTGTCGAGGAGTAGAGATGGCAAATTGGGCCGAAAACCGCGGGCCTAGCCCATATAGCTCGAAAACAGCGTTCGGGCCAAACGGTCGCGGTCTGCCCTGCCCGCATTGACATCTCTATCGAAAAGTGTCAGTTTTTTTTTTGTCGACAAGAGATCTATTGATTTGGCCCAAATGGGCTTGATTACAAAGTTTAGAACAGAAGCATTAACAATTACATGGGCTTAAAAACTCGAAACGGAAGAGGTGGCCCAACATTGCCTAGTCAACTTGAGTGAGCCATGCAGAAGGCCACGTGTCGCTACGCTCGGACACACGGCAACAACACAAGGATTCCGTCATGCAGTCACAGCGGCGGAGAGGCACGGTGCTCTGTCGGCGAGGAATAGCTTGGTAATCGCCAAATAGTTCTGCCGATCTAGATCTGCGGCAAATATGAACCGGAAACTTTGAATATCAGGGTAAGAACTCACGCTTCGAAGGTCTCTTATGTCCTCAGGGCGAAAGAAATAACCACGAACGGCCCAATATATTGACCGAGAGATGCATTTTGTAGAAATCCGGCTCCATCGGGACGCGCCGCACCGCGTAGAGGAGATCACCAGGAACAGAACTTATACCCTAACAATCAAGATCTCCAATAGCATGAACAGGCGATTTTCAAGTTAGAGAAGCATCACAGAAATAGATCGAGAAAGAAGAAGAAAAACAGACCGAAAAGAGGTATAGATATACGGATATGTAATCTCCTCCGGATTATTGTGCGGCTCAGAGACCGCAAGCCGACGTCGCCGAAACCCGGCGAAGAAAAAGTCCGGTACATGACCGGAAGCAAAGACCGGCAGAACGCCGGAGAAAGAAACCAAAACCAAAAAATATTAACAGCCAGCCGCCGGCGAAGCCGTCGGTCGGAGAAACCAAGATCGTTTGAGGGAAACTTTTTTAGAGAGAAGATGGAGAAACTAAGAGAGAGAGAGTAAGAGCTCTGTAGTATGTCCGGTTTTAATAATAACCAAAAATAGTTGACAAAAAAAAATAATAATAATAACCAAAAATAAAATCTCATATTTTGAAACCGACCGGTTTAAGCTGACTTTCCGTAATCCGAACAAACCAAATCCTGCTTTAATTGCACATTTTTGCCGGCGGGTTTTCTTCTTCACCAACTGCGGTATAGTGAGAGAGAGAGAGAGAGAGAGAGAGAGAGAGAGAGAGAGAGAGAGAGAGAGAGAGAGAGGCAAACATGTTAAACTCTGTCGCATTGGTATTTTCAGTGATTCTTTTCCTCCAAACCCACTTCCCAATCTCCGATGCCATCCCGATTCCGTCGACGAACGGTGAGATCGACGCGATGCTGATCCGAAACAGCCTCATCGGAGAATATGAAGAGCTGATGCCTTCAGAGATCAGCAGGAGAGTTCTTATGGCTCAGAAACGGTACATCGGCTACGAAACCCTAAGGAGGGACATGGTTCCTTGTCAGAAACCAGGCGCATCCTACTACGATTGCCGCTCTGGACAAGCTAATTCTTACAATAGAGGCTGTGACACCATTACAAGGTGTGCTAGAGACACAAGCGACATCACCACTTGAAGAAATTTGGAAGCTTTTTGGCGTTGGTGTTGAAAATGAAGAGTCAGGTAAACTATATTTGTATTTTGGTTATATGAAAAATTAAGCTTTTTGTATTGTTGTTGTTATATTATGTATTTGAGTAGTTGACATTAGGATTCTTATATATGTAATGTGACCCTGCAACTGTTTGGTTTATTAATGGTCAGATCTATATTATATGAAGTTTTCAGTAGATTGATGTATAAAATTGGATGTTTATTTGCTTGCTTTTTTGTGTTTATGGACCAAATTATAAGCTTTCAATGGGGTTGTAGAGAGTTCTTGATGGTTCTTGTATAATACTGTAGAAGTCAGTTTCTGGTTCAGATAAATTTTGCAATTAGTGAATAGAAAGATTGTCAATTGTTTTGATTTGTTAGTGTCAGTGTTGAATAGCCGATTATTAGATATTGAAAAGGACGTCGCCTTGATTCCAAGAATAGGGATAGGTGTTATGATAATTGAGCATGTTTGTTATGACTTGCCAAGTTGACTGTTCTGAGCCTTGCGCTTATCTCCACTGCTCTATGGTGAAGAAAAGATTTTGTTCTTGTAAGATTGTACATATTAGTTTTCAAGTTTTTATCTACTTGCTACTCTCAATGTATCTATTATCTAAACTGGTTTGGAGAACGACAATGGGTTGTGAAAGCATGCCGAAATTTTGCTATTAAAGCATAAACGGGTCAGAAAGTTAATCGAAGCTAATGTGTGGGAGAAAGGGTTTTCTGCAAATAAACCCGTCAAGTGTCCCGATATTTCGGATCAACCCTTCACTTTCAAAAAATGTAAGTCAACCCTTCACCTCATAGTCAAACCGCTATATAGTCCATCCGTGTAGTAATGACATGTCATCATTAGTTCATCTAACAGAACTTAAAACACGGTCGTTTTGAACAAAATGAAATAGCACCTTTTTTGAAAAATCATGCTGTTTTAATGAGGAATAAACTACATGTGGTTAGGTTTGGTCTAGTGTAATTGGTTCAATTAGCGGTTTGGTTTTCTAATTGAAACCGAATCAGGTGCTCACTGGTGACCGATAAACTTTGTCCATCGTTTATCGGGTCTAACTTCTCGTGTAGCCTTATGGCACTAAAAAAATCTACACTACCCCCAACTAATCTCTCATACCCTTCCCACTTTAATGAAATGTGGTTTGACGCTTTTGTCCTTGGTTTACTATGAAATTGGTTGTTTAGAAATCAGAAATTGGAATGGGGAAATTGGTTATGATTGGATTGGGTTGGAATCGGGTTTAAGAGAATTGGATCGGGATTTGGTTTCGGGAAAAAAAAAATAGAATCCGAATCCCGAGCTTCCCCTCCCCCCCAGCTCCGTCCCTCAGTTTATCTGAACTGGTTTTGCTCGTCGGCGCCGTCGTGTCGCGTCTCCGATCGCCAATCGCCGCCTCCGTCGTGCTCCGTCAACCCACCGAGGTTTGTGGCTCCCCCTCGATCTGCATTCAGCTCCATTTGAATGGGTTTGGGATCCGTTTGGGATGATTTGGATTGTTTTTTGGTAGATTCATCTGATGAGTTGCTACATTGTTGTTTAGCCATTGATTCTTGGTTGATTTGGACTACGAATTGAGTATATTGTTGTTGTAATTGGATGATCTTGAAATCGATTCAAATTTGTGTTCATGTTGTTGTAGAACTGGGGACAACTAGTATAACCGATGTATGTTTAACTGATAACTAGTATAACTGGTATAACTAGTAAAACTTGTATAACTAGTAAAATTGGTATAACTGAGGACAACTTCTGTAAAACTGATAACAAGCTTTGTACAACTATAAGTACTGAGTTTTTTGCTTTTGTTTTGGCAGGATAGAATGAGTGAGAGTGTGTGCATCCATTATAAATATCAGGGGCGCATGTGTAGCCTATTGTTTAAAGAGGAGATAACTTTGGAGATGGTAATCCATAGGCTTTACAAGAAGCATGCGTTAGATGAGAATAAGGTTAGATTGGAATTGTGTTACATTCCGTTGGTGGTTGGCTGTGAGGAACATATGAGTATTTCTGATGACGAAGATCTTTGTGGTTATCTAATGACCGTTGATAAAGAGAACCGTAGAAGTCTTTTGTGTGTGGAGGTCGTGACTGGGCTGGAGCTGCCCACGCAACAGTCGAGAGCGGGGAAAAGCTCTGCTGGTTTAAACTATGACCATGATGAAATCGGAGAAGTATGACCTAATGCCTTGACATTTTTTGTTGAAAACGGAGAAATAAGAGATAATGTTGTGCCGTTGTTTGTTGAAAATGGTCAAGCAAGTCAAGAAGAACAAGTGAGAGAGGAAGAGCAAGTAAGAGAGGAAGAGCAAGTGAGAGAGGAAGAGCAGGTGAAAGATGATGATACGTCTGGTAGGCGTGATGAATATCGTGAGGTACCACCTGTTGTTGAAAGTAGTCAGTTTGTCGCGCCATGGGAAGACGGTTTTGGGTTGGCTGTGCATCAAGAATTCCGAGATAAGAAGGCGGTTATAGAGTTGGTAGAGAGTTTGGCATTTAAAAACTCTTTTGAGTATGTTACGCAACACTCTGATACAATGCGGTGGGTAGTTAAATGTTCTATTGAGAGATGTAAATGGGGTCTACGAGCAGCAAGGATCCCGAACTCGGATATGTTCTCTATTATAATGTACACGAAGATGCACACATGCAACCGTGTTGATCAAACTGGAAGCGCTGATTGTATGAAAAGCTCATCACAGCTAGTTGCATCGTATTTGAGTGAGGAATATCCTGGGAACTTCGAAACTCCAAAGCCTAGAACCATCATTGATCTAGTCAGGCGAAAATATGGCGTAGACATATCTTACTCTACGACGTTAAGAGGGAAAATTCAAGCAGTTTGTGATTTGCGTGGTAGCCCGGAAGATAGCTACAAGATGTTGTATCGTTATCTGTACGTGTTAGAACAGGTTAATCCTGGAACGGTAACTGCTGTGGAAGTGGATGAGGAAAACAAATTCAAGTATCTATTCATAGCTTTGGGAGTTAGCATTGTGTTGGGAATGTCCTGAAATCTATTGTACTTACTCCAAGTGAAAGTCGTATTGTCGAGATGAGACAATCATATGACACTAGGTAGTCATAATGCTTTGCTAGAAGCCACTTATGATCAATGAGTTGAGAACTCATTGCTAGTGTTATATGATCCTACATGGTCACACACCTAAGCAAACTGGACGTTAAAGACGAGGTTGATCATTAATGTAATGATCTAGTGAATGCATATTTGATATGCATTCGATATCAATATTCTGGGGCAGTGTGCATCGATCGATGCAACTCGCGGATTAATCAGATTAATTCGGTTTAATCGTTGGTTAATTCCGTTATGGTTCAAGTCGACATATATAAGATATATGGTCGACCTAAACTGTTTTCTAACCTAACAGACAGCCACCAGAACTCGAGTAGAAACCTCTGAAGAGATTGGATCTCTATAGGCACTAGCATCCCTCCTGTTCAGTTTGTGTGCGTGTGGATACCAGTAGAGGCGCAGCATTTGAGGCGCTCTAGATCTCGATTATCTGCAAATCTTCCGCTGCTAATCACTAGGTAATTCTGAGATCCCAATGATTCAATTACATGAACCCTAAATCCTAGGCTTGAAATTCAGACCAGGATTGCCTAATTGGATTAGGAATTGCTAGAAATTCCTTCAGTGGTATCAGAGCTTTAGGGTTCCATTGAATCTGTAGCATGTTGATTAGATTGGTTGAATCTGGATCTCTGTATAAATGATACAAGTATGCTAAAACTCGTTTTGATCAAAGTAACCTAGTTTAGGGTTTTGTTCGAAAAACGTTTTAGGGTTTTTCGCATGGTGTCGATCGATGCCAATCCGGCATCGATCGACACAGGGCGAAAACCCGAATAAAATTTAGGGTTTTTTCGCATGGTGTCGATCGATGCCGGATTGGCGTCGGTCGACACAAACCTCGCGAGATTGATGAATCGGTTCAATTGGATTGGACTGGTTATCGAGCTTGGTTAATAATGGTTAAACGCTAAGAATGGTTTAATTGCGATTGGTTTGATTAAATTGGTATCGACCGATGCCAATGTAGCATCGATCGACACTGACCGGTATTCAAAACCGGATCAATTGGATTGATCGGTTATCGCGGATTGCTTTTGGTTAATTTGCATCGATCGGCACTAAAGTAGTGTTGGTCGACATCAGATTCGATGGTTTAGGTTGTGGAACCTGAAATCACAGAAACAAAGCAAGATAAATCAATTAATTAGAAGAATTAAAACATAATAAAACTGAACGTTTTAAGGTTCCGTTCCTCAACCAAATATCAAGTGTACTTGATGTCTTTCCAATCTTGTCAACTGTCAAGACTTGTTTCATTGTACGATAGGCTTGCAGTGCAAGGTATCAACAATTACATGAGTAAGGCAGGAAGTAATCTTGTTGATGGGCTTGCAGTGCAAAGCGTCAACAATTACATGACTTAAGAGATTGGTTTACTTGACTGGGCCATCAAAATCGTTTTGGGCTCAGAGATATCAGGTGGATTGGACATAAGATGTCAATCCACAACCAAGAGTTATATTGGATATAACTAGCAAAGTTGTTGCTTACCTAGATAGCTAAATTTGGGTGATAGCCAGTGGCTCACTCAAGTTTAGTGAAGTATGAGTCTTGGATCATTATATTCATTTGAGGAAACATTGTTTGAATATAATGGGAGTTTTCTTAATTGTTAAGACTTCTCATTTCTTGAACATCATAACTAAACCTCCCTTGTTTTTCCAGCTATGACTGGCACAAACCATCGTAACAATTTCTCCCTCCTTGAGAAGGACAAGTTAAATGGATCCAACTTTCTTGAATGGTATCGGAACTTGAGAATTGTTCTCAAACAGGAGAAAAAGGACTATGTCCTTGAGAAAGTTCTCCCCAAGAAGTATCGAGCCAATGCCTGGCAGTCAGATAAGGATGCTTGGGATAAGCATTCTAATGATGCGGTGGATGTGAGTTGTCTCATGTTTGCTACCATGAACTCGGAATTGCAGAAGCAATATGAGTACGTGGAGTCGCCAAAAGAGATGATCACTGGCCTGAAAAGTATGTTTCATGAGCAGGCACGAACTCAGAGATACCAGACGGTAAGGTCTCTGATTGAGTGCAAGCTACCAAAGGGCGAACCAGTTAGTCCTCATGTCATTAAGATGATGGGTTATATTGATAACCTGGGGAAACTGGATTGTCCCATTAGCCAAGAGTTGGCTACTGACATCATTCTACAGCCACTGCCGTCAAGCTATGATCAATTTGCTATGAACTATAACATGAACAACTTGACGAAGACGTTGACTGAATTGCATGGGATGCTTAAGACTGCTGAACCTAACATCAAGAAGGACACCCCAAATGTCCTTATGGTACAAAAGGGTAAAAAGTTTAAGAAACTTGGTAAGAACAAAGGTGATGGCAAGACGATCTCGATTGTGAATCCAAGCGAGTCTAGCCATGTTCCTAAGGTTAAAACCAGTCCTTCTGAAGATGTTAAGTGCCGTTATTGTAATGGTTATGGGCATTTGAAAAGAAACTGCAATAAATTCTTGGAAGATTATGAGAAGCTGAAGAAGACGTACGAGACTTCTTCTTCAGGTATTATGTTATAGAAGTAAATGTTACTTCTTATAGTCCTACTTATTGGGTATTGGATACCAGCTGTGGTACTCATATTTTGTGAAAATGTGCAGGGCCTGAGCAAAAGTAGGACTATGGAGAAAGGACAAGTGGACCTATGAGTGGGAATGAAACAAGAGTTGCTGCATTAACCGTAGGAGTATTTCATTTGTTTTTCCTTTTATGGCATGTTTTGAACTTAAAACTGCTACTATGTACCTGCTATGAGCAGAAAGATTATTTCTATTCCTTGTTTGGATATGGAAGGATATCAGTTTTCAAGTTAAGAATAAGTGTTATTCATTTGATTACAGTGATATATTTTATAGTAGCAATCCATTAGAGAATGGACTTTATGTTCTAAACCAGAATGTGCCTAACTATAACATTAATACCAAGAGATTCAAGTCAAATGATACGAGTCAAACTTCTCTCTGGCATTGTCGTTTTGGGCTACATAAATGAGAAATAGATTCAGAAGCTCCATAGTGATGGGCTTTTGGGCTCATCTGATTGAGAATCATAATGAGTAAAGTGGATCTTGTTTATTAAGTAAAACGAAAAAGGCTCCTTTCAACAGAGGTAGTGTCGATCGATACAAACGGTGCGTCGGTCGATACATGTTGCGAACGATCAAAATGAAAGGGCCAGAAGCTTATTGGGCTTTATACATACGTATGTATATGGACCGATGAGCACAAGTGCTAGAGGAAAATTTCAGCACTTCATTACCTTTACTGATATTTTCAGAAGGTACGGTTATGCCTTATTTATAAGGCATAAGTCAGAATCTTTGAAAAGTTCAAAGAGTTCCAAAATGAAGTACATAATCAATTTGGCAAAGGTATTAAACCTCTACGATGAGATCATGGAGGTGAATACTTAGGTCAAGAATTTAGTGATCATCTGAGAGATTGTGAAAGTGTTTCACAATTCACTCCTCCTGTATCGGACTTTATTAGATATGGTTCGATCAATGATGAGTCACTTAGATCTTCCATTATCCTCCTAAGAATACGCTCTAGAAATGTCTGCGTTTACACTAAATAGGTTTCCATCAAAATCAGTTACAAAGATACCACATGAGATGTGGAATGGAAATGTTTCTGATTTATCCATCGTGAAGATTTGGGGTTGTGAGGCTTATATAAAACGTTTAATCTCTGATAAGCTCACACCCAAATCTGATAAGTGCTACTTCATTGGTTGTCCTAACAAAACCAAGGCATGTTACTTCTACAACCAGTTCGAGAACAAATTGTTTGTTGCTCGAAACTATGTTTTCTTAAGAAAGACTTTCTTTCCAAGAAGAACAGTGGGAGTAAAAGTACAACTCGAAGAAATTCGAAAGTCACAAGAGACTGCTCAACCTGATGAGGAAGAGCAGCAGTTGGATCTACAAAGAGTTGTAGAACCTGCACTTGTGGTGCCTAAAGTTTATAAAGGATCTGGTGAATGTATATTCGATATACATTTAAATGGCGAGTTTCTGAAGAAGTGTCGATCGACACAAAAGTTGCATCGATCGACACAGATCGCGAACCAAATATTGATTTTGGTTTATGACTTAATTAACTACGGTTTAAATCTTGGTTAATTAGGTCGTGGTAAAAGTATACATATGAGATATGTGCGCGACTTTTACAGAAAACTTGAAGCTCGCAGATCCGAAAGGATCCGTCACGAACCCGAGAAATATGGATTTCTCGTAACTAATTGCTGTGATCTACTGATCATTGAAAGTGACGGGCCTGCAAATTTTGAAGAAGCAATGATGAGCCTTGACTCCGAAAATGGCTGAAAGCCGCTGAATCCGAAATGGGATCCATGTCACAGAACCAAGTATGACTTGGGTTGATTTACCCGATGGTGTAGAAACCATTGTGAGTAAATGGATTTTCAAGAAGAAAAGTTGACATGGTTAGTAGTATTCAAATGTACAAAGCTAGGTTGGTGGAAAAAGGTTTCAAGTAAATTCATGGTATTGACTGTGAAGAAACCTAATCCCAGACACCATGCTTATGTCCATCCGGATTCTCCTAGCAACCGCCACTCATAATAGTTATGAGATCTGGCAGATGGATGTGAAAACAGTTTTCCTTAATGGAATTCTGAAAAAGGATGTGTACCTGACACAACCTGAAGTTTTCATTGATCCTAATGAAGCTAGGAAGATATGCAAGCTTCATCGGTCCATTTATGGACTGAAGCAAGCATCTCGGAGTTGGAATCTTCGTTTTGATGAAGCAGTCAAAAGGTTTGACTTCGTCAAGAACGAAGAGGAACCGAATGTTTACAAGATGACTAGTGGGAGCGCAGTTGCATTTCTGGTATTGTATGTTGATAACATACCACTTCTCGGAAATGAAGTTCCATTGTTTCAGTCTGTTAAGACTTGATTCCAAAGTTGTTTTTCGATAAAATTATGGGAGAAACCGTATACATTCTTGGAATAAGAATCTATAGAGATAGATTGGATAAGCTAATTGGATTGTGTCAAGATACTTATAGTGATAAGGCCTTGCACATGTCCAATATGCAGGATTCCAAGAAGGGCTTCGTGCAAATGACTCTTGGTATTACTCTTAGCAAGACGCAGTGTTTTTCGACACACGCTGAGCAAGGGCGAATGAGGGTCAGGCTACTGCTAAAGGCATTAGATGTCTTAAGATGTGATCTTAATTTTAGTGGGAGTCATTGTTATTAATTTTAGTTATGATATGATGTTCGTATAAACATAATTTGATTATGTTATTGAAATCTGACATCTGTATTATTTAATAATGGTTATTAAATAATAGTCCCAAAGTAATTTATGACATTTTATAGGTCATCAAGTATGTGACTTGATCATGAAACCCTATAGATAATAAATGACATAAATTATGTTGGTCCCTGGTCGAGGTTGTTAAAGTGGGACATTAACAACCGCGTGAGACTAGTATGTGAGGTGACTGATGACTAAGTTTCATTGAGTCATTAATAAGAGTATTAAAGTCAATCATATAGATATGTGTTGGAGAACACATGATCGGACATGACCCACTGATGAGAACTCTACGGGATAGTTATATAAGTGTCATGAGAGTTTTCATTACGACTATAGAGTATAGTCCTTAGACCTGAGTTCATCATGTTTTCTTACATGTGAATTGGTCCGCTTTAACCTTGTCAAACGTCAGCCGTAACTGGTGACTATAAAGGCATTGATTGGGCGTATCATGAAGCGTGTGAAGAGACAGGGATGGAACAAGATGGGATTTGTCCCTCCTATATAACAGGAGATAAATATCTCAGGGCCCATCGAAGATTTGATACTGAGAAATGTGTGGCCACACTCAAACGAGGTGATTGTCAGTCGTTTGTCTTGTCAGTATAAATCGGAGTTCGATGAACATGATCTTGGCTAAATAAGGGTGACACAGATCTTGCCTTATGCCAGATCGAGATATAGACGAAAGGGATTGAAGGAATAGATGATTCCAGTACAAGTGGGAGATTGTTGGGAATGTCCTGAAATCTATTGTACTTACTCCAAGTGAAAGTCGTATTGTCGAGATGAGACAATCATATGACACTAGGTAGTCATAATGCTTTGCTAGAAGCCACTTATGATCAATGAGTTGAGAACTCATTGCTAGTGTTATATGATCCTACAGGGTCACACACCTAAGCAAACTGGACGTTAAAGACGAGGTTGATCATTAATGTAATGATCTAGTGAATGCATATTTGATATGCATTCGATATCAATATTCTGGGGCAGTGTCGATCGACACAAAGAGTGTGTCGATCGATGCAACTCGCGGATTACCAGATTAATTCGGTTTAATCGTTGGTTAATTCCGTTATGGTTCAAGTCGACATATATAAGATATATGGTCGACCTAAACTGTTTTCTAACCTGATAGACAGCCACCAGAACTTGAATAGAAACCTCTGAAGAGATTGGATCTCTATAGGCACTAGCATCCCTCCTGTTTAGTTTGTGTGCGTGTGGATACCAGTAGAGGCGCAGCATTTGAGGCGCTCTAGATCTCGATTATCTGCAAATCTTCCGTTGTTAATCACCAGGTAATTCTGAGATCCCAATGATTCAATTACATGAACCCTAGATCCTAGGCTTGGTATTCAGACCAGGATTGCCTAATTGGATTAGGAATTGCCAGAAATTCCTTCACATTGAAGGGTTTGCATGCATGAGGAAAGTCATAATTGTTGATGCAACTTTCCTCAAGACCGGATATGGTGGTGTACTAGTTTTCGCCATTTGTCAGGATCCTAATCGTCACATTTATCCCATAGCGTTCGGTGTTCTTGATGGTGAGAATACACCTAGTTGGACATGGTTTTTCGAGAAGTTGAAAAGCGTTATAGGCGACTCGTCCGAATTGGTATTTGTGAGTGATAGAAATCAAAGCCTCATCAATGCAATAGCAAACGTGTTTCCACTTGCTCACCATGGGTACTGTTTATGGCATTTATCTCAAAACGTGAGATCACATGCTTGGAATGCAAACAAAAAAGTAGTCGATGATAGGTTTCAGGAGATAGGTTGGTCTCACACAACGGCTGAGTTCTACAGTCATTACGAGACATTTAAGAGGAGATATCTGTTGGGAATGTCCTGAAATCTACCGTACTATCTCTAGAAAGTATGATAAGTGTCGAGATCAGACATAAGTCATAAATACTGGGTGATCATGATGACTTGCTAGAGTCCGCTCTTGATCTATAAGTTTAGGACTTATTACCAGTATTGTATGATCCCGAAGGGTCACACACCATAGCTAACGGGAAAGTTAAATGGAACTAATACGGTAAGATGCAATGGCATTTACTGTATTGGATCAGAGAATTGGGCCAGACAAAATGCAGGCTTTTGTCTGATATGTGTCTTGGGCCCAAAAGGTGAATGAGCCATTAGTCAAATGACTTGGGCCCATTAATGAGAGATAGAAAAATCGAAAACCCTAAGCATAAGGCCAAGGCTTGCGATTTTTCTCCTACAGCCGCGAGCTTCATCTCTCTCTCTAACCTCTCTCTCTGATCTGATCCATCTCTTTGGTCTAGCAGCCATCCCTTACTTGTAAGAGTGTGGATACTCAAGGAGGAATAGGTGATTCATCTGTTCTAGACTGATCTTGTCATTACCATCAATCCGCTGTGCAATCAATAGGTAATGTTACAGGTTTGGTTTTATGATTCGTTTTGCAAGAACCTAGATCTGTTAAGATTATGTGTTAGGTTGAAACATGGGAATTAAACCTTGAACAAACACTATAATCCATCAGTGGTATCAGAGACTAGGCATTAGGTTTCTTGTGAAATTGGATCATATGTTTTTAATGGTTTTTGAATCAATTAAGGAATGAGAATTGATTAAAACTAATTAAAACCCTTATTGGCTGCTTGTTGTTAGTCTCGGACGTGTTGATCACATCTTTTGTGATGCGATAATGGGCCGCTGATCAAGCATGCGATCGATGGCCACATGATCGATCGATAATCGATCGTGATGGTGAGTGGATCGATCGCTTGGCCAAGCATGATCATGCCATGTTGCGTGTGTTGCCTTCGATCACGAAAACCACGTGATCGTTGATGGGCAAGCCGTGATCGAGCGTTGCATGTGCCGTGATGCCTAAACCGAGATCGATCAATATGATCGTGAGGCAAAGGATCGAGCATGCGCATGCCGTGATGCGTTAATGGGCCGAGAACGTGATCATACCGTGATCGTGTGACGATCGGATCGTATGGTGTGGACTTGCGATAATCACGGCTCATCCTCACGATCGTGAGATCATTCGATCGATGATCGATTGTGATGGGCCTAGGGTTGGATCGTGGGTCCATGACCCGATCATGGATCCGATTGTTTGGCCCATTAAATTTTACGCCCCGCGAATAGTCAATCGGTTAAACCGAGCTTCGCGGTTCGTTGCCCAAAACCACACCGATTATACCGGTCCATTTAATTGGCGGTTAATTGTGTGTTTAAAGCCTTAAACCGCAAGTTAAATCAAATTGGCTAAAACACTAGGTGTTTCTTCCCGGTTTTGGATTTAACTGAACCGATCCAATTTAATTGGTGGTTCAAGCGGTTAACCCGAATCGCGGTTTGCTGGAAATTATTTAATACATGGTATTATTTAATTTCTGGTTAAACCGGATTGAAATTCAAAAATTGAATTTTAACCTAAACCGAAGGCTGGTCTAAGTTTGATTTGGTTGGACCAAATAATTTAGAGCTGGTCTGGTTTAGTAAATAACCGATGGTTTTGATAGTTAATTTGGTCTTGGACCCGGAGAATTATTGGGCCATAAATGGTCCGGATCGGTTATGTCAAATTATTGGGCCAGCTGGAATTCTTCTTTTAATAAAATATTAAATTAGGGCCAAGAATTGGGCCTATAATTTGTGACCCAATCCCAAAATATTTAATAAAATATTAAATTAGAAATTCCTATTTTTAGTAAGTTACTAAATTTAGAAAGTTTCTAAAATAAGAAAGTTTCCAAAATAGTAATCTTCTATTTTTGGAAATAAAACTTAAAAATCCTCAAACACAATATCAAGCTTGGATGTCTTTCCAATCTTGTCAGCTACTTAACGCTTATTCGATTACAGATATGGCTTACAGTGTGAGGTGTCTGTTTTCGCATAAGTAAAGTAGTATATAGTCACTAATTTCATTGGGAGTCCCAGACTTTAGTGATTATTTGGCTGTAAGAGATTGGTTTCCTTGACTGGGCCATCGGGAGTCCCGGGCCTTGAGACATCTGGTGAATTTGGGCCTCGGGTCCAATTCACAACCGAGAGTTATATGAGATATAACTAGCTGTGTGTATGCTTACCAAGTAAAGCTAATTCCGGGTGACGGCCAGTGGCCCACTTTGGATTTAGCTGAACATGGGTCTCGGAATCATTGTATTCTTATGAGGTTAAACAAAGAAATTTTGAATACAATGCGAGTTTTCTTATAAGTTGTTAAGATTACTCTTTTATGAACTTAATAACTAAAATCTCTATTGTCTCATATTTTCAGCTATGTCAAGCACAACAACACAAAACACTTTCTCGATCCGGTCTGCCCTTGAGAAGGACAAACTGAACGGATCAAACTTCCTGAACTGGTCCAGGAACCTGAGACTTGTGCTCAGGCAGGAGAAGAAGGCTTATGTCCTTGAAAGAGCTCTCTCTCCTAGACCTGCGAATAATGCCGCACAAGCTGTGAAGAATGCTTGGGATACACATTCTTCAGATGCTAATGACGTGATTTGCCTGATGTTGGCGACAATGGCTCCCGAACTGCAGATGCAGTGGGAAGGCCTGACTTGTCCCATGGAGCTGATGGCAAATCTGAAAGCGTTGTTTCAGGAGCAGGCTCGTACAGAGAGATTCCAAACTGTTAAGAATCTCTTGGACTGTAAAATGGCTAAGGATGCAGCAGTGAGTCCACATGTTCTGAAAATGATGGGTTATCTCGATCATTTGACTAGGCTCGACTGTCCTATAAGCCAAGAGCTTGCTTGTGATATCGTTCGGCAGTCTCTTACTCCTGCATATGACCAGTTCATTTTGAACTATAATATGCATGGGTTGATAAAGACGTTGCCTGAGCTACATGGTATGCTCAAGACTGCAGAACCGAATCTGAAGAAGACCAAGGAGTCGTCTGTACTCATGGTTCAGAAGGGCAAGGGTTTTAAGAAATCCGATGCAGACAAGGGAAAGGGCAAGGTAGTCAGCAATGAAAAGGCCAAGCCCAAGCCCGTGTCTAAAGCTGGGCCTTCTGATATCTGCCACTTTTGCAAAGAGGCAGGGCATTACCGCAGGGACTGTAAGAAATACCAGGAAAGTCTGAAGAAGAAGAAGTCCTTGGAGACTAAATCTTCAGGTATTTTTGTTATTGAAGTAAATACTACTACTTCTGATAATACCACTTGGGTATTAGATACTGGATGTGGGGCTCATATTTGTACTAATATGCAGGCGCTCAGCAACAGTAGAAGGTTGAAGCAAGGGCAAGTATAGTTGCGGGTTGGCAATGGAGCGAAGGTTCCAGCACTAGCCGTTGGCACTTACTTGTTGTCTTTACCTTCTGGATTGATTTTAGAACTTGAGAATTGTTATTTTGTACCTGCTATAAGCAGAAATATCATTTCAGTTTCATTGTTGGATTTGCAAGGATTTGATTTTTCTATTAAGAATAAATTGTGTTCCTTTAATCTCAATGATATGTTCTATGGCTGTGCCCCTCTTATAAATGGGCTATACATGCTGGATCAATCTGCTCCAGTATATAACATAAATACAAAACGGTTCAAATCTAACGAAGAAAATGAAACGTTTCTCTGGCATTGTCGTTTGGGGCACATTAGCGAGAAACGCGTCAAGAGGCTCCATTCGAATGGACTCTTGGGCTCATTTGACTTTGAGTCTTGTGAGCAATGCGAATCTTGCCTAATGGGCAAAATGACAAGGGCGCCTTTCAATAAACCCACAGAAAGGGCCAGTGAACTATTGGGCCTGATACATACTGATGTGTGTGGCCCAATGTCCACAAGTGCTAGAGGAAACTTTCAGTACTTCATTACATTCACTGATGATTTCAGTAGATATGGATATGTTTACTTGATGAAACATAAGTCGGAAACCTTTGAAAAGTTCAAAGAATTCCAGAATGAAGTACATAACCAGCTTGGTAAAAGTATTAAGGCTCTTCGGTCGGACCGAGGAGGAGAATACTTGAGCCAAGAATTTCGTGATCATCTGAGTGAGTGTGGGATCATCTCCCAACTCACACCTCCTGGAACACCTCAGTGGAATGGTGTGTCTGAGAGAAGGAATCGGACATTGTTAGATATGGTCCGATCCATGATGAGTCACACAGACCTTCCTATATCCCTTTGGGGATATGCTTTGCTCACCGCAACGTTCACACTGAACAGAGTGCCATCAAAGGCAGTAGCAAAGACACCATATGAGATATGGACTGGAAAAGCTCCAGCAATGTCTTTTCTCAGAATTTGGGGTTGTGAAGCCTATGTCAAAAGATTAATCTCAGACAAGCTTACACCAAAATCTGACAAATGCTACTTCATTGGTTATCCTAGGGATACCAAGGCTTATTACTTCTATCTGCGATCCGAGAACAAAATCTTTGTTGCTCGGGATTGTACTTTTCTTGAAAGAGAGTTTCTCTCTAGAAAAGATAGTGGGAGTAAGGTACAACTTGATGAAATTCAAGAAGGACAGGAACCTGTTCAACCTAATGAGGAAGAACAGCAGGATGAATTACATGAAGTTGTAATAGAACCTGAACCTGCAGTACCTGAAGTTCGAAGATCCGGAAGGATCCGTCAGGAACCTGATAGATATCAGGGATTCCTTGTGACTGATTGCCATGATCTTTTGATCATTGACGGTGATGAACCCTCGAACTTTGCAGAAGCCATGATGGGCCCTGACTCCTTAAAGTGGCGTGAAGCCACTGAATCCGAGATGGACTCCATGTCTACTAACCGAGTGTTTTCACTGGTTGATTTACCTGCTGGTGCAAAAGCCATCGAGTGTAAATGGATCTTCAAGAAGAAGATTGACATGGATGGAAATGTCCTGATTTACAAGGCCAGGTTGGTGGCAAAAGGTTTCAAGCAAATTCATGGTATAGACTATGATGAAACCTATTCACCAGTGGCAATGATGAAATCAATTCGGATTCTCCTAGCAACTGCCGCTTATTATGACTATGAGATTTGGCAGATGGATGTGAAAACCGCCTTCCTGAATGGAATCTTGGAGGAGGATGTGTATATGACACAACCTGACGGTTACATTGATCCTAAGAATGCTGGGAAAGTATGCAAGCTTCACAAATCCATTTATGGATTGAAGCAAGCATCGAGGAGTTGGAATCTTCGTTTTGATGAAGCAATAAAGAACTTTGACTTCATCAGAAACCAAGAGGAACAATGTGTGTATAAGAAAACTAGTGGGAGCAAAGTGGCGTTTCTTATCTTATATGTCGATGACATATTGCTTCTTGGAAATGATATTCCAATGCTGAAGTCTGTTAAAGACTGGCTGGGAAGTTGTTTTTCCATGAAGGACATGGGTGAAGCCGCGTATGTTCTTGGAATCCGAATCTTTAGAGACAGATCTAAAAAGCTGATTGGACTTTGTCAAGATGCTTATATAGATAAAGTCCTGCATCGATTCGGAATGGATAAATCCAAGAAGGGGTTCACGCCAATGATACATGGTGCTACACTAAGCAAGGATCAGTGTCCTAAAACACCTGATGAGCTTAAGCGCATGAGTAGGATTCCTTATGCTTCGGCTATAGGATCTATCATGTATGCCATGATCTGTACTCGTCCTGATGTTGCTTATGCACTAAGCATGACGAGTAGGTACCAGTCAAGTCCAGGTGAGAGTCACTGGATTGCCGTAAAGAATATCCTGAAGTATTTGAGAAATACTAAGGATAAGTTCTTGGTTTACGGAGGAAGTGAAGTGCTTGAAATCAGTGGATTCACGGATGCAAGTTTTCAGACAGATAAGGATGATTTCCGGTCACAGTCTGGCTACATCTTCTGTCTGAATGGCGGTGCAGTAAGTTGGAAGAGTTCCAAGCAGAGCACCGTGGCAGATTCCACAACTGAAGCTGAATACATCGCTGCTTCGGAAGCTGCGAAGGAAGGAGTTTGGATAAGGAACTTCTTGATTGAACTCGGTGTATTCCCAAATGCCACTGAGCCTCTAGCACTGTATTGTGACAACAATGGTGCAATTGCTCAAGCCAAGGAACCGAGACATCATCAGAAATCCAAACACATTATGAGAAGGTATCACCTGATTCGTGATATAGTGAATAGAGGTGAAGTGATGGTCAGCAGAGTTCCCACTGATGAGAACGTGGCTGACCCGTTGACAAAGCCACTCCCGAGACCTAAGCACGAGTTGCATACTGCTGCTGTAGGAATTAGAGATATTCAAATGTAATCTCTTTTGAGTGGGAGTTGTGAGGGCTTTTGTTTTAGTTATTTTGATTGGTTCATGTAAACATTTTAAATGTTAATGAAATTTTATTTCTGGATTATTTTTAACTGTGATATAAAATAATCGTTCCAAAATGATTCATGTCATTATATATGGGCCATCGAAGTACATGAGTAGACTTGATCCTGAAACCCCATATTTAACGAAATGACATAAATCACAGTGTCCATAGTCGAAGGTTGTTGAATTGGAACATCAACAACCACTTGAGACTAGATTGTGTTGAGACTTATGACCAAGTTTCGAGGGGTCATAGATGCGCGGCATCAAAGTCGACACATAGGTATATGTGGGGAACATATGACCGGACATGGCCCGCTGATGAGAACTCTACAAGATATTAATATCTGTGTCATAAGAAGTTCTCATATACGACTATAGAGTATAGTCCTTAGACCTGAGTTCGCATGCATGTGGCTGCACATGGAGTAATACGCTTTGATCATTGTCTAACGCTGTTTCGTAACTGGGAGCTATACGGACCTTGGTTGGGTGTATTATGAATTGTGTAGTTCATAGTGATGGAACAAGATGGGATTTGTCCCTGCCGTTTAAACGGAGGTAATATCTCTAGGCCAATCGGAGATTTGATAGCTGGTAAGAGAATGGCCATTCCCAAACGGACTTGCCCAAGTCGTTTGAATTGTCAGTATCAAATCTGTTCCGATAAACATGGTCTGGCTATATAAGGATGACACGCATCTTGCCTTATGCCAGATCGAGATATTAAGACAAAAGGACTAGGGAATGTAGGATTCTATTACAATCGGGAGATTGTTGGGAATGTCCTGTGTAGGATTCCAGTACAAGTGGGAGATTGTTGGGAATGTCCTGAAATCTACCGTACTATCTCTAGAAAGTATGATAAGTGTTGAGATCAGATATAAGTCATAAATACTGGGTGATCATGATGACTTGCTAGAGTCCGCTCTTGATCTATAAGTTTAGGACTTATTACCAGTATTGTATGATCCCGAAGGGTCACACACCATAGCTAACGGGAAAGTTAAATGGAACTAATACGGTAAGATGCAATGGCATTTACTGTATTGGATCAGAGAATTGGGCCAGACAAAATGCAGGCTTTTGTCTGATTTGTGTCTTGGGCCCAAAAGGTGAATGAGCCATTAGTCAAATGACTTGGGCCCATTAATGAGAGATAGAAAAATCGAAAACCCTAAGCATAAGGCCAAGGCTTGCGATTTTTCTCCTACAGCCGCGAGCTTCATCTCTCTCTCTAACCTCTCTCTCTGATCTGATCCATCTCTTTGGTCTAGCAGCCATCCCTTGCTTGTAAGAGTGTGGATACTCAAGGAGGAATAGGTGATTCATCTGTTCTAGACTGATCTTGTCATTACCATCAATCCGCTGTGCAATCAATAGGTAATGTTACAGGTTTGGTTTTATGATTCGTTTTGCAAGAACCTAGATCTGTTAAGATTATGTGTTAGGTTGAAACATGGGAATTAAACCTTGAACAAACACTATAATCCATCAATATCCTTCAGCCGCGAAGTATGTGGAGGAAACTACCGTCAAGGAAAAATGGGTTAGATGTTTTTTTCCTGGTAAACGATACAACTTGGACACGAGTAACTCTGCGGAATGTCTGAACAAGACTTTTCTTGATGCGAGGAGGTAGTACTTAATGCCACTGCTTGATACTATCATTCGCAAATTTTCGGATTGGTTTAACAAGCATAGGAAAGAGGCCGTAGCTGGAGATGCTAAAGACAATCTCGTGCCTTTGGTCCAGATCTTCGTACATACAAATTGGCCAATTGCTAAGACATTAGCTGTGAGGGAGGTAAACACTCTCGAGCTCGAGTACGAAGTCGATGATATTGATGGAAAGGTTTATTTGGTGAACTTGGAATCGAAAACTTGCTCATGTTGTTTCTTCAATATTCAGAAGTATACTTGTCTCCATGCCCTAGCAGCATACATAACATACAAAAGAGCGATAAAGCTCGTGCAAGTGCTAACAGAATAAGACTCGTTGATTTGATTTCGAAATACTATTTGACGGAGATGTGGGCATTGGCTTATTATAGGTCCATCTATGCTGTCCCTGGTATTTCTGCATGGAACGTCCCAGATTACATCAAAGATATGCAAATCCTACCTCCGGTTTACAGGATAACTAGGGGTCGGAAGAGAGTACACAGATATCCATCAGCTGGAGAAGGAGGGAGACGGCGAAGGACACAAAATAAAAGGGGTAGACTATCAAGGCTGTTATTTGGAGATGACTCAAACTCTGATTGTGAGTGATTTTGTGTGTAAGATTTGGTTCTGTAATGTAGTTTTGTTTCACTCTGTATAACTTTGTGTTTTCTATTTGGTGAACCCCTGCATTGAGTTTTCTATGTCAATACTCTGGTGAAACTGTGTAATACTGTGTAAAACTGTGAAATACTAAGTGATTATCATAATTATAATGAATATTATTAGAGAAAATAATTAACATATAGCTATAAGAGATTTTAACTTGTAGGATCACATTTTATCATAACAGTGGACAATGGGTTATATTACGTCGAATGAAAATCAATCAACATAGTTTTACACAGATTGGAAATCACCAACAATGTTCATATACTCTCAAGAACATTTTTCGACCAATGGACACGTTAGGAGAATACATTTTCATAAGTTGAGGAATGTTACATATTATTACGCAGAAATACTAGATTTGTAGATCAATTGTGTAAAATAATCTTGTAAAACTATAAAATCAAATTTAAAGTTCCAGTAAAACTGAATATATTGAAAACAGGCAAAGTAAAATTATTAAGAAACTTCGTACAACTACAAACTCCTGTAAAACTATGTGTAATTTTGTTTAGCGGGAAAATTCAAAGTTAAAAAAAATTTCGGCGGCAAATTCAGAATTGACCAATATTTCTGGCGCCCAAAACCCAAAATATACTTTTCCTCCTTTCTCTACTCACTTGTTCCCACTTCTCCTTCTCTCTCCTTATCGTCCTCTCTCCTTTCACGAGATTTTCGATAACTATTTTCCTCTCCATTTCATATCCTTTTCTACTCTCTCAATTCAACTTCTTCCCTATTCTCTTGGACATGGACAAATTCGAAGCCGATCCTTACTACAGTGACATGAAGCAGAAGAAGAGGGAGTACGACAGAATGTGCTTCATCGCAGATGGTGACAATGGCATACCGACAAGATGCCCGTGCGGTGGTCGAATCATTGTGGAGCCTGAACCTGACGTGGGAAAGAGACACTTTGTTTGTAATGCATTTAGGGTAAGCTATGTTGATTTGGTGATTCCTTGGTTCTGTTCGGTGTTTAAGGAGATGTTTTTATGTGCAGGATAATGGGCTACACATTCGGAAACTTTGGGTTTGGGGCGTCGTGGAAGAAGCCACTAGCTTAAGGAATATTGTGGACTCCCAGGCCGTGAAGATTGAAAGCTACGAATATCGAATTGAGCAGTTGGGATTGGCGCTCAAGAAAAGAGGTGAAGAGATTGAAAAGCTTAAGGAATTGCTGGGAAAATGGGCTACAAGTGTTTAATGTTATTAGAATGTTTCCGAATGTTGTCCTGTTGGTTGGGATCCGTTCGGTTTCCTTTCGGTTTTAAAACTTGTTTAAATGCACAATCTACTTCTACCGGTTTTATATTGTTCTACCAGTTTTACACAGTTCTACCGGGTTTAAATCCAAAACAAGTTTCAAAAAACAATTTCATACGAACATAGAACTTAACATCAAGTTCTAATCCTTCCTCGACCTTGTGTTGCGCTTCTGAAGAGCATTGGATGTATCCCCCACCATTCGTTTACCAAGAGCCTTCTCTGCTGCCTTCTTCTCTGCCTTAGCCTTCTGGATCTCTTTTTGGACCTGCAATCAGGTGATACAATTATAATACCCAGTTTTTCAAGAATTTCCATTAGTATTAACAACTATTTTTACCATTTGTGTTTCTAGATCTTTCATATGATCCATGTATTCTTCAATGGGTCTGACTCTCTTATCCATCTCGTCAAACTTCCCATGCAACAGCTTAAATCCATCTTCCATACTTGACTGTATCCCTTTCATGATGGCAGTAAGTTCGCTATTAGAAGTATTCGAAGTTCCAGGAGCATCAATGGTAGCATGACTCTTTTCCTCACATTTTTTTAGCTCTTCTGCCTCCTCTACCTGTCGGAAAGCCTTCTCCTCATCGTACATCCCCTGAAAAAAACCTTCTGCCCAACCGAAATTAGCTTCATCCAACTCTGAACAACAAGATCGTCAAGGTCATGGACATCGCTTTCTTCATAAAAATGCTCAAGAAGAGCTTCTTCATGTCCATCTCGTGTTTGCAGGATGTTCTCAATGCCCTGAGGACACTTAACCAGAGCAAGTTCTTCATTTATCCTTGAAAGAGGAAACCCTCTCATTGAGTTACTCTTGAATTGCGACTTGCACATCCTTGGACAGTTATGGTCTGCCCCTACAACCGGCTCGCGGAAACTTCTCCCTAGCTCAGGAATTGCCTCAAAGGCTAACAGCTTCACGACAGCACACATATGCTATATTAGTTAGAGATCAGCACAAGAACAATTAATCAAACCAAAAACTTAAAGTACATACCTCCAAAGGGATACAGAAACCGGGAACCGGGCACAATTTATTCTCCTTGACAACCCCTTTAAAATGGTCCATTGTGTGAGAGATCTCACCTACCATATGATCGTAACAGAATCTGCCCCAAGGAAAACTAAGGCACAAGTCAAGATCATTGACAGCTCTGAGAAAAAACTCTACCACCGGAGTAGCATCCTTTCCAGTCTTCGTCTGGCCGATGAGGACGCTGCAAAGGAAGTAAATAACGATCATCTGCAGTCTATCTGGACAAGATTCCATTTTCTCAAGCTTATCTTTCACATCTTGAACTCTAACTACGGCGTTCCCAAAATGTTTCCTCACAAACTTAAGGCCTCCCAAACGCTTGAAGTCAACAGGGTAATTGCGACAGTCTAATCCGGAGATAAGTGCATGCTCCCTCAGTCCATAACGTATCGGAACGCCGTAGACCACGAACCAGACTTCCATCCTCTTCTCGATGCAAGCGGTTCGCAGGAGTAGCATCCACATGCCCATCAGCTTGTGGTTTCCTTGTTTCGGCAGGTGAAAGATATGTTGGAACTGCGGATGCTCTACAAACCACTTCTTCTCCGTAGTCGTTAGCTTAGGCTTCAAAGAATCTAGAGTGGCCAGAAAATCAATATAGAAGCACCGTGTTGATATCTTTATTTTCTTCATGTACTCCGATGGGGGGGGGGGGGAAGTACATTCTCAAAGGTTGCATGGCTGTCATTTCATCACCGGATTCCTGCAAAAATAAATAGTTTTACCAAGTTATTCCAGTAATACAATGTTAGTTTTACACAGTTATACTTGGTTGTGCTTAGTTTTACTCAGTTTTACAAGTTTTACTACATTAGTTATACTTAGTTTTACCAGTTTCCTTGGTTATACTTGGTTTCATTAGTTTTACACATATTTTTACACTTACCGATTTGGATTCAGAGCTGTTCTCGGATTCCTCCTCGTCTTCTTCCGTAGATTCAGAAGGGATTAATATCTCCTCGACTCTCGTCTGGGTTGGTTGCTGTTTCGGTTGCTGTGAATGGACCTCGTCTCCGTCTTCTGAACTCTCTGTATCCCTCTCTGTCTCCTCGTCATCATCTTCTTCATCCTCTTCTACTTCACTCTCATCTCCTTCGCTCTGTTTCTAGAGATCAACTTCTCGTTCTTTATAAGGGACCATAGAAAGATCATTAACGACAAGAGGAGGGTTCCCCGGAACATTATCGACCGGATTCGTGGTCGTGGTACCAACTGTTGGAACTTCGAGCCAATTCTACCGGATTCAGAATTGCTTTCAGGTTCCAGATAGCCTAGGATCTAGGGTCTAGTTAATTGAATCAAGGATCTGATCTCTGTTTACCTGGAGATTAGCAGCGGAAGATGGTCAGATAAACGAGATCTCTGGAGCGCCTCAGATGCTGCGCCTCTACCCCAGTCCACACGCACACAAGCTGGAATCCGCCGGGATGCTAGTACCGGGGCTCGGATCTCCTGGGAACTGAATTTCATGAGGTTTTGTGTTTTTCTCTCAGCGAAAAAGTGTCTCGGGCGGCGCACTTAATCAACTAGGTCGAAATTACATAAGATCACTTATTATGTCGACCTTGACATAAACCGAAACATCAGTCTTGGTTTCGGCCTTGTGTCGACCGACACACTTAGTGGTGTCGATCGACACACGTCTTGTGTCGACCGACGCACCCAATGGTGTCGATCGACACACCTCATTAAAACTCATATTCGATGTGTATCCAATACACATCGACCAGACCATATGCCAATGATCTATCCCATACGAACTATGTCCAACTTGCTTAGGTGTGTGACCATGTAGGTTCACACGATACTGGAAATGAGTTACAACTCATTTGTCATAAGCGGTTTCTAGCAAAACATTATGACTACCCAGTATCACATGAATTGTACGATCTCGACAATACAACTATCTCTAGAGTGAGTACAATGTGATTTCAGGACATAATCCCAACAATCTCCCACTTGTACTGGAATCACCTATTCCTTTAATCCCTTCGTCGCTATATCTCGATATGGCATAAGGCAAGAGACTGTGTCATCCTTAATATAGCCAACATCATGTTCATCGAATTCCTGATCTATACTGATAAAACAAACGACTGACAATCACCTTGTTTGAGAACGGCCATGCATTTTTCTCAGTATCAAATCTTCGATGGGCCCTGAGATATTTATCTCCCGTTCTAGGAGGGACAAAGCCCATCTTGTTCCATCCCTGTTTCTACACATACTTCATGATACGCCTAAGCAATGCCGTTATAGCCGCCAGTTACGGAACGACGTTTGACAAGGTCAAAACGCACCAATTCATATGCTAGAAAGCATGATGAACTCAGGTCTAAGGACTATACTCTATAGTCGTAATGAGAACCTCCCATGACACTGATATAACTATCCTGTGGAGTTCTCATTAAGCGGGTCATGTCCGATCATATGTTCACCAACATATATCTATGTGACTGACTGTGATAATCATATCATTGACTCCATGAAACTTAGTCCAGCAGTCACCTCACATACTAGTCTCGCGCGGTTATTGGTGCCCCACTTCAATAACCTCGACTAGGGACAATCATAATTTATGTCATCTTTTACTTATAGGGTTTCATAATTAAGTCCTCAACTTGATGACCTATATGATGACCATAAAGTACTTTGGGACTATTACTTAATTATCTAATAATTAAATAAAACCGATGTCAGTTTGACTTACATAAACACTACCATATCATGTCTATGTAAAGATTACAACATAACTAGAATTACTCCCACTAGAATCAAGATCATCTCTTCAGATATCTTATACCTACAGCAACATAATAAATCTGGTGCTTAGGTTGTGGGAGAGACTGCGGTGTTTTGTTTGAAACAATTCCAACAAACCACACCGCCATTCAGATAAAAGCACTATTCTACGGTCCACTGCTTGGAGCCTTTCCAACAGATAGCACCGCTATTCAGACAAAGAGACATAACCAGGTGGGAACCGGGAATCATCTTTGTCCGTCTAACTACTTTCAACTGGTTCGTCACTTCCTTTGTTCACCACGAACCTATCCTTAGTGTTTCTCAAACACTTGGGATATTTCTGGTAACTGATCAGTGAACTTTACCGGAATATATTGGTATTTTCTCGTCATGGTTTATGAGCAAGCTGCATCTTGACGAGTACAAATATGGCATTTATGATGGATTCTATTGCGTCAGCATAAGCAATCACACTCATTAATACTAGTTCAGACAGTGTTTAATAACACTTCATCTTGCTAAGATTATTGCCATAAGACCTTTGGTATGAAGCCATTCTTGGAATCATGCATATTGGAACTGTCCAATACCTTATCAACATAAGGATTTTGACACGATCCAACTAGCCTTTCTGATCCATTCCAATGGATCCTTATTCCAAGAACTTTCACGGTCTTCTCCAATGTCTATCATTAAATTTGACTTCCGACCCAAATCTTGACAAGACTTTAGCGTCGGAACGTCGTTTATGAGATTTAAGTATGTTATCTACATACAATGTGAGAATTGCTATTACGCTCCCACTAGTCTTCTTGTAAACGCATGGTTTCATATCTTTCTGATCAAGTCAAAACTTTTGAACATATTATCAGAATGATGATTCCAACTCCAAGATGTTTGCTTCAATCCAGAAGTGGATCGGTGAAGCTGACATGCATACCCAGCCAATTTTTTTGGAGTTGGGGCTCACCATCGCTTCTTTGAATTTTGCATGCTCGTCACTTTTCAATGATCAATAGATCACGACAATAGGCTACGAGAAATCACTCTCGAGTCAGTGACGGATCCTTTCGGATCTGCGAATTTCAGGCTCCACAGGTGTAGATCCTACAACACTTTGTAGATCTCACCGCTGCTCTCCCTCAACAGGTTGAGCAGCCTCCTGTGTTTATCGAATTTCTTCGATGTGTACTTTTACTCCCACTGTTCCTTTCGAAAGAACGATCTTTCTCAAAAGACACAGTTCCGAACAACAATACTTTGTCCTCGGATTGGTTGCAAAAGTAGCAAGCCTTGGTTTCCTTAGGACAACCAGCGAAGTAGAATTTATCAGATATGGGTTCAAGTTTGTTTGTTGACTACTGTCTTACACAAACCTTGCAATCCCAATTAATCAGAAAACAAATTTAGAAATCACCCGGTCCACATCCAATGTGGTGTTTTTCACTTATTCTGATAGAAACTTATTTAGCGTAAACATAGACATTTTGAACGTATTCTTAAATGATTATGGAAGATTCCTGTGACTCATCATTAATCGGAGCATATCTAATAAGATCCGATTCATTCAGTTAGATGATCACCCAATTCTTGACTCAAGTATTTTCCTCCGCGATTCAATCGAGGATCTCAATACTTCTGTCAAATCGGTTCTACACTTCATCTTGGAACTCCTCAAGGGGTTCCTGCTCGTGTCTCATCAAATGAACACATCCATACTTATTGATGTCATCAATAAGGTAATGAAGTACAGAAGACTTCCTTTTGCACTAATGCTCATCGTGTTGGGAATGTCCTGAAATCTACCGTACTATCTCTAGAAAGTATGATAAGTGTCGAGATCAGACATAAGTCATAAATACTGGGTGATCATGATGACTTGCTAGAGTCCGCTCATGATCTATAAGTTTAGGACTTATTACCAGTATTGTATGATCCCGAAGGGTCACACACCATAGCTAACGGGAAAGTTAAATGGAATTAATACGGTAAGATGCAATGGCATTTACTGTATTGGATCAGAGAATTGGGCCAGACAAAATACAGGCTTTTGTCTGATTTGTGTCTTGGGCTTAAATAACAAATGAGCCATTAGTCATTAGACTTGGGCCCATTAGAGAGTTAATAAGGAGGAAGAAATCGAAACCCTAAGCTCATCTTTTGCGATTTTCTCCTCAGTGGCCGCGGGTCTCTCTCTCTCTCTCTCTTTTCTGATCTGATCCATCTCTTTGGTCTAGCAGCCTTCCCTTGCTTGTAAGAGTGTGGATACTCAAGGAGGAATAGGTGATTCATCTGTTCTAGACTGATCTTGTCATTACCATCAATCCGCTGTGCAATCAATATGTAATGTTACAGGTTTGGTTTTATGATTCGTTTTGCAAGAACCTAGATCTGTTAAGATTATGTGTTAGGTTGTAATACGAGAATTAAACCTTGGAAAACACCATAATCAATCAGTGGTATCAGAGCCTAGGTTTTTAGGTTTCTTGTGAAATTGGATCATAGGTTGTTTAATAGTTTTTGAATCAATTGAGAATTAATATTGATTAAGTTATTAAAAACCTATTGGAATGATTTGGTCTCGGCCGATCATTTAAACCCTAACGCTTGGTATCGGCCGTGTGGCCGTGTAATCATGTCTCGGCCGTGAAAGCATGATGCCGAGAGATTGACCGAGCGTTGCCGATCGTGTGATGCCCTATGCCGAGATCGATCAATCCGATCGTGAGGCAAGGCATGCGATCGTGACCGTGATGATCACATGGGCCGTGACGCGTGATCAGTTGGCCGAGATCAATCAATACGATCGTGAGGCTGGCAAAGGATCGAGCGTGCATGAGCCGTGATCGAGCGATGCGTGTGCCGTGTAACCGAGCCGAGCGTGATCCGATGCGATGATCGATCTTGCGATCGTGAGCATGCGCAAGTTGCGCCGTGATGATCATGGGCCTCGGATGATCATGGGCCCACAAATTGCGTTAATGGGCCGAGTTGGATCTTGGATCCGATTGCTTGGCCCGTTAAAATTTTACGTCCCGCGAATAGTCAATCGGTTAAACCGAGCTTCGCGGTTCGTTGCCCAAAACCACACCGATTTAACCGGTCCATTTAATTGGCGGTTAATTGTGTGTTTAAAGCCTTAAACCGCAAGTTAAATCAAATTGGCTAAAACACTAGGTGTTTCTTCCCTGTTTTGGATTTAACTGAACCGATCCAATTTAATTGGTGGTTCAAGCGGTTAACCCGAATTGCGGTTTGCTGGAAATTATTTAATACATGGTATTATTTAATTTCTGGTTAAACCGGATTGAAATTCAAAAAATTGAATTTTAACCTAAACCGAAGACTGGTCTAAGTTTGATTTGGTTGGACCAAATAATTTAGAGCTGGTCTGGTTTAGTAGATAACCGATGGTTTTGATAGTTAATTTGGTCTTGGACCAGAATTAATAAACCGGATCGGTTATGTCAAATTATTGGGCCAGCTGGAATTCTATGGTCTTGGGCCAAGAATTGGGCCTATAATTTGTGACCCAATCCCAAAATATTTAATAAAATATTAAATTAGAAATTTCTATTTTTAGTAAGTTACTAAATTTAGAAAGTTTCTAAAATAAGAAAGTTTCCCAAAATAGTAATCTTCTATTTTTGGAAATAAAACTTAAAAATCCTCAAAAAACAATATCAAGCTTGGATGTCTTTCCAATCTTGTCAGCTACTTAACGCTTATTCGATTACAGATATGGCTTACAGTGTGAGGTGTCTGTTTTCGCATAAGTAAAGTAGTATATAGTCACTAATTTCATTGGGAGTCCCAGACTTTAGTGATTATTTGGCTGTAAAAGATTGGTTTCCTTGACTGGGCCATCGGGAGTCCCGGGCCTTGAGACATCTGGTGAATTTGGGCCTCGGGTCTAATTCACAACCGAGAGTTATATGAGATATAACTAGCTGTGTGTATGCTTACCAAGTAAAGCTAATTCCGGGTGACGGCCAGTGGCCCACTTTGGATTTAGCTGAACATGGGTCTCGGAATCATTGTATTCTTATGAGGTTAAACAAAGAAATTTTGAATACAATGCGAGTTTTCTTATAAGTTGTTAAGATTGCTCTGTTATGAACATAATAACTAAATCTCTATTGTCTCATATTTTCAGCTATGTCAAGCACAACAACTCAAAACACTTTCTCGATCCGGTCTGCCCTTGAGAAGGACAAACTGAACGGATCAAACTTCCTGAACTGGTCCAGGAACCTGAGACTTGTGCTCAGGCAGGAGAAGAAGGCTTATGTCATTGAAAGAGCTCTCTCTCCTAGACCTGCGAATAATGCCGCACAAGCTGTGAAGAATGCTTGGGATACGCATTCTTCAGATGCTAATGATGTGATTTGCCTGATGTTGGCGACAATGGCTCCCGAACTGCAGATGCAGTGGGAAGGCCTGACTTGTCCCATGGAGCTGATGGCAAATCTGAAAGCGTTGTTTCAGGAGCAGGCTCGTACAGAGAGATTCCAAACTGTTAAGAATCTCTTGGACTGTAAAATGGCTAAGGATGCAGCAGTGAGTCCACATGTTCTGAAAATGATGGGTTATCTCGATCATTTGACTAGGCTCGACTGTCCTATAAGCCAAGAGCTTGCTTGTGATATCGTTCTGCAGTCTCTTACTCCTGCATATGACCAGTTCATTTTGAACTATAATATGCATGGGTTGATAAAGACGTTGCCTGAGCTACATGGTATGCTCAAGACTGCAGAACCGAATCTGAAGAAGACCAAGGAGTCGTCTGTACTCATGGTTCAGAAGGGCAAGGGTTTCAAGAAATCCGCTGCAGACAAGGGAAAGGGCAAGGTAGTCAGCAATGAAAAGGCCAAGCCCAAGCCCGTGTCTAAAGCTGGGCCTTCTGATATCTGCCACTTTTGCAAAGAGGCAGGGCATTACCGCAGGGACTGTAAGAAATACCAGGAAAGTCTGAAGAAGAAGAAGTCCTTGGAGACTAAATCTTCAGGTATTTTTGTTATTGAAGTAAATACTACTACTTCTGATAATACCACTTGGGTATTAGATACTGGATGTGGGGCTCATATTTGTACTAATATGCAGGCGCTCAGCAACAATAGAAGGTTGAAGCAAGGGCAAGTAGAGTTGCGGGTTGGCAATGGAGCGAAGGTTCCAGCACTGGCCGTTGGCACTTACTTGTTGTCTTTACCTTCTGGATTGATTTTAGAACTTGAGAATTGTTATTTTGTACCTGCTATAAGCAGAAATATCATTTCAGTTTCATTGTTGGATTTGCAAGGATTTGATTTTTCTATTAAGAATAAATTGTGTTCCTTTAATCTCAATGATATGTTCTATGGCTGTGCCCCTCTTATAAATGGGCTGTACATGCTGGATCAATCTGCTCCAGTATATAACATAAATACAAAACGGTTCAAATCTAACGAAGAAAATGAAACGTTTCTCTGGCATTGTCGTTTGGGGCACATTAGTGAGAAACGCGTCAAGAGGCTCCATTCAAATGGACTCTTGGGCTCATTTGACTTTGAGTCTTGTGAGCAATGCGAATCTTGCCTAATGGGCAAAATGACACGGGCCCCTTTCAATAAACCCACAGAAAGGGCCAGTGAACTATTGGGCCTGATACATACTGACGTGTGTGGCCCAATGTCCACAAGTGCTAGAGGAAACTTTCAGTACTTCATTACATTCACTGATGATTTCAGTAGATATGGATATGTCTACTTGATGAAACATAAGTCGGAAACCTTTGAAAAGTTCAAAGAATTCCAGAATGAAGTACAGAACCAGCTTGGTAAAAGTATTAAGGCTCTTCGGTCGGACCGAGGAGGAGAATACTTGAGCCAGGAATTCCGTGATCATCTGAGTGAGTGTGGGATCATCTCCCAACTCACACCTCCTGGAACACCTCAGTGAAATGGTGTGTCTGAGAGAAGGAATCAGACATTGTTAGATATGGTCCGATCCATGATGAGTCACACAGACCTTCCTATATCCCTTTGGGGATATGCTTTGCTCACCGCAACGTTCACACTGAACAGAGTGCCATCAAAGGCAGTAGCAAAGACACCATATGAGATATGGACTGGAAAAGCTCCAGCAATGTATTTTCTCAGAATTTGGGGTTGTGAAGCCTATGTCAAAAGATTAATCTCAGACAAGCTTACACCAAAATCTGACAAATGCTACTTCATTGGTTATCCTAGGGATACCAAGGCTTATTACTTCTATCTGCGATCCGAGAACAAAATCTTTGTTGCTCGGGATTGTACTTTTCTTGAAAGGGAGTTTCTCTCTAGAAAAGATAGTGGGAGTAAGGTACAACTTGATGAAATTCAAGAAGGACAGGAACCTGTTCAACCTAATGAGGAAGAACAGCAGGATGAATTACATGAAGTTGTAATAGAACCTGAACCTGCAGTACCTGAAGTTCGAAGATCCGGAAGGATCCGTCAGGAACCTGATAGATATCAGGGATTCCTTGTGACTAATTGCCATGATCTTTTGATCATTGACGGTGATGAACCCTCGAACTTTGCAGAAGCCATGATGGGCCCTGACTCCTTAAAGTGGCGTGAAGCCACATAATCCGAGATGGACTCCATGTCTACTAACCGAGTGTTTTCACTGGTTGATTTACCTGCTGGTGCAAAAGCCATCGAGTGTAAATGGATCTTCAAGAAGAAGATTGACATGGATGGAAATGTCCAGATTTACAAGGCCAGGTTGGTGGCAAAAGGTTTCAAGCAAATTCATGGTATAGACTATGATGAAACCTATTCACCAGTGGCCATGATGAAATCAATTCGGATTCTCCTAGCAACTGCCGCTTATTATGATTATGAGATTTGGCAGATGGATGTGAAAACCGCCTTCCTGAATGGTATCTTGGAGGAGGATGTGTATATGACACAACCTGACGGTTACATTGATCCTAAGAATGCTGGGAAAGTATGCAAGCTTCACAAATCCATTTATGGATTGAAGCAAGCATCGAGGAGTTGGAATCTTCGTTTTGATGAAGCAATAAAGAACTTTGACTTCATCAGAAACCAAGAGGAACAATGCGAGTATAAGAAAACTAGTGGGAGCAAAGTGGCGTTTCTTATCCTATATGTCGATGACATATTACTTCTTGGAAATGATATTCCAATGCTGAAGTCTGTTAAAGACTGGCTGGGAAGTTGTTTTTCCATGAAGGACATGGGTGAAGCCGCGTATGTTCTTGGAATCCGAATCTTTAGAGACAGATCTAAAAAGCTGATTGGACTTTGTCAAGATGCTTATATAGATAAAGTCCTGCATCGATTCGGAATGGATAATTCCAAGAAGGGGTTCACGCCAATGATACATGGTGCTACACTAAGCTAGGATCAGTGTCCTAAAACACCTGATGAGCTTAAGCGCATGAGTAGGATTCCTTATGCTTCGGCTATAGGATCTATCATGTATGCCATGATCTGTACTCGTCCTGATGTTGCTTATGCACTAAGCATGACGAGTAGGTACCAGTCAAGTCCAGGTGAGAGTCACTGGATTGCCGTAAAGAATATCCTGAAGTATTTGAGAAATACTAAGGATAAGTTCTTGGTTTACGGAGGAAGTGAAGTGCTTGAAATCAGTGGATTCACGGATGCAAGTTTTCAGACAGATAAGGATGATTTCCGGTCACAGTCTGGCTACATCTTCTGTCTGAATGGCGGTGCAGTAAGTTGGAAGAGTTCCAAGCAGAGCACCGTGGCAGATTCCACAACTGAAGCTGAATACATCGCTGCTTCGGAAGCTGCGAAGGAAGGAGTTTGGATAAGGAACTTCTTGATTGAACTCGGTGTATTCCCAAATGCCACTGAGCCTCTAGCACTGTATTGTGACAACAATGGTGCAATTGCTCAAGCAAAGGAACCGAGACATCATCAGAAATCCAAACACATTATGAGAAGGTATCACCTGATTCGTGATATAGTGAATAGAGGTGAAGTGATGGTCAGCAGAGTTCCCACTGATGAGAACGTGGCTGACCCGTTGACAAAGCCGCTCCCGAGACCTAAGCACGAGTTGCATACTGCTGCTGTAGGAATTAGAGATATTCAAATGTAATCTCTTTTTGAGTGGGAGTTGTGAGGGCTTTTGTTTTAGTTATTTTGATTGGTTCATGCAAACATTTTAAATGTTAATGAAATTTTATTTCTGGATTATTTTTAACTGTGATATAAAATAATCGTTCCAAAATGATTCATGTCATTATATATGGGTCATCGAAGTACATGAGTTGACTTGATCCTGAAACCCCATATTTAACGAAATGACATAAATCATAATGTCCATAGTCGAAGGTTGTTGAATTGGAACACCAACAACCACTTGAGACTAGATTGTGTTGAGACTTATGACCAAGTTTCGAGGGGTCATAGATGCGCGGCATCAAAGTCGACACATAGGTATATGTAGGGGAGCATATGACCGGACATGGCCCGCTTATGAGAACTCTACAAGATATTAATATCTGTGTCATAAGAGGTTCTCATATACGACTATAGAGTATAGTCCTTAGACCTGAGTTCGCATGCATGTGGCTGCACATGGAGTAATGCGCTTTGATCATTGTCTAACGCTGTTTCGTAACTGGGAGCTATACGGACCTTGGTTGGGTGTATTATGAATTGTGTAGTTCATAGTGATGGAACAAGATGGGATTTGTCCCTGCCGTTTAACGGAGGTAATATCTCTAGGCCAATCGGAGATTTGATAGCTGGTAAGAGAATGGCCATTCCCAAACGGACTTGCCCAAATCGTTTGAATTGTCAGTATCAAATCTGGTCCGATAAACATGGTCTGGCTATATAAGGATGACACACATCTTGCCTTATGCCAGATCGAGATATTAAGACAAAAGGACTAGGGAATGTAGGATTCCAGTACAATTGGAAGATTGTTGGGAATGTCCTGTGTAGGATTCCAGTACAAGTGGGAGATTGTTGGGAATGTCCTGAAATCTACCGTACTATCTCTAGAAAGTATGATAAGTGTCGAGATCAGACATAAGTCATAAATACTGGGTGATCATGATGACTTGCTAGAGTCCGCTCATGATCTATAAGTTTAGGACTTATTACCAGTATTGTATGATCCCGAAGGGTCACACACCATAGCTAACGGGAAAGTTAAATGGAATTAATACGGTAAGATGCAATGGCATTTACTGTATTGGATCAGAGAATTGGGCCAGACAAAATACAGGCTTTTGTCTGATTTGTGTCTTGGGCTTAAATAACAAATGAGCCATTAGTCATTAGACTTGGGCCCATTAGAGAGTTAATAAGGAGGAAGAAATCGAAACCCTAAGCTCATCTTTTGCGATTTTCTCCTCAGTGGCCGCGGGTCTCTCTCTCTCTCTATCTCTCTTTTCTGATCTGATCCATCTCTTTGGTCTAGCAGCCTTCCCTTGCTTGTAAGAGTGTGGATACTCAAGGAGGAATAGGTGATTCATCTGTTCTAGACTGATCTTGTCATTACCATCAATCCGCTGTGCAATCAATAGGTAATGTTACAGGTTTGGTTTTATGATTCGTTTTGCAAGAACCTAGATCTGTTAAGATTATGTGTTAGGTTGTAATACGAGAATTAAACCTTGGAAAACACCATAATCCATCACATCGGGCCGCATACATCAGTATGTGTAAGGCCCAATAAGCCTCTGGCCCGTTTCCTTTAGCTCTGCTAAAAGGGCCTTAGTCATTTGGCCCAGTGAGCAGAATTCATATCTCAAATGATTAATAATCAAATGAGTCCAAAACTATGGAACTTCTGAATCCGCTTCACTTTGTGTGGTTAAATGACTATGCTAAGGAAAAATCGACTTCAAGTCACCAGACTTAAAGTGTTTGGTATTTATGTTATGTGTACAAGCGTACATTGGTTCAAGATATAAAACCCATTCCAAATGGGGTGCTACCATAGAATATTTCATTAAGATCTAAAGAACAAAACTTGTCTTTTATCAAAATGAAAAACATCCAAATTCTTACAAGAAAATGAAAGACATTTCTGCACAAGGCAGATACATAGTAGCAATTACTTAATTTCTAAAACCAAGTATGAAAGGCTCCTACAAGTGGAGAATCTCTACGGCTCATGCAGCAACCATTGCTTCATACCAGACACGCAGTTCCACTTGTCCTTTCTTCAACGTTCTACTGTTGCTTAGGTCCTGCATATTTCCAAAATATCAGTACCACAACTAGTATCCAATACTAACGTAGAACTTGAATTAATAACACAATACCTTAAGAAGAAGTACCATACATCTCCTTCATCTCTTGTGAATCTTCCAAGAATTTAATGCAATCTCTTTTCCAATGCCCTGACTCATCGCAGTAGAAGCACTTTCTAACACCAGATGGGCCTGTCTTGGGCTTATAAGATGACACATGCTTATCCTGATTCCCAATCTGGACGGCCCTGCCTCTTCCCTTGCCAACACAAGATTTCTCAAATCTTTTACCCTTTATGATGTTTTGCTCTGCTGTTTTGAGCATGCCATGCAGCTCAGTCAACGTCTTTGTCAAGCCTTTCTTGATATAGTTCTTAATGAACTTATCATAGCTTGACGGCAGTGACTGCATAATGATGTCAGTGGCCAACTCTAAGCTGACAGGACATTCCAGTCTCCCCAGGTTATCAATGTAACCCATCAGTTTAATGACATGAGGACTTACTGGAGCATCCTCTGGTAGCTTGCACTCAGTTAGAGACTTCACCACCTGGAATCTCTCAACTCGTGCCAGATCCTGAAACTTCAGTTTCAGGCTGGTGATCATCTCTATTGGCGACTCCATGTTCTCATATTGACTCTTCAAGTCCGAGTTCATGGTGGCCAACATTAGACCACACACATCTACCACATCAATATAATGCTTATTCCAAGCATTATATGCTGCATGCGAGCGATTGGTCCCAAGCATTTCTGGAAGAGCCTTTTCAAGGACATAGTCCTTGCTCTCCTGCTTGAGAATGAATCTCAGATTCCGATACCAATCCAGGAAGTTGGATCCATTTAGCCTGTCCTTCTCAAGGACGGATCGCAACGAGAAAGTAGTCATAGACATAAGCTGAAATCCAAGAAAAACAAAGATTTAGTTATGTATATGATGAGAAATCTTATCTAATAAGAGAACTCGCATTATATTCAAACAATGTTCCCTCTATGAATATAATGATCCAAGATCCATATTTCACCAAAATCTGGGGTGGGCGACTCGCCATTACCCAAACTTTAGTTATCTAGGTAAGCAAATCATTGCTAATTGTACTCAGTACAACTCTTGGTTGTGGGTGAGACAAACTATGTCTAATCCACTCTGATGTCTCCGGGCCCAGAACTTCTGATAGCCCAGTCAAGTATAACCAATCTTTTCTGTCTTATGATTATTGACAGTCGCACTGCAAGTCTGTCAATGATCATCTGCCTTACTCATGTTGCAGTGGATACCAAGGACTCCAAGACTATCCAACAAACGACACGAGTTTTGACAGTAGACAAGATTGGGCAAGACATCAAGGTTACTTGATATTTAGTTGAGGAAACTAAACCCAAAAGTTCAGCAAATCAATCTCTTAGGTCATGTAATTGTTGATGTTTAGCACTGCAAATCTATCAACATAACTACCTGCCTTACTCACGTAATTGTGGACACCAAGCTCTTGGCTAGACCATCACACAACGAAATGAGTCTTGACAGTTGACCATATTGAAGCTAAGCTTTGATCAAGGTTTAGGTCGAGTTTGGTTTCTGCAAATTCAAGGTTCAATAACCAGAATTTCAAGCATTGTATCGATCGACGCAGACTATGTCTGTCGATCGACACCACCAAACAAAACCGGACTTCAATAACCAATTAATCCAATTAACCCGGTTCATCGAACAGGTCATGTCGATCAGTTTTGATAACTGGTTCAATCCAATTGAACCGACTTATCGGATCAAATTGATCTTAACCATTCAAATCGGTTTATTCTAATTGTGATAATTAGTTCAATCCAATTGAATCAATTCATCCAATTTAAACCGTTTTAACCAGTTTCAACTAATTGCGATAACCGGTCCAATTCCATTGAACCGTATTATCCAATCAAACTGATTCAAACCATCGGTTTTTGCTAATTGAGATAACCAGTTCAATCCAATTGAACCAATTCATCCAATTTAAAATGATCTATTCGGACTTAACCAAGCATGATAACCGGTTCAATCCAATTGAACCGATTAACCATTCGTTAGGTATGTGTCGACCGACACTAACCTGTGTCGATCGACACTGGACCGAATCTGTTCTGTGTCGACCGACACTCAACCTGTGTTGATCGACACAATAGGCTTTCGGTTTTTCTATGCGAAAAACCCTAGCCGCCGACTCTGTCGAATTCGCCACTCTGTGTCGACCGACACACCTAGTGTGTCGATCGACACTGTGCGAAATCACAGATTCGATTTTCGATCATAATCGATTCACCTGTTCTAACCAAACAACCTAGTTTGCGAATCTAAATCATCAAATTCATTTAGACAGGTTGATTCAATGGAAAACTCTAAGGCTCTGATACCACTGTTGAAACTTCGAGCCAATTCTACCGGATTCAGAATTGCTGTCAGGTTCCAGATAGCCTAGGATCTAGGGTCTAGTTAATTGAATCAAGGATCTGATCTCTATTTACCTGGAGATTAGAAGCGGAAGATGGTCAGATAAACGAGATCTCTGGAGCGCCTCAGATGCTGCGCCTCTACCTCAGTCCACACGCACACAAGCTGGAATCCGCCGGGATGCTAGTACCGGGGCTCGGATCTCCTGGGAACTGAATTTCTTGAGGTTTTGTGTTTTTCTCTCAGCGAAAAAGTGTCTCGGGCGGCGCACTTAATCAACTAGGTCGAAATTACATAAGATCACTTATATATGTCGACCTTGACATAAACCGAAACATCAGTCTCGGTTTCGGCCTTGTGTCGACCGACACACTTAGTGGTGTCGTTCGACACACGTCTTGTGTCGACCGACGCACCCAATGGTGTCGATCGACACACCTCATTAAAACTCATATTCGATGTGTATCCAATACACATCGACCAGACCATATGCCAATGATCTATCCGATACGAACTATGTCCAACTTGCTTAGGTGTGTGACCCTGTAGGTTCACACGATACTGGAAATGAGTTACAACTCATTTGTCATAAGCGGTTTCTAGCAAAACATTATGACTACCCAGTATCACATGAATTGTCCGATCTCGACAATACAACTATCTCTAGAGTGAGTACAATGTGATTTCAGGACATAATCCCAACACCAACAACATTGCTTACCGGAGGAGGAGGAGCATTCGTGGTAGTTCTAAGCCTTGCTACACCACTCGCCGTCGCCGGAGGAGGAGGAGCATTCGTAGGCTTCTTAGGGCTTGCTACAACACTCTCCGTCGCCAGATGAGAAGGAGGATTGTCGGGATTATCCTCGATTTTCTTGGTGGCTAGACGAGTTTTGGGCGCCATGTTTTACGGAAGGGTTCGCGTGATTGAATTCGATTCGAAGGACAAAGATGAATAGGGAAGTTAAGATTGAGAGAGATGAGAGGGAGTGGGGAAGAATCGAAAGAGGGAGTGAATCGAAAGAGGGATTGAAGAGATGAATTGGGGGTTTTGGGGGGTTTTTGGGGATTTTTTATTTTTTGATAGGTCCCGTTTTTTGAATTAATCGGATCTAACCTGACTCTCTGGGTTACCCGACCCGAATAAATCGGATAAACCACCTTTTTTATGGTTCATTTGGTTCATTTAAGGTCCGAATTCTGATTTCGGTTTGTTCAGGTAGACCGTCTGGCATACCATGTAATTAAACGAAAATCATAAAGTCTTTTGGTAATTTCGTTTGTTTTCGAATAAAAGAAAATGTAAATAAAAATTCTAATAAATAGAGGGGCATATGAGATTTGTTTCCAGTACGGAGGAGCTCTCGAGACAATAATCCTCGTTTATCTAACACGAGAAAGTTGAAAAATTCAAAGCTAACATGATAATCATTAATAATTATATGAGAGAGGAGAGATTTCTGGGGGTATGGTTGTTGGTAGTCATGGGAAGACAGTAAACGCCATCGCAACTGCATTTATTCTGTGTGTAGAGTCAAACTAATTTGTATTATTTGATTTGATTCCTGTCCTGAGATAAGATGTATAAAAAAGGCTTCTTTACTTTTCCACTGTCATTATCCATACCTCAAGATTTGTCTCTTCTGAGACAAGATGATGCTTCATCGATCTCTTGTGTTCTTCTTCTTGTTCATCTCAAGCTTTGATCTTTCTTCATGGGCTCTTCCTCTTTGTTCCGGTTCAAGTTAGTTTCTTTTTAGTCCTCTAATGGTTTTGAATTTGATTTGATTTTTAGTTTTTCTTGTTTATCCTTTTGTTTTTTTGTTTTTTCAGGAGCTCCCTTAGAAGTGAATTCGACATTGAGTTTTTGTCCTTACAAAGGCAAAACATGCTGCGATACAAAGGAAGACTCCAACCTGAATAAGCAATTTCAAGCTATGAACATTTCGGACAAGGGTTGTGCTTCTGTTGTAAAGTCAATCCTGATCTGTTTAAGTACATATACCATCCAAGGATCGGTTTACTGGTTCGTCTAATTTGCTTAAAATTGGAAGTGTTAGGCTCACAAAATCCATCGATCTCTGTTTGGACTGTGTATTAGACTCGGCCGTGGAATCTGAGGACGAGAAGAGGTGCGTGTCGTGAACCCAGAGACAAATCTCTGGCGAAGATCGTCATAGACTCATAATTGAATTAGCGCGAAGATCGTCATAGACTCGCTCTCTTGTTTTTTTCCGGACCATTCATTGTTGAGGTTGGAGCTTGATTAGCAAAATCTGAGTTGAAGACGAGCTTTTCTGATCTGAGTTGGTTTCGTTAATGGAGAAGCTTCCCATAAAATCAACTTTGTTTTTCACTGATCTTGAGACATTCTCAAGGTTAGATGCAGTTTCCATTGTAGACCAAGGAAAATCTAGCAGTGTGTCGGGTCGGTGAAGAAACCCAGCTTCTGGTTTCTATTACGGATCATCTTGGATAGGAGAAGTGTTATGAGTTAGAAAACCAAACCGCTAGTTGAACCAATTACACTACTTCAAACCTAAACACATGTAGTTTAGCCCTCATGAAAACAGCATGATTTTTCAAAAATTGTGCTATTTTATTTTGTCCAAAACGACCGTGTTTTAAGTTCTGTTAGATGAACTAACGATGACATGTCATCACTACAGGTATGGACTATATAGCGGTTTGAATATGAGGTGAAGGGTTGACTTGCATTTTTTGAAGGTGAAGGGTTAATCCGAAATATCGGTACACTTGACGGGTTTATTTGCAGAAAACCAGTGGGAGAAATAGTGGGAGACGGAGAGTTTTCGTGAATCAAGTGGAAATCGAATCCATATGTAACACCACTCTCATCCAACTCTCACACAACGTGTCACCAATCCTAATGTACGATTCAAATAACTCCAATAAACAATATAAGCCGACTAATCCAACAATATCTAAAAAACGTAATAAAATATTAAACAACATAAAAAATAAATGCAGAAAAGCGATAAAAACTTCAAAGCACTATTCAGCTAAACATCCATCTATTCGACACTCAATTCAGCTAAACATCCATCTATTCGGCAGGCTCACCTAAAAGGAGGAAAAGAAAAAGTGAGCAATAAGGGAGCTCTTCAATGAAGTATGGGATGCTAAAACGCAAGTTCACAGACTCGGTCCAAATACTCCAAACAAAATAATTTAGTCTAAACATGCACAATCACGATACCTAATGTTCCCAAGCAGCAAAACAAGGTTCTTAGCGAATCAAGTGCTCTTCGGTACACCGGTGCGGCTCTCCGGTGGACTTCGATGCCCTTGACATTGAGAAAAGACGGTTGGAGTTTCAACGGCGGATCCCTCCTTTGACGGCACACGATCTTGAGAATAAAACGAGGAGAAGGCAAAATGGAGAACAACATAGAAGAAGAAAGGAGAGAGAGGATTAGAGGTGGTGGATCGAGAGAACGAAGACTTGCGCACATGTGGTATTGAAAATGGAGGCTATGTTAGGAGAGAAGGGGAAGATGGATATATATAGGGTTTCTTGAGGGATTCTTAAAGAAGGGTTTCAAACTCGGTTTGATCAAGAAAGAATTAGGGTTTTTGCTAGGTTTCCGGCAAGAAACAGAGCGGCTGAAGAGTGTTTTTAGGTCGTCGGAGAACGCTTAGCTTTATCTCCGTTTTAAGCCTTAAGAGTTCTCAGAAAACTGTATTGAAAATTTGATGCCTTTATTCAATGAATTCGACGTATTTAAATAGGTTACAGAAGTCAGCTAAACTAAACAGGAAAACCTAGAATAATATCGTAATCTTTCCTAATATCTCGACATGAGTATCTTCAAACGTATCTTCTTGCTTGGCGTGATACTTACGCGCGCCGCTTTCCTTTTTCGCCTTTATCTTCTGTGTTGACCTAATTTTACTCCATTGCTGGGCCGAACCGAGGTGAAGCTTGATTCCGGGATAGGGCTTAAATCAGTTTTTTCCTTATTGGGCCGACCTAAATTCCTGAATGGGCCTGTTTTGGAAAGGTGCTAATCTTGACTCTAACAATAAGCCCCCCAGTGCGGCGATTCAAACTAAATCGGTGGTACGAGGAGAATATCATTTGGTTTAGGAAGTGTTTAAGTTGGCTGGTTTTACCATTGTGATTCTGATTTAATCGAATTGAATTTGATCAAATTGGTGGTACGAACTGAATCAAATTGAATTTGATCAAATTGTTGGTACGAACCGAATCGAATTAAATTTGATCAAATTGTTGGTACGAACCGAATCGAATTGCAACTGAACCGGTTCGTAGGTGCGAGAAACGAAGTGTCGCCTATGTAATCATGACTTCTCGAACACGACGCCCATTTCTTCTATAAATGCCTGATTCCACTCTCACTTCTTCATTTCTGCTCTAGCGAACAGAAAAGGTATTCCTCTTTTGCTCTCCACTGGTTTTTCTTTCCCGACTAACCTTCCGCCGTTGATCAGCCGTAGTCTTTTAGGATTCTAGATTAAATCCCGTTGTTCTTCTTAGTTCTTCCTTTGTTCCTCATCAAATCATGTCTTTGATCAGTTGCTCGGGGAGTAAGGATAAATAAGTTGTTTATGTCTCTTCCAAGGATCATCCGCCAAATCGGCGTGGCGTTTCTACCGATTCGTCTTCTTGCAGCACTTCCTCGGATTTAATGAGCCATCCCGCCTATCATGCACTCAAGGAGCTTGAACGTCGTCGTGAATCATCCCGAATGGCCGATACTGCAGGAAAGGGAGAGGATGGGGCCGAGGACAATGAGCACGTGAAGAGTGACAGTGAAACAGAGATTCACGAAGGAAGCGATGGAGCCGCGATCCCTTCTGAGAGGATTCCGACAGCCCCAGCCGAGATGTTTGCCAATGTTTTTCCAACTCGGTCTAGTGAGGCCTCGGTGACTTCTACATTGGCGAGTTGCAGAGCTGACCCGAAGATCCAATTTATTATTCCCAGTCTGAGGGATCGTCCTTGGACTCTGCCTCCCGGTTATGTTTGCTTATACGAGTCTTACTTTCTCAAAGCGGACTCATTGGGTTGCCGACTTTGGCTCCCCCTTCCTGACCTGCTCGTTTCCTATTGTGCCCGGCGTGAGATAGCGATTTCACAGCTTTCGGCGGCCGCGGTTCGCAACATGGTGGGGCTCCTTGTCTTAGGCGCCGAGTGCGACATTACCATTAGTGTCAGGATATTCGAGGAGATGACATCCATCTGTCAAATGACGAGGACCAGCCCGAGATGTTACGCTATTAAGATGAGGGCGGATAAGGGAGTTATTTTGGGAGCGCCGAGCAAAGTTCGCGCCTGGCAAAGATATTATTTCTACGCCGAGATAACGCCATTGGTTATCCCTGAGCGTCATAGGAAACTTAGATCGTCGTGGAACACTAACTTTGGTAGATGTCGTTCCGAATTTGTTGATCCATTCTCCAGATGATTGACTTATTTTTTCTTCTTCTTTGCAGTGCGCCATCCGTTCTCCAGATGATTTCCATTGTTGACGTCATTCGGAACCTTAGTCGTCGCAAGTGGAAACACATTACTCGAACTCGCATCAATAAGTATCGTCTAAAAATTTCCCGACGTGAGTGTTCTTTTAAGTTTAACTTGGTTTCTTGCCGAGTTGCAACCTAACTCCCTTTCATTTGTAGTTAAGCGGAATACTTCGGAGAAAATCAATCCAACCGATTTAAAAAGAAAGAAGATGGACAAGCCGAAGAGGATAGTGGTCGACTACTCGCAAAGGCTCTATTCGAACCCTTCGACCTCGGCTGATCCTTCTAAGGATGCCGAAACTAGCCTGCCTTCGTCTGGAGGTGGCGGTGAGCCGTTAGCCGCACAAATCGAGAAGACTATCGATCCTCCTCGGGATAATGTGGCGGTTGAGTCAAACACGCCGATTTCCTTGGAGATAGATTTGCCTAAGACAACGCCACGGAAGAGAGTGATTGTGGATAGACCAGACAGAGAAGACCCGGCCAAGAAGACGGCCGTGGATAATTCCTCCAAGGCCAAGCTTGGGGATTCTTGGAGACGGCTTACCGTAGAGAGTGGTGATATACCCATTCCCAGCTCCGATGAGAAGAAGCATTTCGTTTCTCATAAGGAGATCATCACGGTTCTTCCTCGTGGCTCAAAGAAAGACGTGGGAAGTCGGCCCTTCGATTCATAATTTTGCCTACAAGTATGAGAGCGAAATTCCTTTCATTCAGAATACACATGCCTGCTTCGACTTGCTCACCTGTCTTAGGGGACACGAGGCGGACTGGCCGTTTTTGAAGGAGCTTCCTCACTCCGAAGCGATCCTTGATCTGAAACAGGCTGAAGCGGTGGTAAGGCTCCTCTTTCTGTCCACGACTTGGTTTCAAATTAATTTGTTGACAGTTTTATTTTTAGATAATCGCGGCATCGAACCGAGTTGCCCTCGTGAGTGCGTGGGGTACGAAGAAGCTTTCTAACGCAGTGATGAGAAGAGATGCTCAAATCGAAGGGCTGAGGGAGTCTAAGGACTCGCTGGAGGCGAGTAACCTCGAGCTTAAAAACAAGCTCCATGCGACCGAGGAGAGGATTCGTGAGGCCGAGGCAAAGGCGAAGGCTGACTTCTCCAGGTACCAGTCCAAAGGGAGACGACATAAGAATCTCTGTGAAGAGCTGGTCTTGAAGGAGAGGAGTCACGTCGAAGCCGAGATGCAGGCGAAGGCTCAGTCCTATTTTGACATTTTCTGCCGATTTTTCAATGAACCGGAGGCGACCACAGTTAAGCAAGTCGAGCAAGGTCAGATCAGTGGCCTTAAGAACTGCTTGCTCAAGCTGAACGCTGAAGGGGTCTGATTCCTAAATCGGTGTTGGATCAGCTTGTGGTGGACGAATTGCAGGTCAATTCTGAGATTGACGCAATGAACGTTATTGAGAAAGCGGATTTGAAGTTCGACCTTTCTCCAACTCATCATCCCTTACTGGGCTCTCTACACCGAGATTCTCCGACTCCTACTCCTGATGTAGGATCAGTAGGTGTTGATCTCACAGATGGATGGAGTGATGAGGTTTATCAATGGTGTAGAACACTCTTGACAGAACCAGTGGAGGAAGATGGATTGAAGGTGGGCTGATATGGAGAATCAACAAAGGAACGTACGTTTCTCCTTGTTGCTTCTGTTGGATGGGATGAACTTGATCAGGGGATCAAGGATGGATTGATAGACGCCACACAACCTGATGGAGAAGGTAGTGATAAGTCTGGGCTCTCTGATCTCTCAAGGAATCACACACAAGAGAAAACACAGAAAATAAACTCTTTGCTTGCAAAGAAACTTGATTGAATACTAGGTAATTTCTTGTCTGATACAAGAGAAAGACTAAAGCCTTATAAGGCAGAATGAAACTTAATGAAAAAGCAGATTTGGTGGAAATTAAAATCAGAGTGAAAGAAAAGTAGCCGTTGGGTCTTGAAGGTGAATCTGTGTGTCTTCAGTTATGGCAAGTGTGATATTTCAAAGAATAGCTTGGAATTCTTTGCTCTCCTGTCTTCTAGAAACTCATTTAATTGTTTGAGTCTCTGGCCCTCCTTATGCATTTCGAAATATGCTGAATATGGTAACTTCTTGCTGACCTTGTAAAACCGGCAGAAAAGGCAGTGCTGATGTTTTCTGGTTCAAGTAGTCTGGTTCCTTTGGTTTCTTCTTAGATTGAGCTTCCTCTTGTACCTTAAGATCCTCCTGATCCTTGGAAGTAAAGATTTCAAGTTCCCTTGCAAGTTGAGTTTTCAAACAGAGTTGGTCTTCAAGATGTGTCTTCTTGGATGCATTGAGCAAAGTTATGCTCTCTGGTGCTTCTGGTTCTTCTATGGTGATCTGATGGCAGTGACCTTCCTTTGAGTTTTTGCATAGCTTGTCTTCATAGTTTGGCATGTAAGTGGTCTTGAATTGGTGAGGTTCCTCCTTTGGTTCAGTTGGTGTCTCCTGGATAATCTCCAGCTTAAGTAGTTTCTGTTTAAGCTCTTCATGCTCCAAAAGTGTGATCAAGCTTTCAATTGAGTTGTTAAACTCTTCCCTTAAGCTCCTGGTGCCTGCTCTGGTCCTTGGTGTTTGCCTCATGGTTGGGATCTTGATCTCCTGCTCAGCTTCCTCGGTTGGGCTAATCTCCATGTCCTCATCATTCCCTCCCCCTTGGAAAGGTTCTGACCTCAGAACTGGTTCTCCTGCATTGAAACGAGCTAATTCAGTAATATTGAAAGTGTTTGAGAGGTTTAACTCACCTGGCAGCTCCAGCTTGTAGGCATTGTTGTTGACTCTTTCTAAAACTCTGAATGGACCATTTCCTCTTGGTGCTAGCTTGGATCTTCTCTGGTTTGGAAATCTCTCCTGCCTCATATGCAACCAAACCCACTCTCCTGGTTCAAAAATGTTGTCCTTACGTCCCTTATCTGCTTGCAGCTTGTACTTCTCTGTTTTCTTCTCTAAATTCTCCTTAACCCTCTGATGCATCTTCTTGACAAACTCAGCTTTGGTCTCCCCTTCTGTACTTGATTAAACAGCCTGTGGTAGTGGTAACAAGTCTATAGGGGCCAATGGATTGAATCCATACACAACTTCAAAAGGAGACAATTAGTAGCAGAATGTTTTGCATGGTTATAAGCAAACTCAATATAAGGTAAGCAAGATAACCAATTTCTCATATTTTTACCTACTGTGGCTCTTAATAGAGCTGAGAGAGTGCGGTTTACCACCTCTATTTGTCCATCAGTTTGGGGATGGCAGGTTGTAGAGAACAACAGCTTGGTACCCAACCTCTTCCATAGAGTTCTCCAGAAGTGACTTAGGAACTTTGTGTCCCTGTCTGAAACTATGGTCCTTGGAACTCCATGTAACTTCACTACTTCTTTGAAGAATAGGTCTGCCGTCTGTGTTGCATCATTGGTCTTGTTGCAAGGAATAAAGTGAGTCATTTTTGAGAACCTGTCTACAACTACAAAGATAGAGTCTTTGTGGTTGATCTTGGGCAGTCCTAAAACAAAATCCATAGATATATCCACCCAAGGCATGTTAGGAATAGGTAAAGGCATGTATAAACCATGTGGATGTAACCTGGATTTGGATTTGAGACATGTTATGCACTTAGCACAGAACCTCTCCACATCTCTCTTCATGTGAGGCCAATAAAAGTGCTCCATAAGTACACTCAAAGTCTTGTCTCTGCCAAAGTGTCCCATTAAGCCTCCTCCATGGGCTTCTCTGGTTATCAACTCTCTCATGGATCCTTGTGGTATGCACAGCCTCTTCTCCCTGAATAAGAACCCATCTTGTTGATAAAAGACTCCACAGGCACCTTTGGTGGTTTCTGCGTAAGCTTCTTTGAAGTCTGGATCTTCTTGATAGTTGTCCTTCATGTGCTCAAACCCCATGATCTTAGCTTCCGTAGTGGTGATAAGAGAATATCTCCTTGATAAAGCATCTGCCACTATGTTTTCTTTTCCCTTCTTGTACTTGATCACATAGGGGAAAGTCTCCACAAACTCTAACCATCTAGCATGTCTTCTCTTGAGTGTTGTCTGCCCTCTTAGATGCTTGAGTGTTTCATGGTCTGTATGAATGACAAACTCCTTGGACAGAAGGTAGTGTTGCCAAGTCTCTAAGGATCTCACCAATGCATAGAGTTCCTTGTCATATGTAGGATAGTTCAGAGCAGCTCCACTAAGCTTCTCACTGAAATATGCTACTGGCTTTCCTCCTTGAGTTAGAACAGCTCCAATACCTGTTCCTGATGCATCACACTCTATTTCAAATGTTTTATCAAAGTTTGGCAATACCAGTACAGGAGCATGGGTGAGGCTGTCTTTCAGCTTGTGGAATGCCTCTTCTTGAGCTGGTCCCCATTCAAATGCAACATTCTTCTTGATCACAGAGGTTAGGGGTGCTGCAATGGTGCTGAAATCTTTGACAAACCTTCTATAGAAGCTAGCCAATCCATGAAAGCTCCTTACATGTCCAATGTTGCTTGGTGTTGGCCATTCTTGGATTGCTTTAATCTTTTCCTCTTCTACTTTGAGCCCCTGTGAACTTACAACAAAGCCTAAAAAGACCAATTGATCAGTGCAAAACATGCATTTCTTCAGGTTTGCATATAGGTGCTCCTGGCGCAGTGTGTTCATAACCAACTCTAGATGTTTCAAATGATCAATCAAGCAAGTACTATAAATGAGAATATCATCAAAGTAGACAACTACAAACTTACATATGTAGGCATGAAGGACATGGTTCATCAGCCTCATGAATGTGCTTGGTGCATTTGTTAAGCCAAATGGCATGACCAACCATTCATATAAACCCCTCTTAGTCTTGAAGGCTGTTTTCCATTCATCTCCTTCTTTCATCCTCACTTGATGATAACCACTTTTAAGGTCAATTTTGGAGAAGATTGTAGCTCCACTTAACTCATCCAGCATGTCATCTAGCCTTGGGATGGGATGTCTGTACTTAATGGTGATGTTGTTGATGGCTCTACAATCAACAAACGTCCTCCAAGTACCATCCTTCTTAGGTACTAGCAAGACTGGAACAACACAGGGACTTAACCTCTCTCTTATGTACCCCTTAGCCATTAAATCTTGAACTTGCCTCTCCAACTCTTTGGCCTCCTCTGGATTAACTCTGTATGATGGTCTGTTGGGTAATGGTGCTCCAGGAACAAGGTCTATTTGATGCTCTATTCCCCTGATTGGTGGTAGACCTGGTGGTATATCTTCTGGAAAGATGTCCTTGAACTTGTCCAGCAATGTAGTCATCTCCGTGGGTAGCATTCTGTCCTCTGTTTCTGCAAGCAAACCTTCCTTAAAGATCATGAGTATTACCTGTGTCTTTTATTCAATAGCTTTAAGGACAGTATTACGTGTAATATATAAATTGGTTTTACTTATCTTTGCACCCTTTGCCATTGTGGTTTGCATCTCATGAACCTCCTGTGGTGTGAGTGGTGCTAGATTGTGTTTCCTGTTGTTATGAGTGAAGCTGTAGAAGTTGGTGCGTCCATTGTGCATTGTCTCTTTGTCAAACTGCCATGGTCTTCCAAGGAGCAGATGACCAGCTTGCATAGGGACTACATCACACTTCACTTGATCACTGTACTTTCCAATGGTAAATGGCACCATGACCTGCTCAGCAATCTTCAACTCTGTCTCATCATTCAACCACTTCAATCTGTAGGGTCTTGGATGCTTAGTTGTTTTCAGGTTCAGCTTATCCACTAGATACTTGCTGGCTACATTGGTGCAAGATCCTCCATCAATGATGAGACTGCACACTTTGTTGTCAATGCTGCACCTTGAGTGGAAGATGTTTTCCCTTTGAATGGTTTCTGGATCAAAGAGTGCACTAAGATCTCTCCTCACAACCAGTAGCTCTCCCATTTCAAGATAATCCACAACATCTTCTTCTGATCCTGCTTGCTCTTCTTCAGGTTCATCTTCTGATTCATACTCCCCATTAGCTTTAAGAATCATTACTCTCTGATTTGGACACTCTCTTGCATAATGTCCTTTCCCTTGGCACTTGAAGCATGTAATATCTCTAGCTCTCTGGTTTTGAGGCTTGTTTTGTTCAGCCTTTGCTCCCTTAGATGCTTCTGGTCCAGACGGCTTGAACTTGGATGTTTCACCAGTCTTGTTCTTGTCAAAGCTTCTTTGTGGTTGTGGTGTCCATGAGTTCTTGTTTCTGGTTGTTGAATATGTTTTCCTCTTAATGTGCTGTTCTGCTTGAACAGATAAGTGCAGAAGCTCTTCAAGATCTCTATAGGTTTGCCTTTCAACCTTCCTGGAAATCCTATCATGCAAACCATCCATAAACTGGGCCATTAGAGTTTCTTCTGAATCCTCAAGCTCCAAACGGTTTTTCAGTGTTTCAAACTCCTCAAAGTACTCCTCAACTGACTTGGTTCCTTGTGAAAGCTTCCTGAACCTCTTCTGCAAGTCTCTATGGTAATATGCATGTACATATCTCTTCCTCATATGATACCTCATATCTTCCCAAGTGTTGATTTGCCCATGTATGTGCCTTCTCCTCTCACTGACCTCTCTGTCCCACCATGCTATAGCATTGTCAGTAAGCTGTGCTGCTGCTAATGTCACCATCCTAGCATTGGAGTATTGATAGTACTCAAAGATGTAATCCATTCTTCTCTCCCAATCTAAGTAAGCTTCTGGATTGACTTTACCAGCAAATGTAGGAGGTGTCAGCTTGAGATCCTTTCTACCATGCCATGGTCTGTCATCTTCATGATCTCTATCTCTGGACCTTCCTCTCTGTCTGTCCCTCTCATGCCTCCTTGGTGGTGGGTCAGCATCATACTATAAGCTGGGCATGTCTTCATCAGTCTCTTCATCAGCTCTTCTTTGGTTCTGCCCAACAGCTGCACCACGGATAGGACCTCTTTTGGCTGGTGCTTGCCTCTGTTCCAATGCAGTCATCCGTGCACTAATGCTTTGCAAAGCTTCCAGCATGTGATTCATTGTCAACTGTGTGTTGTTGCCTGCCTCTTCACCCATTGTTTTACTGTCCCTGCGTGTTTAGAGTCCACAAAGAGTATCAATGGTCTTTAAACAAAAGTTATTGAGGCTTTGATTCGAAAATATTGCTTATGGAATGTAAGAATAAGTCCTTTCCTTTTTCTGATGAAACTGTGTAAACAAAGATGGCAAATAATTTTTTTTGGCTTTTGAATATTGAATTTCGAAAACTATGATAACTAATAAGGTAACTACTTAAGACAAACAGATATTTTGGTTTTTGTTATGATATTTTGGTGTTTAGAGTCCACAAAGAGTATCAATGGTCTTTAAACAAAAGTTATTGAGGCTTTGATTCGAAAATATTGCTTATGGAATGTAAGAATAAGTCCTTTCCTTTTTATGATGAAACTGTGTAAACAAAGATGGCAAATAATTTTTTTTGGCTTTTGAATATTGAATTTCGAAAACTATGATAACTAATAAGGTAACTACTTAAGACAAACAGATATTTTGGTTTTTGTTATGCAATGTCGAATCAAAACAGAAGAGAATGCAAGAACAAGATGAACTCTTTTTTTTTTTATGTTTTTCGATGAACAATAATAACAGGAACAACTAAATGAATGCAACTCTGATTTTTTATGGGATTTTCTGATGCAAAAACTTAACTATGATGATATAGCAGTGAATCTAACAAGGGAAACAAGATTTTTTTTTTTTTTTTTTTGTGATCTGGGAATTGAAAACAGAACAAAGCAATTGACAGAACAGAATAACAAAAAGCAGTAGGGTAAGATTGAGATGGGATAGATAACACCTGATTTTGGAGCCTAGGCTATGATACCAGATGATGTAGGATCAGTAGGTGTTGATCTCACAGATGGATGGAGTGATGAGGTTTATCAACGGTTGTAGAACACTCTTGACAGAACCAGTGGAGGAAGATGGATTGAAGGTGGGCTGATATGGAGAATCAACAAAGGAACGTACGTTTCTCCTTGTTGCTTCTGTTGGATGGGATGAACTTGATCAGGGGATCAAGGATGGATTGATAGACGCCACACAACCTGATGGAGAAGGTAGTGATAAGTCTGGGCTCTCTGATCCCTCAAGGAATCACACACAAGAGAAAACACAGAAAATAAACTTTTTGCTTGCAAAGAAACTTGATTGAATACTAGGTAATTTCGTGTCCGATACAAGAGAAAGACTAAAGCCTTATAAGGCAGAATGAAACTTAATGAAAAAGCAGATTTGGTGGAAATTAAAATCAGAGTGAAAGAAAAGTAGCCGTTGGGTCTTGATGGTGAATCTGTGTGTCTTCAGTTATGGCAAGTGTGATATTTCAAAGAATAGCTTGGAATTATTTGCTCTCCTGTCTTCTAGAAACTCATTTAATTGTTTGAGTCTCTGGCCCTCCTTATGCATTTCGAAATATGCTGAATATGGTAACTTCTTGCTGGCCTTGTAAAACCGGCAGAAAAGGCAGTGTTGATGTTTTCTGGTTCAAGTAGTCTGGTTCCTTTGGTTTCTTCTTAGATTGAGCTACCTCTTGTACCTTAAGATCCTCCTGATCCTTGGAAGTAAAGATTTCTAGTTCCCTTGCAAGTGGAGTCTTCAAACAGAGTTGGTCTTCAAGATGTGTCTTCTCGGATGCATTGAGCAAAGTTATGCTCTCTGGTGCTTCTGGTTCTTCTATGGTGATCTGATGGTAGTGACCTTCCTTTGAGTTTTTGCATAGCTTGTCTTCATAGTTTGGCATGTAAGTGGTCTTGAATTGGTGAGGTTCCTCCTTTGGTTCAGTTGGTGTCTCCTGGATAATCTCCAGCTTAAGTAGTTTCTGTTTAAGCTCTTCATGCTCCAAAAGTGTGATCAAGCTTTCAATTGAGTTGTTAAACTCTTCCCTTAAGATCCTGGTGCCTGCTCTGGTCCTTGGTGTTTGCCTCATGGTTGGGATCTTGATCTCCTGCTCAGCTTCCTCGGTTGGGCTAATCTCCATGTCCTCATCAACTCCGCGAGATATCGACGAGTTCAGGACGAATTGTGGGGTAATTCCTCGAACTCTTCCCGGCGATCTTCAAGATCAAGCCAGCGCACTTCCCAAAACTCAAGAGCAAGACGCGAGCGCTAAGGATGGAGATCCTGATAAGGTTGCGGATCAGGTCGAGATGGAGAAAGCGGCGGAGGCCGGAATTGAAGCCGTGCAGATCCTAGCTTCTTTTTTGCTTGAATAATTTTAGAAATTTATTTAGTTGGTTATGTAAGATGCTTTCTCCTTGTTTGAAGGATGTACTTTTTTGTTTAATCGGAAGTGAATTATCTTTTCCTTTTGACTGTTATCGTGGAAGAATTTTCTTTTCCGTAATTGAATTAATCAGGCCGTTCTTAGTTGTCCTTCAATCCATTTGTACAGATCACGGCGAACAGTGATTAAAATGTAGATCAGCGTAAAAAATGAACAACTTTATTTCAAGGCTTACGTTCCACCTGATCTATCTGCGAAGCTTATACGTGCTGGCTTTGTTGTTCTAAGGACGAGACGAATATGCAAGGCTTTAATGCTCAGCTTATTTGTTATCGCCCATCTCGGAGAACATACGGGTAGGTGCACGGTTCTTTAGTGCGAGACGGATCTCGGCTTTTCCTTACCGCGATATGCATCTCAACGTGCAAGGAAGACCACACTCCTGGCCAGGAAGCGTGATGCTAATAATGCGAGGCTTATTGGGTGCTCGGCTTACAGTCGAGGAGTGTGTTGCTCAATTTTTGCGAAATAAGGAGCTCGGCTTTGACGGTATAGCTTGGCATAAGTCTAGGATGGGTAAATGGATATTAACTCGGCATAAGTTAAAGAGGAGATATTAACTCGGCGTATGTTATCTAAAGGATATTAACTCGTCGTGAGTTGTAAGAAGGATGATAACTCGGCATAAGAAGATAGTAACTCGGCGAAAGGATATTAACTCGGCATAAGTTAAAAGAGAACATAACTCGGCGAAAGGAAATTAACTCGGCATAGGTTAAAAGAGAACATAACTCGGCGAAAGGAAATTAACTCGACATAAGTTAAAAGAGAACATAACTCGGCGAAAGGAAATTAACTCGGCATAAGTCAAAAGAGAACATAAATCGGCATAAGTTAAATTTTTTTTTTTTTTATTAAGTTTGTGACTGTGCCGGCGAAGGCTGCCTACGTATCTTCCGAAAAAGAATCAAGTCACTCGTAGTTCATATACACTGAGCCTTTTTTTTGGCGATACTCAAGCCGAGTTGAGGTTGCCTTCTAGAAATATTATTTTAGGCTTGAGGAATTCCACGAACGCGGCAAGGCTTTTCCCTTCATTGATTCGAGCTCGTAAACTTCGGGTTTGACGACCTTTGTGATCTTGTAAGGTCCTTCCCATCGTGCGCCGAATTTACCTGCTCTCCATTCTTTGGTATTTTCATACACTTTGCGAAGAATATAATCACCGAGTTGAAAGTGACGTCCGCGTACCTTTTTATTGTAGTACCAAGTAGCGAGTTGTTGGTAATTTTGGATACTGAGTAAGGCCCGATCTCGTTCTTCCTCGATCGTGTCGAGGGCATGAAGCATCATTTTCTCATTGATCTCGCTATGATGAGGCATAAGAGCTCGGGGCAGAGTATAGATATTAGCCTCTTCCAGAACCATGGCTTCTACTCCGAAGGCTAAGGAGAATGGGGTGGCCCCTGTTGCGTGGCGAGGGGTTGTTCTGTGGGACTAGAGGACTCCATCTAACTCATCGGCCCATACTCCCTTTTTCTTCTCGAAACGTTTCTTGATGCCGTCAATGATGGTCTTGTTGGTAGCTTCCGCTTGACCGTTTACTTGAGGATATCGCGGGGTTGACTTGCTGAGTCGTATATCCCATTTTTTTTGCAAAATCCTTCAAACAGGTTCGACGTGAACTGCGATCCGCTATCGGTAACGATATCATATGGCAGTCCGTATCGGCAGATGATATATTTCCAAACAAAGTTCTGAACTTGCACGTCCTGGATTGCTACATAGGCCTTGGCCTCGACCCATTTGGTGAAATAGTCCGTCATGATCAGAAGAAAGCGTCTTTGGTTTGATAGTGGCATCGGTCCGACAATATCCATAGACCATCTCATGAATGGATAGGCCGAGGTGGATGTTGAGAGCAACTCGGTCGGCCGGTTTGGAGAACGACAATGGGTTGTGAAAGCATGCGGAAATTTTGCTATTAAAGCATAAACGGGTCAGAAAGTTAATCGAAGCTAATGCGTGGGAGAAATAGTGGGAGACGGAGAGTTTTCGTGAATCAAGTGGAAATCGAATCCATATGTAACACCAGTCGCATCCAACTCTCACACAACGTGTCACCAATCCTAATGTACGATTCAAGTAACTCCAATAAAAAATATAAACCGACTAATCCAAAAACATCTAAAAAACGTAATCAAATATTAAACAACATCAAAAATAAAAATGCAGAAAAGCGATAAAAAATTCAAAGCACTCAATTCAGCTAAACATCCATCTTTTCGACACTCAATTCAGCTAAACATCCATCTATTCGGCAGGCTCACCTAAAAGGAGGAAAAGAAAAAGTGAGCAACAGGGGAGTTGCTCAATGAAGTATGGGATGCTAAAACGCAAGTTCACAGACTCGGTCCAAACACTCGAAACAAAATAATCTAGTCTAAACATGCACAGTCACGACACCTAATGTGCCCAAGCAGCAAAACAAGGTTCTTAGCGAATCAAGTGATTTTCGGTACACCGGTGCGGCTCGGTGGACTACGATGCCCTTTACATTGAGCAAAGGCGGTTGGAGTTTCAACGGCGGATCCCTCCTTTGACGGCACACGATCTTGAGAATAAAACGAGGAGAAGGCAAAATGGAGAAAGACATAAAAGAAGAAAGGATAGAGGATTGGAGGTGGTGGATCGAGAGAATGAAGAGTTGCGCACATGTGGTATTGAAAATGGCGGCTATGTTAGGAGAGAAGGGGAAGATGGATATATATATAGGATATGTATATGTTGCATTTTTTTATCGGAGAAGTGATTTGGGCCATTATTGGGCCAAGTTCAATAAAAAAATAAATAAACGAAGATGAAGTTTGGGTCGTTACAATTATCCTCACTTGACGAGAATTCATCCTCTAATTCAGATTCTGATTGCAAAAAAGCTCTGGGTAATCTAAGCTCATCTGATTATTGGACTTCCAGATTTTACTTATGAATTTCGTCTCTGTCCCAATGGGTTCTAAGTATCTTACTCACTTTCCCTTGAACCTCCATTTCTTGATGCTCTAAAACCACCACTGGTTGACTAGGTGTTGATAGATTCTTACCAAGATTGCTGGGCGGCTGTGAAATAAGCTATGGCTCCCTGACAACCTTCCTTAAAACTGACACATAGAACACGCCGTCGAAGTCTGCCAACTCTAATAATACACCCAGACGATACGCTACTAGCTCAATCCGCTCAAACATAGGATACAATACCTTGTACCTCGGCTTAGGCTTCTTTAGCTTTTGAATCTTAGCTCCTCTCTGAAGTGTCCTCATTTTCATGTATAATTAGTCGCCCACTTCAAACTCCAAGTCCCTCATGCGCTTATCTGAATAACTCTTCTTATGAACACGGGCTTCCTTTAGAGACCTTGTGCATTTCTACTTGCTCTACTGTTTCCTGAACTATTGTTGGTTATAAGACTATGCCCTCCCCCCACTTCTTACTAAGATAGTGGTGTACCACACAGCTTACCATAAAGAGCCTCATTTTCAATTTGCTTACGCAAAGTCTCATCACTTTATTGAGCTTGTTGAACCCTTCAAATAAATCTGCCTAATTCAATGCCTCAAGACCGATTGTCTCTCCCTCTATAGTAATTGCACATAATCTGAGGCTAGCAACGGTCTAGTCATGACCCTTCATGGTATCTTATATGTCTCTCATGCGCCTATTCAAGGTACATACCTTCTGATTAGCCTTAGCCGGATGATAAGCAATCTCCGAATTGAACTTAATCCATATGCGCTGCAACCCTTTACCACAAACGAAACAAAACCAAATCTTTGGAAGAGAAAACTGAGCTTGAACCCTCTTCGCTTGAAAAGAATTTGTCATTGAATATGTGGGATTGGTTATCCCCCACTTGGTTCCCAACCAAAACGCGGAGTGTCCTTCTTCCATGTACCATGCTAACAACAACTTTAAAAACACAATACAAAGACGCTTGCCACCGCCTACGCCCATTAGGGTTGGTTACTCACTTTGATAGGGTTGTTTAAATTTTTAGCGTCCATTGTCTTGAAAGAATCCATCACCACAACCTATTTATAGCTTGATCTTAACGAGACATAATCTTTGTCTTTCAGAACGGTTAACATTGAAACTTAGCCATATAAACACAGAGAACGACTTGTGCCATATATGCTACCTTCAATCTTTTAGAAACAATACTCATCCTTCGAGTGTTTCTAAACTTGAATGTGATGTTCCATTTCCAAATAAATTCTCTTTAACGGTTTCCTATTATCATACCCCAATGGGTCCTCCACTTCCAAATGGATTCCCAAAATTTACATTGCTCTGTCATTACAGCGGTGGCTGTCGCACAAGCAGACATACTTACCTTATCTCATGCTGAAAGAAGATACTATATAGTCATGTCCATTTTGAATTCCTAACATGTGGGGAACGACCCACTACGCTTCCGCTGAGCTCATTAAATTGCCATGCTGACATCCAACTGAAGATTTCCTACATTTTCATTTCGCTTAGTATTTTCCAAACACAATAATTTGGATTCCCATCTCCATTAAGCTCCAGGTCCCCTAAATTTTCAAGTTTGATGTTTTCTGAATGCCAAAATTTGAATTTCTATTCGCATTAAAATTGTCCCTCATCTGCTTTCTCTTGCGAATTCTTGCCAATCCGCCATAGTGTTTCCCTAACACTCACACGTTGGATTTCCATTCCCCCTATCTTATCTTCTTCACTTTCGCTTAAAACAAACATAGATCCAAATTGATAGTAAGCAATTCCAAATGTCACTGCTCCACTTTCAGAACTCCCTTGAAACCCACATTTACCACTTAAAGAAACTCCCTTAGATGTCTCTGAATCGCACAAAACTCCACAATGAACCAAATAACTCTACAACGACTCGCACAAATAACTCCAAATGTATCACGAAGATCTCCAGAAGGGGTGCTATTATTTTTTTGAAAAATTTTCTTATCCCCAAAAACATTGAATATCGTTGAAAATCTTTGAAAACCGAATGCAATGCAAAATTTACTATCTACTACTCACCTCCCGGGTCAAGACTAGGACAACAAACTCGCTCAAATACCAAAATGTAACACCCGTCTCATCCACTCTCGAGACATCGTGTCACCAACCCTAACGTACAACTCACGTAACTCAAATAACCAACATAAACCGACTAACCCAACAATGACCCATAAATGTAACTAAACACTAACATATCAAAAATAAAATACGGAAAACGCGATAAAAACCCATAAGCACACGATCAATCTAAGTTTCCATCTACTCGACAGGCTAAACTGAAAGGAGGGAAAGAGGGAGGAGTGAGCAACAGGGGAGTCGCTCAGTGAGGTATGGGATGCCAAAACGTAAGTACACATACTCGGTCTAAGAACTCAAAATAAAGTAGTCTAGTCTAAACATGCACAATCACGACATCTAATGTGCCCAAGCAGAAAAAGGTTCCTAGCGAATCAAGTAGTTGCCCACACCCCTCGAGTGAGGCTCCATGATGGATGTCGTTTTCACCGCACCGCTTAGAAGACGCTTTATCAATCTTAGGACCCCGGCATTAGATCGACTTAGGTTGTCGTGCCCTAGCACACAATATGGCCCAAATCCAGGACTTTGTGCATGTACCCCTGCATTCTCACCTACTCGGATCACCGTGCGTCTATCTATATCTATATATAAATATGTACGTATAACAAGCAATAACATTTAAACGGCAACACAATCAATAGGTTGAATCCTCTATTCATATATCCAATTTAACATACAACCTAGTTAGACTTACCAAACAAACATAACACATTTATATACTAAACTAATTGTCTAGAGGCTTAAGAATAGGAAACAAAGAGTTGTGGAATCGCCCTCACCTTAGTAAAGGGTAAAAGTTTAATTTGGAGACTCCTGGTGCTCAAACGAGATCCAAATATGAAATCAGGGCAAAAAGTGAGTGAGCTAATCTTTTGTTTGACTTAAATTGGGATCAAATTCTCATATGATCCTTGACTCAAAGTCAAATTCTCGCCTACTCTTGCTTAATCTACCATACTCCTTACTCTTCCCCTTTTAATGTTATTCCCATTCTACCTTTAATGAACTAATAAAGAAATTCAAAAATAAATCAATTAATCAACCAATCAGACATAAGCTTCTCTCTCCTCCCTCACACGACCCCCTCTCTCTCTCCTGTTCGAAATCCAAAACCCGATACTACACCCGATTTCTGGCGATTTCCTCTCATCCCTCTCCAATTCAACCATCCCAACCACTTCTATTCAGATTACGGTCAACCCAGGTTAGTTCTTCTCCTTTCTTGTCGTCGCTTCTCTCTTTTTCCCCTTTTATTCTCGTTTTAATATGGAAAATTGAGCTGGATTGAGCTTCAATTGGGGATGAAGCTCGATTTTAATTTCGAGGGTTGGAAATTATTGAACATCGGGTTGGTAACCATGTTTTCTTGGTGGATTAGATAATTGAATTGATAATATATTGAAATCAATGGCTAAATCGTACTAAATCGTATTGTTGTTATCGTTTTTGGCGAATTTGGTCTGAAGAAAAAGTTGTTGAACTTAGTAAAACTTGGTAATAATAGAATCGTAAGAACTGGTAAAACTAGGTAGTAATAGTATGCTAGAACTAGTACAACTTGGTAAAACTACGATGGTAGAACTGGTGGATTTGAGACATAACAGATGCAGCTGCAAACTCTTTGATATTGACGGGTACCCATATGTCCATGCAATAGCTGCTACTACTAAATTCTGGAAGCAGGACATTAGGCCAATGAAATTGAAGGATTTGTATGGTTTGTGTTCGCAATATTACATGGTAGAAATATGGGCTTTGGCTTATACGAGGAAAATTTTTCCAGTTCCGCATATGTTTGAGTGAATTGTTCCGGAAGAGGTCGAAAAGTTCATATGGGCTTTGGCTTATACGCTTTTCTTCCAAACTATGTGAAAAGAAAGGGAAGAGTTCAAGAAACAAGATATCCGTCAGTTGGGGAGCCCCGACTGAGAAGGAGCAAGAGAGTGGCAAGAAGGAACTTAGAGAGCTGTTTTCAATGCAGTAATGGGAGCCAAGATGATGTGAGCCAAAATTAGTTGTATTTGTATTTCTTCAATTTTTCATTTGTTGTGTAACTTTGGAAAACTTGGTAAACTAAGATTTGTAGAACTATAATTCTTTGCAAAATTCAATTTTTATAATAATGTTAAATATAACAATCAAAATACAATACAAACTATAAAGCATATCTCTTGCTAAAACAAAATGAACACTTTCATAATTTAAGGTAAATATTGTAGGTTTGTGTACTAGCAAGAAAATATCATATACTTTTAAGAGTTATTTGTTGATGTAAATCATCTTTATCTACAAAAAGTCAGATAATATATGTATTTTCAAATATTATTGCTTGAAATTGTTTGTAATGCATTTATATAACCATAGATCATCAGTAAAACCAAATTTTTTGGATTAAAGATAGAGTATAACAATTAAAACTGAAAATTGACAGAAGTACAACTTGCCAGTTTTTGGTAAAACTGGCAACTTGGTAAAACTCATGTTCCCGCCCAAAAAATTAGAAACTCCCGCCCCCCAAATTCCAGAATTTTGAATTTCCCCCCTTTTAAAAAAACCTAATATCTATCAACTTTTCTCTTTTTTGTTTCTCTCATTCTCGGTTTCTTCTCCCTCTATCTCTAAAACCCCTCTTCTCCCTCTCTCTCTAAAACCTCTATCTTCCTCTCTCTCTCGGATCTTTCTCACCCGGATCTCTCTCTCTCGCTCTCTCTCTTTCGGATCTCTCTCACCTCCAATGAGTACAGAGAATTTCTCTTTGGATCCCTATGAAGAGGAAAGGAGGCACCAAAAAGAAATGAAGCGGATGAAGGCTCACATATATCTTCTCGATGCCATCGCTGATGTGCAATACGGCATCCAAAGAAATGCCCATGTGGTGGCTGAATCGTCCATGAGGTCATTTGGTTACGGCTTTGGATATGCAACCAGGCCGTGTGTACTTTAGTTGCCACCAATACAAGGTAAAATGTTTGATTTGCATAGTGATTTGATGTGTATTTGACCCGATTTCTTTGGTGTAACTCTGTAGGACGATTGACTCCATTTTAGGTAACCATGGGTGCATGGCGTCGAACAAGAGATTGAGAAGTTGCTGAACAAGGTCGATGTGCAGGGCAAGACAATCGAAGGCGGAGATTAAAAGCAACAAAGAAGAGATTGCCAAGCTAAAGGAGATTTTGGATGTTGTGAGAGGTGTTGTTGGTTTGTAATGTGGTTTATCAAATTCTAAGACTACTAAGTTTGAATTTTAGATCTATGTTTAATATCTTTGTTTGAATTCCAAGACTTAATTATCTATGTTTGAATTCTATGTTTCATTCTATGTTTGCTTTCAATGTTTAATATCAGTCATGGCTTGTGTAAAAGATTCAAATGAATTTGCTTGGTTGGTAAAACCATGCAAAACTTGGTAAAACTATTATGTAAAACTTGGTAATACTATTATCGTAAAACCAGGCAAAACTTGGTAAATTTATTATGTCAAACTTGGTAAAACTTTGTAGTGCAAATAAAATTCAAACGCAAGATCAAAACATAGATAATTCTAACATAATTCAAACCAAAATATCCAAAGTATTCAAACATAAGACAAACCAAAAGTATTCAAAACATAGATAATTCAAACCAAAAGTACTCAAAACATAGATAATCCAAACATAATTCAACATTACATAAAAGATCACGGTTGGGTGGTTTCATCATCAGTTGGGTTCTCCATGTTCTTCCCCCTAGTAACCACGGGACTCCTAACCACGGTTGAAGATCCTTTCCCCATCCCCTTCCTTATATACCTCGTCCTTTTTGTGGGAACTTTCTCAACAGGTTCAACAGCTCTCTTCTTACCTTTTCTTCCTTCATTCTTCTCAGATTCTTCCTTCTCTGGCTCTGTTCCTTCCTTCTCTAGCTCTAGCTCTTTTCCTTCCTTCTCTGGCCCTGTTCCTTCCTTCTCTTCCACGGTTCCTTTCTCCTTCTTCTTACTGCCTTTCCTCACCTTCTTACCGCCTTTCTTAACATTATTCTTACTAGCTTTCTTTCCTCCCTTTCTCACTTCTTTCTCCTTAACACCACTAGCCTCACCAACATTGGTACCAACATACTCAACCTCTTGAAAAACACCATCATCGGCTTTATCCCCAGTCTCTCTCGGTTCTGTCTCATTCACACCCCTCTTGGTGCATTCACAACCGATTCCAAAGCGGTTAATCTACCGTCACACGTCTCAGCAAACTCCTTCAACTTCGCTTCATAATACATCATCATTCGAGTCTCCATTTCCTCATTTTCCTTCTTGATTAATTTCTGCACATCGGCAAGACTAAAAACAGTAGGAGTCTCTTGCGGATTCCTTGCAGCCTCATTCCCAGCATCCTTCTCAGCCTCATGCGTCCTTGCCGCACCCTGAATAGCAAGCATTTGCTCTTGAGCATTTACCTGAGACGCACGAGCCGACACATCTTGGTTGAAAAGCTCTTCAAACCAGATTGTCTTCTTCTTCTTAAGCAGCATGTTCCAACCATCGACTATGGGGTCATCCACATCATTCCATCCAGATTCAGGATCAATGTTTCTCCTTAGAAGATCTAACTCCATGGGAGATGACTCCAAGAGGCTTTGAATATTCTGCAAATATAAGAAGAACCAATTTAATATCAACCTCAAAAATACATTAATATAAGAAAACCGGATTTAATAAGCATGATAAGAAGTTAACCTTCGTAGTTCCAAGCTTCTCATTTATTTCTGAGATACTAAAACCCCTCGTCCCCACGGTTTTGTATCTCATCTTGCTTATACGCGGGTAATCCTCATCTGCACCCTGAACATTTTCTCGGAAATGATTCTTCAGAATTGGAATGGCCTCAAATGCTAGGAGCTACAACACAAGTTCATTCCAAGTCAGACAACTAAAAACAACTAAAAAAAAGGATTCAAATTGCTAGAATTGTTTGTACCTCCAAAGGAACAATGCATCCAGGAAATACCCATGAAGTCGGGGCCACTCCTCCGGAATGGTCCATGAAGTGCAAGATGTCTTTGACGTTCTCCTCGAATGACAAACGCCCCCACGGAAAGGTTTTGCACATCTCGAGGTCATCAATGGCTCTGAGGAAGAAACTCTCAACAGAAGGTGCTCCTTTTCCTGTCTTCTTCTTCCCAATGATCATGCTGGACAAGAAGTACATGACAGCCATCTTCAAACGATCCTTACCACCTTTCGTCTGCCTTTCAGAGCTGGGAACTACTCCTCAACATCTTCATACGTAACCTTATCTACACCGAAGTATTTAGAAAGAAAATCTGAGCCACCACCAAGGGTTTCGTAGTGGTTTGGATAGGAGTGGCAGAATAACCCAGAAATGAGTGCATGCTCCCTAATAGAATAGCGGATTGGAACGCCGTTGACAATAAACCAAAGCTCCAACTTCTTATCCACCACCGCGATCCTAACCAGAATCATCCACAGTCCCATCCATTTTGAGCTTGTCTTCTTACCCATGTGGAAGAAGTGCTTGAATTGTTGATGCTCATAGAACCATTTAAGCTCATATTTCTCCAGAGTGTCTTATATCATCTTCACGGCTTTAGCAATATAACACTTAGACGAGAGCTTTATTTTCTTCACATAGTCTGTGGGAGAGAAACACATCTTGATGGGCTGCATTGGTTCTGTTTCATCCTCGGGATCCTCGGGATTCTGCACACACAAAAAGTTCGACCAAGTATTACCTAGTTGTACGATAAAGTTATACTAAGTCTCACCAAGTTTTGCATGATGTTCCACAAAGTTTTACCAAGTTTCACATCATGTTTTACTAAGTTCTACCAAGTTTCGCATCAAAGTTTAACTAATTCCTACTAAGTTTGGCACACAAGTTTCACTAAGTTATACAAAGTTTTGTGTCTTTTCCGAACCATATCAAATCCTACAAAGTTTTACACATCCGAAGTCCACAAAAATTAGACATGTAATGGGGATGTTAGGATTACGGACCGTTTCTTCCTCGTGTTGACCGTGGTGGATTGGAGAGCGGATTTCACTGGTTCGCCTTCATTCCCCTTCTTCTTGTTGGTGAAACCCTAATCCCGGAACGCGCGAAACTTCAACTTCCTCCTCCTCGTCTACGGCTTCCTTCTCCTCGTCTACGGCTTCCTCCTCCTCGTCTACGGCTTCCTCCTCCTCATCGTCTTCCGCTTCCTCGTCCTTCTCTTCCTCATTCTCAATCTCTTCATCGTCTTCCTCTTCCTCCTCGTTTTCCAAGTATACTTCTTCTTCTTCATCGGTTTTCTTCACCACTTCTTCTTCTTGGCGATTCGTCCCCTCTTCTTCTTCGGGAGGAATCGATATATCCTCTATTCTCTTTGACAAAACTTCAATCTTCGGATCCTCAATCTTCTTTGGTGTTTGATCTTGAAAGAAAGAGTGCGAGTGAGAAGTTGAAGAGAAAAGTGATAATGGAGTTGAAGACGAAAGAGGATGGTTTTGATTTTTAACTGAGTCGAAACCGTCGTGTATTTTGGATTTTAGGGATTTAAACCGACGACCCGACCCGACTCAAATGGATCAAACCAGCTCTTTCGGGTAACCCAGGTTGGGTTGTAAATAAGTTCAAAGTCCATGTTTTGCTGTCTTTTATCCCAGAATTTGATCCCTTAAATTGGATAAGGGACGAATTAGTTACAGTCAAAATAAAAAAAAAATCAACTAAAAAGTCAACTAGTCAAAGTCAACCCAAAAAAATATACCCGGTCGAAATCAAACCATAACCGGATAAATCCAGCAAACCAAATTAAATTGATTTAAACGGATTAAATTTGATAAAATCAAATCCAATTTTTTTTTTGTCAAAATATATCAAACTAGAAAGACTCAGTGAGCCAAGTAGGCGGTTTCGGGATCTACATAAATAAGATAAGAAGGTTGAATTCGGACAATCCGTGCCAAAATATCCGCCTCTTTGTTGTTCGCATGTGGGATATGCATGATAACAAACCTTGTGAAGAACTCCTTCCGCTGTGCATACTCCTCTAGATGTATTGCAAAGTCCGGTCATTCCATAGGTGTAGACACCATCTTCACCAGCTCAGAACAGTCTCTGGCAAAAGTTACTTCTCTTTGTTCCCATCTTTTCATACATTCCATATCCCAATCAGTGCTTCGAATTCTGCATGTAGAGGTGATAGCATTCTTCATATATTCCGTGCTCCCATCATAACATATCTTTCTCCTTCGTAAATGTTGTACCAGCCTTGCCCTGAAAAAATGTCACCTTCCTTCCCTGACCATCAGAGAAGCACCAACAACCCCGTATTTCTATATTAAGTTCCTTTGGAATATTTTTCCCGTCAAACGAATGTTGAAGATTAAATTGCTTTGTTTCCTCCGATATTTTAGCTTCTTCCCACGCTTTAGCTTCCGATTCGGCTACCTTTAGAATTCCCCTGGGATCCCTATCAATATTACTAAATAATGTTTCATTTATGCTCTTCCAAATATACCAAATTATCCACGGGAAATGCATATATCGGTTAACAGATAGTCCAAATTTGCATAAATAGATGCCCGTGGAAAGTTTACAGGGTTTGTTTGGATTGAAGATAATGCCCACGTCTACAAAGCCGGTGGACATTGAAACAAAACATGATTTACCGATTCCTCATCTTCCCACATCTTGCACATCGAGTATCACATTTTATACCTCTAGATCTTAAATTCTTTGAAACCACTAAACATCTAGTTATAGCCTGCCATATAAAATGCTTGATCTTGGGTGGACATTTAATCTTCCATGTATTGGCCTGCAAATCCGTAAAATGTGGTCCGTGAATCAGTGGTCCTTGTACCTTCCTAATTGAGGATTGATGCTCTAAATGATAACAAGATTTAATAGAGTACCTTCCAGATTTTGTATAATGCCATCCAATTGTGTCCGGTCGTTGGAAAAGACTAATTGGTAAACTGATAATTATATAACCATCCTCTGGGACTATTATATCTCTAGTCAACTGATCATTCCACATATATGAATTGGGGTCTATCAATTGATTAACTTTTAAAGATTGATCAAAGTGTGTGTTTTTGCATGATGCTGACCTCGGGCATAGGCCTGGTATCAAGGGGTCATTTTATACTGAAATGCATGTTCATGTTCTAACCCTTTTGATTAGTCTTTTGCTAATCAGAGATCGAACAAATACAATACTTCTCTACCCATAGGATGGAGAGTATGATCTTATTGGGTCCAACGGACCTCCCTTCCCATAATATCGCCCTTTGAAAACCTTTGGAAATAAACATTATGGATGGTCAATTAACCTCCACAATTGCTTAGCCAGCATTGCCGTATTCATATCCATTAGCGCCTTGAAATCAAAACTGCCCTCTTCCTTCCCCCAACACAACTTATTCCAATTTGAATAAACCAATTAAACCAATTAAATTGATTAAGCCAAACTAAACTAACCAAAAATTAAATTGAACCAAGCTAACCACCTTAACCGATCATTATAAGTAAACCACGAATGAAGAGTTCAGTCTGCATCAGTCCAGCCCCAGGTTTCCACACTCGGTTGCGACCAGAAGAGTTCAATTTGCATACCTTTCTCAGCTCTGGCTTGCCCCTTTGCACCATTACTATGCCTAACTAGAAGTTTCTTTTCTGTCTAACCCCTATGAGCATCTTAAGTTGTCCTGGCTCCCATATATACCACACACGATGTCCATAATGATGATCACATTCAACAGAGTACTCACCAGTCCTAGCCACCATCTTTGTGACACGCTCCTTAGACACATATTCAAAAATTGGAGTCTCAAAAGGTACATATGTGTCTCTAATTGGTCTCTTTCCCAATCGCAATTGACTAAGATATTTATAGTTTTTAAGACCTGGAGGATTGAAAATCATACCATAGCTCTTGAATGCTTGTATAAGCTTACATCGTGTAACCTTCTTCTCGCAGGCAGATAGTCGCTTCATCCCGATTATGTTCATACCCAGAGATCTTGTTACAGGGAATGGGCGAGGAATTCAAACTGATGCCACATCTGCTGTCAGAAACAAATCAATTTGAATAAAGATTTAGCAGAAGATTTAGCTTATCTTCATTTAGATTTTATGTTTCTTTCTGTTGCGATAAGCAACTGTTTTCGTTTTGGTGTTTAAGTTGGATTTCCATCTCGGAAATTGACTATGCGAATAATCACATTGTTTTCTCTTTTCTCTGTTGAACTCTCTGTGTAATTGTTGCTCATTGAAGTTTAAGAACCTTTTCTTCATTTTGAGTTCTTTGCTCTTGAGTTCAGAGCTTGTGTTTTATGAATATCAGTTCTTGTTGATTCATTTGATCGTAACTTACGTTTATTTTCTACCAAAGGTATCAGAGCGTTGTCTTTCCTCGTAATTCAATGGCGGAGACAATAGCTCAATTGGCGATGAAGGAAAAAGAAGCCTTGTTATGAGAAGTAGAGGAGGCTGTTGGATCAGGGATTGAGGCGTCGATTGCAACTCATATGGCAACTCATATGGCGACGCAGAGTGAGAAGTTGGAATAGGATATTGCTGACATGTTTGAGGTGGTTAAGCTGATGAATAGCTCACGCGAATCAGCATCTACGGGAGAGATGAACAACAATGCTCGACCTAATTATACACAGGATACGGGCAAAGGTCGGATGAGTCAGGGGTCATCGTATTCTGGATTGACCTGCCTTGCCAAACTAGATTTCCCTCGGTCCAATGGAGACAAAGTCAAATATTGGCTATTTAAGGTGGAACAATTCTTTGCTATTGATCACACACCCGAAAATTTGAAGGTGGAAATTGCGTCGATTCATTTTGACGATCACGCATCAGCGTAGCATAGGTCGATAGTGCAGTCGGCGGTGGGAATTCATGTCACAACGGATTGGGGACATATAGGGCTCTACTATTGGAACGGTTTGAGGAGCTTCTGGATGATCCAATCGCATAGTTGAAACAGCTTCAGGAGACTGAGGGTATCACGGAGTACCACGGCAGGTTTGAGCTGATTCGAACCGGTGTCGATTTGTCTGAAGAGTACCTGGTTAGTGCTTATTTAGAGGGGTTGAGGCTGGATATGCAAATGCAGATCAAGACGTTTCAACCACATACGTTCAGACAGTGTTTGATCCTCGGAAGGCTTTACGAGAAAGCTCATCCGTCTAAACCACAATGATCACGTTGGTCTACATCAAAACCACAAGCGGTGAACAATAAGGGAATCTTGCCCTTCAAAAAAGACCAGGGAGTAAAGCTAATGGAACCAAGCACATATATGAACAAAACATTGCAGAAGCAACCATTTTTGTTTTTATTGAAGGAGGAGATGAGTAAGCGTAGAGCTCAGGGACTTTGTCATCTTCTTCCACTACTTGAAGCATAAGAAGTCTCAGTTGTTTCTTCTTGAAATAGATGGTGAGGAAGAAGATGAGGAGTGTGATGAAAAAGAGGAAGGAATGGATGAAGGTGATTTAGCTCAGATCTCGGTAAATGCAGTAGCAGGGATATCAGAGAACTATCACACCATGCATGTCAGAGGCGTACACGGTATAAGGGTGATGTTCATATTGATAGACTCATGGTCTACTCATAATTTTCTCGACAGAGACATAGCAGTCAAGCTTGGTTGCAGTCTGAAATCCGCGGATATGAGGAAGGTAAAGGTGGCCGATGGTAACTTGTTGGCAGTGGAAGCTAAGGTGGAACAGTTTAAGTGGGATTTTAAGGGGACATAATTCATGTCTGATGTATTAGTGATTCCGTTGGGAGGTTGCAATATGGGATTAGGCGTGCAGTGGTTATCACAATTGGGTCCGATCACTTGGGATTTTCATAGGTTAGAGATGCAATTTAAGTGGAATCACAGGAAGATACACTTACACGGAATTAAATCGGGATCAGTGAGAGAAGTGAAGGCCACGAAACTGAACAAAATTCAAGAGCGGCAAGTTCAGTTGTCGATCATGTGTGTTCAGGAGGTGGACAATGCAAAACCGATTATGCTATGTTCGATTGAAACAGTGCGTGATACGAAACATGCAACACCCGAGGCCATAAGCGCATTAGTAGAGGAATTTGATGATATGTTTGAAGAGCCACGCACACTGCCACCATTTCGAGCTCAACACAACCACAAAATACCGTTATTGGAAGGTTCAAACCCGATAAATCAGAGGCCTTATCGGTATTCAATCCATCAAAAAATGAGATTGATAAGTTGGAAGAAGATCTGCTACAAGCAGGAACGATACAAGCAAGTTCAAGCTCGTACGCATCACATGTGGTATTTGGGAAAAAGAAAGACGGAACATGGCGTTTATGTGTGGATTACAGAAGCTTAAACACCATGACTATCAAGGATAGGTTTCTGATTCTGTTGATCGAGGACTTAATGGACGAGTTGGGTGGGTCTGTCGTTTACTCGAAGATAGACTTACGAGCAGGGTACCATCAAGTGTGAATGGATCCTTTGGATGTTCACAAGACATCCTTAAAAACTCATAGTGGGCATTATGAGTATCTAGTCATGCCTTTCGGTTTGACAAACGCACCAGCGACGTTTCAAGGGTTGATGAATGTAGTATTTCAATCGTTATTGAGTAAGTGTGGCCTTATCTTCTTTGACGACATCTTAATCTACAGTTCGTCAATGGATGAGCATCTGGTACATCTGCTTAAGGTATTTGAGTTGATGAGAGGGAATAATTTGTTTGCGAAGCAGAGTAAGTGTTCTTTTGCTGCTGAGAAAGTGGAATACTTATGGAGCTATATTGAGGGCAGAGGCATTTCGATGGATCCAACTAGGGTTGTGAAAACGGGCGGGACCGGCCCGTTTAGGCCCGATCCGTTTAGACCCTTACCCGTTTAAACCCGAACCCGATTAGACCCGTATAAATAAACCCGTTTAAAGCCCGTTTAAATAAAAACCCGTCGGGGTTTATATACCCGATTAGGTCCGATTACGTTTTTTTTTTGCAAGCTCTTATTTCAATATTTGTGATATGATGAACCTGTAAGTTATTTTATGAGCTTCAAGTTTTTATTTACTAACTAAAGATTCTTTAGATCAAGTCTGATCAAACTTACAAGTCTTAATTCATAAAAACAACAAAAATATGTGATAGTTTTTGGTTCCTAATGGAACACAAGTTACACAACATGTTTTAGTTCAAAAAAAAAACAACAAAATATGTCTTCTTGGGACACTCCTTGCCTGCTCCAGTTGAAGCACCACCACTGCTACATCAAACTTGTTAGAATCATGCATTAACAACCAGCACCAATCAATATGTTTGGCTCATTTTAATACCAAACTTAAAAACAATGCTACAATATGAGGACAATCAAGATTCTTAAGACTTGAAACTTTCAAAGTCAAGATTTGGCAGAAACATACATAAGTAATAAAATCTCATAATGCAATAAAGAACCGAGGCATAGACTCTTATTTATGAAAAGTGAAAATCTTAACTTTGCATACATATGTACTGTTGAGTATATTATCAAAGATAAACCAAAACTCAAGATTGTTTACGTTAAAAGATTTAAATGATAAGTCATAGAAGAATTTTGATAATAACATATAGCATAATTCTGTAAACTATTTCCAGAACACTAGTTTGAGACCTATACCAGGTCCAGGTGCAATTTCATTATCCAACCAGAAAAAATCAACCTCAAACACAAATTTCCAGCAACTCTTTTGCTTTAATTGGAACCTAAATAAAGAATTTGACCTGATGCCAAGCCAAGGGATTCATGGCATGCTTGAATCTCCAGATCTCGATCCTTGTACTCCCGAACTACTGGCAGTCTTATCCTCTTCTTCTATGGTAATGGTACCTACAATTTAAAACAGAGAACATATTCTGATTCTGAAGAACAGTAATAGAGAACTTCTCTGTAGTAGGCCGACATTTACTAGTTAAGAACAGGCACAGAAACAGATACCTCCATACTCGGCAAAACCACGAAGCCAATTACGAGTGCAAAGTAGTGCTTGGACGTTTTTTGGCAGCAGGCGGTTTCTGTAGGGAGTCAACACTCGACCTCCAATGCTGAAAGCAGATTCTGATGCTACTGTGGTTATAGGGATAGTAAGAATATCACGGGCCATAGTAGCCAAATCTCCAAGTCGGTATTGATTCTCTTTCCAGTAGCTCAAAATGTCCAAATCAGGAAACGACTTTCTCTCTAGTCTTGGCTCATCCAAATAGACATCTAAATGTGTCTTTGTGCTGCCCACACCAACTTCAACACTTTTTTCCAGCTCAAAAAGATCCTGTATTACAAGATTCATACCAAGTTAGCAATATCAATTGAAATACCATAGAGCCAGAGATGCAATAACAATGTATTGCGACTGATGACCTGATTTTTGGTAAACACTTACATTATCATAATCATCTTCAAGTGGAGACTCTGTAAGTAAATCATGTGGAGTTGGTGTTGTTGAAACACCTGAAGAACTTGTCCTAGAGCTTTGATACTCTTTATACAGCAAGGTCAAATTGTTCTTAAGTTCTGCAAATTTCGACTTAGATGTAGTCGGATCCACCTTCTCATAAGCTACTTCAAGCATTGACAACTTCAATCTTGGATCAAACACAGCGCCCATGGCCAAAACAGGACTGTACTCTTCCCAGTACTTATCGAATTTCACTTGCATGTTTCGAGCCATTTGTTTCACAGCCTCATCATCACATATTGCATACTTCTTCAACAACAATTCAATCCTCCATACTTGGGTGAAGTAGACATTAGATGTGGGATACTTCAAACCCGAAAAGTAAGTGGTGATGACACTGAAAGGCTTCAGGAACTCGCATATCTTTTCTCCCCGGTTCCACTCTTCTTCTGAAGGTAATGTCTTGTAGTTTGTGTCATAAACCTCCATGCTAGCAAATGCTTTCCTAAATTTTAACGCTCTTGCAAGCATCTTAAATGTAGAATTCCATCTTGTCGACACATCAAGAGATAAACCCGCTCCACTCTGATTCCCCACTCTTTCTACACAAGCTGCAAACGCCTCCATCCTTGATTGAGATGACTTAACATATCTAACGCTTTCCCGAATGTTATGCAGAACATCATTTGCTAACTCTAATCCTTCCTTCACTATCAGATTCAGGATATGGGCGCAGCATCTCACATGCAAAAACTTCCCATCACACAACAAACCACTTCCACTTATCATCTGAAGTTTGCCTTTGAGGATTCTCTGCATACTAGTGTTATTAGTAGCGTTGTCTAGAGTGATAGAGAAGACCTTTCTCTCTAGACCCCACTCTTTCATACACTCAAAAATCTTGTTGGCAATCACTTCACCAGTATGCAGACACTTGAAATCACAAAAAGATAGAATCTTAGTGTTCAAGTTCCAATTATCATCAATGAAGTGCGCAGTCAGACATATATACCCCATCACCTGAGCACGAGCAAGCCATAAATCAGAAGTGAAACAAACTCGACCACGATGCTTCCCAAGGATATCTTTCAACTTCTCTTTCTCAATCTCATACTTCCTGAAAACATCCATTACGGCGGTTTGTCTACAGATTGGCTGACAATCTGGATTCAAATACTTGTCTCTCGCTCGCACCTTCTCATACTCAACATATCGGAATGGTAGATCATGGTAGATAATTACCTCACTAGCCATATCACGATCAACCTTATGATCATATACATGTCTATCTCCTTTCTGAGGCATCTTGGAACACGTCTCTAGATGGCGCTTTAAGTGATGTGTTCCATGTGTTCTACTATTTGTGACTAGCTTGGTACCACAATGGATACACTTGGCCCTTTCTTTGCCATCTTCTTCAACCCCTACTGAAACAAAATCTTCCCAAACAGGTGAAGTCTTACGTCTCTTACGACTAGGAGGTTGTGTTGTTTGAGTTACCTGAGTTGCACTTTGCTCAACTGTTTGTGTTTCCATAACTTCCTCATTCATATCAGCTTGAGTATCTTCCTCATTCATCTGAATGTATTCATTGTATTCATTCTGAGCATCGAGGATTGCGATTGTATGAAGAGACTCTTCATCCATCTGCAAATTAATATCAAGTAAACACATTAGCTTTTCAAATAAATAGCAACACAGCTCAGATCAGTCACGGGTTCAAAGAACAGTATCAAAAAGAACATACTTGAAGACTGCTCTTTTGTGTAAAAGCTATTTGTTCCAAAAACCACAAACAACTCCAGTCTCATATTTAATCAAATAAAAGAAGAAAGCTCAAATGACCCTGTCTTAGATAAAAACCATTGGACTAACCAGTCTCAGATTTATAAAATCGTGTGGGGAAAACAAAAAGCAAGTAGAAAGATGAGATAAGGTTGTGACTTGTGAGACTGTGAGGGAGATAACCTTATGCTTTCTGTTTTTCTTCTTCTTTTTCTTTTTGGTAAGCTTAGTGTTCTCTATCTTATCATCACCATTCACCAGAAGATACATAAAGGTCCTAAACATCAGGAAGAATGCGTAAGAACTGGTCAGTAAAGCAATAAGATTGAAAAACAAATGTGTTAAGCATATATACAAGAGAAAACAAAATATTATCATATACAATAATGTGATTAGAGAAATGATTGATTATCACTAGTCAGAAATGGGAAATACAATAATAAATGGAATGAAAACGGACCAACCACCTTCAAATCCGAGAGTGACCCTTCAACCATTATAGTATCACAGGTAAGAATCATTGAAAAATTTAACACATTTTTTCATCAAAAGAACACCTTTTTAAACTTTAAACTACGGCAAAATCTTGATATTAATATTGGTAACTTTCACAACGTTCATAAATCTTATCACTGTCATGAAAACTAACTAGCACATGTGTTGAGTGGTAAAATAGTTCAATACTATTGTCTTGAGCTTATCATTAAGTAATAAAAGATGACACCATGTTTATAAAAGCCTACCAAAATAGAAAACAAAGGCACAAATTGAAGCTTTATTATGTGTAAAGTAAGAACCAAGAGCTAAAACGATTATGACTGATAATATTGATAAATTGAGATGCAGCTACAAGGTAACTCGTGTTGTATAGTCATCCAACAGACTGTTAATCACAAATTCACAATTAAATCTGGTCACAAGCTAAGTCGACACTTACAAATTATTCACTTCAACAACACAGAGACTTATTCACAGTAACAACACAGAGACTTATTCACACTTACAATTGCAAAGCCAATTACAATTAAATCTGGTCACACAAGCTAAGTAGACACTTACAATTATTCACTTCATGCTGATTCTTCTCGTTTGCGAATTGCGAATTGCGTGTCAAAGTCCATACTCCATAGCTGGTTCTGGGTTCTACAATGTTAAGACTTTAGACAAAGAGCCAAAAACGAAGCAAACTGAGGTGTCTGTGTTAAATCAACATATCGAGAGAAACGCAAACCTATAGCAAAAGAAAATTGAAAATGAACACGTCGAACAGCAACAAATTTCGGTGTCAAGAAACCCGTTTGGAGCAAAATCAAAACTCGTTTGGAAGAAATCTTGTTATCGAATTGATTCAGGAAAGCGATTTACCACGAAGAAGAAGCAATGGTCTGTGAAACTGAAGTGTGAACGGTTCACAGTGAACCCTAAAAAAATTGTCTGGAATAATACATGATACGACGTCGTTTCATAATTTAAAAAAAAAATAATAAACGGGTCTAAACGGTTTACCCGTTTATTAGTATCAGACCCCGATTAATAAAAGGGCCTTAACGGGCTGACCCGTTAACATCTATATCGTAAACGGGTCTAAACGGGCCAAAATTAATAAACGGAGCCCGTTTAGACCCGTGAATATGAAACCCGTAATAACAACTCTAGATCCAGCGAAGATTAAGGCAGTTTCCGAATGGCCTACTCCAAAGAACTTGAAATAGTTGAGAAGTTTTTTGGGTTTGGCAGGATACTACTATCGATTTGTGAAGGGTTTTGTTACCATTGATGCTCCTCTGACCGCGTTGACTAAAAATGATGCTTTTGTTTGGTTAGACGAAGTGAGCTCAACATTCGATGCGTTGAAGCAGGCGATGTGCTCCACACCAGTGTTAGCCCTTCCTGGGTTTGATAAACCCATTATAGTCGAGTCTGATGCTTATGAGAATGGTATAGGAGCTGTGCAGATGCAAGAGGGGCATCCCTGGCGTATATTAGCAGAAAACTAAAAGGGAAGCAACTTCATATGTCGATTTATGAGAAAGAACTACTTGCTGTTGTGTTCGCAGTACAAAAGTGGCGTCATTACTTTCTTAAATTCAATTTGTAATAAAGACATATCAGAGGAGCTTGAAGTATCTACTTGAGTAGAGGTTAAACACACCAGTGCATCAAGAATGGCTTCCAAAGTTGCTTGAGTTTGACTACGAAATTCAATATAGACAAGGGAAGGATAATATAGTGGCTGGCGCTTTGTCGAGGGTTGAGGGGTCTGAGGTGTTACATATGGTGCTATCAGTTTTGGAGTGTGACTTACTCGAGCAAAGCCAGAACAGTTATGTGCGTGATAGTGATGTTGCAGCAATAATAAAGGCGTTAAAACGAGACAAAACCTCCAAGAAGCACTTTTATTGGAGTCAATAGGTGTTAAGGCGTAAAGGGAAGATTGTAGTGCCTTTGGATGTCACAATTCAGAGCAAAATTTTGGAGTGGTTGCCTGGGCCAGGCTTGAGAGATTACTTGGGCCGTGATACTACACATCAAAGGGTAAAAAGTCTTTTTTTTTTTTTTATTGGAATTGCATGGCAAAGGATATTCAGTCTTACATTCCGGCGTGTACGGTGTGTCAGCAATGCAAGTACGACATTGTGGCTTAACCGGGTCTGCTACAGCCTCTTCCTATACTGGAGACGATTTGGTCTGCTATCTCTATGGATTTCATAGATGGACTTCCCGCTTTGTTTGGGAAATCAGTAATACATGTGGTGGTGGATAGATTGAGTAAGGCTGCTCAATTTATGGCCTTTTCTTATCTGTATACATCTGCTACAGTGGTCCAAGCGTTTGTTGATAGTGTTTTCAAGCTTCACGGACTGCCACGATCGATCGTTAGTGATAGAGACAGTATTTTTCTAAGCGAGTTTTGGCAGGATTTGTTCACTTTGCAGGGCGTATCTCTGAACCTCTCAAGCGCGTATCACCCTCAAAGTGATGGGTAGACGGAAGTTGTTAATAGATGTCTTGAGACTTATCTGCGATGTATGTGCAGTGAAAGGCCCTATATGTAGAGTAAGTGGCTACCTCTGGCTGTGTATTGGTACAATACCAATTTCCATTCAGCTACACATATGACTCCATACGAAGCTGTTTATGGGCAACCACCTCCTCAGCATTTATCATATCTACATGGAGAGTCGAGAGTGGCTATGGTGGCGAGAAGTTTGCAGGAAAGGGAGAGTATGCTTATGTTGTTGAAGTATCATTTGATGAGTGCACAACATCGCATGACACTGTTTTCCAATCAGCATCGCACTGAAAGGGAGTTGGCTATCGGCGACTAGGTTTATGTGAAGTTACAGGGCAGAAATCAGTGGTGGTGAGGCAGGGACCTAAGCTAGCTCTGAAATTTTATGGTTCATACAAGGTTGTTGATCACTGTGGAAAGGTAGCGTACAAGCTCGAACTGCCAGATATCTTTCACGCTATCTTTCACGTCTAACAGCTCAACCTGATGGTAGGGAATGCGGTTACATCACACGAGCTAGCTGAAGGTACATCAGATATCATGAGTAAGGAACCGAATGATTGCTGGAGAGAAAGATGGTTAATAGGCAAGTGCAGGCACTCACTAAAGTGTTGGTTAAGTGGACAAATGAACCGATTCAAGAAGCCACATGGAAAATTCTGTTTGATTTGTAGAGAAGGTTTCCATCTTTTAAACCTTGAGGTCAAGGTTCTTTGGAGAAGGAAGATTTGTTACAGGTATTTGGCGGGGAATTCAAACTGATGCCACGTCCTGTCAAAAACAAATCGATTTGAATAAAGATTTAGCAGAAGATTTAGCTTACCTTCATTTAGATTTTCTGTTGCTCTCTGTTGCGATACACAACTGTTTTCGTTTTGGTGTTTAAGTCGGATTTCCATCTCAGAAATTGACTATGCGAATCACAATGTTTTCTCTTTTCTCTATTGAACTCTCTGTGTAGTCGTTGCTCATTGAAGTTTAAGAACCTTTTCTTCATTTTGGGTTCTTTGCTCTTGAGGACAAATCTTGTGTTTTATGAACATCGGTTCTTGTTGATTCATTTGATCGTAACTTACGTTTATTCTTTACCAGATCTCTTTGAAGTGCTTACAAGAGCTTTAAAATCTGGAACTATTGGGGGCCTCAAATCCTTCTTCCGAGGCTTATGGTAGCATTTGACAGAAAGCATCACAGGGTCCCAAGGTTGTGTTGGGATAGTGTCCTGAAATCACACTTGTACTCACTCCTGATGATAGTTGTGTGTCGAGATCAGACACTCGTATAATACTGGGCGGTTGCAATGTTTTGCTAGAAGCCTCTTGCAGTCTGTAAGTTGTAGACTTACTGCCAGTATTATATGATCCTATAGGGTCACACACCTAAGCAAACTGGAAGCATGAACGTGGAAATGATCATTATGGTAATGATCATACTTATGTGTATTGGATACACATTTACATAGAGTTTTACAATGTATGTGTCGATCGATGCATGAGTGCGTCGATCGATGCAGGCTTTTCGTGGAGGTGTGACGATCGACACATTAAGTGTGTCGATCGTTGCATATCGGGTTTCGAAACTGATGTTTCGGATTAATGACGCAACTGAGTCGGATTTGTCTGACGGTTTGTGATGTCATTTACAGGTCGATATATAAAGGCTTATATGGTCGACCTGAACCCTAGCCGTCTTCTCTTCTCTCTGACAGAAAAGCAGAAACACCAGAAACTCTTAGATCCCACATGTCCGGCACTAGCATCCCGTTTCCAGCTTGTGTGCGTGTGAACGTGGTAGAGGCGAGGCACTTGTGTCGCTACTGATCTCGTTCACCATTCATTCCGCTGCCAGACAAGGTAAGAACGAGGTTGGTGATTCAATATATCAAACCCTAGATCCTAGGAGATCCAACAGTGGTATCAGAGCGTTGTTAAGGTTTAGCTATTGAATCTGATGCAATTAATTCGAAAACTGAGTTTGTTGAATTGATTATTACCTGTGAAAATCGTGTTTTCAAGTGTTAATCTCGGATTAAAGCATCTGTTGAAAATTCGATACCTGTGTTCTCGCAGAGTGTCGATCGACACAAAGCGTGTGTCGATCGATGCAGAGCGAAAACACGTAATCAATTTTAGGGTTTGTCGCAGCGTGTCGATCCGTGCAAAGCGTGCGTCGATCGACACAAAGCGAAAACTCGCAAAATAATCTTAGGGTTTGTCGATCGGTGCAAAGCGTGCATCGATCGACGCAGAGCGAAAACTCGTAAAATCTTTTGGGTTGTTCGCAAAGCGTCGATCGACACTAAGCTTGTGTCGACCGTTGCATCGCGAAAACTCGCACTGTATCGATCGACGCACTGGGTGCATCGATCGATTCAGTTGGTTGGTTTCGGTTGGATTGGATTGAACCGGAAACCAATTTGATTGTGGTTAAGATGTGTCGATCGTTGCAAAGGCTGTGTCGATCGACACACAACTCGCAGACTCAGGGGTTGGAATTCTAGTTGCGAATACCAAATCAAAATAAACCTTAACTTAATAAAACTGAATGTTTTAATTGAATTAATAACTTCTTGGATGTGTATTGGATATACATCAAGATAAAATAGTTCCTTTCCTCAACTAAATATCAAGTGATCTTGATGTCTTGCCCGATCTGGTCTACTGTCAAGACTCGTGTTGTTTGTTGGATTATCTTGGAGTCCTCGGTATCCACTGCAACGTGAGTAAGGCAGGTGATCATTGACAGACTTGCAGTCCAATTGTCAGTGATCACAAGACAGAAAATGGATTGGTTTTACTTGACTGGGCTGTCGGAAGTTCTGGGCCCAGAGACATCAGAGTGGATTGGACATAGTTTGTCTCATCCACGACCAAGAGTTGTACTGGGTACAATTAGCAATGATTTGCTTACCTAGATAACTAAAGCTTGAGTAACGGCGAGTCGCCCACTCAAATTTTAGTAATCTGAGGATCTTGGCTCATTGTATTCATCTGAGGAAACATAGTTTTTGAATACAATGTGAGTTTTCTTATTAGATAAGAATTCTCATTTCTTGAGCATTATAACTAAAATCTACCTCTTTTGAATTACAGCTATGTCTGTCTCAAATCACATCAACACTTTCTCACTAAGATCCGTCCTTGAAAAGGACAAGTTAAATGGATCTAATTTCTTGGAATGGTATCGGAACCTGAGAATAGTTCTCAGGCAGGAGAACAAGGAATATGTCCTTGAAAGAGTTCTCACCGAGAGGCCACGTTCCAATGCCCCGCAGACGGAAAAGAATGCTTGGGATAAGCATTCAGCTGATGTCAAAGATGTTAATTGTCTAATGCTGGTGACTATGAACTCTGAGCTGCAGACAATATGAGAACGTGATGTCACCCATTGAGATGATTAACAGCCTGAAAGCTTTGTTTCAGGAGCAAGCTCGCACAGAGAGATACCAGACGGTTAAATCTCTCAGGGATTGCAAGCTGGCTAAGGACAGTCCAGTAAGTCCTCATGTCCTTAAAATGATGGGTTACATTGATAACCTGGGGAAACTGGACTGTGCTATTAGCCAGGAGCTAGCCACTGACATGATTTTGCAGTCTTTGCCATCGTGTTTTGATCAGTTCATCATGAACTACAACATGCAAAACCTGACTAAGACATTGACTGAGTTGCACGGCATGCTGAAGACAGCAGAGCCGAATCTCAAGAAGGCAACTCCCAGTGTACTGATGGTACAAGGGGGTAAAAGGTTTAAGAAACCTAAGAAGGATAAGGGAAAGACCCAAGTTGTCCAGACTGAAAGTCAGGACAAGCCCAAGCCGAAGCCCAAATCCGGGCCTTCTCCTGAGGATTAATGCAACTACTGCAAGCAGTTAGGGCATTGGAAGAGAGACTTTAAGAAGTTCATGGAAGATTACAAGAAGCTGAAGAAGACGTATGATGCGTCTGACTCAGGTATTTATGTTATCGAACTAAATGTTATGTCTTCTAGTCCTACTTCGTGGGTATTGGATACCGGCTGCGGTGCTCATATTTGTACTGATGTGCAGGCACTAAGAAACAGTAGGACGCTGAAGAAAGGACAAGTGGAGCTACGGGTCGGGAATGGAGCTAAGGTTGATGCACTGGCCGTAGGCACCTACGAGTTGTCCTTACCATCGGGCATGGTTTTAATTTTAAATAATTGCTACTTTGTACATGCGATAAGCAGAAACATAATTTCAGTGTCCGTTTTGGATTTGGAAGGTTTTGATTTTGCTGTTAAGAATAAAGTTTGTTCTTTTAATCGTAATGGTACGTTTTATGGTAGCGCCCCATTAGATAATGGGTTATATGTTTTAAACCAAGAAATGCCTGTCTTTAACATAAATACAAAGCGGTTTAAGTCCAATGACGAAAACCCGACTTTCTTATGGCATTGTCGTTTGGGCCACATAAATGAGAAACGCATCCAAAGACTCCATAGAAATGGGCTTATGGGCTCATTTGATTTTGAATCATGTGAGAAATGCGAATCTTGTTTGATAGGCAAAATGGCTAGAGCCCCTTTCAACAAACCAAATGAAAGGGCCAGTGACTTATTGGGCCTTGTTCATACTGATGTATGTGGGCCGATGAGTACTGTTGCCAGAGGAAATTACAAGTACTTCATTACCTTCACTGATGATTTCAGTAGGTATGGCTATGTCTATTTGATGAGACACAAGTCAGAATCCTTTGATAGATTCAAGGAATTCAAGAATGAAGAACATAATCAACTTGGCAAAAGTATCAAAGTTCTGCGATCGGATCGCGGAGGAGAATACTTGAGTCAAGAATTCAGCGACTATCTGAGCGAGTGTGGAATTATTTCACAAATCACTCCTCTTGGAACACCCCAATGGAATGGAGTGTCGGAGAGGAGGAATCGAACCTTATTGGATATGGTTCGGTCTATGATGAGTCATTCAAATCTTCCATTATCTTTTTGGGGATACGCTCTAGAAACGTCTGCGTTTACACTAAATAGGGTACCATCTAAATCAGTGGAAAAGACACCACATGAATTGTGGACTGGGAATGTTCCTAGTCTGTCTTTCCTGAGGATTTGGGGTTGTGAAGCTTATGTCAAACGTTTAATCTCTGACAAGCTTGCACCCAAATCAGATAAATTCTACTTCGTTGGTTATCGTAGGGAAACCAAGGCATACTACTTTTACAACCAATCTGAGAACAAAGTATTTGTTGCTCGGGACTGTTCTTTTCTTGAGAGGGTGTTTCTCTCTAAGAAAAACAGTGGGAGTAAAGTTCATCTTGAAGAAATTCGAGATGCACAGGAGACTGCTCAACCTGCTGAGGAAGAGCAGCAGTTGGATCCACAAAGTTCTGTGGAACCGGCGCCTATGGAGCCTGAAGTTCGCAGATCCGGAAGGATCCGTCATGAACCCGAGAGATACTATGGATTTCTCGTGACCGATTCAAATGATCTGATGATCATTGACAGTGACGAACCAGCGACCTTCGCGGAAGCAATGATGGGCCCGGACTCCGAAAAATGGCTTGGAGCCTCTAAGTCCGAAATGGGATCCATGTCAGAAAACCAAGTATGGTCCTTGGTCGATTTACCTAATGGTGCAAAAGCCATTGAGTGTAAATGGATATTCAAGAAGAAGATTGACGTGGATGACAATGTACAGATTTACAAAGCGAGGTTGGTGGCTAAAGGTTTCAAGCAAATTCATGGTATTGACTATGATGAAACCTATTCCCCAGTCGCTATGCTTAAATCCATTCGGATTCTTCTAGCAATTGCCGCTCATTATGATTATGAGATTTGGAAAATGGATGTCAAAACCGCATTCCTGAATGGTATTCTGGAAGAGGATGTGTATATGACACAGCCTGAAGGTTTTGTCGATCCTAAGAGCGCTGGGAAGGTATGCAAGCTTCATAAATCCATTTATGGATTGAAGCAAGCATCACGGAGTTGGAATCTTTGTTTTGATGAATCAGTTAAACAATTTGGTTTCATCAAGAACGAAGAGGAACCATGTGTTTACAAGAAGACTAGTGGGAGCAAAATTGCGTTTCTTGTACTGTATGTCGATGACATACTCCTCCTCGGTAATGACGTTCCGTTTCTTCAGTCTGTCAAGACTTGGCTCGGAAGTTGTTTTTCCATGAAAGACATGGGAGAAGCCGCGTACATTCTTGGAATCAGAATCTACAAAGATATATTGAATAGGCTGATTGGATTGTGCCAGGACACTTATATTGATAAGGTGTTGCACAGATTCAGGATGCAAGATTCCAAGAAGGGCTTCATACCGATGTCTCATGGCATGAGTCTCAGCAAGAAGCACTGTCCGACAATAGGATTCCTTATGCTTCTGCAATAGGATCTATTATGTATGCCATGCTCTGCACTCGTCCATATGTAGCGTACGCGTTAAGCATGACGAGTAGATACCAATCTGATCCAGGTGAAGTTCACTGGACAGCTGTCAAGAATATTCTCAAGTATTTGAGACATACTAAGGATAAATTCCTTGTGTATGGAGGAAGTGAAGAACTTGTGGTGAATGGATTCACCGATGCGAGTTTTCAGACAGACAAAGACGATTTCCGATCACAATCTGGATATGTCTTCTGTCTAAATGGCGGTGCAGTGAGCTGGAAGAGCTCTAAGCAGAATATCGTAACTGATTCCACAACGGAAGCTGAATATGTTGCTGCTTCAGAAGCGGCAAAGGAAGCTGTTTGGATCAAGAAGTTCATGACTGAACTTGGTGTGGTTCCTAGTATCTTGGAGCCAGTGGCTTTGTTTTGTGATAACAACGGAGACATTGCTCAGGCAAAAGAACCAAGGTCACACCAGAAGTCCAAACACGTGGAGAGGAGATATCACCTGATTCGAGATATCGTCAATAGAGGTGATGTGAAGATCAGCCGAGTTCCGACAGACGAGAATGTCGCTGATCCTCTAACTAAGTCACTCCCAAGGCCTAAGCATGAGAGTCATACGACTGCTGTAGGCATTAGAGATCTTAAGATGTAATCTTGATTCTAGTGGGAGTTTTGGTTTTTATTTTAGTTATAATAAGATGCTCTTGTAAACATTCTTTTAGAAGTGTTTAATGAAATTTGATTTCAGCATTATTTATTGTGATCTAAATAATGGTCCCAAAATAAGTTTATGACATATTATAGGTCATCAAGTTGAGTACTTGATCATGAAACCCTATAAGTTAATAAATTATGTTTTGTCCCTAGTCGAGGTTGTAGAATTGGGACACTGACAACCGTTAGAGACTAGATTGTGAGGTGACTGTTGGCTAAGTTTCATGGAGCCAATGATATGATTATCGCAGTCAGTCACATAGATATATGTTAGTGAACATATGATCGGACATGACCCTCTAATGAGAAGTCTACAAGATAGTTATATCTGTGTCATAAGAGGTTCTCATTACGACTATAGAGTATAGTCCTTAGACCTGAGTTCATCATGCTTTCTTGCATATGAATTGGTGCATTTTGACTTTGTCAAACGTCGACCCGTAACTGGCGACTATAACGGCACTGTTCAAGTATATCATGAAGTGTGCGTTGAAACAGGGATGGAACAAGATGGGATTTGTCCCTCCTGTATAACGGGAGATAAATATCTCAGGGCCTATCGAAGATTGAATACTGAGAGAATGTGTGGCCGCACTCAAACGAACTGTAGTTCAGTTGTTTGTAATGTTCAGTATGAGATCAGGAGTTCGATAAACACGATGTTGGCTTAATAAGGATGACACCAAACTTGCCTTATGCCAAATCGAGATACAGAGACAAAAGGATTATAGGAATTGATGATTCCAGTACAAGTGGGAGATTGTTGGGATAGTGTCCTGAAATCACACTTGTACTCACTCCTGATGATAGTTGTGTGTCGAGATCAGACATTCGTATAATACTGGGCAGTTGCAATGTTTTACTAGAAGCCTCTTGCAGTCTGTAAGTTGTAGACTTACTGCCAGTATTATATGATCCTATAGGGTCACACACCTAAGCAAACTGGAAGCATGAAAGTGGGAATGATCATTATGGTAATGATCTTACTTATGTGTATTGGATACACATTTACATAGAGTTTTACAATGTATGTGTCGATCGATGCATGAGTGCGTCGATCGATGCAGGCTTTTCGTGGAGGTGTGACGATCGACACATTAAGTGTGTCGGGTTTCGAAACTGATGTTTCGGATTAATGACACAACCGAGTCGGATTTGTCTGACGGTTTGTGATGTCATTTACAGGTCGATATATAAAGGCTTATATGGTCGACATGAACCCTAGCCGTCTTCTCTTCTCTCTGACAGAAAAAGCAGAAACACCAGAAACTCTTAGATCCCACAGATCCGGCACTAGCATCCCGTTTCCAGCTTGTGTGCGTGTGTACGTGGTAGAGGCGAGGCACTTGTGTCGCTACTGATCTCGTTCACCATTCATTCCGCTGCCAGACAAGGTAAGAACGAGGTTGGTGATTCAATGTATCAAACCCTAGATCCTAGGAGATCCAACAGGTTGTTTCGTGTACTGATCATCTGCGTCGAGTCCAGCTACAATTCTCAGAACCCTTATTGATGGAATTTTAGATCCGTGTAGTGCTGGGTCACTCGATTTCTCACCGATCCCGTACTCGACGATCTTTGCTAGAAGTCGAACCAACTTGTCTTCAACCTCAACTTCGTCCATCTCTATGTTCGGATCCTGCGAGACACAAACCCGTGACCGATCTGTAAACTTCTCACACTGACTCACCTGGATTTCACAGGACTCGGTGAGAGAAGCCTTCCTCTCGTGTATTTTGTTGTGCGTATTACAGAGCGTAGACTGCATTCAAACAAACACAGAATTGATCTACTCCAGCAGCTTGAATACTTCATCTGGACTAGATCCACAGTCCAGAGGATAATACTTCTCTGATACCATTGATAAGCTCATGATGTTGAGCTTATAGTTGTGACAGAAATGGAAGGAGAAAACAGAAGAAATGAGAGAAGGGGAGGCAAATTACCTCAGAAGAAGAAGATTCAGAAGAGAAATATGGGATTGAAACCCCACCTTTGATTTGTGATCTTAATCGAAAGAGTCTGAATACATAAATGAAGCTTAAGTACTGAATACTAAAATGGCCAAATGACTAAAACCAACAAGCAGCCCATTAAGAGAATTACGAACCCCAAGTCTTATCAATTCAACTGCGACGAACAACGACGACTGCGTGACATGGATCTCTACGGACACGGCTGTACTTCGTCGAACGCTGCTTCAGAATGTCTTGCGGTGGTACAAAGTGATGACGGAGGTGGAGAAGAGATACCTTACGGTGCAAGCAAACACTAGATTGGGGGCTAGTCTGCTTGGACTGAAGCGACGGTGGTCTCCAATACACCGGTGTGGCTCTCGGGCGGACTGCGGATGCCCTTGACATCGAGCAGAGGCAGTTAGAGTTTCGACGGCGGCTCCTTCCTTTGACGGCATACGATCTTTAGAATAAAACAAGGAGGAGGCAAAATGGAGAGCGACAAAGAAGAAGAAAGCAGAGAGAAGATCATAGGTGGTGGATCGAGAGGAGGAAGACTTGCGCACATGTGGTATTCAAGATGGCGGGTAGGTTAGGAGATAAAGGGGAAAATGGAGATACATATCAGATATGTATATGATGCATTTTTTTTTATTGGAGAACATATTTGGGCCATTAGGGCCAAGTTCAATTGAAAAAAATAAACAAAGATGAAGTTTGGGTCGTTACATCATAGTCTCAATTTTTAGAATTGTTGGATAGATCAGTATGTTTCTGCCTTTAGAATTATAATTACTAGTGATCTCCAAGCCCTGCAGCGCGGAGGCTCGGTTGTGGTAGTAGTTGGTTGAGTTCTTTTTTGGGTTTATTCGGTTGTATATGTAATCAACCACCATTGTCATGTAATAGTGACTGTGTAATACATATTTGAGTTTGAGGTAGTTTGTCATACACGTTTAAAAAAGCCACATACACTTTTTTCTGAGATATTGTTAGAGGTATTTTTGTGTGACCTCGTCCCTCAAACGAATATATAGTCGTACACTATTAAAAGGTTCTTAACCAGTGGGGTTAGACATAGTTTCTTCTACACTATTTTGTTGTTCAAGATTGCCGGAAAATCTTTGCAAGTAGCGATGCAGTTGTGAAAATCTACCAACTCTACCTTCGTCTAACTTGCAGATATTTGTATTCATTAACTTGTAACTATAAATTTTTTCTCAAATATCCTCAAATCCTATTTTTATAAATTTTATTTTTGAAATACCTAATTTTCAGTTAGCTGGTTTTTTTTTTTTTTTTTTTTTTTTTTTTTTTTTTTTTTTTTTTTTTTGTCACTGCGTTAGCTGGTATTTTATATTTTGTGTAAATGATTAATCCAATAAATTAGAATTTCAAAGGTTTTGTACAAATGTGAAATCCAATAAAAAAAAAAATTTGAGAAAAAAATCGTCTCAAATTCTCAATCCAATAAACCCCTAAGTTAATGTTACATTTGCGATGAATATTTTTGAATATAAGCAAATAAAGCTACCAATTATATATGTTAATAACACCCGGATATAATGTGGGACTTAATTTTGTGGGCTTGGTTTATGTGTTGGAATTTGTTGAGATTTTATGGGCCTCAAATCTGTCTTCGCCCATATCATCTTATTTCGTGCTGAACTATTTCTGATTAGGTCGTAAAATCGTTAGTGGTTGTTTTTCTTTAAATTGTTTGCATGGTGTTTATGGGTGATATTTGGTATTCAAATTTTCACGATTTGTTAGTTGACTATAGAAGTTGCCAAGAAATATTTGAAGGTAACGTCCTATACTCCCTTTAATAAAATGTTGAAGAGTGGTTCACTTAGAGGTTCACTTACAATACCAAGATAGAAATGCAAAAATAAGAAAGGGGAAAAACGAAGAATCTTAACAACTTCTTCGTCTGGCATAACTATTGACTTGTTCTTTAAGAGATGTGAAGGCTTGAAGGTTTAACTCTTGCTTGAAGTGGATGGTGGATCCTCCGAATGTGGTATGTCGCCTCCCACCTACGTTTTGTATGATTTGCATGATAAAGATGGTAGTTTAATTAATAGTGTAAAATGTATTAGCGACTGATTTGGCTGAAAAGAAACATTACTTCTTATCTCTTCGATTGCATCTGCAATGGGCAGTGAAGTTATCTTTGAGACAGTGAAAGTTTCTGTGTTTGGGTGTAAAATTGTAAGGACTCACTTTAAGATGGAAGATGAATTGAGTACCTGCAAGTGCACTGAAGCGTGGATGCAGCTCAGCCTCATCTATCCTAGCACCTTATTTCAGAGTTACTATTTGTTAGTTTTAGAACATTTTTGGATTGAAAAGGAATACTGCTGGTACCTCTAGGGCTAAGGTCGCTGCAGGTTTCGAGAAGAGTTTGGTCATTTCTGAGACACACAACGAACGTGGCACTGTCATGTCAGTCACAGAAAGCTAGCTCAACCATGTATCTGCGATAAAAAGAGTGAATGGTGTTCCTTGATGGTATTGTTATCATATGGGATAATGGGAACCTGTTTAAAATGTACTTCACGGTTTTCTTTTTTTCCTTTACAAAATGTTATCGTTTAGCTCTCAATTCGATCTCACTCTCTCGATTGCAAACTCACTTCTGTGTTTCACTCTTTTGTGATGAATCGATTCAAAGAAAAATAAGAACGAATGCACAACACGATTATAGAGTTCCCCAAAACTATGGGTACATCTCTCTTCAGGATCGGAACCTGGTAAATCACTATGAGCTTTTGTTACAGAGAATCTGAGCTTGATCACAACGGATTCGATCAAGAACAGCTCAAAGAAGATGACTGGAAAAAGTCGTTATAACGGATAGATTACAACCGTTGACTACGAAGTCGTTTTATCGTCTCAGAGTTGGGCCTTCTTCATGCTCACCGAAGCCCAAGCCTTGTTTCCCATCGTCATCAGCTTGTTGGGCTGACAAGAGTAGCTTGCCCAAGTAAGCAGCTCGTCTCCGGTTTGAGCCTAAACCGGTTCTGGATTTGTTGGCTTAATGAAACCCGAGCCACAGATTACAAATCTCCACCTTGGTTCTGGTTTCATCCTTCAAACGAACAAATCCTGTTAGTGTATCCGGTCCTGGTAACAATGATCTCTCCTACCCCTGAGATCATTCTGATGATTACAAGTCAGAACCCGACTGAAATCATTATTTTCCTCTGTCCTTCCTGGCCACCGGAAAGATGAAACTCGAACTGCACAAAGTGCCTGACAAACCGAGTCTTTAGCTTGAGCCCCTTGTTCTGTTATTCTTCAGAACTAATCATGCTATCTCCTAGCCTCTGGAGATAACGGCTCCCGTAGCCTTTTCAGGCTACTACCACCTTCAGAATGTTGAGGCACTTGACAAACTTACTTGTGGGAAGTACTTTAGTAAGCATGTCAGCTGGGTTCTCTGATGTATGGATCTTGACCACATCCACATCTCCCTCTGCCACTATATCTCTCACAAAGTTGAACTTGACAGCTACATGTTTTGTTCTTTCATGAAACATGTAGTTGTGAGCAAGATGTATAGCGCTTTGAGAATCACAGTTCACCTTGATTGCTTCTTGTTTGAAACCCATTTCTTCACAGATTCCCTTAAGCCAGAGTGCCTCTTTTACTGCCTCTGTTAAAGACATGTACTCTGCCTCTGTTGTTGAGAGAGCAACTACCTTCTGTAAGCAAGACCTCCAGCTTACAGTGTTTCCTCCGACTGTAAACACATAACCCGAGATTGATCTTCTTCTGTCTAAGTATGCGGCGTAATCTGAGTCACAGTACCCTTGAACTTTGAAGTCTGATCCCTTGGTGAATGTTAAGACTACTCCTGAAGCTCCTCTTACATATTTCATGATCCATTGAACTGCCAACCAATGGTCTCTTCCAGACTTGCTCATGTATCTGCTTACAAGACCCACTGCATAGGCTAAGTCAGGTCTGGACCTAACCATTGCATACATTAAGCTGCCTACCGCACTGGCATATGGAATCTTGTCCATTTCTGGTGCTTGTTCAAGCTCCTGGTCCTTTGTGAGAGCTTCTAACTTGAATTGAGATCCCATAGGTGTCTGAACTGTTCTGCAATCCCACATTCCAAAGTTCTTCAGAACCTGATTTAAGTAGTTTTCTTGAGATAGAGTTAGAACTCCTTTAACCCTATCCCTGTGGATCTCCATGCCAAGGATCATGCTGGCTGGACCCAAGTCTTTCATCTCGAATTCCTTATGAAGGAGTGTTTTCAGTTGCTTGATCACATCCATGCTCTTAGAAGCTAGTAGCATATCATCTACATATAACAGTAGGTATATATTTTCTTCAATCTTTGATCCTTTCTGATAAACGCAGGGATCATACTCGCTTCTGGTATAGTTTTGTTCTACCATGAAAGCATCAAATCGATGGTTCCATTCCCTTGGAGATTGTTTCAGACCATACAGAGATCTTTTCAACAGGCAGACCTTGTCTTCCATTCCTCTTACTTCATACCCTTCAGGTTGACTCATGTAGATTCTTTCATGTAAGAAGCCGTTGAGGAAAGCTGTCTTTACGTCAAGCTGTTCCAGTTCCATGTCATAACTCGCCACAATGGATAGTAACAGTCTTATTGAAACATGTTTAACAACTGGGGCAAATACTTCATTGTAGTCCACGCCTTCAACTTGAGAGAAGCCCTTAGCCACGAGTCTGGCTTTGTATCTTGGTTTCTCCACACCTTGTATCCCAAGTTTCAATTTATATATCCATTTGCATCCTATGACTTTCTGATTCTTTGGTCTTTCTTTTAACTCCCATGTATGGTTTCTTTTTAAAGAATCCATTTCCTCATCAGATGCGGTCTTCTAGTGTCTCTTCTCTTTACTAGCCATAGCTTCTTTGTAAGATTTGGGTTCATCTAAGTTCATGTCTTCTGCACTTGAGAGGGCATATGCTACATAGTTGCCATCTTCATATCTTGCAGGTTTCTTGGTCTTTCTTTTCCGTCTGTCTCTTGTTAGAAGGTACTTCTGAATATCCTCTGGTGAAGCTTCTTTGTCTGGTTCCTTTTCAGATTCATCTGAAGAACTTGAGTCTTTTTCTTGTTCTGACTCTGTTTCTTCATAATCCGGATCAGTAGCTCCACCTTGATCTGAACCTTCACCAAACTCATTTACTTCATCAGCTATTTCCTCAAGATTTTCACTGAAGGTTACCTTCTTCTTTCTTTTAGGAACATCGGTTTCAATCTCTTTAGGTTCACTTCCAGCTATCACTTCCCTGTAGGTTCTTTCTTCATCAAAGACAACATCCTTGCTTATGACCACTTTTTTATCCTCCAATAACCATACTCTGTATCCCTTTGTGCCTTGTGCATATCCTAGGAACACTCCTTTTGAGGCTCTTGGACTGATCTTGTCCCTGATAGTGTGAACATATGCTAGACACCCAAAACTCCTGAGATGACTGTAATCCGGTTTGCTTCCTGTCCACACTGCCTCTGGTATTTCAAACTCTAGAGATGCTGCTGGTGACCTGTTTATGATGTACACTGCCGTAGATGCTTCCTCTGCCCAGAATTCTCCTGATAGTCCAGTCTCTGACAACATGCTTCTTACTTTGTCCATGATTGTCCGGTTCATCCTTTCAGAGACACCGTTCTGCTGAGGAGTGTAAGGACATGTCTTGTGCCTTTTTATCCCTGAGTCTTTGCATAACTTGTCAAACTTCAAGTTACAGAACTCCAATCCATTATCAGTTCTTATGCACTTTAGTTTCTTTCCTGTCTGGTTCTCAACTAAGACTTTCCGGTCTGCAAACCTTTGGAAGGCTTCATCTTTAGTCTTGAGAAAGTAGATCCAGACTTTCTTGGAAAAATCATCAATGAATGTCAAGAAGTATTGGTTTCCTGACAAGCTTGGAGTGACGTTTGATGAGCCCCACAAGTCTGAGTGGACATAGTCGAGAATCTCCTTTGTAGTGTGCTTGGCCTTGGGGAAACTTTGTTTATGAGATTTCCCCATTGTGCAGGCCTCGCAGAAACCCAAGGTTGTTACATCTTCCTTCTTCAAGTAGCCTTTCCTGGCCAAGGTTTCCATGGAGGACAGACCCATATGTGCTAATCTTGAGTGCCACCGTTTGGTCATCATAGTGTTGTCTTTAGCCATGTTGACTTGTGGTTTGATCACACGCCCTTGGAGGTAGTATATGCCATGTTGATACTTCCCATTCAACACCTTCTGCGTTCCTTTGTAGAATTGGACCTCAAAACCTCCACCTGAGTAGCTGCACCCTGATTTCTCTAGCTGACCGTAAGATATTAAGTTCCTTCCCATTTCCGGCATATACCTCACGTTACTCAAGAGTGATGATCTTTCCCTCATCATTTTCAATGGTTATGGTACCCATTCCTTTACCATGCAATGAGTATTATTTCCCAGAAGCACCTTGTGGCCTTCTACTTCTTTGAAGTCGGTTAAGAGTTCCTTTCTTGGGGTTATGTGGAATGTGCACCCCGAGTCAAGGACCCATTCTTCTTTGGTGTCCTGTATACTAGCAGTTAGAGCAATTGGTTCTGGAAGCCTTACTGCAACATTTGCTGAGTTTCCTGATCTCTGGTTCTGACCTTATTGGTTTCTTTCAGGACAGTCTCTCTTCCAATGACTTTCACTGTCACAGATCCAGCAGGCTTTCGGTCTAAACTTTGGTCTTGATTTGGATCGGCTCTTGCTCTTATCCCTGTTGTTCTTTCCTTTGCCATGTCCTGGTTTGCCGTTTCTCTTCTCTGATCTGCCTCTCCCCTCCACAAATAAACCCTCTGAGCTCTGTTTAGTCTTATTGAGTAAACCCTTCTGTCTTAGTCCAGCTTCTTTTGCATAAGCTGAAGTTGTAACTTCGTTTACTGTCAAAGTCTCCTTCCCAGTTCCATACTTCAGAGTATGAACTAGTGGCTCGTATAAAGGTGGAAGACTTGTCAGCAGTTGAATGGCCTGATCCTCATCACTCACCAGGATCTTTAGGCTTGCCAAGTCTGCTATCAGTTTGAGGAAGATGTCCAGGTTCTCCTCAATGGATTTTTGTTCTTCCATCTTAAAGCTTGCAAAGCTTTGTTTTAGATAAATCCTGTTGGGCAGGGATTTGGTTTGATAGTCTCGTTCCAGAGCTTTCCACATTCCCATAGCAGTCTTCTCGTGCATAATTTTCCTCAAGATTGTATCACTGAGACATGTACCAAGAAGATTCCTGACCCTCAAGTCTTTATCCTCAGCTTTAGGATCAGTCTCTTTTGTCTCTGACTTCTCCTGATCCTCAACCTTTCCTTCAGTGACCTCAGTCTCTTTCAGAACAGATCCACGTCCCTGAATCTCTAACTGACCAAGTAGTCTATACTTCCACAGTCCGAAGTCTCCTTTTCCATCAAACTTTTGCATCTCAAACTTTCCTGGAGTCGGCTCCATCTTTTCTTTGTAGTAATGCACAGATCCTTTTAGTTATCTGCAGAATAACCTGTGTGAATCTTGTACCTGCAACCACAACAAAGAATCCAGCCAACAACACAATAGAGGTAGTATATCCTGGCAATATCTTTCACAGATGGTCTATATGAATCTTAAGGCAAGGTTCCGCGATCCTAAGATTCTAGATCAATCAAGATAAAGGTTCGAGAGTATTCTTCCCTGTTATTTCGAGATTCGGAAATTGAGCTGTGATCCGTTCGAGATAATCGCTTTCTCCTCTGGATCGTTGCTTCTCAGTTCCGAAGTTCGTTGATTCGCCTTTTTCCTTTCTTCCGATGACTTTCGATCTGTTTCCGTTTTCAGCTCCGATTAGTAATCACCTTTCTCCGATTCCTTCCTTGCGCACACGTAACCTGGGTGCTCTGATACCACTTGTTATCGTTTAGCTCTCAATTCGATCTCACTCTCTCGATTACAAACTCACTTCTGTGTTTCACTCTTTTGTGATGAATCGATTCAAAGAAAAATAAGAACGAATGCACAACACGATTATAGAGTTCCCCAAAACTATGGGTACATCTCTCTTCAGGATCGGAACCTGGTAAATCACTATGAGCTTTTGTTACAGAGAATCTGAGCTTGATCACAACAGATTCGATCAAGAACAGCTCAAAGAAGATGACTGGAAAAAAGTCGTTATAACGGATAGATTACAACCGTTGACTACGAAGTCGTTTTATCGTCTCAGAGTTGGGCCTTCTTCATGCTCACCGAAGCCCAAGCCTTGTTTCCCATCGTCATCAGCTTGTTGGGCTGACAAGAGTAGCTTGCCCAAGTAAGCAGCTCGTCTCCGGTTTGAGCCTAAACCGGTTCTGGATTTGTTGGCTTAATGAAACCCGAGCCACAGATTACACAAAAATCAAAAACACGAACTTCTTCATCCACATTGATTCAAATAATTTCCCTTGATAGTAATGGTTAAAGGAAACCAATAACTTAATTAAAACCGTAGCAAAAAAAGTTACAGTTTAAAAATTAAGAAAGCTTTTTGTAAAGGATAAAGTGGACTTTGAAGTACATAGCGGATCATCTACTTATCACCAACGTTGATCCTACTTGAAGATATGATGATGATGGTGAATGTAGAGGATATTAGTATGTTACTATTAAATTGTAGACAAATGGAGGGAAATTAGGACCACATAAAATGAGTAAGCTTTTTTGTAAAGCACAAAGAGAAGGTCGAAGTACACAATGGACCATCTAACTATCTCCACTACCAAAATTTTGACTTTGTAAGATTGACCTTGATAAAACAGGAAGCTAATAGAAGATTTTTTTTACGAAGATGATTTAATTGATTTTGGAAGAGGAAAAACAATAACAGTAAACTCCATACACGATGATATATTTATGCTGGTGAGAATGTGGCAAACTATTTTATAATTGATAGAAGATATATGTAATAGCTTCGCCCGGTCCAGAAAAAAAAATTGGAAAAAGAAAGAAAAGTCCAGTCCAATTAGCCAGACCCAATTATCTTTTTCCAAAATCCTAGTCTCCTTCTGTAAATACTAGCACTTCCTCTCCTAAAAACTCATTCTCTTTTTTCTTCGCGAAGCCCTGTCGGATTGATGAGCCGTTCGAAGCCATAGAAGTTACTATTCACGATTCCCAAGTGCCCTTCTCGTTCCAGTAAACTCCCGAGCTTTAGATCTAGTGTTTAAAACCAAAAAAACATTTTGTTTTATTCGTTTCTCTAAAAATACCCCAAATCCCGAGAAACCGAGCCCACCACCATGACCGTCTCGACGAGACGAAGTCGGAGCCGCCGGCCGAAAGACAATGCGCCGCCGCACGCGCCCCCACGCGCCGGAGGAGCCACGCTCCGGAGCCCACGCACCGCCACCACGTTCCGCCGCCGCCGCCGACTGGGGCCGCCGTCCGCCGCCGGAGCCGCCGCCGTCGTCGGAGAAGTCGCCGGAGCATCCGCCCGTTGACCGCCGCCGTTGACCGACCGGTCCGGTTAGTCTGGTCCGGTTCGGTAAATCCCCAATTTCAATCCAATTTTGGTTTAATTCAATCCAATTTCGGTTTAATCCGGTTAGCCAAAATTAATTTCAAATCGGTTCTCTTTCGGTTTAAATCCCAATTCGATTCGGTTTAGTTCGGTTTTCCAAAATCGATTTCAATTTACGGTTTAGTCTAAAACCAATTCCAATTCGATTCCAATTTCTAATTTCAAATCCGGTTTGCCTCGGTTTGATGACTTAAACCACGAAACTTTTTTCTCTCATATCTAGCTCATCCTAGGTCCGATTTGAATGATTCAAAAGCCTAAACCATTCCATTTTTCGTCCTCTTTCCAAATCTGTTATCCGTTTGGGCTAATGAAGCTTCCAAATTATGATTTTGCCCTTCTTTGGCCAATGTGAGGATCGGTTCTTGACCTTTGTTTGCCCTATTCAATTCTGGACGATAGTCCTTAATTAATATCGTCTTCGCCACAACATTCTGGAGTTGAGTGATTGAGGAAGTGGGGAGGAAACATATGAGAAATGGGTGATCTGTCAATTTGTACATGCTTGCGCTCCTCTCAACCTCGAAGGAAGCAAGGCTGAAGATGGCACCCTCACGCAGCGTGTGGCGGTTATGAGTGGCTCGGCTGGGTGGAATAAAACCTTGAGTCACCGAATCCTGTCAAGCAGAGTCGAAAGTAAAAATAGGCCATTCATGTGCGTCTTGAAATAGTGGACATGTAGATAATGATGTTATATCTTGGGGATATGCAGAGTCATGGATTAGATATGAATAGAAGCAGGGATAAATCTTGTACCTTCTCATCCAGGAGGAGGAAAACTATCCTCATAAATTCAACATCTTTCTTGATGTTTCTAGCGTCCCATAAACGTAGGATGCGCCCAACAACCTTCCTTCTAGGAGGATCGTCCAATATGCAAGTCGCCGAGGGTCGCAAAATCGAGAGACACAGGTATGGCCACAACATCTACGTGATACATTTTTTGGGATGGGTGAGATCACTTTTGAGTGAAATAATGAGAGTCATTTGAAGGAACTAAACAGAGAGGAGATGAGTACCTGTAACTTCGTGGATTGGATTGGTTGAGGACGCCACTGGATTAAAGAAACGGTTCGTGGGGGGCGGGGAGCTCTGTACGTTTCGTAATTAATGGCAGTAATAAGAGGTGAATTTATGTGTGTGGTGGAGAACGTGAAGAGGGTGAGTAAATAATGTGAAAACCCCTTTAGATTGAGATGGAAAAACGTCTCCAGTAACCTTCCTTACAACAAAAAATCTCATATGCCCCTCTAATTATTAGAATATTATTTTTGATTATTTTTAAATCGAAAACAAAGAAAATTACCAAAAGACTTGAGGAATTTCGGATAATTACATGGAAAGCCAGACGGTTAACCCGACCAAACCGAAATCTTAGATTTAACCGTAAATGAGCCGGTTTTTCCAAAAAATCGCAAGTTCACCCGATTTACCCGGGTCGGATAACCCTAAAAATCGGACCAGACCCGGTTAATTAAAAACCCCCAATTCTCCAATTCAAATACCTAATTCGACTCGTTCCATTCGACTCCCTCTTCTAACTTCTTCTTCCCCTTTTTCGGACTGTTACTCCTTTCTCAGTCTTAACTTCCCCTCTCCTCTTCTCCTTTCGAGCTCCTCTCCATTCTCTCTTATCTCGAACACCAAAGGTTTTAACGCGAGTAAAAGATGGTGCCGAAGACTCGTCGAGGCAAGAATGTCGATGTCGAGAATCCTCCTCCTCCGGCAACGACGAGTGGTGTAGCAAGTCCTACCACGACCATGAATGCTCCTCCTCCTCTGGTGACGGCGAGTGGTGTAGCAAGCCCTACCACGACCATGAATGCTCCTACTCCTCCGGCGAGCGATGGTGATGGTCCTACCACGACCACGAATCCGGTCGATAATGCTCCTCCGGTCGATAATGCTCCTCAGATGGTTGCTGACGAAGAACTAGAATTTGATCTCGAGAAACAGAGCGAAGGAGATGATAGTGGGAGTGAAGTAGAAGATGATGAAGATGACGATGACGCGACAGAGAGTACAGAAGACGGAGACGAGGTCGATTCCCAGCAACCGAGACCGAACTTGAGAGTCTCAGAGACAAACAAGGATGTATCCGAAGAAGACCATGATGAGGAATCGGAATCCCATGACAGCTCCGATTCCCAATCGGTAAGTATTATACCCATTTAATTGTGTAAAACTGGTATAACTAGTTTAGTAAAACTGTTACAACTCGGTATAACTAGTTAGGTAAAACTGAGTATAACTAGTTTAGTAAAACTGGTACAACTCAGTATAACTAGTTAGGTAAAACTGAGAAAACTGAGTATAACTAATTAAGTATAACTGTTAATACTGAGTATAATTAATAAGTAAAACTTTGTAAAACTAGTTAAGTAAAACTGGTAAAACTGGGTAAAACTATGTATAACTTTGTAAAACTAGACATTGTATTACTGGAATAACTTGGTAAAACTCTTTTTTTTGCAGGAATCCGGTGATGAAATGACAGCAATGCAACCTCTGAGAATGTACTTCCCCGCAACGGAGTACAAGAAAAAAATAAAGATATCGACGCGGTGCTTCGTTGTTGATTTTCTGGCCATGCTTGATTCTTTGCAACCTAAGCTAACGACTACTGAGAGGAAATGGTTTGTAGAGCATCACTAGTTCCAACATATCTTTCACCTACCGAAACAAGGAAACCACAAGCTGATGAGCATGTGGATGCTACTCCAACGAACCGCCTGCATTGAGAATGGGATGGAAGTCTAGTTTGTGGTCTACGACGTTCCGATACGTTATGGACTGAGGGAGAATGCAATTATGTCCGGTTTAGACTGCCACAACTATCCAGTTAACTATAAGCAGTTGGGTGGCCTTAATTTTGTAAGGAAATATTTTGGGGACTCAAGAGTTAGAGTTCAAGATGTGAAAGAGAAGCTCGAGGGGATGGGAGCTTCTCGAGATAGACTGCAGATGCTTGTTCTCTACTTCTTTTGCAGCGTCCTCATCGGTCAAACGAAGTGTGGAAATGATGCTACGCTGGTGGTAGATTTTTTTCTCAGAGCTGTCGATGATCTTGACTTGTGCAAGAGTTTTCTGGGGGCAGACTTGTTGGATCCCTGTGGATCTAAGGGTTTGATATATTGAATGATAAAACCAACCTCGTTCTTACCTTTGGCAGCGGAAGAAGATGGTGAACGAGATCAGTGGAGCAACGCAGACGCCTTGCCTCTACCAGATACACACGCACGCTCGCTGGAAACGGGATGCTAGTGCCGGATCAATGGGATCGATAGGTTCTGGTGTGTCTAGTGTTTCTGTCAAGAAAACTGGACGGCTGTATTGTTTAGGTCGAACTAAACACGTTTTATTCGACCTAAACGCGCTTAACGGGCCAGACTCAATTAAGCCATAACCCGAAAAGCCTGTTCGGAAAATCCGAACTGTGTCGACCGACACACAAGCTGTGTCGATCGACACAACACCTTTATATCGATTCTTATGTGTATTTCAATACACATAATATGATCATTGCCACAATGATCATTCCCATGTCGTAGCTTCCAGTTCGCTTAGGTGTGTGACCCTATAGGATCATATAATACTGGCAGTAAGTCCACGACCTACAGATTGCAAGAGGCTTCTAGCAAAGCATTGCAAACGCCCAGCATTATACGAATGTCAGATCTCGACACACAACTATCACAGGAGTGAGTACATGTGTGATTTCAGGACACTATCCCAACAATCTCCCACTAGTACTGGAATCATCAATTCCTATAATCCTTTTGTCTCTATATCTCGATTTGGCATAAGGCAAGATTTGTGTCATCCTTATTAAGCCAACATCGTGTTTATCGAACTCCTGATCTCATACTGAACATTACAAACAACTGAACTACAGTTCGTTTGAGTGCGGCCACACATTTTTTTCAGTAATCAATCTTCGATAGGCCCTGAGATATTTATCTCCCGTTATACAGGAGGGACAAATCCCTTCTTGTTCCATCCCTGTTTCAACGCGTACTTCATGATACACCCGAACAGTGCCGTTATAGTCGCCAGTTACGGGTCGACGTTTGACAAGGTCAAAGTGTACCAATTCATATGCAAGAAAGCATAATGAACTCAGGTCTAAGGACTATACTCTATAGCCGTAATGAGAATCTCTTATGACACAGATATAACTATCTTGTAGACTTCTCATTAGCGGGTCATGTCCGATCATATGTTCACTAACATATATCTATGTGATTGACTGCGATAATCATATCATTGGCTCCATGAAACTTAGCCAACAGTCACCTCACAATCTAGTCTCTACCGGTTGTTAGTGTCCCAATTCTACAACCTCGACTAGGGACAAAATAATTTATTAACTTATAGGGTTTCATGATCAAGTCCTCAACTTGATGACCTATAATATGTCATAAACTTATTTGGGACCATTATTTAGATCACAATATAAATAATGCTGAAATCAAATTTCATTGAAACACTTCCAAAGAATGTTTACAAGAGCGTCTTATTATAACTTAAAATATAACCAAAAACTCCCACTAGAATCAAGATTACATCATAAGATCTCTAATGCCTACAGCAGTCGTATGACTCTCATGCTTAGGCCTTGGGAGTGACTTGGTCAGAGGATCAGTGACGTTCTCATCTGTCGGAACTCGGCTGATCTTCACATCACCTCTATTGACAATATCACGAATCAAATGATATTTCCTCTCAACGTGTTTGGACTTCTGGTGTGACCTGGGTTCTTTCGCCTGAGCAATGGCTCCATTGTTATCGCAGAATAAAGCCACTGGCTCCAAGATACTAGGAACCACACCAAGTTCAGTCATGAACTTCTTGATCCAAACAGCTTCCTTTGCCGCTTCTGAAGCAGCAACATATTCAGCTTCCGTTGTGGAATCAGCTACGGTATTCTGCTTAGAGCTCTTCCAGCTCACCGCACCGCCATTTAGACAGAAGACAAATCCAGATTGTGATCGGAAATCGTCTCTGTCTGTCTGAAAACTCGCATCAGTGAATCCATTCACCACAAGTTCATCACTTCCTCCATACACAAGGAATTTATCCTTAGTATGTCTCAAATACTTGAGAATATTCTTGACAGCTGTCCAGTGTTCCTCACCTGGATCAGATTGGTATCTGCTCGTCATGCTTAACGCGTAAGCTACATCTGGACGAGTGCAGAGCATGGCATACATAACAGATCCTATTGCAGAAGCATAAGGAATCCTATTCATGCGTTCTCGCTCAGCATGTGTCGCCGGACACTGCTTCTTGCTGAGACTTATGCCATGAGACATTGGTATGAAGCCCTTCTTGGAATCATGTATATTGAATCTGTGCAACACCTTATCGATATAAGTGTCCTGACACAATCCAATAAGCTTGTTTGTTCTATCTCTGTAGATTCTGATTCCAAGAATGTACGCGGCCTCTCCCATGTCTTTCATGGAAAAACAACTTCCAAGCCAAGTCTTGATAGACTGAAGCAACGGAACGTCATTACCGAGGAGGAGTATGTCATCGACATACAGCACAAGAAATGCAATTTTGCTCCCACTAGTCTTCTTGTATACACATGCTTCCTCTTCGTTCTTGATGAAACCGAATTGTTTTACTGCTTCATCAAAACGAAGATTCCAACTCCGTGATGCTTGCTTCAATCCATAAATGGATTTATGAAGTTTGCATACCTTCTTAGCGTTCTTTGGATCGACAAAACCTTCAGGCTGTGTCATGTACACATCCTCTTCCAGAATACCATTCAGGAATGCGGTTTTGACATCCATTTGCCAAATCTCATAATCATAATGAGCGGCAATCGCTAGAAGAATCCGAATGGATTTAAGCATAGCGACTGGGGAATAGGTTTCATCATAGTCAATACCATGAATTTGCTTGAAACCTTTTGCCACCAACCTCGCTTTGTAAATCTGTACATTGCCATCCACGTCAATCTTCTTCTTGAAGATCCATTTACACTCAATGGCTTTTACACCATTAGGTAAATTGACCAAGGACCATACTTGGTTTTCTGACATGGATGCCATTTCGGATTTAGAGGCTCCAAGCCATTTTTCGGAGTCCGGGCCCATCATAGCTTCCGTGAAGGTCGCTGGTTCGTCACTATCAATGATCATCAGATCATTTGAGTCGGTTACGAGGAATCCGTAGTATCTCTCGGGTTCGTGACGGATCCTTCCGGATCTGCGAACTTCAGGCTCCACAGGCGCCGGTTCCACAGAACTTTGTGGGTCCAACTGCTGCTCTTCCTCAACAGGTTGAGCAGTTTCTTGTGCATCTTGAATTTCTTCAAGATGTACTTTACTCCCACTGTTTTTCTTAGAGAGAAACTCCCTCTCAAGAAAAGAACAGTCCCGAGCAACAAATACTTTGTTCTCAGATTGGTTGTAAAAGTAGTATGCCTTGGTTTCCCTAGGATAACCAACGAAGTAGCATTTATCTGATTTGGGTGCAAGCTTGTCAGAGATTAAACGTTTGACATAAGCCTCACAACCCCAAATCTTCAGGAAAGACAGGTTAGGAATTTTCCCAGTCCACAATTCATGTGGTGTCTTATCCACTGATTTAGATGGCACCCTATTTAGTGTAAACGCAGACGTTTCTAGAGCGTATCCCCAAAAGGATAATGGAAGATTAGTATGACTCATCATAGACCGAACCTTATCTAATAAGGTTCGATTTCTCCTCTCTGACACTCCATTCCATTGAGGTGTTCCAGGAGGAGTGAGTTGTGAAACAATTCCACACTCGCTCAGATAGTCGCTGAACTCTTGGCTTACGTATTCTCCTCCGCGATCCGATCGCAGAATTTTGATACTTTTGCCAAGTTGGTTCTGTACTTCATTCTTGAATTCCTTGAATCTATCAAAGGATTCTGACTTGTGTCTCATCAAGTAGACATAGCCATACCTACTGAAATCATCAGTGAAGGTAATGAAGTACTTGAAATTTCCTCTGGCAACAGTACTCATCGGCCCACATACATCAGTATGAACAAGGCCCAACAAATCACTGACCCTTTCATTTGGTTTGTTGAAAGGGGCTCTAGCCATTTTGCCCACCAAGCAAGATTCGCATTTCTCACATGATTCAAAATCAAATGAGCCCAGAAGCCCATTTCGATGGAGCCTTTGGATGCGTTTCTCATTGATATGGCCCAAACGACAATGCCATAAGAAAGTCGGGTTTTCGTCATTTGACTTAAACCGCTTTGTATTTATGTTAAACACAGGCATTTCTTGATTTAAAACATATAACCCATTTTCTAATGGGGCGCTACCATAAAATGTACCATCACGATTAAAAGAACAAACTTTATTCTTAACAGCAAAATCAAAACCTTCCAAATCCAAAACGGAAACTGAAATTATGTTTCTGCTTATCGCAGGTACAAAGTAGCAATTATTCAAAGCTAAAATCATGACCGAAGGTAAAGACAATTCATAGGTTCCTACGGCCAGTGCAGCAACCTTAGCTCCATTCCCGACTCGTAGCTCCACTTGTCCTTTCTTCAGCGTTCTACTGTTTCTTAGTGCCTGCACATCAGTACAAATGTGAGCACCGCAGCCGGTATCCAATACCCACGAAGTAGAACTAGAAGATATAACATTAAGTTCGATAACATAAATACCTGAGTCAGACGCATCATACGTCTTCTTCAGTTTCTTGTAATCTTCCTTGAACTTCTTGCAGTCTCTTTTCCAATGCCCCAACTGCTTGCAGTAGTTGCACTTATCCTCAGCAGAAGGCCCGGATTTGGGCTTGGGCTTGGGCTTGTCTTGACTTTCAGTCTCGACAACCTGGGCCTTTCCCTTATCCTTCTTAGGTTTCTTAAATTTTTACCCCTTGTACCATCAGGACACTGGGAGTAGCCTTCTTGAGATTCGGTTCTGCTGTCTTCAGCATACCGTGCAACTCAGTCAATGTCTTAGTCATGTTTTGCATGTTGTAGTTCATGATGAACTGATCAAAACACGACGGCAATGACTGCAGAATCATGTCAGTGGCCAGCTCCTGGCTAATGGCACAGTCCAGTTTCCCCAGGTTATCAATGTAACCCATCATTTTAAGGACATGAGAACTTACTGGACTGTCCTTAGCCAGCTTGCAATCCATGAGAGATTTAACCGTCTGGTATCTCTCTGTGCGAGCTTGCTCCTGAAACAAAGCTTTCAGGCTGTTAATCATCTCAATGGGTGACAACACGTTCTCATATTGCTTATGCAGCTCAGAGTTCATGGTCACCAGCATTAGACAAGTAACATCTTTGACATCCGCTGAATGCTTATCCCAAGCATTCTTTTCTGTCTGCGGAGCATTGGAACGTGGCCTCTCGGTGAGAACTCTTTCAAGGACATATTCCTTGTTTTCTTGCCTGAGAACTATTCTCAGGTTCCGATACCATTCCAAGAAATTAGATCCATTTAACTTGTCCTTCTCAAGGACGGATCTTAGTGAGAAAGTGTTGATGTGATTTGAGACAGACATAGCTGCAATTAAAAGAGGTAAAGGTTTTAGTTATAATGCTCAAGGAAATGAGAAATCTTATCTAATAAGAAAACTCGCATTGTATTCATAACTATGTTTCCTCATATGAATACAATGAACCAAGATCCTCAGATCACCAAAATTCGAGTGGACGACTCGCCATCACCCAAACTTTAGTCATCCAGGTAAGCAAATCATTGCTAATTGTACCCAGTACAACTCTTGGTCGCAGATAAGATAATTCATGTCATATCCACTCCGATGTCTCTGGGCCCAGAACTTCTGATGGCCCAGTCAAGTAAACCAATCTCTTCGGTCTTGTGATCATTAACAGTCGCACTGCAAGTCTATCAATGATCACCTGTCTTACTCATGTAGCTGTGGATACCAAGGACTCCAAGACTATCCAATCAGCGAAACGAGTCTTGACAGTAGACAAGATCGGGTAAGACATCAAGATCACTTGATATTTAGTTGAGGAAAAGAACCGATTTATCTTGATGCATATCCAATATACATTCAAGGATTTATTTATTTATTTAAAACATTCAGTTTATTTAGTTTAGATTCATCTACAACTTTTAGGATTAAACTGTTCTGGTATATGCAAATATGTAGTCCAACTAGCATGTCTGCGAGCATTGTATCGATCGACGCCAACCATTGGTATCGATCGATGCAATCAAATTTAAACCGCTCTTCGATAACCGGTCTAACCGAATCGAATTTACTTAACCGATTCAATTCAATTGAACCAGTTCGGTTTAATGGTCCATGTCGATCGTCACACACTGTGTGTCGATCGATATGACCAAACCAGAATCAATTTTGGTTAATAAAATTAACCGAGCTAGATAACCGGTCCAATCTAATTGAACCGATCTATCTGATCGCATTGCCTGTGTCGACCGACACACCCAGTGTATCGATCGACGCAACACGATTATGGGTACTCGATCTCAGATCGAAACCCTAGAATTATTTGCGGATTTTCGCTTTGTATCGACCGACACACGCTTTGTGTCGATCGATACTGTGCGACAAACCCTACAATTTTATTCGCGAGTTTTCGCTCTGTGTCGACCGACACACGCTTTGTGTCGATCGACACCCTGCGACAAACCCTAAAATTTTATATTTGCGCCGCGGCGTGTCGACCGACACACGCTTTGTGTCGATCGACACAGTGCGTTTTCATCAATTCTTCGTCTTTTCAACAGGAACAAAACCGAGAATATAACATGAAAACACGATTTGAACATGCAAAAATCAATTCAACAACATCAGGATTCGAATTATTTTGCATCAAATTCAATAGCTAAACCCTAAGCAGCTCTGATACCACTGTTGGATCCCTGTGGATCTAAGGGTTTGATATATTGAATGATAAAACCAACCTCGTTCTTACCTTTGGCAGCGGAAGAAGATGGTGAACGAGATCAGTGGAGCAACGCAGACGCCTTGCCTCTACCAGATACACACGCACGCTCGCTGGAAACGGGATGCTAGTGCCGGATCAATGGGATCGATAGGTTCTGGTGTGTATAGTGTTTCTGTCAAGAAAACTGGACGGCTGTATTGTTTAGGTCGAACTAAACACGTTTTATTCGACCTAAACGTGCTTAACGGGCCAGACTCAATTAAGCCATAACCCGAAAAGCCTGTTCGGAAAATCCGAACTGTGTCGACCGACACACAAGCTGTGTCGATCGACACAACACCTTTATATCGATTCTTATGTGTATTTCAATACACATAATATGATCATTGCCACAATGATCATTCCCATGTCGTAGCTTCCAGTTCGCTTAGGTGTGTGACCCTATAGGATCATATAATACTGGCAGTAAGTCCACGACCTACAGATTGCAAGAGGCTTCTAGCAAAGCATTGCAAACGCCCAGCATTATACGAATGTCAGATCTCGACACACAACTATCACAGGAGTGAGTACAGGTGTGATTTCAGGACACTATCCCAACAAGACTATGCTATGATCATATGGTCGGTGAGATCTCTCACACAAATGACCATTTTAAAGGGGTTGCCAAGGGGAACAAATCGTGGCCGATTCCCGATTTTTGTATCCGTTTAGAGGTATGTAATTTTTAAGTTGTTGTTTGAGTAATTGTTCTTGTGCTAATCTCTAACTAATATACCATATGTGTGTTGTTGTGTAGCTTTTAGCCTTTGAGGCAATTCCAGAGCTAGGGAGTAGTTTCCGCAAGCCAATTGTAGGGGCAGACCGTAGTTGTCCAAGGATGTGGAAGGCTCAGTTCAAGAGTAGCTTAATGAGAGGGTTTTCTCTTTCAAGGATCAATGAAGAACTTACTAAGACTAAGTGTCCTCAGGGCATTGAAAGCATCCTGCCAACTCGAGATGGAAATGAAGAAGCTCTTCTTGAGCGTATATATGAAGAAAATGATGTCCATGATCTCATCGATCATGTTGTTCAGAGTTGGGTGAAGCTTATTTTAGCTAAGAAGAAGGTATATTTTCAGGAGATGTACGACGAAGCGATGGCTGCCCGAGAGGTAGAAGAGGAGGAAGTGTTGGGAATGTCCTGAAATCTACCGTACTATCTCTAGAAAGTATGATAAGTGTCGAGATCAGACATAAGTCATAAATACTGGGTGATCATGATGACTTGCTAGAGTCCGCTCTTGATCTATAAGTTTAGGACTTATTATCAGTATTGTATGATCCCTAAGGGTCACACACCATAGCTAACGGGAAAGTAAACAAGGAATTAATACGGTAAGATGCAAGGCATTTACTGTATTTGTACAGAGAATTGGGTCAGACAAAATACAGGCTTTTGTCTGATTTGTGTCTTGGGCCCAAAATCCTAATAGGCCATTAGTTTAATAACTTGGGCCCATATAAGGAAGAGGAATGGCGCCTAGGGCAAAAAAATAACACCCTCTGCGATTTGCCTCAGCCGTCCTCTCTCTCTCTGATTCATTCCAGCTTGGTCTAGCAGCCTGATCCAGTAGCTTGTAAGCGTGTGGATACCAAGGAGGAGTCGGTAATCATCTGCTCTAAGTGATCTCGATATTACCAATCAATCCGCTGCACTCTAAAAGAGGTAATGATCCTGATCTGTATGATTCAACTGCAAATCACCTAGATCCGAGTTATGAATGTTAGGTTGTAATCTGATGAATTAAACCATGAACACTCATAATCTTTCAGTGGTATCAGAGCCCAGGTTGTTAGGTTTTTGCTGTTTGGATCATATTTAGGTTGTTTTAAAGTTAAGAATCGAATTTGGCTTAAGAAATTTGATTAGAACTAGTAAAACCCTGATATGAAATCGCTTGTTGACTTTGTTATATGATCATAACTGAAACGATTAGTTTGTATTGTTAAAGTCAAAATCGTTTGTCTTATTTGAATTGCATGTGTCGATTGTTGAATTATGAAAAACGATATTATGATCGCTTATTGAATTAAGGTTTGTTAATGTGAACATAAGCAATTATGAATTGGAAAAGGGACAAAATTGTTTTGTCTTCATTGTCACGATCACCTTTTGACCTTGTTGTTAATCGTTTTTTTGTTCATAAGCGAATTGAAAAAGTCATGATTATAATCGTTTGATTTTGTCGTCATAAGCTGTTGACTTTTGTGTATGATTATAAGGTTTGTTAATGCCAAAGTCGGTTTTGTCTTTGGTGATGCTTGAATCGATTGTTTGAATTGAATAGGTCAAAATTGTTTTGTCCTTTAGTGATTGTCATGAAGCGAATTGGACAAAGTTAAAATCACTTGTTGAATCGATTAATTATCAATCGAATGTTGATTTGTAAAAGATTTGTTTTTAATGTATATATCGATTAATTATTTAATTAATATATGGTTCAAGCGGTTAACCCAAATCGCGGTTTGCTGGAAATTATTTTAATACAATTGGTATTATTTAGTTTCTGGTTAAACCGGATTTAAATTAAAAAAAAAAATTGAATTTTAACCTAAACCGAAGGCTGGTCTAAGTTTGATTTGGTTGGACCAAATAATTTAGAGCTGGTCTGGTTTAGTAAATAACCAGTTGGATTTAGTAGTTAATTTGGTCTTGGACCAGAATTAATGAACCGACTCGGTTATGTCAAATTATTGGGCCAATTGGAATTCTGTGGTCTTGGGCCAAGAATTGGGCCTATAATTTGTGACCCAACCGAAATCTTTAATAAAATATTAAATTAGAAATTTCTATTTTTAGCATGTTTCTAAATTTAGAAAGTTTCTAAAATAAGTAAGTTTCCCAAAATAGTAATCTTCTATTTTTGGAAAGAAAACCTAAAATCCTCAAAACCAATATCAAGCTTGGATGTCTTGCCCAATCTTGTCAGCTACTTAACGCTTATTCAATTACATATATGGCTTACAGTGTGAGGTGTCTGTTTTTGCGTAAGTAAAGTAGTATATAGTCACTAATTTCATTGGGAGTCCCAGACTTTAGTGATTATTTGGCTGTAAGAGATTGGTTTCCTTGACTGGGCCATCGGGAGTCCCGGGCCTTGAGACATCTGGTAAATTGGGCCTTGGGACCAATCCACAACCGAGAGTTATATGGTTATAACTAGCTGTGTGTATGCTTACCAAGTAAAGCTAATTCCGGGTGACGGCCAGTGGCCCACTTTGGATTTAGCTGAACATGGGTCTCGGAATCATTGCATTCTTATGAGGTTAAACAAAGAAATTTTGAATGCAATGCGAGTTTTCTTATAAGTTATTAAGATTACTCTTTTATGAACTAAATAACTAAAACTCTATTGTCTCATAATTTCATCTATGTCAAGCACAACAACACAAAACACTTTCTCGATCCGGTCTGCCCTTGAGAAGGACAAACTGAACGGATCAAACTTCCTGAACTGGTCCAGGAACCTGAGACTTGTGCTCAGGCAGGAGAAGAAGGCTTATGTCCTTGAAAGAGTTCTCTCTCCTAGACCTGCGAATAATGCCGCACAAGCTGTGAAGAATGCTTGGGATACGCATTCTTCAGATGCAAATGACGTGGTTTGCCTAATGTTGGCGACAATGGCTCCCGAACTGCAGATGCAGTGGGAAGGCCTGACTTGTCCCATGGAACTGATGGCAAACCTGAAAGCGTTGTTTCAGGAGCAGGCTCGTACAGAGAGATTCCAAACTGTTAAGAATCTCTTGGACTGTAAAATGGCTAAGGATGCAGCAGTGAGTCCACATGTTCTGAAAATGATGGGTTATCTCGATCATTTGACTAGACTCGACTGTCCTATAAGCCAAGAGCTTGCTTGTGATATCGTTCTGCAGTCTCTTACTCCTGCATATGACCAGTTCATCTTGAACTATAATATGCATGGGTTGATAAAGACTTTGCCTGAGCTACATGGTATGCTCAAGACTGCAGAACCTAATCTGAAGAAGGCCAAGGAGCCATCTGTACTCATGGTGTAGAAGGGCAAGGGTTTCAAGAAATCCGCTGCAGACAAGGGAAAGGGCAAGGCAGTCGAAAAGGCCAAGCCCAAGCCCGTGTCTAAAGCTGGGCCTTCTGATATCTGCCACTTTTGCAAAGAGGCAGGGCATTATCGCAGGGACTGTAAGAAATACCAGGAAAGTCTGAAGAAGAAGAAGAAGTCCTTGGAGACTACTAATTCAGGTATTTTTGTTATTGAAGTAAATACTACTACTTCTGATAATACCACTTGGGTATTAGATACTGGATGTGGGGCTCATATTTGTACTAATATGCAGGCGCTCAGCAACAGTAGAAGGTTGAAGCAAGGGCAAGTAGAGTTGCGGGTTGGCAATGGAGCGAAGGTTCCAGCACTGGCCGTTGGCACTTACTTGTTGTCTTTACCTTCTGGATTGATTTTAGAACTTGAGAATTGTTATTTTGTACCTGCTATAAGCAGAAATATTATTTCAGTTTCATTATTGGATTTGCAAGGATTTCATTTTTCTATTAAGAATAAATTGTGTTCCTTTAATCTCAATAATATGTTCTATGGATGTGCCCCTCTTATTAATGGGCTGTACATGCTGGATCAATCTGCTCCAGTATATAACATTAATACAAAACGGTTCAAATCTAACGAAGAGAATGAAACGTTTCTCTGGCATTGTCGTTTGGGGCACATTAGTGAGAAACGCGTCAAGAGGCTCCATTCAAATGGACTCTTGGGCTCATTTGACTTTGAGTCTTGTGAGCAATGCGAATCTTGCCTAATGGGCAAAATGACACGGGCCCCTTTTAATAAACCCATAGAAAGGGCCAGTGAACTATTGGGCCTGATACATACTGACGTGTGTGGCCCAATGTCCACAAATGCTAGAGGAAACTATCAGTACTTCATTACATTCACTGATGATTTCAGTAGATATGGATATGTCTACTTGATGAAACATAAGTCGGAAACCTTTGAGAAGTTCAAAGAATTCCAGAATGAAGTACAGAACCAGCTTGGTAAAAGTATTAAGGCTCTTCGGTCGGACCGAGGAGGAGAATACTTGAGCCAGGAATTCCGTGATCATCTGAGTGAGTGTGGGACCATCTTGTTGGGAATGTCCTGAAATCTACCGTACTATCTCTAGAAAGTATGATAAGTGTCGAGATCAGACATAAGTCATAAATACTGGGTGATCATGATGACTTGCTAGAGCCCGCTCATGATCTATAAGTTTAGGACTTATTACCAGTATTGTATGATCCCTAAGGGTCACACACCATAGCTAACGGGAAAGTTAAATGGAATTAATACGGTAAGATGCAAAGGCATTTACTGTATTTGTACAGAGAATTGGGCCAGACAAAAGACAGGCTTTTGTCTGATTTGTGTCTTGGGCCCAAAATCCCAATAGGCCATTAGGATAATTCCTTGGGCCCATATAAGGGAAGAGGGTCGCGCCTAGGGTTAATTTACAACCCTTCCTGCGATTTTTGCTTGAGCCGTCTCTCTCTCTCTGATTCATTCTAGTTTTGGTCTAGCAGCCTAATCCGTAGCTTGTAAGCGTGTGGATACCAAGGAGGAGCCGGTAATCATCTGCTCTAAGTGATCTCGACATTACCAATCAATCCGCTGCACCATAAAAGAGGTAATGATCCTGTTCTGTATGATTCAACTGCAAATCACCTAGATCCGAGTTATGTGTGCTAGGTTGTAATCTGTGAATTAAACCATGAACACACACATAATCCTTCAGTGGTATCAGAGCCTAGGTCGTTAGGTTTTTGCTTTTTGGATCTTTGTATGAATTGATTTTGACTTTGATTAATAATCATAAGTGTTTGTTATGATTCGATAATGGAAAAGTCAAATTCATTATTTGAAATCGCATGATAAGAATCGCTTGTTGATTTCGTTTGATAATCATAAGTTGACTTTGCTTTATAATTGCTTAATAATCACGATCGATTTTGTTTAAGTGATTTGGAAAAATCGTTTTGTCTTCTTGTGCAAAGCTTGATACGATTGTTTGATTATTAATGATAAGAATCGAATTGTTAGGTTTGTCAATGTCAAAATGGTTTTGTCTTCTTCTGTATGTCTTGTTACGATTTTGTGAAAGACAAAATCCCTTTTGAATTATTTGAATCGATTATCAAATTGGAAAAGGACAAATCTGACATGAATTGATTTTTAATCTGTCATGCGTATATCCTCAAATCTGACTTTGTTGACTTCGTTTGTTAATAAACATGAATTGATTATTAATGTTAAGAATCGTTTTATCATAAGCGATGATCTCATGATCGTAAAGCATAAAACGAATTAAAGTCAAAATCGATTTGTAAAAGATTATGATTTTGTCTTCAACCTAAAAGACAAAATCTTTTCAAAATCAATCTTTGATAATTATGGTTTAAGTGGTTAACCAAAATCGCGGTTTTCTGGAAATTATTTAATACAATTGGTATTATTTAATTTCTGGTTAAACCGGATTTAAATTCAAAATTGAATTTTAACCTAAACCGAAGGCTGGTCTAAGTTTGATTTGGTTGGACCAAATAATTTAGAGCTGGTCTGGTTTAGTAAATAACCAGTTGGATTTAGTAATTAATTTGGTCTTGGACCATAATTAATGAACCGACTCGGTTATGTCAAATTATTGGGCCAATTGGAATTCTGTGGTCTTGGGCCAAGAATTGGGCCTATAATTTGTGACCTATCCAAAAACTTTAATAAAACATTAAATTAGAAAGCTTCTAATATTAGAAGTTTCTAATTTTGGCATGTTAGGAAATTTTGGAAATAGTAGGTTTCCCTAAATAGAAAATTTCCATATTTAGTAAGTTACCTGAAATGGAAAGTTTCCCAAAATAGTAATCTTCTATTTTTGGGAAGAAATCTATTGAAACCTAAAATCCTCAAAACCAATATCAAGTTTGGATGTCTTGCCCAATCTTGTCAGATACTTAACGCTTATTCAATTACAGATATGGCTTACAGTGTGAGGTGTCTGTTTTTGCGTAAGTAAAGTAGTATATAGTCACTAATTTCATTGGGAGTCCCAGACTTTAGTGATTATTTGGCTGTAAGAGATTGGGTTCCTTGACTGGGCCATCGGGAGTCCCGGGCCTTGAGACATCTGGTGTATTGGGCCTTGGGTTCAATTCACAACCGAGAGTTATTGGATATAACTAGCTGTGTGTATGCTTACCAAGTAAAGCTACTTCTGGGTGACGGCCAGTGGCCCACTTTGGATTTAGCTAAACATGGGTCTCGGAATCATTGCATTCTTATGAGGTTAAACAAAGAAATTTTGAATGAAATGCGAGTTTTCTTATAAGTTATTAAGATTACTCTTTTATGAACTAAATAAATAAAACTCTATTTATCTCTAAATTTCAGTTATGACTAGCACAAACAATCAAAACACTTTCTCGATCCGGTCTGTCCTTGAAATGGACAAACTGAACGGATCAAATTTCTTGACTTGGTCGCGGAACCTGAGGCTAGTCCTCAGGCAGGAGACTATGTCCTTGAAAGAGCTCTCCCCGAGAGGATCGGGTCCAATGCCTCTCATGCAGTATATGATGCTTGGAATAAGCATTATAATGATGCGGTAGATGTGCGTGGTCTGATATTGGCTACCATGGACTCAGATTTGCTGAAGCAATATGAGAACATGGAGTCGCCAATAGAGATGATCAACAGCCTGAAATTGAAATTTCAGGAGCAGGTAAGAGTGGAGAGATACCAGTTGGTTAAGTCTCTCACTAGCTGCAAGCTACCAAATGATCATCCAGTGAGTCCTCATGTCAGTAAAATGATGGGTTACATTGATAACCTGAGGAAACTGGATTATCCAGTTAGCCAAGAATTGGCAACTGAGATCATTCTGCAGTCACTGCCGTCAAGCTATGATAAGTTCAAAAGGAACTATATCAAGAAAGGCTTAACGAAGACGCTGACTGAACTGCATGATATGCTCAAGACAGTTGAGCCAAACGTGAAGAGTACCCTGTATAATCTCATAATGGAGAAGGGTAGGTTTATTAAACCTGGTGCTGACAAGGGTGAAGACAAAATTGTCCAGATTTTGAATCATGGCAAGCGTGTGTCTTCTGAACCCGAGTCAGATACATCTTACGTTGGTAAGTGCTGCTACTGTAAAGAGACTGGGCACTGGAAGAGAGATTGCATTAAATTCATGGAAGATTATGAGGAGTTGAAGTTGATGTATGAGACTACTTCCTCAGGTATTCATGTTATTACTTCAAGTTCTACCTTAAAGGTATTGGATACTGGTTGTGGCACTGATATTTGTTAGAATATGCAGAGCCTAAGCAACAGTAGAACGTTGAAGGAAGGACAAGTGGAACTGCATGTCTGGAAGGAGCTATGGATGCTGCCTCAGCCGTAGGGTTTTCACTTGTAGATGCCTTTGAGGCTTGGTTTTGTATTAAGTAATTGCTACAATGTACCTGCTTTAAGCAGAGTTGTCTTTCATTTTCTTGTAAGAATTTGAATGTTTTTAATTTTGATAAAAGACAAGTTTTGTTCTTTTGATCTCAATGAAATATTGATTGTAGCACCCTATTCAAGGAATGGGTTTTATATCTTAAACCAAAGAGTGCCTAAATGTAACATAAATACCGAATTGGTTTAAATCTGATGAATTAAACCTGTTTTTCTTGGCGTAAATGTTTTGGTCACATAGAGTGAGCCGGATTCAGAAATCCCATAGTTCTGGACTTTTGGGCTCATTTGATCGGATATCTTATGAGACTTGAATTCTGCTTACTGGACCAAAAGACAAAGGGCCCATCTTAGCCGAGCTAGAGAAAGGCCCAAAGGCTTATTGGACCTTAAACATACTCATGTATGTGGCCCGATGAGCAGTAATGCCAGAGAAAATTTCCTGTACTTCATTGTCTCTACTGATTACTTCAGTGAGTATGACTGTGTTCATTTGATGAGACACGAGTCGGAATTCTTTGAAATGGTCGAAAGAGTTCCAGAATGAGGTATAGAATCTGAAGTGACAGAAGTATTGAGACTCTGGATTAGATCACGAGTGAGAATACTTAAGTCATTGATGGTGTGATCATCTGAAAGAGTGTGAAGTCGTTTCACAGCTCATTTCTCCTGAAAACCTGGAGGTGTTTCTGTGAGAAAGAATCAGATCTTATTATAAATGATTAAAGATGAGTCACACGAATCTTCCATGATATTCTTTAAGAATAACGCTCTAGAAATATCTAAGTTTACGCTGAAATAGTTCCACCAATATCAGTTGAAAGACACCACATAAATGTGGATTGGAAATGATCCAAATTCGTCTTTACTGAGTATTTGTAGTTGTGCTACTTCGCTGGTTGTCCTAGGGAAACCAAGGCTTGTTACTTTTTACGTCCATTCCGAAAACAAAGTTAGGTTGTTCGGAATTCTGTTTTCTAAAAGGAAAGTTACTTTCCAAGAAGAACAGTGGGAGTAAAAGTATAACTCGAAGAAATTCGAGAAATACAGGAGGCTGCTCAACCTGTTGAGGAAGAGCAGCGGATGGATTTACAGATTTCTGTAGAATCTACACCTGTAGAGCCTGAAGTTCGCAGATCTGAATGAATCCGTCACTAATCCGAGAGTGATTTCTCGTGATTAGTTGCCATGATCTGATGATCATTGAAAGTGACGAACCTGCGATAGGACAAAGTCATGGGTAAAGCCACGTATGTTCTTGGATTTTGGATCTAAAGATAGAGATCCAAAAGAGCTGATAGGACAAAGTCAGGATTCTTATATTGACAAAGTCCTACACGTTTTCAGCATTCCAAGAAGGGTTTTATGCCAATGTCACATGGCATTAAGTTAAGCAAGAAACAGTGTCCTACGATAACTGCTGAGCTTGAATGCATGGATGAGATTCCATATGCGTCGGCAATTGGATCTATCATGTATACCATGACACGTACTTGTTTTGATGTTGCTTTAAAGTTAAGCAAGACAAGTAAAGACCAGTCAAATCCAGCAAAGAATCACTGGATAGACGTAATGAATATCCTCAAGTATTTGGAAAATACTTAGGATAAGTTCTTGATTTACGGAGAAAGTGAGGTGCTACAAGTCGATAGAGTCTGAAAGGCAAGTTTCCAACAGACAAAGATGATTTCCGGTCACAGTCCGGTTATATCTTGTGTCTGTCTGGCGGTGCAAGGCACTGTTGCTGACTCCATGACATAAGCTGAACATTTCGCAGCTTGGTTAGCGGCGAAAGAGGTTGTTTGGAAAGAAGAGTTCATCAATGAACTTGATGTGATTCCCAGCATAGATGAGACTAGCTGCACATCAGAGGTCCAAACACCTTGAGGGTAGGTATAACCTATTCCGTGAGATAAATGACAGAGGTGTTAAGTAGATCAGCAAGTTTCAACGAATGAGAACGTTGCTAATCTATTAACGAAGCCACTCCTTAGGCCTAAGCACGAGTCGCGGACTGTAGCTGTAGGATAAGTGAAATTAAGATGTAGTCTTAATTTCAGTGGGAGTTTGTAAAGGGCTTTATTTAGTTGTTTTGAAAGGTTCATGTAAACATAATATTTTATGTTTGTGAAATCTATGATTTCTGGATTATTTTAACTGTGATATAAATAATCGTTCCAAAATGATTCATGTCATTATATATGGGCCATCGAAGTACATGAGTAGACTTGATCCTGAAACCCCATATTTAACGAAATGACATAAATCATAGTGTCCATAGTCGAAGGTTGTTGAAATTGGAACACCAACAACCACTTGAGACTAGATTGTGTTGAGACTTATGACCAAGTTTCGAGGGGTCATAGATGCGCGACATCAAAGTCGACACATAGGTATATGTAGGGGAGCATATGACCGGACATGGCCCGCTGATGAGAACTCTACAAGATATTAATATCTGTGTCATGAGAGGTTCTCATATACGACTATAGAGTATAGTCCTTAGACCTGAGTTCGCATGCATGTGGCTGCACATGGAGTGATGCGCTTTGATCATTGTCTAACGCTGTTTCGTAACTGGGAGCTATAAGGACCTTGGTTGGGTGTATTATAAAGTGTGTAGTTCATAGTGATGGAACAAGATGGGATTTGTCCCTGCCGTTTAACGGAGGTAATATCTCTAGGCCAATCGGAGACTTGATAGCTGGTAAGAGAGTGGCCACTCCCAAACGGACTTGCCCAAGTCGTTTGCATTGTCAGTATCAAATCTGGACCGATGAACATGGTCTGGCTATATAAGGATGACACGCATCTTGCCTTATGCCAGATCGAGATATTGAGACAAAAGGATTAGGGAATGTAGGATTCCAGTACAAGTGGGAGATTGTTGGGAATGTCCTGAAATCTACCGTACTATCTCTAGAAAGTATGATAAGTGTCGAGATCAGACATAAGTCATAAATACTGGGTGATCATGATGACTTGCTAGAGCCCGCTCATGATCTATAAGTTTAGGACTTATTACCAGTATTGTATGATCCCTAAGGGTCACACACCATAGCTAACGGGAAAGTTAAATGGAATTAATACGGTAAGATGCAAAGGCATTTACTGTATTTGTACAGAGAATTGGGCCAGACAAAAGACAGGCTTTTGTCTGATTTGTGTCTTGGGCCCAAAATCCCAATAGGCCATTAGGATAATTCCTTGGGCCCATATAAGGGAAGAGGGTCGCGCCTAGGGTTAATTTACAACCCTTCCTGCAATTTTTGCTTGAGCCGTCTCTCTCTCTCTGATTCATTCCAGTTTTGGTCTAGCAGCCTAATCCGTAGCTTGTAAGCGTGTGGATACCAAGGAGGAGCCGGTAATCATCTGCTCTAAGTGATCTCGACATTACCAATCAATCCGCTGCACCATAAAAGAGGTAATGATCCTGATCTGTATGATTCAACTGCAAATCACCTAGATTCGAGTTATGTGTGCTAGGTTGTTATCTGTGAATTAAACCATGAACACACACATAATCCTTCATATCTCCCAACTCACACCTCCTGGAACACCTCAGTGGAATGGTGTGTCTGAGAGAAGGAATCGGACATTGTTAGATATGGTCCGATCCATGATGAGTCACACAGACCTTCCTATATCCCTTTGGGGATATGCTTTGCTGACCGCAACGTTCACACTGAACAGAGTGCCATCAAAAGCAGTAGCAAAGACACCATATGAGTTATGGACTGGAAAAGCTCCAGCAATGTCTTTTCTCAGAATTTGGGGTTGTGAAGCCTATGTCAAAAGATTAATCTCAGACAAGCTTACACCAAAATATGACAAATGCTACTTCATTGGTTATCCTAGGGATACCAAGGATTATTACTTCTATCTGCGATCCGAGAACAAGATCTTTGTTGCTCGGGATTGCACTTTTCTTGAGAGGGAATTTCTCTCTAAGAAAGATAGTGGGAGTAAGGTACAACTTGATGAAATTCAAGAAGGACAGGAACCTGTTCAACCTAATGAGGAAGAACAGCAGGATGAATTACATGAAGCTGTAATAGAACCTGAACCTGCAGTACCTGAAGTTCGAAGATCCGGAAGGATCCGTCACGAACCCGATAGATATCAGGGATTCCTCGTGACTAATTGCCATGATCTTTTGATCATTGACGGTGATGAACCCTCGAACTTTGCAGAAGCCATGATGGGCCCTGACTCCTTAAAGTGGCGTGAAGCCACTGAATCCGAGATGGACTCCATGTCTGTCAACCGAGTGTTTTCACTGGTTGATTTACCCGCTGGTGCAAAAGCCATCGAGTGTAAATGGATCTTCAAGAAGAAGATTGACATGGATGGAAATGTCCAGATTTACAAGGCCAGGTTGGTGGCAAAAGGTTTCAAGCAAATTCATGGTATAGACTATGATGAAACCTATTCACCAGTGGCCATGATGAAATCAATTCGGATTCTCCTAGCAACTGCCGCTTATCATGATTATGAGATTTGGCAGATGGATGTGAAAACCGCCTTCCTGAATGGAATCTTGGAGGAGAATGTGTATATGACACAACCTGACGGTTACATTGATCCTAAGAATGCTGGGAAAGTATGCAAGCTTCACAAATCCATTTATGGATTGAAGCAAGCATCGAGGAGTTGGAATCTTCGTTTTGATGAAGCAATAAAGAATTTTGACTTCATCAGAAACCAAGAGGAACAATGTGTGTATAAGAAAACTAGTGGGAGCAAAGTGGCGTTTCTTATCCTATATGTCGATGACATATTGCTTCTTGGAAATGATATTCCAATGCTGAAGTCTGTTAAAGACTGGCTGGGAAGTTGTTTTTCCATGAAGGACATGGGTGAAGCCGCGTATGTTCTTGGAATCCGAATCTTTAGAGACAGATCTAAAAGGCTGATTGGACTTTGTCAAGATACTTATATAGACAAAATCCTGCATCGATTCGGAATGGATAAATCCAAGAAAGGATTCACGCCAATGATACATGGTGCTACACTAAGCAAGGATCAGTGTCCAAAAACACCTGATGAGCTTAAGCGCATGAGTAGGATTCCTTATGCTTCGGCTATAGGATCTATCATGTATGCCATGATCTATACTCGTCCTGATGTTGCCTATGCACTAAGCATGACGAGTAGGTACCAGTCTAATCCAGGTGAGAATCACTGGATTGCCGTAAAGAACATCCTGAAGTATTTGAGGAATACTAAGGATAAGTTCTTGGTTTACGGAGGAAGTGAAGTGCTTGAAATGAGTGGATTCACGGATGCAAGTTTTCAGACAGATAAAGATGATTTCCGGTCACAGTCTGGTTACATCTTCTGTCTGAATGGCGGTGCAGTAAGTTGGAAGAGCTCCAAGCAGAGCACCGTGGCAGATTCCACAACTGAAGCTGAATACATCGCTGCTTCAGAAGCTGCGAAGGAAGGAGTTTGGATAAGGAACTTCTTGATTGAACTCGGTGTATTCCCAAATGCCACTGAGCCTCTAGCACTGTATTGTGACAACAATGGTGCAATTGCTCAAGCCAAGGAACCGAGACTTCATCAGAAATCCAAACACATTATGAGATGGTATCACCTGATTCGTGATATAGTGAATAGAAGTGAAGTGATGGTCAGCAGAGTTCCCACTGATGAGAACGTGGCTGACCCGTTGACAAAGCCACTCCCGAGACCTAAGCACGAGTTGCATACTGCTGCTGTAGGAATTAGAGATATGCAAATGTAATCTCTTTTTGAGTGGGAGTTGTGAGGGCTTTATTTTGGTTATTTTGATTGGTTCATGTAAACATTTTTAAATGTTAATGAAATTTATTTCTGGATTATTTTTAACTGTGATATAAAATAATCGTTCCAAAATGATTCATGTCATTGTATATGGGCCATCGAAGTACATGAGTATACTTGATCCTGAAACCCCATATTTAACGAAATGACATAAATCATAATGTCCATAGTCGAAGGTTGTTGAAATTGGAACACCAACAACCACTTGAGACTAGAGTGTGTTGAGACTTATGACCAAGTTTCGAGGGGTCATAGATGCGCGGCATCAAAGTCGACACATAGGTATATGTAGGGGAGCATATGACCGGACATGGCCCGCTGATGAGAACTCTACAAGATATTAATATATGTGTCATAAGAGGTTCTCATATACGACTATAGAGTATAGTCCTTAGACCTGAGTTCGCATGCATGTGGCTGCACATGGAGTGATGCGCTTTGATCATTGTCTAACGCTGTTTCGTAACTGAGAGCTATAAGGACCTTGGTTGGGTGTATTATAAAGTGTGTAGTTCATAGTGATGGAACAAGATGGGATTTGTCCCTGCCGTTTAACGGAGGTAATATCTCTAGGCCAATCGGAGACTTGATAGCTGGTAAGAGAGTGGCCACTCCCAAACGGACTTGCCCAAGTCGTTTGCATTGTCAGTATCAAATCTGTTCCGATAAACATGGTCTGGCTATATAAGGATGACACGCATCTTGCCTTATGCCAGATTGAGATATTGAGACAAAAGGATTAGGGAATGTAGGATTCCAGTACAAGTGGGAGATTGTTGGGAATGTCCTGAAATCTACCGTACTATCTCTAGAAAGTATGATAAGTGTCGAGATCAGACATAAGTCATAAATACTGGGTGATCATGATGACTTGCTAGAGTCCGCTCTTGATCTATAAGTTTAGGACTTATTACCAGTATTGTATGATCCCTAAGGGTCACACACCATAGCTAACGGGAAAGTAAACAAGGAATTAATACGGTAAGATGCAAGGCATTTACTGTATTTGTACAGAGAATTGGGCCAGACAAAATACAGGCTTTTGTCTGATTTGTGTCTTGGGCCCAAAATCCTAATAGGCCATTAGTTTAATAACTTGGGCCCATATAAGGAAGAGGAATGGCGCCTAGGGCAAAAAAATAACACCCTCTGCGATTTGCCTCAGCCGTCCTCTCTCTCTCTGATTCATTCCAGCTTGATCTAGCAGCCTGATCCAGTAGCTTGTAAGCGTGTGGATACCAAGGAGGAGCCGGTAATCATCTGCTCTAAGTGATCTCGATATTACCAATCAATCCGCTGCACTCTAAAAGAGGTAATGATCCTGATCTGTATGATTCAACTGCAAATCACCTAGATCCGAGTTATGAATGTTAGGTTGTAATCTGATGAATTAAACCATGAACACTCATAATCTTTCAGGAAGAGCTAAACAAACCACAGGAAAAGAGACCTGCTGCCATTGATGCACCTGGAAGTTCGAATCCTAATCCTATTGATATTGTTGCGACCTTGAGTGGGGTGCGGAAAACGATGAAAGATGGGTTTAAGCTGTTGCATGTGAAGAATACGTGGTGCATATGAAAGAAATTTAACAACAAATGGTAAAAATAGTCTCATATTTAATGTACTTGATAAAGCTGTATTCTAATTGTATCATTTGATTGTAGGTCCAGGAAGAGCTCCAGAAGACCGAGGCAGAGAAGAAAGCGGCAGAGAAGGCAGCTGGTAAACGGAAGGTGGGGGATACATCCAATGTACCTGAGAAGTGTAACACAAGGTCGAGGAGGGATTAGCACTTGGTTGGATGTCAGGACGTTTGTTTTTTTTAGTACTATATTGGTTTGAAGTTGTTTTTTTAACCTTTTTGGGTGTAAGTACACTGCTTAACAACTAGCTGTCACTGAGTAAAACTGGTAAAACTCAGTAAAACTCAGTAAAACTGAGTATTACTAGTTCAATATACGTTTTGAACTGTTACTGAGTAAAACCGGTAAAACTGGGTATAACTAGTAAGTAAAACTGGGTATAACTAGTTAGTAAAACTGGGTATAACTAGTTAAGCAAAACCGGTAAAATTGGGTATAACTAGTAAACAAAACTGGTAAAACTGGTAAAACTAGTTAAGTAAATTTGGTAAAACTGGGTAGAACTAGAAAAAACATTTAAGCATTAGGTAGCATTACTAATTGAAATGAACATAAACAAGTCTTAAAATCAAAAGGAAACCAAAATGACAACATTCTAATAACATTAAACATTTCTTTCCACCACCTCCTTAAGCTTTTCAATCTCTTTGCCTTTGTTCTTGAGCTCCATTTCCATCTGCTCAATACGATATTCATGGCTTCGAAGCTTCTCGACCTGGGAGTCCACCGTCTTCTGTAAGTTAGTGGCTTCTTCTTCCACGCCTTGAACCCATAGTTTACGATTGTGTAGGTCATTATCCTGCGAATCAACAAATCATGATTATGTGTTAACACCGAATAAACGAATCATCAAATCAACATATCTCACCTCAAACGCATTGCAAAAAAAGAATCTCTTTCCCACGTCCGGTTCAGGCTCCACAATGATTCGACCACCGCATGGACATCTTGTCGGCAGCCATTGTCACCATCTGCAATGAGGAACGTCATGTTGTAATCCTTCTTCCTCCTCTTCATATCACTGTAATAAGGATCGGATTCTAAATTGTCCATATTCAAGAGAAGAGAGAAGAAGATGAAATGAGAGAGAAGGAAGAGAGTGGAAATCTCGTGAAAATTGAGAGAGAAATGGAAATGAAGGAACCGATGGGAGAGAGAAGGAGAAGTGGGACAGAAAATTCAGAGAGCAAAAAATTGGTGGAGGTTTAATTTTGCCGCCAAAATATTGGTCAAATTTGAAATTTTCCGCTAAAAAAACACACACAATTTTACAAGATTTATTAGTTTTATGAAATTTCTTAATAGTTGTACATTGGCTGTTTTCAATTTAATCAGTTTTACTGGAACTTAAAATTTGATTTTGTAGTTTTACAGCTGATTTTACTCAATTAATCTACGAATCTAATATTTATGTGTATTAATATGTTACAATCCTCAAATTTTGAAAATTTATCCTCTTAACTTGTCCATTATTCCAAAAATGATCTTGAAAGTATATGAACATTGTTGGTGGAATTACTTAGTTGAGTGATTTTCAATCTAATTTGTTGTAATATCACTCATTGACCACTGTTATGGTAAAAGTGATCCTATAAGTTTAAATTTTGTATATCTATATGTTAACTATTTTCTCGAATGATATTCATTATAATTACGATAATCACTTAGTATTACACAGTTTTACGAACAAAAAAATGTGAGATATAGTTACTAATTTTCAATCAAGCCTGTCTTGCAAATAACAATCATCCACAACAAATATCAACTCAAAGCTCGAACACAAATCAAACGTAGTTATCTCCAAATAACATTCATGGTAGTGTTCCTGGGTGAGTTCTTGGCCGCCTTTTATTCTGTGTCCTTCGCCGTTTCCCTCCTTCTCCAGCTGATGGACATCTATGTATTCTCTTCCGACCCCTCGTTTTCTTGTAATCCGGATGTAGGATTTGCATCTCTTTGATGTAATCCGGGACGTTCCATGCAGACATATCAGGGACAGCATAGATGAATCTGTAATAAGCCAATGCCCACACCTCCTTCAAATAATATTTCGAACACAACTCAAGGAGTGTTATTTTGGTATCACTTGCATGAGCTCTATCACTTTTTGTATGACCTGAATGCTGCTAGTGCATGGAGACAAATATAATTCTGAATATTGAAGAAACCACAAGAGTAACTTTTCGATTCCAAGTTCACCAAATAAACCTTTCCATCAATATCATTGACTTCGTATTCGAGATCGTAAGTGTTTACGTCCCTCACATTTAATGTCTTAGCAAGTTTCCAATTATCATGCACGAAGTTCTGGACCAAAGGCACCAGTTTGTCAGCAACATCTCCTAACACAACCTCTTTCCTATGCTTGTTAAACCAATCTAAAAATTTGCGGATGATTGTATCAAGCACTGGTATTAAGGAGTACTTCCTCGCCTCAAGAAAAGTGTTGTTCAGACATTCCACAGAGTTGCTCATGTCTATGTTGTATCGTTTACCTGGAGAAAAGCATCTTGCCCATTTTTCCTTTACGGTAGTTTCCTCCACATACTTCGCCGCGAAAGGATATCTCCTCTTAAATATCTGGTAACGACTGTAGAACTCAGCCTATGTGTGACACCAACCTAACTCCTGGAACTTGTGAGCGACTACAGCTTTGTTTGCATTCGCAGCATTTCCTTTCACGTTTTGGGACAAATGTCATAAACAGTATTCATGATGAGCTTGTGGAAACACGTTTGCTATTGCATTGATGAGGCTTGCATTTCTATCACTCACAAATACCAATTCGGACGAGTTCTACAACGCTTTTCAACATCTCGAAAAACCATGTCCAACTAGCTATATTCTCACCGTCGAGAACACCGAACGCTATGGGATAAATATGACGATTAGGATCCGAGCAACGGCGAAAACTAGTACACCACCATATCCGTTCTTGAGGAAAGTTGCAACCACAATTATCACTTTCCTCATGCATGCAAACCCTTAAATGCTAACTCCCAAAGCTATGAATATAATTTTTTTTTCCTCATCCAGTTCCACACCAGTTACCGTTCTAGGATTGACCTCTTTTAACACGTACAAATAACGATACAACATCTTGTAGCTATCTTCCGGACTACCACGCAAACCACAAACTGCTTGATTTTTCCCTGTTAACGCCGTCGAGTATGATATTTCTATACCGTATTTTCGCCTAACTAGATCCATGAAGATTCTAGAATTTGGAGTTTCGAGTTTCCCAGGATATTCCTCACTCAAATACGATGCAACTAGCTGTGATGAGTCTCTCATACAATCAGCGTTTGCACTTTGATTGGCACGGTTGCATGTGTGCATCTTCGTGTACGTTCTAATCGAGAACACACCGAGTTATCAATCCTTGCTGCTCGTAGACCCCAGTTACATCTATGTATAGAAAATTTAACCACCTACCGCGTTCTATCATGATGTTTTATAACATAATCAAAAGAGTTTCTAAATTCCAAACTCTCTACCAACCCTATAACCGCCTTCTTATCTCGGAATTATTGATGCACACTCTCCCCAAAACAGTCTTCCCATGGCGCTACAAACTGACCACCTTGAACAATGGGTGGTACTTCACTATATTCATCAAGCATACCCGACATATCTATAACGTTATCCTCCAATTTATCATCATCATCCTCTCTCACCTACTCTTCTTGACTTGCTTGACCGTTTTCAACAAACAACGGCACAACATTAGATCCTATTTCTCCGTTTTCAACAAACAATGTCAAGGCATTAGGTCCTACTTCTCTGATTTTATCATGCTCATAGTTCATACCAGCAGAGCTTTCCCCCGCTCTCGACTGTTGCGAGGGTAGCTCCGATCTAGTCATGACTTCCACACACAAAAGACTTCTACGGTTCTCTTTATTAACGGTCATTAGATAACCACAAAGATCTTCATCATCAGAAATACTCAAATGTTCTTCGCAGCCAACCACCATAGGAATTTAACTCAATTCCAATCTAACCTTACTTTCATCTAACGCATGCTTCTTGTAAAGCCTAGCTACTACCATCTCCAAAGTTATCTCCTCTTTCAACACTAGGCTACACATGCGCCCTTGGCATTAATAATGGATGCACGCTCTGTCGCTCATTCTATCCTGCCAAAACAATAGCAAAAAACTCAATATATACTTGTAGTTGTACACAGTTTGTTCCTAGTTTTACACAAGTTGTCCTCAGTTATACTAGTTACACCAGTTATACTAGTTATACATAACGATTATCATAAATACCAGTTGTACCAGTTATACCAGTTTTATTAGTTATACTAGTTGTATCAGTTATACCAGTTTTACTAGTTATACTAGTTGTACCAATTATACCAGTTTTACTGGTTATACAACATACATCAGTTATACTAGTTGTCCCCAGTTCTACTACAACACGAACACAAATTTGAATCGATTTCAGGTTCCAATATGTTGTCAATACACAGCAATTCTACCTCTCAAATGCATTTCTACTCAATTGGTAGTCCCGATCGACCAAGAATCAATGGCAAAACAACAATGTTCCAACTCATCAATTGAATCTACCAAACCCCAATCCCAATCCAAATCCGATTCAAATGGAGCGACAGAGTCGCGACGGAGGCAGAAAATGGTGGTCGGAGAAGTGACGGCGCCAACGACGGACTGAGCAAAACCCGATTTCGATATCGTTTTCGTCCCGGCGATATTCAGCTTCGGCTAGAGCTTCTCTTTTTTTTTCGTAAACCACCAAACCAAAATTTTTTCCTAACCAATTCAGCTCCTCCTATTTCTTAAACCCATTTCTTAAACCAATTTTTCAATTAAACCAAAGGCAAAATCGGGGCAAAATCGTCTATGTACATTTCATTAAAGAGGAGGAGGGTATGGAGATTACAATGGGGTATGTGAGATTTTTCTTAAAGCCATGGCTATACAAGATTTTCCCCCATTGAGATGCCACACCTCAGAGAAGCTTTCGAGGTTTTGAAGCGACGATGTTCGAGTAGCAAAGATGGGGTGACTGGATGAGGGCAAAATCGTTTAGGGACGATGGCAATCTTGTTGGGCTTGACATGAGCCTAAATATTGTGATGGACGTGTATAGTTTGTTTGGTAAATAGTAAAATGGATAAGTTGTTTTTGTTTTTGGGCCACCATAGGAGAGAAAGGGTGAATTTAAAATGTGGCATGTTTTTGATGTGGTATGAGGCACCGAAGGACAAAAATTAGAGGAACTACACAATTTTTCCACGTAGACTTTTAAATGTGGAAATCTTGCCATCCTTTACTGATCTTAATTTCTTACTTATATGCTCTTATGGCACATACAATTTATAAAACAAATACTTTAAAAATAAGTACTAAATTCACAATTATACAAAATAAATGCATAGTTTCAGAAATTTTGTTTATCACATATTTATCATAAAAAACATGATTTAACTCAAATTCTTTTTCTTTTTTTTAAACTTTTTAACCGTGACTACTCTGGATCATTGGTCAAATTCATATAATCCCAATATTATACTGAAGAATAACAATATAGGTTGAGTAGAGATAATGGATATGTCATTCATAAGGACAAAATTATTTATTATTTAAATCACAAAGTACCAATAAAAGCGAAGTTGTGCATACTAAAAATGACAAAAAGCTCATGAATCGTAGCCCCAACTTTATCGGCTTTCTAACATTTCATAAGAAAACATTAAATATTAACCTAAAAATAAAACACAATTCACGTTTCTAGATTTTTCTGCCTGTCCTTAAATCGTGGAAAAGATTTCCAATTCTACACTCCCTCCAGGATTCCGATTTCATCCCACCAACGAATAGCTCATCGTTTACTATCTCTGAAACCAAACAATGTACAAACCATGCCCTACAATTATACCAGAAGTAGATACCTACAAATTCGACTCATGGTAATTACTTGGTTTATTTACCAATTATAGATGTTAATGTTTCTGTCTGATGTTGTTGATGTTAGTTAATTCTCTTGAGTCTTACTTGTTTTTCGTTGTAAACATAAAACACGGAGTTTGGAGAAAACAAAAGGGGGTGTATTGGATCAAGGGTTTTAGGAGATTTTGGTTTTTTTTAGAAATCCTCTGTTATTGGACTAATGATTTTAATAACTTTTATCAAATCCACTGTTATTGAATATGGAATTTGTGTTTAGTTATTATAAATCACTTACAACCCTCTGTTATTCGATTAACAATTTATAAAAACTTTATCAAATCCACTGTTATTCAAAGTTAAACTATCATTTGAAACAAAATTTTGTGAAGAGAATTTGAGGAGAATTGACATACAATTTTTGTTAAAAATTGTCTTTAGAGAATAACACATCCGAGGAACAGTATTTGGAGAGACTTCAAAAAAAAATCCTCATTATCATTCTCACTCTCCTTTTATCATTTTCTTTAAGCAGCCGACTAGAAAATATATCAATTTTCGAGTTTTGAGTAGCATGCAATTATCTTCTCCATTTTTGTTAGAAGCTGAAGAATTTCGTGTTTCTTGGCATAATCCGTCTTCTTTCAATTTACATAATCTGTAATCGAAGAAACACGATGACCCAATCCACAAACAGCCTGCAACCTAATTCTCGTTTCCATGAATCCTTCTCTGGTTCAATCAGTCGATTTTTCTTCCTCCTAGCCATCATTATCCCAATGATCTCACACTTTGTCCCAATCTGAGAAATACAGTCTTTTAAAAGGTCTTGTTCCTCCATAAACTCAAAGACGTCAGCAATAAAGTTAGAATCAGATACAAAGCAGAAATCCAAGTAAATCCATGATTAGAATCATCCAATTTTGGTGTTGAATTGACGATTAACTCGAATGTCTCTCCTCTGTTTCTTGTTGCAGAGATCAATGAAGCTACATGATATCTTCGTCCTCCCATCGTTAACAATTCAAGTGATCTCTCGCATATGGTGGTATGCTTCATGCTCGAACCAAATCCCTTACATCAGAGACTGGCTGATAGCACCTGCGAGATTCATATGAAATTGGTCAAAATTGCTTGTTTCACTCCATTTTTCTCTTTCTCGGTTCTTGACTCCTTCCTGGAGCTCTTTGCTTTTCACTTGGTTTTAGTAATTCAGACAGATGGGTGGCTTCTCTTTCAAGAAATTTGTTGATTAATCTGGCTTCAAGATTCTACAGACCCTTTTAGCTAACTTTATCTGGTCTACTAAACAGCTTTCCAGCAGGAAGAGAAGCTTGCCCTGGCAGAATGGTTTGTTTGAAGAAAGCATGAGAGCTGTTGGGGTATCTGGATTAGAATTTGGAACCACATTTTATGTCACCAACCTTGATCAGGGAGTCACAAATGAAGATATCAGAGTATACAGCCTCGACTTCTATGTTTCCATTGCTTTGTTATTATGGTTATGTGACGAGTTTCCTTAGAAAACGTTGTACTACCCTGTGTGATCTAGGAACTCTTTGGTGAGATTGGAGATGAAAAGATATGCAATTCACTATGACCAAAACGGTCGTCCTAATGTAAGTTATAACATATGTTTGGTGCTCTGATTTATCTATTCTTTACTGTTTTACTGTGTGGGATAAAGTGCTCGGCGGAAGTTGTGTATATGAGAAGAAGTGATGCGTTTATAGCTATGAAGAGATACAACAATGTACTGTTGGATGGAAGGTCAATGAAACTGGAGATTCTGGGTGGAAACAATGAGGTTGCTCCTGTTGTAGCTCGTGTTAATGTAACCGGATTGAACAGAAGGATGAAGAGGACTGTTGTCATTGGGTATGTAGCTATTTCTTGGAACGTATTTGAGATTCGCAATGGAGCTTAAATGTATCAAAATTTGTTCTTTCGATGCTGGTTCTTGCAGACAAAGAATTAGAGGCGGGAGAGGAAGAGTAAGAAGTGCACCTCCTTCTGTTCCATCTATTACCATGCTTATGTAAGTGTCATTCACAGTTCTTCTTTTCAGTGTAATATATTCCTAACCAAAGAGCAAGACATATGGCTTGCTAAGTTTGAAGAAAAACCATGAACTCAGTCCAAGTGTATGTTTCCTGCAATATGTTTATTAAGTTGATTTTATAGGGATTAAATCACATTGGTGGTTAAATCATAATTGATTGTTTATCTCAGTGCAGGCTAGGGAGCTGCTTAACCACCCTCATCTTCAGTTCCACACGAACACTTGTCCACTTCAGTATTCTCAGATGGCTCTACAGAGAAGAGAAGAAAAGAAAGCCTGTAGATTATTATTTTTAATTTGAAGGACTCCACTCCAAATCACCCAAAATACTCTGAAATTTAAAGAAAAATCTCATCATATCACCTATAGATTTTTATTTTTATTTTAAAATTTTACCAAAATCACCCAAATATCTTCAAATCCCACCTAAATTCCATCAAATTAAAATCCCCCAAAATCTCCCAAAACCCTTAATCCAATACACCCACCAAAGTGTAATTCTTCAGCTAGAGAGACCGAAATTATTCAATAGGAGTCCAACCAAACCGGGAAGTTGTTTCCGGTTATTGGAAAGCGACCGGTACAAACAAAGCTATTTATAGCCAATTGCTGAACTCCTATCAGATAAACCAACATCTAGCCTTCTTTGCATTTTGTATCAAAGAATGCCTTGCAAATAGAAGTCACTTTTTTGCTCCATAAGTAATAGGTTTTTTGATGTCAAAAAAAAAAGTAATAGGTTTTGGAAACGCTGAGACAAATAGAAAACATACCAAGTAATCCTTCAGCAGAAAGCCATTTTTAGGGTCAGGTTCGAGCATCTTTCTCAGAAGATATTTTGTAGTGTCAGAGACTCTTGTCCATGTGTCCCTCTTGTGGTCGATGACTGACTTAACGATCGCCTGAGCCACCCCTTGCTCGGTCTCTTTACAAAAGAAAAAAAAACAATGTCAAGAGAAGAAATTCAAAAAGTGTGAAGAATCATAAGATAACCAAATAAATCTTCGAAAGAGGTTTGAACAATTTAATTTGATAATGGCTGGATCCGAAATCATTTACTGATGGATCTAGTTATTATGCAATATATGTCTATTACAAAAAGTCTAGGCTTAGCTCATCAGTTGTTGTAAGTAACTAAAATCCACCAGCTTTCCTACAACAGAATTTTTTTCTGGAAAGAAAATATTCATGTTCTATATTGTCTGAAACACTTTTAGCTAGTAATTTTTTTTTTTGGGTCAAAGATAGGATTTTTTTCTGGAAAGAAAATAATTTACAAGATTCATTTTACAAAGCTAGTGTTAATTTATTTCTTACCTTTGTAAAATGAATCTTGTAAATTATTTTTGATCGCCAGAAATGTGACAAGTTGGTATTGGTATACGCAAACGAATTGACTGTATACCCAATAGAAAACATCGAATATGACAGGTAAATACAGTTTTCCCTTGAAGGTAACTGAGAAACTCATCTTTATTATTTCATGAGCAGTTGTTTCTCGGTAAAATCAGCCGTTAGTGCTGCAAATTGGTCAACTTAAATGTAATTAATGGCATCTGCAGACTTATTGAGAATGCGTATTTGGGTCTGCGAAATGGAATTTTGGATCAATCAGCTATTTTGCTATTGTGTTATGGGTGTCTAACATACATCGACTGCAAGGTAAAATTTCCGCAAGAATCTTGCTCATGTGGTAAAAACCAAGACTGTTCTTTAAGGACAGTTTAAGCTCACATGGGATGCTTGAGATATGCTTTGTTTGTTAAATTGAAAATCTGACTCAAAAATCAGATCAACAACGGTGACAATGCTTTCCCGAGAAACATGAATGTTGCTTGCCTATCTTTATTGTCTTCGAGAAAGTGCCATCTCAGAAGAATGGTTTGAAATGTGCAGACTATGGACCACAAGCTCGTACAGGCTCCTGATTCATAGGAAAGAAGCTCTTCAGGTTAAGGAGATAAATAAATCGATCGATATCTAAGAGAAAAAAGGAAGAATCCACTTGTATCTACATGAAGAGTTAGAGAGAGCACACAAGAGTTTACGGCGAGTTCACGGCAGCTGGGCAAGGACGAGCTCACAACATGAAAAAATCAAAAGAAAACTTGAGGATGCAATCTACTATCTACTACGATGATCAGCCGAGATGTAGGTCATCTGACGTAATTAGTTGATGCAGGAAGAGCAACAACATCATGGGTATCCATGGAAGAAAGCTAACAACCAGGAGGTATGAGGTGTTGAGTATAGAGAAAATCTTTGTGAATGTGGCCTGGTCTGATTCAGTAGAAGTTGCAGAGTATTTATTGACACCTCACTCATCGATACAAAGATCAAACAAACGTAGGTGACGTGTCGGGCTAATTTAGTGATGGTAAAAGTGTTGGGGAAACACGGAACGCGACAACGGCGCAGTGGAATATAGTTTCTCGCACTTGTGTGAGTCTGTGAGAAAAATATCTAATAAGGTAGAAACAAGCAAAAATGAAATGAGACGACACCACAATTTTTACGTGGAAAACCTCCTCGATGTGAGAAGGAAAAACCACGGGACCGTAGTCCACTCCAAATCCACTATATCAAATAGATTGAGTACAACCACGTCCTCTCTGTTCCACAGAACAACACCAGAGAGTAAGGCTCAACAAAGAGCAATCTCCAACACAAAAAATTTCAACAAGAAGGCGATACAAGAGCCTCGAAATAAGCAGTACCAAACGACTCTACGTTCACTAAGATTCCGGCCACTATTTCGAATCTCCACCGTAAAAATCTTAGATAAACGAGTCAACAACACCTCTGCAAAATTTCAGCTCAAGAAAAGAAGATCTCACCGTTAAATTTCCCAAACACTGAACACTGGTCTCAGCTCGCTTCAAAACAGAGCACCTCCACTAAAACTCCGATCCACAACAAACCAACTGTTGAAATACAAAACCCACCGTTGAATCTGAAGATCACTGAGTCATTAAGCTTTTTCCAAAGTTTCAGAAAGATCAGAACACGTTTGAATGTCCGATCATGGCTTTGACCAAATATGGCGAAACTTGATTTTTCACCTCTTTCTTCTTCTCTCTTCTTTTGCTCTCCTTTTCTTTTCTTTTTCTTGTGAACTTGAATGACAGCAAAAAAAACACACTTAAGATACAAATAAAGTGTATGTACATGGGCCAATAATAATTAACCCAAATAGTGTTTCCCCACCTTGGAGGAAACCTACAGAACCGACAAACTTCCCCTCCGACTAGGTGGAGGAAACATCCATACCGGGTATCTCTCGACAAACTTCAAGCTTCCATCTCGGCATTGACTTAGTCATCATATCAGTTCCATTATCATCTGTATGAACTTTCACAAGCTTACTTCCTTAGAAGCAATCACATCACGTATCCAATGATACCTCTTGTTGATGTGTTTCGAACGCGAATGAAATGTCAAATTCTTCCCGAGACAAATTGCGCTTTGACTGTCACAAAGAAGCTCATACTTTTCTTGCCTAAAACCAATCTCATCAAGAAAATTCTTCATCCACAACAACTCCTTACAAGCTTCCGTTGCGGCTATAAACTCAGCTTCAGTGGTAGAAAGTGCAACGCACTTTTGCAACCTTGACTGCCATGCCACAGCTCCTCCTGCAAATGTTACCAAGTAACCCGAAGTAGACTTACTGGAATCAACATCCCCAGCCATATCAGCATCTGTGTAACACACCAGCAATGGCTTATCACCTCCAAAGGTAAGCTTCAAACTAGAAGTCCCTCGAAGATATCTCAAAATCCACTTCACATCATTCCAATGTTCTCTTCCTGGTTTTGAAAGAAAACGACTTACTGTTCCACATGCATGAGCTATATCTGGTCTTATACAAACCATAACATACATCAAGCTACCAACTGCAGAAGCATGTGGAACCCTCACCATATCTTCCCTCTCTGCATTTGTACTCGGACTTTGTTGACCGATTAATCTAAAGTGTGTAGCAAGAGGAGTGCTTACAACTTTAGACTTGTCCATGTGAAACCTTTGAAGTACCTTCTCAATATACTTCTCTTGAGACAATTGAATCAGCTTCTCACCTCTATCTCGAACAATTCTTATACCAAGAATCTGTTTCGCTGGACCCAAATCTTTCATGGCAAAGGACTTACTCAACTGCTTCTTCAACTCTTGAACTCGGCTCAAGTTCCTGCCCACAATCATCATGTCGTCAACATACAGCAACAAGATGATAAAATCATCATCACCAAACACCTGCACAAACATACAATGATCTGAAGTAGTCTCTTTATAACCATGCTCCCCCATAACCGACTTAAACTTCATGTACCACTGCCTCGGTGCTTGCTTCAATCCGTAAAGGCTTTTCTTTAAGCGACAAACTTACTCCTCTTTGCCCTTTTCCACAAAGACTTCTGGTTGTACCATGTAAATCTCCTCCTCCAAATCACCATGAAGGAAAGCTGTCTTTACATCCATCTGCTCAACCTCTAGATCAAGACTCGCTGCCAATCCAAGTACAACCCGAATGGATGACATCTTCACAACAGGAGAAAAGATTTCATCATAATCATTCCCCTTCTTTTGGCTGAATCCTTTCACAACCAATCTAGCCTTGTATCGAGGTAGCAAACTGTTATCTTCATGCTTAATCCTATACACCCACTTATTAACCAACACCTTTTTACCCTTAGGCAACTTCACAAACTCATATGTGTCGTTCTCATCAAAAGAACCCATCTCTTCTCCCATGGCTTTTAACCATTTATCTTTGTGTTCATCCTCCAAAGCTTCACCAAAGCTTTTTGGTTCTCCCCCATCAGTAAGTAACACATACTCACTAGGTTTATACCTTGTCGACGGAATTGGACCTCTCTCGGATCTTCTAACAGCAGGTAGGTTCTCGGTAGTTGGTGTCTCACTATGATCGTCACGATCACCAATACCGTCATCATCATGTGCGGGAGCATCATCTGCACCAGGTGTATCAACATGAACCTCACCCTCATTCCGACCGTGGACTGATGTAGAAGGAAAAACCGCTGAATCAATCAAACCTTCATTTCTCTGAGCTGGGTTTTCGGACTTTTCAATGTCCTTAATCGTTTGATCTTCCATGAACACAACATCTCTGCTCCTTATGAGCTTCTTCTCAACGGGATCATAAAATCTGTATCAAAATTCATCTTGACCATAACCAATGAACACACATTGTCGCGACTTCATCTCAAGCTTCGACCTTTCGTATTTAGGAATGTGCACGAAAGCCTTGCACCCAAAGACCCTTAAATGACCATAAGAAACATCCTTACCGGTCCAAACGCTCTCTGGAATGTCACCATACAATGGAGTACTTGGTGACAAATTCAACACGTGAACAACTGAGCTCAAAGCTTCACCCCAGAAAGTCATCGGTAAGCCTGACTGCGAAATCAAACATCTGATCCTCTCGACAATCGTTCTGTTCATCCTCTCTGCCAAGCCATTCAGTTGTGGAGTCTTAAGCGGCGTGAACCTTGGATTACCTGGTTAAAAACCTTGTGAAGCATTTGGGACAAAACCTCACAAGGGAAAAAGAGTATGATCTTCGGTCCAGAGGCAGACCGGTCTAGGACTTGTCTGACTCGATGTTGAAGATCATGGTTGGTCTGATTGTCCTGAGTAGGGGCCGTGAGATTGTTGGGAAGAAAGGGTCGCCAACCTCGGTCTTGATCATCTTCTGAGCCAGCTGGTTAAGGACGGATTGGTCATCGTCAAGCTGGCCTAGTTGGGCCATGATGTCCTCTAAGCTCGTCCTAGAAATCAGCTGCTCCATTGCTTTGTTGAAGTCATCTCGGAGTTGTGTCTGTCCAGACCGTGTCCTCAGTACGTCCCGCATGGTCGAAAACTGGTCGACCAGCCTCATGGTCGAGCCCGGTCAGTTCCGCTCGTCCTGCTCGTCCTGCTCGTCCAGCTCAGGGTCGATGTACTCATCATTCCCTCCCTCTTGAAGAGGTTCTGGCCTCATAACAGTATCACCTGCACAATAAGGAGACAATTCAGAAATATTAAAACTCGACGATATGATCATCTCACCTGGGAGTTCCAATTGATAGGCCTTGTCGTTGATCTTCTTTAGAACCCGGAATGGCCCATCCCCACGTGGGGCCAACTTGGATCTCCTCTTGTTTTGGAACCGCTCAGTTCGCATGTGGACCCAAACCCAATCGCCTTGCTGGATGTTGACCTCCTTCCTGTGCTTGTCGGCCTGCTTCTTGTATTGGGCCATCCTCTTCTCGATGTTCTCCTTGATCGTCTGGTGCAGCTTGGCAACAGCCTCGGCCTTGCGTTCTCCGTCCAGATTGATGAACTCTAGTGCCGGCAGTGGTTTCAGGTCAAGTGGCGTATCTGGCTTAAACCCATAAACAACCTCAAAAGGAGACATCTGAGTAGCAGAGTGTTTAGCATTGTTATAAGAAAAATAACAAAGGGAATACAATCCAACCAACTTGATAAGTTTTTACCAACTGTGGCCCTTAAAAGGGCTGAGAGGGTGCGGTTCACAACCTCGGCATGTCCATCTGTTTGTGGATGGCAAGTGGTTGAGAATAAGAGCATAGTACCAAGCTTCCTCCAGAGTGTCCTCAAGAAGTGTCCTAAGAAGGTCGGGTCGCGGTCCGAGACAATGGTTTGGGGCAGTCCGTGCAGTCATACCACTTCATTGAAGAAGAGGTCGGCCGTCTGGGTAACATCGTTGGTCTTAGAACATGGTATGAAATGGGCCATCTTGGAAAACCGGTCGACCACTACGAAAATCACATCCTTGTTCCTGATCTTTGGCAACCCAAGTACAAAATCCATGGAAATATCGACCCATGGTCGGTTAGGTATAGGCAAAAGTAAGTAAAGACCGTGAGGATGTGACCTGGACTTAGACTTAAGGCACGTAATGCATTTGGAGCAAAAACGCTCTACGTCTCGCTTCTGGAGCGGCTAGTAGAAGTGTTCGACCAGAACACTCAGGGTCTTGTCCACGCAAAAGTGTCCCATCAGTCCTCCTCCATAAGACTCTCGGATCAGAAGATCCCTCATCGACCCTTGGGGAATGCAAAGCCATTTACCCCTGAACAGGAATCCATTGTGTAAGTAGAAGGCTCCTTTTGGTCCATTGCGACATTCCTGAAAAGTTTCACCAAAATCGGGGTCAGTATCATACTCTTCCTTAATAAGTTCGAACCCTAGAACTTTGGCCTCCATGGTACTGATCAGCGTATATCTCCTGGACAGTGCATCAGCTACCACGTTCTCCTTCCCCTTTTTGTACTTAATGATGTACGGAAAGGTTTCCACGAACTCAAGCCACTTGGCGTGCCTCCTCTTTAAATTCGTCTGTCCTCTCAAATGCTTCAATGTCTCGTGCTCAATGTGGATAACGAACTCTTTGGCCAGCAGGTAGTGCTGCCATATCTCCAAGGACCGAACCAAGGCATACAACTCCTTGTCGTATGTGGGATAATTGAGCGTAGCTCCACTCAATTTCTCGCTGAAATAAGCGATCGGTCGTCCACCTTGTGTTAGGACAGCTCGATCCCTAAACCTGAAGCATATAATCCGTCTGAACACGAGTGTAGAGCCTCCCTAAAGATCATTAGTAGCACCTGCGTGTTCTGAACCATAGCTCTAGAAACTGAATGAGAAGAAACAAGGAGATTGGGCTTACTGTTCTTTTTATCCTTGGCAAGACGCATTTTCATCTCATGCACTTCCTGGGGGTGAGCGGTGCAAGCTTGTACTTCCGTTTGTCATGGACAAAGGAGTAATGATTGGTTCGTCCGTTGTGCAATGACTCCTTATCGAATTGCCATGGTCGGCCTATAAGAAAGTGACCAACCTGCATAGGAACCACGTCGCATACTACCTGGTCGTGATATCGTCCAACGCTGAATGGCACGTTCACTTGATCCGCGATCCTTATCTCCATGTCATCATTCAACCACCGAAGCCGGTACGATCGCGGATGTTTGGTCACTTGAAGGCCAAGCTTATCGACCATGTTTCTGCTAGCAACGTTAGTACAAGATCCACCGTCTATTATAAGGCTACATACCTTGTTGTTCACAGTGCAGCGAGTGTGGAAAATGTTTTCCCGTTGAACCGTCTTGGGGTCAACAAGAGCACTGAGGGCTCTCCGGATCACCAACAACTCTCCAGAATCGGGATACTCTATGGGAGTTCCCAGTTCAAGTTCCTCAACGTCCTCTTCCTCCTGTTCGTCCTGAGACACGTACTCACCAGCCTCATTCAGGATCATGATCTGCCGGTTTGGACAGTCTCGACCCATGTGTCCTTTACCCTGGCATTTAAAACAAGTAATATCTCTAGAACGGGATGTGCTAGGGAACTTACATGGTTCTGGTCGGCTGGGCTTAGACCATGACCCGGCTGGTCCTGGGCCGGGTCATGGTCAAGGACTTCCATTTATTGTGCTCCTAAACATATATACACAAGTGCAACAACTCGGACATATCATGATAAGGCTGAATTCCTACCTTTCGAGTGATCCGTTCGTGCAATCCGTCCACGAACTGGGCCATTAGGGTCTCTTCCGTATCTTCCAGCTCTAGTCGGTTCCGTAGTTGCTCGAACTCCTCGAACTATTCCTCGACTGTCTTGCTTCCCTGCATTAACTTGCGAAAACGTTTTTGCAAATATCTATGGAAATGAGTCGCAACATACCATCGCCTTAGTTGGAACCACATGTCGGCCCAAGTAGTGATCAGCTCGTACTGATGGCGCCTGCGTTCCGCAACGTCTCGATCCCACCATGACAGGGTGTGTCCTGTAAACTGAGCCACGGCGAGAGATATCTTCCTACGGTCTGAGTACGCACAGTGGTGGAAGATGTGCTCCATCCTCCGCTCCCACTCCAGATAAGCTTCCAGATCTACCTTACCTACAAACGTAGGAGGCTTCAGCTTAATATCATTAGAGTAAGGATGTTATACCTTTTCTTCGCGTATGTGTCCACGGTGAACCGGGTCGTGCTGGTAATGTGGTCGACGTTCGTGATCACACCACGGACGTCCTGGTGGTATTCTGCTCGTTCCGCACGTCCGCGATGCGGGCCTGGTCGACATTGTTGGTCGAACCGAGGCGGTGGTGCTTTTGGTCGAGGCTGCGGCTCGCCTGGTCGAGGATGCGGTGCTCCGGGTTGAGGCTAATGCTCGCCTGGTCGGGGCTGCTACTCGCCTGATCGAGGCTGCTGCTCGCCTGGTCGGGGCTGTTGCTCGCCTGGTCGAGGCTGCTGCTCGCCCGGTCGCTCCAGGCGGTCGAGTCTGTCTCCGAGCGTCTGGCCGATCGCTTGGATCGCAGCCATCAGCTGGTTGAAATCAGCCGGTCCAGATTGTGGATTGGCTTGCTCTTCTGCCATCTATGTCTGCACACTTTACAAAAAGATCAAACGCAACAAGGGAAAAGGAAGAACAAGAAATAATGGAAAACGCGACAAGATAAAAAGGAAAGGACCGCTGCAAGAAAAGGAAACTATGACAATGGCGATTTTCATTTTTTTTTACTAAGAATCACAAAAAGAAAAGCACTAAACCGATAGCAAAAATTGGAAAATGCAACTAGACCCAAACCAAGAAGCAATCAAATCGCAACACAAGAAAACCCTAATGTTCTATATGCAGCTGGTTTGGGGTTTTAGCAACTTAGCTGCCGAGTTCTAATGTTCTTCTTCTCTATACTAAATGAATGCAAGGCAATCAATACAGCAAGACAAGAACAAAAGAGAACTATCCAATCCGCAAGGTACAAGAAAACTAAAACCTAGAGCAACCTAGCGCACCATACTAAGCCGAGAGAACTAGAAGCAACCTAAGCAAATTTTTTTTTTTGATTTTCGGTTTTAAGGAAAGCAAAGAACAAACAAAACAAAAGAAGCAAGGGTTTCAGAGATAACCGGATGGTTTCAAGAGCGTTTAGCTCTGATACCAGTGATGTAAGACGCGGTCGAGCGGTCGATGGTCGAGCGCGGGACGATGGGACGGGCGAGCGTGGTCGAGAGGGCGATGGTCGAGCGCTACGGTGGTCGGACGCGGATTGATGGGACGAAGGAAGCTGGCCGATGGCGCTCTCTTCCTGGTCGGTTGGTGGCTTAAGGGATTTGTAATTTTGTAACGAACAAGAACAGTGGATTAATGAGAACAATGTAAGCAATCAGCAACAAGAAATATCGATCCAAGGGGAAACCACACAAGGATAGGAGGTCGGCCGCCCAAAAGGCTTCTTTTTACCAAAAGCATACTTAGGGTTTTTCATAGAACAAAAGAGAGTTAAATACTCTCAGAATCGAAAACAAGATGGGCCAAGAAAAATGGGCCAATCGAAGCGTCTAAAGCCAAAGGGAAATAAAACTTAGAAAAGAAAAGACTTAGAAAGAAATAAACTTGGCCGGCCTGTCTCTCTAATGAACGGGCCTTGGATCACCTCGTTAAGGACCTTGTGAAGAAAACCCATTTGGGACAAAACCTTACAAGGGAAAAAGAGTATGATCTTTGGTCTAGAGGCAGACCGGTCTAGGACTCGTCTAACTCGATGCTGAAGATCATGGTCGGCATGATTGTCCTGAGTAGGGGCCATGGGATGGTTGGGTCGAAAGGGTCGCCAGCCTCGGTCTTGATCATCTTCTGAGCCAGCTGGTTAAAGGCGGATTGGTCATGGTCAAGCTGGCCTAGTTGGGCTGTGATGTCCTCTAAGCTCGTCCTGGAAATCAGCTGCTCCATTGATTTGTTGAAGTCGTCTCGGAGTTGTCTCTGTCCAGACAGTGTCCTCGGTACGTCCCGCATGGTCGGAAACTGGTCAACCAGCCTCATGTTCGAGCCCGGTACGTTCCGCTCGTCCTGCTCGTCCAGCTCAGGGTCGATGTCCTCATCAGATGTGATTGTAGTATTTAGGGTATCGAATCCACATAGACCCAAGTTTCACATGATAGATTGTATGCAGTCGAATTAAGCTAAGCAAGACATATGAAAGTAGTAAATAAAGCAAGTAAAGTAAACGGTGTGTGATCAATAAGCAAAAGCGCTAGACCTTGGGAAGTTCTCGGGAAATCAGGAATACAAATTAACCAATCAACTAGGATTCAGATATCGATGTTATAGAACTAGAATCACTAATATATAACAAACCAACTCTCGCTGCGAATGCTAACTATGTCTAACAACCTTGAAAGCCAAATATCTTTGTGAATTCTAGAGTTCTAAACATGCATTTAATTCAGGTTCTTTCATTCGCAAATTCCCTAAGCCAAATCTCTTTGGGAATAGGTAATTTGAACTAGGTTCTTTTTTAACTAATTAACCAACTCTCGCTACGCTAATCAATCTAATATCAATAATCTAAGTAGCTAATTCAGATTAAGCATTAAGAATAACCTAGATGAAGAACTAGATGTGATGAATCCCAATTAATCAACCAGTCTATAATTCCATGAAATCCCTAATGAGAATCCCTAAATCTAACAAGAGAACTATTCAGACATGGCAATCATAACAACATACATAAATAAAGTAGAAATCATATAAATCAAAAGAATAATAACAGGGGTTCGAAATCTCTTCTCTCTCGAGTATGAGACCAGCCCCAAAATCTCCTGAACTCTGATAGAATAAAGCGTAGCCTCAACAATGGCTCAAAAACCTAATTAATAGTCTAAAACACGATTGAGTATTCTTGTAAATATGGGAAACTTCTGGGCAAATCATCACTAAAATCTGTATTTTTGACGCGCAGGAATTTCGTCCTTTAGTGGTATTGACCGACACTAAGTGCAGACGCACCCAGTGAACTCGTGAAATCCATGTATGCTGCAAAATCACTCCAAAAGCTCCCAGAATCTCCAGATAAGCCCCAAAACGTACCTAAACCTGCAAAGCACTCAAAAGACTCCAAAACAACTAAAAGACTCTAGATAAAGACTTAGCCTTTTCTTGCCCTCAAGCAAACATAAAATCAAAGTATGAAAAGAGGTTTGAAAACACATAAACTCATTTCGTCCTAAGAACATTGCATTCGCATTCACTTAATGATCCACATGAAAACATGCCTGTAGAGATCAAAACCACAATGTACTTCCCCCACACTTAGCAACTGTCCCCAGTAAACTTCACAATCAAGACAAGAAATCCAAATTCACCATACTAACTTCTGTAAATAATTAAGTGCAGTTTTACCGACGGGGTATCGATCAAAAGACACATGGACTCTTACTCAGCAGTTCCCTAATTGCAGACTATCAACTTCTGGTTCCTTTCTTCTCCCTTTTCTCACTTCAGCAGCTGGTTTTTCCCCTTTGGTTATCATTTTTTTTATCAGCCGCTCTTCCCTCATTGGGGTATTACTTTGGACACATTCCATGAATGCACATGAGGTAGTAAGGGTAACTACCACTCCTGTGATCACTTCGAAGCTACTAGCTTATCCACAGTGTATTACTTTTTTTTTTACTTTGCTTAAAGGGAAGGGAGAAGGGAACCATACTCAGACATATTTATAGATCTTTCAGGACTGACAGGGGAGTCCAATCTAATGCATACCAAGCCCCTGGGTAAGAAAATTAAGTCAATATTAGAGGTGAAGTTAGTGATGGATTCTCTGAATACCTGAACTAATATTGGTGTCCTTGGTAGGTTGATCCATGTGTGGTTTTTTAACAGTCATATAGCTACTGCAAGTCTGTCTAATGGTCCATTAGGATCCTGTGAAGGCAAAAATTTCCTCGAAAAATCATAGTTACATACTAGTTTTGACTCAATAAAACAGACACAAAACGATGGACTGACTCTAAGAAAATAGAAAAGGTGCATCACTAAACTACCTCCCCCACACTTAAACAACACTGTCCGCAGTGTTATATAAGCTTGGGCTCGGGAGAACAAGGTATATGTTAGATTATGAAGATTAGAGTAGGAGAATGAAGTAGAATCAGAGAGATTGGAAGAGAGAGAGGCGTAAAACCCAATTAGGGTTCTAGCACCGAGAGAGAGAGAGAGAAAGTAAGAGAGATAGAGTATTCAGAGAAGAATAATTCTCTTATTTGATTAAACTTGTTACAACACATATATATACTATCTATTCTAGGGTTTACAAGTCATTAAACAAGTGAAATTGAAGAGGAAAACAAAGGAAATCTTGGTTGGAAACAAGCTGCAACGGTCACAAGGATGTGACATGTCTTTGTCTTGTTATGTACACCTTACGCACATAGTGCACTATGTGATCTCCGATTCAATATAGTTCACTATGTGGTCTCCAGTTCAATATAGTGCACTATGTGATTTTCTATCCAATGGGCTGAGATGCATTTCATGATCTCCTTTTCAATACTCCCCCTCAAGCTTGAATTCAAGATATGAATCAAGCTTGGAACAACAAAGGAGATCTACCTCATTAAAAACCTTCATGAAGAAAACCACTTGGGATAAAACTTCATGAAGGGAAAAAGAGTGTAGTCTCCAAGGCTTTAGAGGATTCAGGAAGCTCCACAAGTCCGAGCTTGGTGTGAATGGACTCACACACCTTCAAACTAGCTGCCTTAGTAAACACATCAGCCAATTGTTCTTCACTTCTTGTATATCATGGTAACACCACTCCTTGCTCAATCATCTGCCTCACCTTGTGACAATCCACTTCTATGTGCTTGGTCCTTTCATGAAAGACTGAATTTGATGCAATATGAATGGCTGCTTGATTATCACAATGCATGGTGATAGGCTTGGTTGTTACAATCCCCAAATCTGCAAGAAGGCCTTTGATCCATGCTAACTCGGTCACCAACTTCCTCATGGCTCTATACACAGCTTCAGCACTTGAACAAGAGACTATCTTCTGCTTCTTACTCTTCCAAGTAACTAGATTGCCCCCAATGAATGTGCAATATCCAGTTGTTGACCTTCTGTCCACTCTATCTCCTGCCCAATCTGCATCACAATACCCAACTATCTCTGTGCTTTGATTGCAGCCCATCCAAATGCCTTGACCCGGAGTGCCACTTAGATACATGAGTATCCTTTCAACCATGTTCCAATGATGCATCTTTGGTGCTTGCATATGTTGACTTATCTGGTTCACAGCAAAGCACAAATCAGGTCTGGTTATGGTTAAGTAGATTAGCTTACCAACCATCCTCCTGTAGTGAGTGATGTCCTCAAATGCTCTGTCTTCAACCTCCCCCTCTCTTATGATTTTGTAGCCTTCTTCCAATGGTGTCTTAGCTGGTTTTGATCCAATCTTTCCTGCTTCAGACAACAAATCAAGTGTGTACTTCCTTTGAGATAAGAAGAGTCCTTCATCAGACCGACAAACTTCTATCCCAAGGAAGTACTTTAGAGTACCAAGATCCTTAATGTCAAACACAGATTTAAGATAAGCTTTAGTTTCTTGAATACCTGACGTGTTACTTCCTGAGATGATAATGTCATCTACATAAACAAGGATGACAATGATACCTTCCTGATTTTGTAGAGTGAACAAAGTGTGATCTCCCTCAGACCTCTTAAATCCTCTTTGCATAAGGGTTGAGCTCAACTTATGGTACCAAGCTCTAGGTGATTGCTTGAGTCCATAGATAGCTTTCTTGAGCCTTAGAACTTTCCCTGGTTTCACAATGCTCTCAAGACCAGAAGGTGGTCTCATGTATACCTCATCTTCAAGCTCTCCTTGAAGGAATGCATTCTTGACATCCATTTGCCAAAGTTCCCAATCAAGGTTTGTTGCTAAAGACAAGATGATCCTAACTGTGTGAAGCTTAGCCACTGGTGCAAAGGTATCCAAGTAATCCTTTCCATAGGTTTGAGTAAAGCCTCTTGCAACCAGCCTTGCTTTGTATCTCTCCACTTCTCCATCACTTCTATACTTGATAGTGAAGACCCATTTAGAAGTTACTGCCTTCTTTCCTCTAGGGAGTTCAGATTCATACCAAGTCTCATTGTTCTCCATTGGTTTGATCTTCTCATCCACATCCTGCATCCATCTCTTATCTCCCTTTGCTTCTTCATAGGTTGTTGGTACTTCTTCTTGATCCAACTTTCTAATGAACACTTGATACTCCAAAGGTACATGAGCTAAACTGCAAACAACTTGAATAGGATGAGCTACTGCATTGCCGTTGAAGAACACTCTAGTCTTCATCCATTCTGATGGATCCTTTTTCTCCCTTGTACTCCTCCTTAGTGCTTGAATTTGTTGGTCCATTGGCTGCACAATCTCCTCATTCTGATTATCCACTCCTTCAGGTTCTATCTCATGTTCTTCATGCACTTCAACACCAGCTTGATCATGTATAGCAGAATCAGTTTGCTGCGGTTCTTGTTCTGATTCTGATGTTTCTTGTTCTGATTCTGATTCTGATGTGTCCCCCTCATGATCAAGATGGGGTTGTTGTGAGTTTTCCATAGGTGCATCCGAGACTGGAGTAGGTTGGGTGCTTGTTTTGACCGGTTCTTGTGGTACACTGATGCCAAGACTCTCCATGATTCTTCTTAAGTTTGCAGCTCTATCTGATTGGGAAGTAGGAAGATCCTTCAAGCTGTCCCAATTCTTCTCATCATAGAAGCTCTTTGTTTCCATGAATTTCACATCTCTGGAGATCAAGACCTTCCTTGTTTCAGGTACATAACACTTGTATCCTCTTTGTGTTGTGGAGTAACCAATGAACATAGCTTTGGTGCTCTTAGCATCCAACTTATCCCTTTGTTCCCCTGGTATTAACACAAAGCAAATACACCCAAACACACGTAAGTGATTAACTAATGGATTGGTCTTGTTTAGTACCTGAAATGGAGATTGATCCTTAAGCACTCTTGTGGGAGTTCTATTGATCAAATAACAAGCAGTCATGACTGCATCTCCCCAAAACTTCTTAGGAACATTCTTGTAGAACATCATGGACCTTGCAACCTCCATTAAATGTCTATTCTTCCTCTCAGCCACTCCATTTTTCTGTGGAGTATAAGGACAGCTAGTTTGATGAAGAATTCCATACTTTGACAAATGTTGTTTGAAGGCATTGCTTGTGTACTCGCCACCATTGTCTGATCTGAAAATTTTGATCTTAGCATTGAAGTGGTTAGTAACATGATTTTGGAAGTTCATAAAAGCTTCTAGCACCCTATCCTTAGTTTGCATCAGTGTTATCCAAGTGTATTTAGATTTTTCATCAATGAATGTAACAAAATACTTATGATTCTCTCTAGACACACAAGGAGCAGTCCATACATCAGAGTGAACAAGATCAAAGCAACTTTCATAAGTAGTTTTAGAAGCTGGAAAAACAGATTTGCAATGTTTACCAAGGATACAAGCCTCACAATCATCATTTTTAAAAGAAACAGAAGGCAATAAAAGTTCTAAAGCCCTAGAGTGTGGATGTCCTAGTCTAGCGTGCCAAATGGAATCATCCACACCAACACAAGCAGATAAAGCAGTAGATAAAGCAACAGATAATTCAGAAGAGGGATTGGTGTCTTCAACCATGTAGAGCTCATCCTTTGTCACACCTTTCCCAATCAACTTACTTGTTTTAATATCCTGAAACACAACATCATTAGGACTGAAAACAACATTGCAATTCAAATCAGTGGCTATCCTTTTTACAGAAACTAAGTTTGAGGTGAAACTAGGCATAAAGAGAGCTTTAGATTCTTTGTTAAACAATTTCAGATTTCCTATGCCTTGTATTGGAATTTTATCACCATTTGCAATTACTACACTTCCTAAGGCAGGTTCAACATTGTTTATCAACCTAGAATCACTTATCATATGATGAGAGGCTCCTGAATCAATGATCAAAGGTTTCAGTTTGTTTGATGCAAAAAGTGAAGCACCAAGAGCCATACCAGAGTTCTCCTTGAGAGATTTGATGAGAGCCTCAAGGTCTGACCTCCTTACCACATCATTCTGAGCAGTCACAGCTGGTGCTTGATGAACCACCATTGCTCTTCCTTCATCGCATTGCTGCATTGAAGAGGAACCTGGTCCAGCTGCACCATATGAGTAGTTTGCCCTTTGATCTTTGAACCTATTGTTGTGAGATGAGGATCTGAGGTTAGGGTGAAGGCGCCAGCATCTATCCTTCAAATGCCCACTCTTCTTGCAAAAATCACACATCAAGACTCCTCTCTGGTCACCTCCATAGTTCTTCCTCTCATCAGCCTTGTACAGCCCCTTGTTTGCGGTTACCAGCTCTCCTTTTCCTTTGAACAACCCAAATGAGCCTTGTTCCTTCTGAATTTGTCCACACACATCATCAATATCAGGTAGAGTGTCTGCCCTTAGGATATGCTTGATCAAGGAATGGTAAGATGAGTTCAAGGTAAGCAGAAGAGCAAAGACTTTATCTTGCTCTCTCCTTTCTTGCAACACCAAAGGATCACTGCTTGGTGGCCTCAGCATCTCCAATTCTTACCATAGTGAGCTAAACTTCCCAAAGTGAGCTTTAAACTCCATATCTCCTTGCTGGAGATTGTTAATGGCCAACTTAACTTCAAAGACTCTTGTTAAGTTTGATTTATTCCCATAAACCTTCTCAAGAGTATCCCACAGCTGTTTAGAAGTCACACAATAAGAGTAGGCTTCCAATAGGTGCTGATCCAGTGAGCTTTGGAGTATAGAGAGCACATTCTGGTCCCCTTGCATCCAAGCCTCTTCTTCTGCTTTAACCGCCTCTTCAAGAGACTCATCACTGCCTTTAGTCTCTGCCTTAGCTCCTTTCTTGGCCTCAGCTTCAGACCTGGCCTTAAATACCTTCTGTGGAGCAGTGTCACTCAGGATATACTTCCACAGACCTCTGCCTCCAAGTGCAGATTTCACCATCCTAGCCCAAACAATGTAGTTTGAACCTTTCAAAATCACAGGAATAACAACTCTTGAGTTCTCCATTGCTAAGACTGTTTGAAGCAAGGAGGGAGTATTCAAGATAAGCTTCTGAATAAACAAGTTCTCAACTCACAGAGAACACACACCAGAGAGAATAAGCCAAGAAAGAATGCTTGAGAATCTTAGAACTCTCAAGAACAAGGAGAACAAGATCTAGAAAAACAGAGTTTATGAATCAGAGTATGCGGAATGAATAGGTATAGGAGCTTATGGCTCTGATACCATGTTAGATTATGAAGATTAGAGTAGGAGAATGAAGTAGAATCAGAAAGATTGGAAGAGAGAGAGGCGTAAAACCTAATTAGGGTTCTAGCGCCGAGAGAGAGAGAGAGTAAGAGAGATAGAGTATTCAGAGAAGATTAATTCTCTTATTTGATTAAACTTGTTACAACACATATATATACTATCTATTCTAGGGTTTACAAGTCATTAAACAAGTGAAATTGAAGAGGAAAACAAAGGAAATCTCGGTTGGAAACAAGCTGCAACGGTCACAAGGATGTGACATGTCTTTGTCTTGTTATGTACACCTTACGCACATAGTGCACTATGTGATCTCCGATTCAATATAGTGCACTATGTGGTCTCCAGTTCAATATAGTGCACTATGTGATTTTCTATCCAATGGGCTGAGATGTATTTCATGATCTCCTTTTCAATAGTATAATCAAGTGAAAATTCGGAAAATCATAAACCTTACCGGCTAGCGGGGTGAGTATCGACCGACACACAGCCAGTGTCGACCGACACTAAATTAGTGTCAACCGACCCTGATGTCTGCAACTTGTTCTTCACGCATCTGACACACCAATGACAGAAAAATCAAAGAAACAAAACCAAAAATGAAAAATAAAATAAAAACTGACTCAACAGTGGGTTGCCTCCCACTGAGCGCTTGTTTTTAGTCATTAGCTTGAGTATGGGTAGGAGATCAGGCTCTTGTGGGTTTTGAAAGAGGCGGAGAGTGCCTCTGTAAAAGTCTCCTCATCCATGGAGGTGTGTAAGCAGTAGCAGCATGAGAGCGTCCAAGGAATGTAGGAATTGTTCTAGGGTGGTAGCGATGTTTGGGTCTTATAGAGCGTTTCCCTACATTCATAGAAATGAAGTTAGGAGGTTTATGTTTAGATGATTCATACCTTTTCTTTGGTGGTGGTGAGATATCTAGAGTTTTTTGCTTATGAACAATTTCAGGCTCTGAAGATGTTAGAGCAGGCTCATGATGAACTGCCATCTTCTTCTCTCCACTATCTGACATTTCAGCTTCACCAATCTGAATCTTTGGCTCCAACTCAACACTGAATGTATGTCCATCAATGGTGGATCTCTGCAGAGTATCCATCCTGAAGTTCCAAAGTTTATCTCCCAGGTGGAGATCAATCAGACCACACCTCACATCAATCACTACTCCAGCTGTACCTAAGAAAGATCTGCCAAGTAGCGGAGGATCATCCGGTTCAACATCATATTTCAGTACCACAAAGTCAGTTGGAATCAAGTAGTTTCTAACTCTGATAGGGATGTCAATTGATCATGATACAACAATGTGCTAAGGCAATATAAGAGATATTCAAGAGTTGTGCAAGTTTGGGGACTAGACCGTTGGAGAATTCAAACGGATCAAAGAGAGCGTGTGAAGGAGGGACCACATAGTACAAACCAGGCTGTCCTCCCTTTCCTTTTTACTCTTTTGTTTGTTTTCCTTTTTAGGTTAGACAAACCCTTGTATGAGTCTCCTATATAAAGTCTTGTAACCGAGAATATGAATACACTTGAAGGATTCTCTTCTTCATTATACTTTGCGTCTCTCTCTCTCTAGAAACCCTAGAAACCGCCTATTATTGAATCATCAATCCAACATGGTATCAGAGCTGGACCCACACACTCTCGTAACCTGGCCCGAAAGTGGTATGTGCCTTCGGACCCTAGGATTGATGGTCTGTCGAGATTAATGGCTAGAAGGGCCATTATCTCGAGGGGAGGTATTGAGATATTGTAGGGATTAATGGGCCATGAGGCCTTAATCTCTAGAGAGTGTGTGGTAATTGTCCCACATTGGAAGTTCAGAATGATAATGACTAATATATAAGGGACTTGGGCCAATCCACTTATCACCAATTGGTTTTAGGTTGGAAGCCCATGAAACTTGACATGGTATCAGAGCCCTAATACTCTCTCGGCCCTAAAACCCTAATACTCCTCCATTCTCTCGGTTCTTCACCTTTCATCTTTCATATAGTATCTTCAGCTCTTCTCCTTGTTCTTAAGCTTTTTCAACACTGCTTTCATGGAAGACACAGTGCAAATCAGTTCAAGCTTGAAGCTTACGGTCATCCCGGTTGTGCTCAAAAAAGTCTCAACTATAGGACATGGCAGAGAACCACTAAGACTGCCATTTACGGAAGAGGGCTGTGGGATCACATCCTGGAAGACAAAACCCCAAGTGAAGAAGATGCAACCAAGAAGGAGGATGAGTAGACCAAGAAGGAAGAGGCGAGATGGTTACAGGAAGATCAATCCGTGCTTGGCTTCCTCCAAAACTCTCTTGACCCATCCATTCTTGAAGCCTACTCTCATTGTGAGACAGCCAAGTCACTGTGGGACACTCTCAAGAAGGTATATGGTGATGTTTCTAATCTCAGCTGAGTGTATGAGGTGAAGAAAACCATAAGTGAGCTTCGCCAAGAGGATCATGAGTTCACCACATACCTTGGGAAGTTTTCTTCAGCATGGTCTGAGCTTGATATGCTGAGGCCAAGTACAATGGACCCTAAGGTTCTCATTGAGAGAAAAGAGCAAGACAAGATCTTTGGCCTTCTACTCAACTTGAATCCGGTTTACAATGATGTCATAATGAAGATCCTAAGAGAGAATACACTTCCTGATTTTGAAGAGGTGTGTTCAAGGATCCACAAAGAGCAAGGAAACATTGGTTTGTTTGGAGGAAAAGTGGAGTTGGTTACTGCCAACAAAGGCGTCTTCAAACCAGAGGAGAGGAAGGCTGCATCTTGTGATCATTGCAAGAAGAAAGGCCACTCCAAGGATAAATGCTGGATTCTTCATCCCCATCTCAAACCAGCCAAGTTCAAAGACTCAAAGGCAAATGCGAACATCTCTCAAGAGGCTGTGAATGAGCAGGCTACTTCTTCAGCTCAAGGAGGAGAGCTAGCACTCTTCACCAACACTGAGTATGTGAGGAAGAGTGACTTGGAGGACCTCATCAAGGCTTATGCCTCTAAGCTCTCTGGTATCACTTTATGGTCTCATAAATTACTTGCTAAAACTGATCAAGACTTGGTAGTAGATTCAGGAGCTTTTCACCATATGATTAGTAATGCTAAGTTGTTAAAAGACATTAAACCTGCCCTAGGAAGAGTAACTATTTCTGATGGTCAAGGGATTCCTATAATAGGTACAGGAAAGTTAAGATTGTTTAACAAGGAAAGTGATGCATTCTATGTTCCTAAGTTTAAATCTAACTTGCTGTCTGTAAAAAGGATCACTAAAGACTTGAATTGCAATGTTATCTTTGGTCCTAATGAAGTTTTTTTTCAGGATATTAAGAATGGAAAGGTTATTGGCAGAGGTGGAACACAAGATGAGCTCTATCTTGTTAAAGACACTTCTCCAAGCAACCCGGATACCTTAGCTTTTAAATTCTGTTTTTCTTCTAATCAAAATGTCCTATGGCATGCTAGACTAGGACATCCTCATGCTCGTGCTTTCAGCTTAATGTTGCCTAATGTTAGCTTTGATCATTCAACTTGTGAAGCTTGTATTCTTGGCAAACATTGTAGAACTATCTTTCCTAAATAAACTACTATCTATGAGCATTGCTTTGATATTGTGCATTCTGATGTATGGCCTCACCTTGTCATTCTAGAGATAGGAACAAGTACTTTGTGACTTTCATAGATTAAAAATCAAAGTACACTTGGGTAACATTGCTTCCATCTAAAGATAGGGTGTATGATGCATTTCTGAACTTTCAAAGCTATGTTACTAATCAATTTAATGCCAAGATTAAAGTGTTTAGATCAGATAATGGAGGAGAGTATACAAGCCAAAGATTCAAAGCTCACTTAAACAAATATGGGATCCTACATCAAACAAGCTGCTCACATACTCCTCAACAAAATGGCGTGGCTGAAAGAAAGAATAGGCATCTAATGGAAGTTTCTAGGTCAATGATGTTCCATACCAATGTTCCTAAGAGGTTTTGGGGAGATGCAGTCTTGGCAGCATGCTATCTCATCAATAGGATCCCAACTAAAGTCTTTCAAGACATTTCACCATATGAGGTATTGAACAAAACTAAACCTTATATTGAACACTTACGCATGTTTGGTTGTGTTTGTTTTGTACATATCTCAGGAGATCAATGGAATAAGCTAGAAGCTAAGAGTACAAAGTGTATGTTCCTTGGATATTCCACAACTCAGAAGGGCTAGGAGTTTTTTGATCCAAGCAACAACCGGACTTATGTATCAAGGGATGTTGAGTTTATTGAAGGGCAGGGATACTATGAGAAAAGAGATTGGGAAGATTTGAAGGATCTCTCAAGATCACCTTCTGATCTTGCCACAAGCTTGAAGTTTTTATTGGATCATTTGGGCAATGATCCTCCAAGGGTTCCAAGCTATAAGGAGCCGGATACAACCACCCAAGAAGCTCCTCAAGCAGAAGCTGAACCAGAAGTCCATACACAAGAACCGACTCAAGCTCAAGAAGAAACTTTACCTCAAGATCAGAACCAAGTGGACTTGGAAATGGATGAGGATGAGATTATCTATCAAGAGGAAGAAGGTACTGTGGAAGTGGCTGCTCAACCGGTTCAACAACTCAGGAGAAGCACAAGGGAAAAGAAAGATCCATCAGCATGGATGAAGAAAAGAGTCTACTACAACAACCAAGCAGTAGCTCATCCTAGTCAGTCTACTTGTTCTATTGACTTGCTACCATCTAGCCACCAGGCCTTTCTTGTAAAGATTGAGCTAAACCAGGTTCCTAAGACTTATGAAGAGGCTAAGGATATCAAGGTATGGATGGATGCAGTAAAGGATGAGAAAGAAGCTATGGAGAGGAATCACACTTGGAATGCCAAAGGGTAAAAAGACTGTTAGCTCAAAGTGGGTCTTCACAATCAAGTATAAAAGCAATGGAGACATAGAGAGGTACAAGGCAAGGCTAGTGGCAAGGGTATTCACTCAAACCTATGGTGAAGACTATACAAATACTTTTTCACCAGTGGCTAAAATTCATACAATGAGGGTCACATTGAGCTTAGCCACAAACCTCTCATGGAATCTATGGCAAATGGATGTGAAGAACGCCTTTCTACAAGGAGAGCTTGAAGAGGAAGTATATATGACTCCACCACAAGGATTAGAACACTTATGTGAAGATGATGAGGTATTGAGACTAAGAAGGGCAATCTATGGCTTAAAGCAATCACCAAGGGCATGGTACCACAAGCTTAGTCATACACTTATGGACCACGGTTTCAAGAAGTCTCAATCTGACCATACATTGTTCACTCTTCAAAGTGCTCAAGGAGTGGTGGTAGTTCTGATCTATGTGGATGATTTGATCATCACAGGAAGTGATAATGATGGAATTCAATCCACAAAGGCATATCTCAAGAGTTCCTTTGATATTAAAGACCTTGGTGAGTTGAAGTATTTCTTGGGCATTGAAGTGTGCAGATTCAATGATGGATTGTTTCTGTCCCAAAGGAAGTATGTTCAAGACTTGTTGACAGAAACTAGTATGCATGATTGCAAGATAGCAAAGACTCCTCTTGAAGATGGTTACAAAGCCAATAGAAAGGGGGAGAAATCAGATGAAGCAAAGTTCAAGGATATCTCCTTGTATAGAAGACTGGTTCGGAAGCTTATCTACCTCACTCTCACTAGACCAGACCTATGTTTTGCTGTGAATCAAGTTAGCCAGCATATGCAATCACCCACGGTTTATCATTGGAGTTTGATTTAGAGGGTCCTTAGATATCTCAAAGGCTCAACATGACAAGGCATTTGGATGGGTAAGAATGATAGCACTGAGATTGTTGGCTATTGTGATGCAGATTTGGCTGGTGATAAGAGTGATAGGAGATCAACAACCGGCTATTGCACATTCATTGGAGGCAACTTAGTGACTTGGAAGACAAAGAAGCAGAAGGTGGTCTCCTGTTCAAGTGCTGAAGCTGAGTATAGGGCCATGAGAAAGCTTACAACTGAGTTGACTTGGCTGAAGGCTCTACTCAAAGACTTTGGCATAGAGCAATCAAGTCCAATAACCTTTCATTGTGACAACCAGGTTGCTATTCACATTGCAACCAACTCTGTGTTTCATGAGAGGACCAAGCACATAGAGATTGATTGTCACAAGGTCAGGGAGAAGATTGAAGATGGAACCATTCTTCCTTGCTACACAAAGAGTGAAGATCAGCTTGCAGACATCTTTACTAAAGCCGCCAGCCTTAAGGTTTGCAATCATGTATTCAGCAAACTAGGGCTTGTGGCCATTCATGATTAGAACTCTCCTAATTCATGTCCAGCATACTCTTTTTCCCTTGATGTGGTTTTGTCCCAAGTGTTTTCCACATCAAGGTTCTTAATGAGGTGTTGCCATGATCATTTCAAGTTCAGTCTTTAGGGTGATTCCAAAGTCTAAAATTGAGGGGGAGTATTGATCATGATACAACAATGTGCTAAGGCAGTATAAGAGATATTCAAGAGTTTTGCAAGTTTGGGGACTAGACCGTTGGAGAATTCAAACGGATCAAAGAGAGCGTGTGAAGGAGGGACCACATAGTACAAACCAGGCTGTCCTCCCTTTCCTTTTTACTCTTTTGTTTGTTTTCCTTTTTAGGTTAGAAAAACCCTTGTATGAGTCTCCTATATAAAGTCTTGTAACCGAGAATATGAATACACTTGAAGGATTCTCTTCTTCATTATACTTTGCGGCTCTCTCTCTCTCTAGAAACCCTAGAAACCGCCTATTATTGAGTCATCAATCCAACAATGTCCTCAAGAACTCCTTCTTGGATCTTTTCGATCGATCAACTAGGATTAGATAGATCCTAGTTTGTTTGAAGGTCCAAAAACCCCAACCTCATAGCCACAAAATATGGAATGAGATTCACACCAGATCCCAAGTCACACAGAGAACGCTTGAAGTTGTCCTTGAAGATCGAACAATCTAGCACAAAGACTCCTGGATCTGAAAGCTTCTCTGGAACCTTATTCAATAGCAAATCACTCACTTGTTTAGAGACCTTCACCACCCCTTCGTTTAAATCTCCATCCCTGGAGATCATCTTCTACTTGGGAGGAATGGAACATTGGGCTTATTGTTGGGAATGTCCTGAAATCTACCGTACTATCTCTAGAAAGTATGATAAGTGTCGAGATCAGACATAAGTCATAAATACTGGGTGATCATGATGACTTGCTAGAGCCCGCTCATGATCTATAAGTTTAGGACTAATTACCAGTATTGTATGATCCCAAAGGGTCACACACCATAGCTAACGGGAAAGTTAAAATGGAATTAATACAGTAAGATGCAAGGCATTTAATGTATTTGTACAGAGAATTGGGCCAGACAAAATACAGTTATTTTGTCTGATTTGGGTCTTGGGCCCAAAAGCCTAATAGGCCATTAGTTTAATCACTTGGGCCCATATAAGGAAGAGCATAGGCGCCAGTAAGACCAGTCTCCTGCGATTTGATTAGGTCTGGCCGTCCTCTCTCTCTCTGTAGTTCCAGCTTGGTCTAGCAGCCTGATCCAGTAGCTTGTAAGCGTGTGGATACCTAGGAGGAGCCGGTAATCATCTGCTCTCATTGATCTCTTCATTCCTTTGATCAATCCGCTGCAATCACAAGGTAATGAATCTGATTTGCTTATGATTCAACTGCAAATCACCTATATCCTAGTTGATTATGGATGTAACCTGATAATTACACCATGAACACACATAATCCTTCAGTGGTATCAGAGCCTAGGTCATTAGGTTTTTGCTTTTTGGATCATACTAGGTTGTTTATTAGTTTGATGAATCGATTTTAATGAGTAAAATTGATTGAAACTTGGAAAACCTAGAAATTATTAAATCGCTTGTTGACTTTGTGCAATCATAAGTATCGATATCAATGTCAAAATCGTTTTGTTGTTTTGTGAATGTGATAATCGTGTTATTCGCTTATGATTATGAGTTGAATTGGAAAAGTCAAAATCGGTTTTTTGTCTTTATTGTATCAATCGCATAATCATAAGAATCAAACTGAAAGTCACGATCGAATTCATAAGGTTTGGAAAAGGACAAAATCGTGTTTGTTAATTGACTTATGGTTTGTTAAGTGAATCGTTTGTTAACATGATTTGTCTTTTAGTGAATGTTATCAATCGCATGATCATAAGAGAAACGATGATTGCTTTGTTAATGTGATCGTGATCGATTGTTGATTTTGTATAATGACAAAATCTTTTTGTCTTCAAGTGATCTCATGATCGTAAAAGATTGCTTTGTTTGAATCAATTAATTATTTAATTAATTATGGTTTAAGCGGTTAGCCCAAAATCGCGGTTTGCTGGAAATTATTTAATGCAATTGGTATTATTTAATTTCTGGTTAAACCGGATTTAAATTAAAAAAAAATTGAATTTTAACCTAAACCGAAGGCTGGTCTAAGTTTGATTTGGTTGGACCAAATAATTTAGAGCTGGTCTGGTTTAGTAAATAACCAGTTGGATTTAGTAGTTAATTTGGTCTTGGACCAGAATTAATGAACCGACTCGGTTATGTCAAATTATTGGGCCAATTGGAATTCTGTGGTCTTGGGCCAAGAATTGGGCCTATAATTTGTGACCCAACCGAAAACTTTAATAAAATATTAAATTAGAAATTTCTATTTTTAGTATATTTCTAAATTTAGAAAGTTTCTAAAATAAGTAAGTTTCCCAAAATAGTAATCTTCTATTTTTGGAAAGAAAACCTAAAATCCTCAAAACCAATATCAAGCTTGGATGTCTTGCCCAATCTTGTCAGCTACTTAACGCTTATTCAATTACAGATATGGCTTACAGTGTGAGGTGTCTGTTTTTGCGTAAGTAAAGTAGTATATAGTCACTGATTTCATTGGGAGTCCCAGACTTTAGTGATTATTTGGCTGTAAGAGATTGGTTTCCTTGACTGGGCCATCGGGAGTCCCGGGCCTTGAGACATCTGGTGTATTGGGCCTTGGGCCCAATTCACAACCGAGAGTTATTGGATATAACTAGCTGTGTGTATGCTTACCAAGTAAAGCTACTTCTGGGTGACGGCCAGTGGCCCATTTTGGATTTAGCTAAACATGGGTCTTGGAATCATTGCATTCTTATGAGGTTAAACAAAGAAATTTTGAATGCAATGCGAGTTTTCTTATAAGTTATTAAGATTACTCTTTTATGAACTGAATAACTAAAACTCTATTTATCTCTAAATTTCAGTTATGACTAGCACAAACAATCAAAACACTTTCTCGATCCGGTCTGTCCTTGAGATGGACAAACTGAACGGATCAAATTTCTTGACTTGGTCGCGGAACCTGAGGCTAGTCCTCAGGCAGGAGAGAAAGGACTATGTCCTTGAGAGAGCTCTCCCCGAGAGGATCGGGTCCAATGCCTCTCATGCAGTATATGATGCTTGGAATAAGCATTATAATGATGCGGTAGATGTGTGTGGTCTGATATTGGCTACCATGGACTCAGATTTGCTGAAGCAATATGAGAACATGGAGTCGCCACTAGAGATGATCAGCAGCCTGAAATTGAAATTTCAGGAGCAGGTAAGAGTGGAGAGATACCAGTTGGTTAAGTCTCTCACTAGCTGCAAGCTACCAAATGATCATCCAGTGAGTCCTCATGTCAGTAAAATGATGGGTTACATTGATAACCTGAGGAAACTGGATTATCCAGTTAGCCAAGAATTGGCAACTGAGATCATTCTGCAGTCACTGCCATCAAGCTATGATAAGTTCAGAAGGAACTATATCAAGAAAGGCTTAACGAAGACGCTGACTGAACTGCATGATATGCTCAAGACAGTTGAGCCAAACGTGAAGAGTACCCTGTATAATCTCATAATGGAGAAGGGTAGGTTTTCTAAACCTAGTGCTGACAAAGGTGAAGACAAAGTTGTCCAGATTTTGAATCATGGCAAGCCTGTGTCTTCTGAGCCCGAGTCAGATACCTCTTACGTTGGTAAGTGCTGCTACTGTAAAGAGACTGGGCATTGGAAGAGAGATTGCATTAAATTCATGGAAGATTATGAGGAGTTGAAGTTGATGTATGAGACTACTTCCTCAGGTATTCATGTTATTACTTCAAGTTCTACCTTATAGGTATTGGATACTGGTTGTGGCACTGATATTTGTTATAATATGCAGAGCCTAAGCAACAGTAGAACGTTGAAGGAAGGACAAGTGGAACTGCGAGTCTGGAAGGAGCTATGGATGCTGCCTCAGCCGTAGGGTTTTCACTTGTAGATGCCTTTGAGGCTTGGTTTTGTATTAAGTAATTGCTACAATGTACTTGCTTTAAGCAGAGTTGTTTTTCATTTTCTTGTAAGAATTTGAATGTTTTTCATTTTGATAAAAGACAAGTTTTGTTCTTTTGATCTCAATGAAATATTAATTGTAGCACCCTATTCAAGGAATGGGTTTTATATCTTAAACCAAAGAGTGCCTAAATGTGACATAAATACCGAATTGGTTTAAATCTGATGAATTAAACCTGATTTTTCTTGGCATAAATGTTTTGGTCACATAGAGTGAGTCGGATTCAGAAATCCCATAGTTATGGACTTTTGGGCTCATTTGATTGGATATCTTATGAGACTTGAATTCTGCTTACTGGACCAAAAGACAAAGGGCCCATCTTAGCCGAGCTAGAGAAAAGCCCAAAGGCTTATTGGACCTTGAACATACTCATGTATGTGGCCCGATGAGCAGTATTGCCAGAGAAAATTTCCTGTACTTCATTATCTTTACTGATTACTTCAGTGAGTATGACTGTGTTCATTTGATGAGACACGAGTCAGAATTCTTTGAAATGGTCGAAAGAGTTCCAGAATGAGGTATAGAATCTGAGTGACAGAAGTATTGAGACTCTGAATTAGATCACGAGTGTGAATACTTAAGTCATTGAAGGTGTGATCATCTGAATGAGTGTGAAGTCGTTTCACAGCTCATTTCTCCTGAAAACCTTGAGGTGTTTCTGTGAGAAAGAATCAGATCTTATTAGAAATGATTAAAGATGAGTCACACGAATCTTCCATGATATTCTTTAAGAATAACGCTCTAGAAATATCTAAGTTTACGCTGAAATAGTTCCACCAATATCAGTTGAAAGACACCACATAAATGTGGACTGGAAATGATCCAAATTCGTCTTTACTGAGTATTTGTAGTTGAGCTACTTCGCTGGTTGTCCTAGGGAAAGCAAGGCTTGTTACTTTTTACGTCCATTCCGAAAACGAAGTTAGGTTGTTCGGAATTCTGTTTTCTAAAAGGGAATTTACTTTCCAAGAAGAACAGTGGGAGTAAAAGTATAACTCGAAGAAATTCGAGAAATACAGGAGGCTGCTCAACCTGTTGAGGGAGAGCAGCGGATGGATTTACAGATTTCTGTAGAATCTACACCTGTAGAGCCTGAAGTTCGCAGATCTGAATGAATCTGTCACTAATCCGAGAGTGATTTCTCGTGATTAGTTGCCATGATCTGATGATCATTGAAAGTGACGAACCTGCGAAATTCACAGAAGCGAAAGTGAGCCCGGACTCCGAAAAATTACACTGTGTGTAAGTTAGCTTCATCGATCCATTCATGGATGGAAGCAAACATATCGGAGTTGGAATCTTCGTTCTGTTGAAATAGTCAAGGTTTTGACTTGAACAGGAACGAAGTGGAACTGTGCATTTACTAATAGATAAGTGGGAGCGATGTTGCATTTCTCATAGTGTATGTCGATGACATACTGATTCTCGGAAATAACGTTCCAATGCCGCAGTCGGTAAAGGACTGGCTTGGGAGTTGGTTTTATGATTGATATGGGTAAAGCCACGTAAGTTCTTGGATTTTGGATCTAAAGATAGAGATCCAAAAGAGCTGATAGGACAAAGTCAGGATTCTTATATTGACAAAGTCCTACACGTTTTCAGCATTCCAAGAAGGGTTTTATGCCAATGTCACATGGCATTACGTTAAGCAAGAAACAGTGTCCTACGATAACTGCTGAGCTTGAATGCATGGATGAGATTCCATATGCGTCGGCAATTGGATCTATCATGTATGCCATGACACGTACTTGTTTTGATGTTGCTTTAATGTTAAGCAAGACAAGTAAAGACCAGTCAAATCCAGCAAAGAATCACTGGATAGACGTAATGAATATCCTCAAGTATTTGGAAAATACTTAGGATAAGTTCTTGATTTACGGAGAAAGTGAGGTGCTACAAGTCGATAGAGTCTGAAAGGCAAGTTTCCAACAGACAAAGATGATTTCTGGTCACAGTCCGGTTATATCTTGTGTCTGTCTGGCGGTGCAAGGCATTGTTGCTGACTCCATGACTTAAGCTGAACATTTCGCAGCTTGGGTAGCGGCGAAAGAGGTTGTTTGGATAGAAAAGTTCATCACTGAACTTGATGTGGCTAGCTGCACATCTGAGATCCAAACACATTGAGGGTAGGTGTTACCTATTCCGTGAGATAAATGACAGAGGTGTTAAGTAGATCAGCAAGTTTCAACGAATGAAAACGTTGCTAATCTATTAACGAAGCCACTCCTTAGGCCTAAGCACGAGTCGCAGACTGTAGCTGTAGGATAAGAGAAATTAAGATGTAGTCTTAATTTCAGTGGGAGTTTGTAAAGGACTTTATTTAGTTGTTTTGAAAGGTTCATGTAAACATAATATTTTATGTTTATGAAATCTATGATTTCTGGATTATTTTTACTGTGATATAAATAATCGTTCCAAAATGATTCATGTCATTATATATGGGCCATCGAAGTACATGAGTAGACTTGATCCTGAAACCCCATATTTAACGAAATGACATAAATCATAGTGTCCATAGTCGAAGGTTGTTGAAATTGGAACACCAACAACCACTTGAGACTAGATTGTGTTGAGACTTATGACCAAGTTTCGAGGGGTCATAGATGCGCGGCTTCAAAGTCGACACATATGTATATGTAGGGGAGCATATGACCGGACATGGCCCGCTGATGAGAACTCTACAAGATATTAATATCTGTGTCATAAGAGGTTCTCATATACGACTATAGAGTATAGTCCTTAGACCTGAGTTCGCATGCATGTGGCTGCACATGGAGTGATGCGCTTTGATCATGTCTAACGCTGTTTCGTAACTGGGAGCTATAAGGACCTTGGTTGGGTGTATTATAAAGTGTGTAGTTCATAGTGATGGAACAAGATGGGATTTGTCCCTGCCGTTTAACGGAGGTAATATCTCTAGGCCAATCGGAGACTTGATAGCTGGTAAGAGAGTGGCCACTCCCAAACGGACTTGCCCAAGTCGTTTGCATTGTCAGTATCAAATCTGGTCCGATGAACATGGTCTGGCTATATAAGGATGACACGCATCTTGCCTTATGCCAGATCGAGATATTAAGACAAAAGGATTAGGGAATGTAGGATTCCAGTACAAGTGGGATGCAAGGGAAAGTTAAAATGGAATTAATACAGTAAGATGCAAGGCATTTAATGTATTTGTACAGAGAATTGGGCCAGACAAAATACAGTTATTTTGTCTGATTTGGGTCTTGGGCCCAAAAGCCTAATAGGCCATTAGTTTAATCACTTGGGCCCATATAAGGAAGAGCATAGGCGCCAGTAAGACCAGTCTCCTGCGATTTGATTAGGTCTAGCCGTCCTCTCTCTCTCTGTAGTTCCAGCTTGGTCTAGCAGCCTGATCCAGTAGCTTGTAAGCGTGTGGATACCTAGGAGGAGCCGGTAATCATCTGCTCTCATTGATCTCTTCATTCCTTTGATCAATCCGCTGCAATCACAAGGTAATGAATCTGATCTGTTTATGATTCAACTGCAAATCACCTAGATCCTAGTTGATTATGTGCTAGGATGTAACCTGATAATTACACCATGAACACACATAATCCTTCACTTATAAACTCTTTCTGCAGTCTGTTTCTGCTCAATTATAGGTTCTGGGATGTTTATGAGAAAAACTGGATCTGCTTTTGTGGACCCTGACAAATCCATAGGCAATTCTAGTGTGGTCCCTGGTTGGTGTCGATCGACACTAAATTAGTGTCGGTCAACATTAAATCTGCCAAGATTTTTTTCTTCGAATTTGGTGTCGAACAATGTCGATTTCGGTCCGTCAGAACTCGAAATTTCGTGATTTTCCATGAGTATCGACCGACACTCAGTATTAGTGTCGACCGACACTAAATATGTAGCTCCAAAATCACGAGAATCTTCCACGACCCTTGTTCATGATCCAACCTATCTCCGATCTGAAATGAGATGGCATTGATATGGGCGTTCTGAGCATTCTTTGCCTTGACTGAACCTGAAATCTGAACTACTTGTGTATCTAGCTGCTTCACATGAGTATTCAAAGACTCAAATTTCCCATTCAAATCAGTGTACAAGGCATCCGACTTTGAGTTAAATCTCACTGCAGTCTGCTGGTGTCCCTCAAGAAGCTGCTCCATCATAGCTTCCAATCTGCTTTCATGTGTAGGTGCAGGGGTGCTTGGTAAGAAGAAGCTCCATAGTTCCTTGAGATGGAATTGTTCTGCTGCTGGAAAGGTTTCTGAAATGCAGTCTTCTGAATGAAAACATAAGGATTTTGAGTGCTCTGCAAAGTACCATATTTCTGAAACTTAGTTCCTCTAATGTAATTGACAGCTTCTTGTGCACACTCTCCAGCCTCAGATGTCTCATGGGCCTGCTTCTTCCCAAGTAGAATGCTATGGACAGAATCAATCTTGTTCTTCATCTCTGCCATCTGTGAGCTGTCAACTTTTCCACCAGACTTCTGTCGCTCCAAATCAGCGTTCTTGGTGCTGTTGCTATGCACCAAATTCTCAATCAACTCCTTAGCTTGCTCTAGAGATTTGGTGTTGAAGTTCCCATTGCTAGCAGCATCCAAAGCCATCTGGAACCACATATCAACACCTTTGAAGAAAATGCCCAGCAGCTGAACTTTAGAGAAACCATGATGAGGGCAGTCTCTGTGGTACATCTTAAATCTCACCCAGACGGTTTTAAGAGGCTCTGTAGATCCCTGCTTGAATGTCAAAAAATCTTCTCTCAGCTGATCACTTCGAGCATCATCATAGAAGTGTCGAAGAAACTTCCTCTTAACTGCATCCCAAGTAGTCAAAGTCACAGGTGGAATCAGCTTCAACCAATTTGTAGCTTCTCCTCCAAGTGAGTGTGGGAAAAGTTTACAGTGCAGAAAGTCATAGCTCACTCCATTATGATTCATTCCATTAACCAAAGATTCAAAGTTCTCAATGTGGTCCATGGGGTTCTCATGTGGGTATCCATGAAAGAGATGCTGTCCCACAATGGTGTAGTAGGAAGTCTTCAACTCAAATTCATTCTTCTGGATGGGAGGAGGTACAATCGCAGACCTGTTAGCATAGAACTCTTCAGGCCTATTGTAATCAACAAGCGTCCTCCCGACTGGTGGATTAGGTGGAGGTGGTGGATTAGGTTGCGGATTAGGCTGTCCATTAGCTCCTTGTGCTCCTCCACCTTGTCCATTACCTTCAGGATTGACAATCTGTCGCTCAGCCTGAGGCTTCTCAATAACATTCCCATCAGCATCAATCATATGGCCCTGATCATTATACAAATTATTCTGCAAATCCCTCAGAACACCTTTTCCATCTCGAACCAAAATAACAGCATTCATATTCATGGTCTTCACAGATTTCTGAGCTTTTCTGTTTGTCCTCTCAAGTCTAGCAAGCTCCTGATTTCTAATATTCAAAAGCTTCTCGTCTGGGTTGCTCATGGTGTGATGATTAGGCTGTTGGAATTATGTCCAGTAATCTCTGTACTGTCTCTAGAAAGTAAGAGTATGTCAATGATCAGACATAAGTCATATAATACTGGGGGTCATGATGGCTTGCTAGAGTCCGCTCATGATCTATAAGTCTTGGACTTATTGCCTTTATTATATGATCCCATATGGGTCACACGCCTAAGCTAACAGGAAAATATGGAGGAACGGTGCAGCAGGAGTACGGTAAAAGTGCTAGGCATTTACTGTACTTAGAGAGATTAAAGGGCCTGATTAAATCTAAGGGATTTAATCAGACTGAGACTTGGGCCCAAAAGCCCATGAGAACTAAAAGGGGTTTTAATGAATAAAACTTGACCTAGCTCTCTGATTTTTCTCAGCCTTCTGCGCCTCTCTCTCTCTCTCTCTGCGCCTCCCTCCCTACTGGTCTAGCAGCCAATTTCCTGAAGTGTGCGTGTGTGAACCTTTGGAGGAGCTGTCTCTTGGTGGTTCTGCTGATCTATGACAATACCTCTCTAATCCGCTGCATAAATAAGGTATTAGGTGAGATCCCTTTATGTTTTTGCAAGAGAACCTAGATCCAATATGTTTAGGTGAGTTTAATCTGAGAATTAAACCAGGACAAACACTAAACAATCCTACAGAGGTATCAGAGCCATTGGTTCTATTAGGATTTCTTGTTTAGAATCATGTTTAGGTTGTTTAGAAGCGTATGAATCAATCTATGATAAGAAAACACTTAAGAAACAAAGTTAAAAACCTAAACTAGAAATCGCAAGATCCGATCTATATGAATCGGTATGCGTCGGAATGATGATCGCCAAAGGATCACCATGTCCGGATCGTGTGAGGCACGGTGGACCGATCAGCCGAGTGGATCGCATGGATCGATCGAACGATCGCATGGATCGACCCGAGCTTGACTGATCGCGTCCCGTCCCGTCGCCTCTCGTCCGATCGCTCGACCCGAGCCGTCCCGCCATCTCGTCCCGCATCGCTTTCGTGATCGAGAGAAGGCTGTCCCGTCCCACACCGCTGTCGTGATCGAGAGATGGACCGATCGCGGATCGTGTCCCGTCCCGCCTAGGGCTGTCGTGATCGTCAAATCGGTTCGGTTTGGTTTGTGGTTCGGTTTAAAAATAATTAAAATCTTAATCGTCACGGTTTAATAATTACAGACTTAATAATATTTATTAAGTCTGGTTAAACCGTGATAAGAAATCCAAAGTCGTAAAATTGGATTTAGTGCCTAAACCAGTGGTTTTCTAATTTGATTTGGTTGGACCAAATAAATTGAGAAAATCCGGTTTAGTAAATAACCGGTTGACAATTGTGGTCATCGTAGTAATTAATTTTGGTTAGACCAATTTTAATGAACCAGACCGGTTATGTCATTTAATTGGACAATTGGGTTATGTCTTGGACATATACCAATTCTTGGGCCATGGGCCAAGAAGTTAAAACAATTGGGCCAGTTATTTGAGTCTTTTCTTCAGATTTATTTTAAAATTCATTTAATAATTAAAATTTGATTTTAAAAAATTAATCAGTTTCCAAAATTTCAAATTAGAAAGTTTCTTAGAATAGAAGTTTCTAGATTTGCATGTTTTGGATATTTAGGAAATTTCTATAGTTAGAAAGTTTCCATTTTAGGAAGTTTCCAATTATAAAAGTTTCCAAAACAGTAGGTTTCCAAAAATGGAAAGTTTCCAAAAATAGTAATCTTCTATTTTGGAATGAAATTTTAAGAAAACCTATAAACCTCAAATAATATCAAGCGTTGGATGTCTTGTCCAGTCTATGTCAGCTGTTGAAACCCATTCAATCGTACACATGGCCTTACAGTGTGAGGATGTCTATCTTTTGCGTGGGTAAGACAGTTTGTGATTCATTAATGTCATTGGGAGTCCCAGACATTAGTGATTACATGACTGTATAGTCTGGTTTTCTTGACTAGGCCATCGGGAGTCCCGGACCTTGAGACATCAGAGTGGATTGGGCCTCGGGCCCAGATTCACAACCAAGAGTTATATCACAGATATAATTAGCCGAGATAGGGCTTACCGATATAAGCTAAGGTTGGGTGACGGCCAGTGGCCCACTTTGATCTTAGTTATATGTGGATCTTGGAATCGTTATATTCTATTGAGGGTAACTAATGTTATTGAATATAATGCGAGTTTACTCATATTGAACATATTAACTAAAATCCTTTTATCTAATATTTCAGCAATGACTACAACAAGAACTCAAAACACATTCTCAATCCGGTCTGTTCTCGACAAGGAGAAGCTGACTGGAACGAACTTCCTGACGTGGTCAAGGAACTTGAGGCTGGTCCTCAAGCAGGAGAAGAAGGAATATGTCCTTCGTGATCCCCTCCCCGAGAGGCCTCCTAACAATGCCGCCAGGAATCTGCATAATGCTTGGGAAAAGCATTCGCCAGATGAAAATGATGTCTATTGCCTGATGTTGGCGACCATGACTCCTGAGCTGCAAATGCAGTTCGAGAGTGTGCTGTCACCCATCGAGATAATGGCAAGCCTGAAATCGCTTTTTCAGGAGCAGGCAAGGACTGAGAGGTTCCAGACAGTTAAGAACCTCTTGGACTGTAAGATGGCTGCAAATGCGGCAGTGAGTCCTCATGTCTTGAAGATGATGGGTTATCTCGATCATCTTCAGAAACTCGACTGCCCTATCAGCCAGGAACTTGCCTGCGACATCATTCTGCAGTCTTTACCTGCAAGCTATGATCAGTTCATTCTGAACTTCAATATGCATGGTTTGAGTAAGACATTGTCTGAGCTTCACGGAATGCTCAAGACTGCAGAGCCCAACTTGAGGAAAGCCAAGGACCCCAACGTGCTTATGGTGCAAAAGGGCAAGGGCTTTAAGAAATCCTCTGCCAAGGACAAGGGAAAGGCTAAGGCTGTTCAAGTCTCGGACAAGGACACGCCAAAGCCCAAGCCCAAGTCCAAGGCTGGGCCTACTGACATCTGCAGGTTCTGTAAAGAACCGGGGCATTGGAGGAGAGAATGTAAGAAATTCCTGGAAGGTCTAAAGGAATTGAAGAAGAAGACTCTGGAGACTTCTTCATCAGGTATTTTTGTTATAGAAGTTAATACAACTACTTCTGATAATACCTCATGGGTTATGGATACTGGTTGTGGGGCTCATATTTGTACTAATATGCAGGCACTCAGCAACAGTAGGAGGCTGAAGCAAGGACAAGTGGAGCTACGAGTTGGGAATGGAGCGAAAGTTCCTGCACTAGCTGTAGGCACATACTTGTTGTCTTTACCTTCGGGATTGGTTTTAGAACTCAATAATTGTTATTTTGTACCTGCGATAAGCAGAAATATTATTTCAATTTCATTGTTGGATTTGGAAGGTTATGATTTTTCGGTTAAGAATAAATTATGTTCCTTCAATCGCAACAATTTGTTCTATGGTTGTGCCCCTCTTACGAATGGGCTTTACATACTTGATCAATCCGCGCCAATTTATAACATTAATACCAAACGGTTCAAACCTAATGAGGAGAACCGAACGTTTCTATGGCATTGTCGTTTAGGGCACATCAGTGAGAAACGCATTAAGAGGCTCCATTCGAATGGACTTCTTGGCTCGTTTGACTTTGAGTCATGTGAGAAATGCGAATCCTGCATGATGGGCAAAATGACGCGGGCCCCCTTTAATAAACCTAACGAGAGGGCCAGTGACTTATTGGGCCTGATACACACTGATGTGTGTGGCCCAATGTCCACAAATGCAAGAGGAAACTATCAGTATTTCATTACCTTCACTGATGATTTCAGTAGGTATGGATATGTTTATTTAATGAAACATAAGTCTGAATCGTTTGAGAGATTCAGAGAATTCCAAAATGAAGTACAGAACCAACTTGGCAAAAGCATTAAAGCTCTTCGGTCCGACCGAGGAGGAGAATATTTGAGCCAAGAGTTCAGTGATCATCTAAGAGAGTGTGGGATAGTTTCCCAACTCACTCCTCCTGGAACACCTCAATGGAATGGTGTGTCTGAGAGGAGGAATCGGACCTTATTGGATATGGTTCGGTCTATGATGAGTCACACAGACCTTCCAATATCCCTTTGGGGATATGCTCTGCTAACAGCAGTGTTCACTCTAAATAGAGCGCCATCAAAAGCAGTAGCTAAGACACCATATGAATTATGGACTGGGGAAGCTCCAGTGCTGTCTTATCTTAGAATTTGGGGTTGTGAAGCCTATGTCAAGAGATTGATCTCTGACAAGCTTACACCAAAGTCTGATAAATGCTACTTCATTGGTTATCCGAAGGAGACCAAGGCTTATTACTTCTACCTACGATCCGAGAACAAGATCTTTGTTGCCCGGGATTGTAATTTTCTTGAGAGGGAGTTTCTCTCTAAGAAAAACAGTGGGAGTAAGGTACTGCTTGAAGAAATTCAAGATGAACAGGATAATGCTCAACCTAATGAGGAAGAGCAGCAGGAGGACCTACAAGAAATTGTAGAGCCTGAACCTGTAGTACCTGAAGTTCGAAGATCCGGGAGGATCCGTCACGAACCCGATAGATATCAAGGATTCCTCGTGACTAACTGTCATGATCTTCTGATCATTGATGGTGATGAACCATCGAACTTCAATCAAGCCATGATGGGCCCAGATTCCTCTAAGTGGCGTAAGGCCACTGATTCCGAAATGGACTCCATGTCGGTCAACCAAGTGTTTTCGTTGGTTGACTTACCCGCTGGTGTAAAAGCCATCGAGTGCAAATGGATCTTCAAGAAGAAGATTGACGTGGATGGAAATGTCCAGATTTATAAAGCCAGGTTGGTGGCAAAAGGTTTCAGACAAGTTCACGGAGTGGATTATGATGAAACCTATTCCCCAGTGGCTATGATGAAATCTATTCGGATTCTACTAGCAACTGCAGCTTTTCATGATTATGAAATTTGGCAGATGGACGTGAAAACCGCCTTCCTGAATGGAATTCTGGAAGAAGATGTGTATATGACACAATCTGACGGTTACATAGATCCAAAGAATGCTGGGAAAGTATGCAAGCTTCATAAATCCATTTATGGATTGAAGCAAGCATCGAGGAGCTGGAATCTTCGTTTTGATGAAGCGATCAAGCAATTTGACTTCATCAGAAACGAAGAAGAATAATGCGTGTATAAGAAGACTAGTGGGAGCAAGATAGTATTTCTTATTCTGTATGTCGATGACATACTGCTTCTCGGAAACGACATACCAATGCTGCGGTCGGTAAAGGACTGGCTTGGAAGTTGTTTTCCATGAAAGACATGGGTGAAGCCGCATACGTTCTTGGAATCCGGATCTACCGGGATAGATCTAAAAGGCTGATAGGCTTGTGTCAAGATTCATACATTGACAAAGTCCTGCATAGATTCAGCATGGCAGATTCCAAGAAGGGCTTCACGCCAATGGTACATGGCACAACGCTAAGCAAGATGCAGAGCCCTACGACGGCTGCTGAGCTTGAGCGCATGAAGAATATTCCTTATGCATCTGCAATAGGATCTGTCATGTATGCCATGATCTGTACTCGTCCTGATGTTGCTTATGCATTGAGCATGACGAGTAGATACCAGTCGAATCCAGGTGAAAACCACTGGATTGCCGTCAAGAATATCCTGAAATATCTAAGACATACTAAGGATAAGTTCTTGGTGTACGGTGGAAGTGATGTGCTTGAAGTCAGTGGATTCACGGACGCAAGTTTCCAGACAGACCAAGATGATTTCCGGTCACAGTCCGGTTATATCTTTTGTCTGAATGGCGGTGCAATCAGTTGGAGAAGCTCCAAGCAAGACACCGTTGCTGATTCCACTACAGAAGCTGAATATGTCGCCGCCTCAGAAGCAGCGAAGGAAGCTGTTTGGATACGAAAGTTCATTATTGAACTAGGTGTGATACCGAATGCAGCTGAGCCTCTGGCACTATTTTGTGATAACAATGGTGCTATAGCTCAGGCAAAGGAACCAAGATCACACCAGAAATCCAAGCATATATTAAGAAGATTTCACTTGATACGTGATATCATTAATAGAAAGGAAGTCAAGATCAGCCGAGTTCCGACAAATGATAATATCGCTGATCCGTTGACAAAGCCACTCCCAAGGCCTAAGCTCGAGTTCCTGACTGAAGCTGTAGGCATTAGAGACATTGAAATGTAATCTAAATTTGAGTGGGAGTTTGAGGGCTTTATTTAGTTATTGATATGTTCTTGTAAAACATTTTAAGATGTTTAAATAAAATTATTATTTCAAGATTATTTTAACTGTGATGAAATAATCGTTCCAAAATGATATGAACCATTTTATAGGTCATCGAAGTAAGTGACTTGATCTTGAGTCATCAAAGTCATTTAGCTTGAACATGAGACCCTATATTTGATAGATGGCTTATATCATCCTGTCCCTAGTCGAAGGTTGTTGAAATTGGAACACCAACAACCGCGTGAGACTAGATTGGTATGTGACTTATGACAAAGTCTCAGGATGTCATAGATGCACGGCATCAAAGTCAGTACATAGGTGTATGGTGGGGTACATACGACCGGACAAGACCCGCTTATAAGAACTCTTCAGGATATTTATATATGTGTCATAAGAGATTCTTACTACGACTATAGAGTATAGTCCTTAGACCTGAGTTCGCATGCATGTGACTGCACATCAACTGATGCGATTTGATCATTGTCTAACGCTGTCGTTAAGCGATAGTTATAAGGACCTTGTTTGGGTGTATTATGAAATGAGTAGTTTACAGTGATGGAACAAGACGGGATTTGTCCCTCCAATATAAATGGAGTGAATATCTCTAGGCCAATCGGAGATTTGAATACTGGAAAATGCATGGCCATGCTCAAACGGACTGTCCCGAGTCGTTTGGATTGTCAGTATCAAATCAGAATCCGATGAACATGATTAGGCTTTATAAGGATGACACTCATCTTGCCTTATGACTAATCGAGATATTGAGACAAAAGGAATATGAATACAGAGATTCCAGTACAAGTGGGAGATTGTTGGAACTATGTCCAGTAATCTCTGTACTGTCTCTAGAAAGTAAGAGTATGTCAATGATCAGACATAAGTCATATAATACTGGGGGTCATGATGGCTTGCTAGAGTCCGCTCATGATCTATAAGTCTTGGACTTATTGCCTTTATTATATGATCCCATATGGGTCACACGCCTAAGCTAACAAGAAAATATGGAAGAACGGTGCAGCAGGAGTACGGTAAAAGTGCTAGGCATTTACTGTACTTAGAGAGATTAAAGGGCCTGATTAAATCTAAGGGATTTAATCAGACTGAGACTTGGGTCCAAAAGCCCATGAGAACTAAAAGGGGTTTTAATGAATAAAACTTGACCTAGCTCTCTGATTTTTCTCAGCCTTCTGCGCCTCTCTCTCTCTCTCTCTGCGCCTCCCTCCCTACTGGTCTAGCAGCCAATTTCCTGAAGTGTGCGTGTGTGAACCTTTGGAGGAGCTGTCTCTTGGTGGTTCTGCTGATCTCTGACAATACCTCTCTAATCCGCTGCATAAATAAGGTATTAGGTGAGATCCCTTTATGTTTCTGCAAGAGAACCTAGATCCAATATGTTTAGGTGAGTTTAATCTGAGAATTAAACCAGGACAAACACTAAACAATCCTACATAGGCATACACTGAAATTAAGCCGACTCCCGCGATTGACGTCGATCGACACTAGTTGATGTCAGTCGACACTAAGAGTACATGTTCGTAGTTTCCTGCAGCAACAAGGACAAGCAAGACAGAGAGATGTCAGTAACAAAGAAAAGAAAACACTTAGTCTAAATTCTAGTACAAAATCTATCGGCAAACTCAAAAAGTCCCCGACAACGGCGCCAAAAACTTGATAGGTCAAATCCTAATCCCTATTTTCTAACTGTAAGTGCACAAACGTGATTGTAGTATTTAGGGTATCGAATCCACAGAGACTCAAGTTTTACACGATAGATTGTATGCAGTCGAATTAAGCTAAGCAAGACAGATGAAAGCAGTAAACAAAGCAAGTATAAAGTAAACGGTGTGTGATCAATAAGAAAAAGCGCTAGACCTAGGGAAGTTCTCAGGAAATCATGAATACAAATCAACCAATCAAACATGATTTAGATATTGATGTTCTAGAACTAGAATCACTAATATATAACAAACCAACTCCAGCTGCGAATGCTAACTATGTCTAACAACCTAGAAAGCCAAATTTCTTTGCGAATTCTAGAGTTCTAAACATGCATTTAATTCAGGTTCTTTCATTCACAAATTCCCTAAGGCAAATCTCTTTGCGAATAGGTAATTTTCTCAACTAGGTTCTTTTTTTAATTAATTAACCAACTCTCGCTGCGCTAATCATTTTAATATCAATAATATAAGTAGCTAATTCAGATTAAGCATTAAGAACAACCTAGATGAAAAACTAGATGTGATGAATCCCAATTAATCAATCAATCTATAATTCCATGAAATCCCTAATGAGAATCCATAAATCTAACAGGAGAACTCCTCAGACATGGCAATCATAACAACATACATAATAAAAGTAGAAATCATATAAATCAAAAGAATAAGAACATGGGTTCGCAATCTCTTCTCTCTCGAGTATGAGACCAGCCCCAAAATCTCCTAAACTCTGATAGAATAAAGCGTAGCCTCAACAATGGCTCAAAAACATAATTAATGGTCTAAAACACGATTTGGGTCTTCTTGTAAATATGGAAAACTTTTGGGTAAATCTTGCAAATCTCCAAACTCTGTATTTTTGACGCGCAGGAATTTCAATCTTTAGTGGTGTCGGTCGACACTAAGCGCAGACGCACCCAGTGAACTCTGTGAAATCCATGTATGCTGCAAAATCACTCCAAAAGATCCCAGAATCTCCAGATAAGCCCCAAACGTACCTAAACCTGCAAAGCACTCAAAAGACTCGAAAAACAATTAAAAGACTCTAGATAAAGACTTATACCATGGATTGAAAACCTGTAAAAACCATGATATATCAAGTACCAAAAGAGTTATTATTTATTATATGTTACACCAAAAGAATTTGCTGGTTATTCAGAATTCTTTTTCATGTACCTGTCAATTACATCTCGAGGCTGCATTGTAGAAAGTAGATTCCGGGGCCTCGACAAAATAGTCCTTTGTCCTTTGTATTCACTCTCAGCTTTCTTAATTACTCCAATAGATTCATCTATAAACTTTAATATTGGGCTTAGGATAAGCTCTCTTTTGTGTTTATCTTCTTAGATATATTGTTAGAGATATATCCTATTCTTGTTGAGATATGCTCAACATATGTGTATATATCGTGTACATGCTTTGGATATCAATACAACACAATACATTATTTTCCAAACCTACTTTACATGGTATCAGAGCAGGTGCTCTTCTAAATACGTTTTCTTTTTTGTGTTGCTTACAATTCGGTTTGAAAGTTTAGAATTAATCGTTTCTTTTTCCCTAAGTTTTGATCATAAACAACTATGGTCGAAACAGATTCTTCCGCATCTAAGAGTGATTCTTCCAAAATCACTCAGAGTAATGAGAATTGTAAGACTCCTTACTCCCTGTTTGCATCAGATAACCCTGATACAATGTTAACGTCTGTGACGTTTACCGGAGACAACTATAACGAGTGGTCGACGGAGCTCATTAATGCTTTTCGAGCGAAACACATATTAGGGTTTTTCGATGGCACTATTCCAAAACCTGAAATTTACGATCCACACCTTGAGTTATGGCTATCAGTTAATTCCATGATTGTTGGCTGGATAAGAACGGCGATTGAAGCTAAAGTACGGTCCATTGTGACTTTTATCTCTGATTCTCATAAGTTATGTGAGTATTTGAAGAAACGTTTCTCAGTGGGAAAAAAGGTTCGACTCCATTACCTTAAAGAACAGATTGCCTCTTGTCGTCAAGAAGGGAAGTCCGTGATTGATTACTTTGGACGTTTATCGAAGTTATGGGAAGAGCTTTATATGGATAAGCCTCTTCCGGCTTATACCTGCAGTGCAGAAACGGTTTATGAGAAAGAGCGTGAGGAGGAAAAGGATCACCAGTTCGTTATGGGCTTGGATCAATTTTGTTTCGGCACAGTGTGTCAAGATATCATCTCTAACGACTCGGCTATTGATCTCGGTGAGGTTTACGCAAAGATTGTCAGAAAAGAGCAGCGTCTCAATTCAGCTAAAGACTGTGAAACACAACAAAGTGATGTCGGGTTTACCACCAGGAAAGAACAGTCGGAGACAAATAGCTCCTCTTCTTCTCAAAACCGACGAACATCTCAATGCACACACTGTTGAAGGAATGGGGACGTGAAAGCTAATTGTTGGCAGTTGGTTGTATTTCCGGACTTGTGGGAGGAACATTCGACCAACAAAGGAGAAAGCAAGGGAGAAAACAAAGGAGGTAGATAAAATCGCAGTCGTGGAGGTTCAAACTACGATCGCAATAAAGGTGGAGGTTCACGAGTGCACAATGCTCATGCAACCATGTCTAACTCTTCTTCGTACCCGGCATTCACTGAAGATCAGTGGAAAGCTCTAACACAGATACTCGATGAACGGACAAGATCATCATCTGACAGGCTCTCGGGAAAGCGTAGATTTGGGGATCTAATCCGTGATACCGGAGCTTCCCACCATATGACATGAGAAGCTTCGTTACTTGAGAACATGATGAGCATCCCTCCATGCCCAGTGGGCTTCGCAGATGGAAACCGCACTTTTGCTACTCATGTCGGCACATTACCACTTACACAGAATATAACTCTGTCTAAAGTGCTATTTGTGCCAAATCTTAATTGCTCTCATATCTCCGTTTCAAAGTTATTAAAGCAAACGAATTGATTTGCTCTTCTAACAGATACTTTGTGCCTCTTACAGGATCGTTTCACGAGGACGCTGATTGGAGCAGGGGAAGAGCGACATGGGGTTTATTTCTTCAAGGATGTTATGTGATATGAGATGCTATGGAGGCGTGATGAGTGATGATCGAGTGGAACGAGAACCTGGCCGATGGCACTCTCTTCTCATCAAGGGATGATCGGATGATGATTGATGAACTACTGATCTGTAAGAACGCTAGAGATAACTGAGGCAGCAAGCAAAAGCCAAGAGATCCGCTCGTCTAAGGGGCAGCCACACGAAGAGAGAGAGATCGAGAAATCCTTTAGGGTTTCATTTTCTTGGTTTAAACTTGCTTAGTGTTTTCATTAATCAGAAAAAGAGTTTTTTGACTTACAAGATAGACCAGAAAACTAATGGGCCATCGAAAATTAACCAAAGAAAACAAAGACATAAAAGAAATAGAGAAAAGACCAAAAATGGAAAGTTTGGTCGCAAAAGAAGAGAGGAGGCCGGTCTGACTCTCTAATGAATGGGCCTCGGATCACCTAGTTAAAAACCTTGTGAAGAAAACCCATTTGGGACAAAAATTCACAAGGGAAAAAGAGTATGATCTTTATCCCAGAGGCAGACCGGTCAAAGAATCATCTGGCTCGATGCAGAAGATCATGGTCGTCCGTGCGTCCGGAGTATGGGCCAGGGCGTGGCCTGATCAAATGGGCCGCTAGCTTCAGTGTGGATCATCCTCCGGGCCAACTGGTTCAGGACAGGTTGTCCTTGGTCCAGATGGTCTAGCTGGGTCGTGATGTCTTCTAGGCTTGTCCTCGAGATCAGCTGCTCCATGGCATTGTTGAACTCGGCCTGTATCTGTCGCTGTCCCGAGCGCGTCCTTGGTACATCTCGCATGATCGGAAACAGGTCGGTCAGCTTCTTGGCAGAGCCTGGTCCGTCTTGTTCGTCCAACTCAGTGTCGGCCAAGCTGATGTCCTCATCATTCCCTCCCTCTTGAAGAGGTTCTGGCCTCAGAACAGTATCACCTGCACAATAAGGAGACAAATCAGCAACATTAAAACTCGACGATATGCTCATATCACCTGGGAGTTCCAATTGGTAGGCGTTGTCGTTGAACTTCTTTAGGACCTGGAATGGTCCATTTCCTCGTGGAGCAAGCTTGGACTTCCTCTTGTTTCTGAACCGTTCGGGTCGCATGTGAACCCAAACCCAGTCGCCTGGCCTAATTTCAAGTTCCTTCCTGTGTTTGTCGGCTTGCTTCTTGTACTGCTCCGTCCTCTTCTCGATGTTCTCCTTAACCGCCTGGTGTAGCTTGGCGACGGCCTCAGCCTTGCGCTCTCCATCAAGATTGATGAACTCCAATGCTGGCAGTGGCTTCAGATCAAGTGGCGTATCTGGCTTAAATCTATAAACAACCTCAAAAGGAGACATCTTAGTAGCAGAGTGTTTGGCACCATTATTAGAAAACTCAACAAAAGAAATGCAATCCAACCAATGTGATAAATTTTTACCAACCGTGGCCCTTAAGAGGGCTGAGAGAGTCCGGTTCACGACCTCGGTCTGTCCATGAATCTGTGAATGACAAGTGGTCGAGAACAGTAGCTTGATACCAAGCTTCCTCCACAACGTCCACCAAAAGTGACCTAGGAAGGTCGGGTCACGGTCCGAGACGATGGTCCGTGGCAGTCCGTGCAATCTGACCACTTCTTTGAAGAAGAGATCGGCTGTCTCGGTCGCATCATTCGTCTTAGAACACGGTATGAAGTGGGCCATCTTTCAAAACCGGTCGACCACAACGAAGATCGCATCCTTGTTCCTGATCTTAGGAAAACCAAGCACAAAATCCATAGAAATATCGACCCATGGTCGGTTAGGTATAGGCAAAGGTAAGTAAAGACCTTGAGGATGTGACCTGGACTTGGACTTAAGGCATGTAATGCACTTGGAGCCAATCGAAGTGCTCTACTAGGACACTCAGGGTCTTGTCCACGCCAAAGTGTCCCATCAGTCCTCCTCCATGGGATTCTCGGATCAGGAGCTCCCTCATCGATCCCTGAGGAATGCACAGCCGCTTGCCCCTGAACAGGAAACCGTTATGCAAGTAGAAAACTCCTTTCGGTCCTTTGCTACATTCCTGAAAAATTTCACCAAAATCAGGGTTAGTATCATAATCTTCTTTAATAAGTTCAAACCCCAAACCTTTGGCCTCCATGGTGCTGATCAGTGTGTATCTCCTGGACAATGCATCAGGTACCACGTTCTCCTTTCCCTTCTTGTACTTGATGATGTACGGAAAGGTCTCCACGAACTCAAGCCACTTAGTGTGCCTCCTCTTCAGATTTGTGTGTCCTCTAAAATGCTTGAGCGTCTCGTGGTCGGTGTGAATAACAAACTCCTTGGCCAGCAAGTAATGTTGCCAAGTCTCCAAGGATCTAACCAACGCATACAACTCCTTGTCATAAGTAGGATAGTTGAGCGTGGCTCCACTCAACTTCTCGCGGAAGTAGGCGACCGGTCGCCCACCTTGCGTCAGAACAGCTCCAATCCCTAAACCTAAAACATCACACTCAATCTCAAACGTCTTATCAAAATTAGGCAAAACCAAAATAGGAGCATGGGTTAACAAATCCTTGAGTTTCTGAAATGCGGTCTCCTGCGATTGGCCCCATTTGAACGGGACGTCCTTCTTGATCACGGCTGTAAGTGGGGCGGTCACCGTGCTAAAATCCTTCACAAACCGTCTATAGAAGCTGGCTAAACCGTGGAAGCTCCTAACATGGCCGATCGTGGTCGGGGTTGGCCATTCCTCAATTGCTTTGATCTTTTCTTGGTCAACCTGTAAGCCTTGCGAACTCACAACAAAACCTAAAAAGACAAGCTTATCAGTGCAGAAGGTGCATTTCTTGAGGTTCGCATAAAGACCCTCCTGTCGAAGAGTATCTATTACTTGCTCAAGGTGCACCAGATGATCAGCAAAACAGCGACTATAGATCAAGATATCATCGAAATAAACAACGACGAACTTACTGATGTAGGCCGTCAAGACCTGGTTCATGAGGTGCATGAACGTATTGGGCGCATTGGTAAGGCCAAATGGCATTACCAGCCACTCATAAAGTCCCTACTTAGTCTTGAAAGCCGTCTTCCACTCGTCGCCTTCCTTCATTCGAACCTGATGGTACCCACTGCGTAGATCAATATAAGAGAACACGGTCGCTCCGTGTAGCTCGTCCAACATGTCGTCCAGCCGTGGTATGGGATGTCGGTACTTGATGGTAATGTTGTTGATGGCCCGACAGTAGACGCACATCCTCCAAGATCCGTCTTTCTTAGGAACCAACAAGACTGGTACCGCACATGGGCTGAGGCTCTCGCGAATGTAACCCTTGGACATGAGGTCCTGCACTTGTTTCTCTAGTTCCTTGGCCTCGGTCGGATTCACCCTGTATGCAGGCCGGTTGGGCAGAGCCGCTCCTGGCACGAGATCGATCTGATGCTCAATGCCTCGTATGGGCGGTAGACCGGCTGGTATCTCGTCCGGAAAGACATCCTTAAACCTGTCCAACGAAGAAACAACTTCCCGGGGAAGCTCAACATCGTCTGAACACGAATGTAAAGCCTCCCTGAAGACCATTAGTAGCACCTGCGTGTTCTGATCAATAGCTCTAGAAAAAAAATGTGAAGAAATAATTAAATTGGTCTTACGGTTCTTCTTATCCTTGGCAAGGTGTAGTTGCATCTCATGCACTTCCTGCGGTGTAAGAGGCGCGAGCTGGTACTTTCGCTTGTCGTGCATGAATGAATAATGGTTGGTCTGTCCGTTATGTAAGGACTCCTTATCGAACTACCACGGTCGGCCGAGCAATAGGTGTCCACCCTGCATAGGAACCACGTCGCACACTACCTGATCGTGATACCGCCCAATGCTGAATGGTACGGTTACTTGATCTGCGATGCGGATCTCCGTGTCATCGTTCAGCCACCGAAGCCGATACGGTCGCGGGTGCTTAGTCACTTGAAGACCGAGCTTATCAACCATGTTCCTGCTGGCCACGTTAGTACAAGACCCACCATCAATAATAAGACTACATACCTTGCTGTTCACGGTACAGCGAGTGTGGAAGATGTTCTCGCGTTGAACCGTCTCGGGATCAACAAGCGCACTGAGAGCTCTCCTGATCACCAATAACTCTCCAGAGTCGGGATACACTATGGGCGTCCCTGTATCAAGTTCCTCCATGTATTCATCCTCCTGTTCATCCTGAGATTCGTACTCGCCGGCTTCGTTCAAGATCACGACTCTCCGGTTTGGGCAGTCTCGAGACATATGTCCTTTACCCTGACACTTAAAACATGTGATATCTCTACGGGACGTACTAGTGAACTTACCTGGGTCTGGTCGGTTAGGCTTAGACATCTCAATGGTCGGCTTCTTGAACCTGGACTCGACCTCAACCGACTTACCTTTGTCAACGGGCCGTGGAGCTGGTGCAGTCCAAGGCGTGTTGGTCCTAGGCCGGGTTGTGGTCGCGGACTTCCGCTTTTTGTGATGCTCAACCTGTATACACAAGTGCAACAACTCGGGCATATCGTGATAAGGGTGAATTTCTACCTTTCTAGCGATCCGCTCGTTCAGTCCGTCCACGAACTGGGCCATCAGAGTCTCTTCTGAATCGTCTAGCTCAAGCCTATTCCACAATTGCTCGAACTCCTCGAAGTACTCTTCCACCATCTTAGTTCCCTGCATCAACTTACGAAAACGTTTCTGCAAATCTTTGTGGAAATGGGCAGGAACATACCTTCGCCTTAACTGGAACTTCATGTCAGTCCACGTAGCGATCGGTTCATACCGATGGCGCCTTCGTTCCGCAGCGTCCCGATCCCACCATGATAGTGCATGTCCTGTGAACTGGGCCACTGCTAAAGATATCTTCCTGGCTTCGGGATATCCGTAATGGTCGAAGATGTGCTCCATCCTCCACTCCCAGTCTAAATATGCCTCCGGGTCCACTTTTCCTACAAAAGTAGGAGGCTTTAGTTTGATATCATTAGGATATGGACGTTGTACCTCTGGTTCTCGTATGCGTCCACGGTGATTAGGATCACGCTGGTATGGTGGTCGAGGCCAGTGGTGTCCATCCTCAAACTCGTCCGTATCATCGTCCAAGTCGTCCAGTCGGACGTCCTGGAAGCGTCCGGGTCGCTGAACTCGTCCATGGTGCTGGTCTGGTCGACGTTGCTGGTAGTTCTGAGGGCGTGGGGCCTCTGTTCCATGCTGATGCTCTCCTGGCCGAGGCTGAAAGGCGCCAGGCCGAGGTTGCTGATCTTCCGGCCGAGGCTGATGATCGCCGGGACGCTCCAAACGGTCCAGTCGGGCTCCAATCGTCTGGATAGCAGCTAGGATCTGAGTGCGGTCAGTTGGAGCGCCTTGTTGGTTTCGTTCTTCTGCCATTAATCTCTGCGGACTTAAACAAACAGATCAAACGTACAAGGGAAAAGATAGAACCGAAATAGTAAAAAAAAAAGAAACAAAGACATTTTTTTATATATAAAATATGCAAATGCAAATATGGAATCTACTTAACCAATTTCATAAATGGAAATGTTCACTTAAATTGAACTAGCCACTGATTCTCAACCAATTTGGTTTAATTAAAACCCTAAGGCTATATGCTAACACAAGATCAGCCGTCAACAAACACTATATATATATATATATATATATATATATATATATATATATATATATATATATATATTTTTTTTTTAACTTAACAACCTAGTATAATCTAACTTGGCCGAGAACACTAACAAAAATAAACAATATATTTCCTTTGACTTGCAGTTCTTATGCGCACCAGAATAACAAACCAAGCGAATTAACTAATTATCCTAGCAGATTGTATAATATGTTCACGCAAGGAACTCGGCCGAGATCGCTAGCAACCATTTTTTTTTTTTGAATTTCAATTTTATGAGAAAGCAAAGAACAAACTAAACAAAATAAAAAAGCAAGAGATTCAGAGATGACCGGATTGGTTTCAGGAGCTTTTAGCTCTGATACCAGATGATATGAGATGTTATGCAGGCGTGATGAGTGATGATCGAGTGGAACGAGAAGCTGGCCGATGGCACTCTCTTCTCGTCAAGGGATGATCGGATGATGATTGATGAACTACTGATCTGTAAGAACGCTAGAGATAACTGAGGCAGCAAGCAAAAGCCAAGAGATCCGCTCGTCTAAGGGGAAGCCACACGAAGAGAGAGAGAGATCGAGAAAGCCTTTAGGGTTTCTTTTTCTTGGTTTAAACTTGCTTAGTGTTTTCATTAATCAGAAAAAGAGTTTTATGACTTACAAGATGGACCATAAAACTAATGGGCCATCGAAAATTAACCAAAGAAAACAAAGACATAAAAGAAATAGAGAAAAGACCAAAAATGGAAAGTCTGGTCGCAAAAGAAGAGAGGAGGCCGGTCTGACTCTCTAATGAATGGGCCTCGGATCACCTCGTTAAAAACCTTGTAAAGAAAACCCATTTGGGACAAAACTTCACAAGGGAAAAAGAGTATGATCTTTATCCTATAGGCAGACCGGTCAAAGAATCATCTGGCTCGATGCAGAAGATCATGGTCGGTCCGTGCGTCCGGAGTATGGGCCAGGGCGTGGTCTGATCAAATGGGCCGCTAGCTTCAGTATGGATCATCCTCCGGGCCAACTGGTTCAGGACAGGTTGTCCTTGGTCGAGATGGTCTAGCTGGGTCGTGATGTCTTCTAGGCTTGTCCTCGAGATCAGCTGCTCCATGGCATTGTTGAACTCGGCCTGTATCTGTCGCTGTCCCGAGCGCGTCCTTGGTACATCTCGCATGGTCGGAAACAGGTCGGTCAGCTTCTTGGCAGAGCCTGGTCCGTCTTGTTCGTCCAACTCAGTGTCGGCCAAGCTGATGTTCTCATCATTATGGCTGCTCGAGTTAGTGTAGCGGATGTAGACGTTAGTTCGACTGATTCGCTTCGTTGGCACCATCGACTAGGACACCCATCTTTTTCAGTTTTGTCTTCTTTAACAATGTTTTTTGGTTTTAAATCTATAGCTCCTGGTCGTTGTGACGTTTGTTTTCGGGCAAAGCAGACTAGAGAAGTGTTTAATCAAAGTTTGAATAAAACTACTGAGCGTTTTGGCCTTATTCATTGTGACTTTTGGGGTCCCTATCGCACCAAAGCTTCGTGTGGAGCAGTTTATTTTCTTACCATTGTAGACGACTTCTCTCGTGCTGTCTGGACTTACCTTCTACTCGAAAAATCGGAGGTCCGAACAGTACTTCAGAATTTCATTGTTATGGCGAGCAAGCAGTTCCAAAAAGTTATCAAGATTGTTCGTAGTGACAATGGAAAAGAGTTTACGTATCTCTCAAAGTACTTTCGGGAGAATAGAATAATACATCAAACATCTTGTGTTGCTACCCCTCAGCAGACTGGAAGAGTTGAGAGAAAGCATCGCCATATCTTGAATGTCTCTCGCGCACTTCTCTTTCAATCAGGTCTCGAGGCCGTAATGACAGCTACACACCTCATCAATAGAACTCCTACGGCAGTTCTTCGTGGTCATACTCATTTTCATATCTTGTATGAGTCTCCATCGTCGTATTCTCACCTTCGGGTGTTCTAAGGTTTGTGCTTTGTCCACTCCATGTCAAGAGATAGAGACAAGTTCAGCTCATGAAGTTGTCGATGTATCTTTGTTGGTTACCCTTTTGCACAGAAAGGATGGAAGGTTAATGATCTTGATAAGAAGGAATTCTTTATCTCACATGATGTTATCTTTCATGAGATAGAGTATCTATTCTTATCTACCTCTCCTTCGGACACACGACGAAGTCATACTCCTGCACTTGCAACATGCGATGATGACTGGGAAATAAATCAGTTTTTAGTCTCCCCGTCAGTCGACAGGGGGTGTAAGACCACCTCTAATGAAGAGCCGCCAATCCAAGGAGTGGTTCCTGATTCACGTGTTGATACACAACCTGTCTTACTTGAATCTTCGGACACAGTTTTAGAAACAGTTGGTACATCAGAACCGTTGGTACCTGCAGTGGAGGTTAGGATCCAGTTTCACTTGGTTGTGGTCTTCGACCTAAGGTTGCTCCAGGTAAACTGAAAAATTATGTTACGAACAGTGCCCAGTGCTCCGAAGACCCCCCTCTCTCTCTCTCTCGCCGGCTCTTCTTCATCGTCCTCCAAAATTGTCCGATGTAAATCTCTCTATCCATTAGATGACTATGTCTTTGATCTTAACTTTTCAGTGGCACATCATGCGTTCCTCGCAGCCGTAACATCAGGTGTGTAACCTAAACGCTACTCACTAGCAATTAAAGAACAAGTTTGGTGCTTTGCCATGAAGGCTGGAATTCTTGTTCTTGAGGACAACGAAACATGAGAAATACAGTCACTCCATCCTGGTAAAGTCGCAATCGGATCTAAGTGGGTGTACAAAATAAAATATAACTCCGATGGCACTGTTGAGAGACATAAGGCACAACTTGTCGCCATGGGTAACACACAAGTTGAAGGCGATGACTTTGATGAAACATTCGCCCCCGTCGTCAAAATGAGTACCATTCGGGGTCTATTAGGCCTTGTTGCTGCGAAAAATTGGGCTGTACACCAGATGGATATACACAACGCCTTTCTTCATGGCAATTTAAAGGAATAAGTTTACATGAGGTTACCTCCAGGATTCACTAACTCTGATCCCTCAAAGGTTTGTCGCCTTCGCAAATCTCTCTATGGATTGTGTCATGCTCCTCGTTGTTGGTTCGCTAAGCTTTCTCATGCTCTCCTCCGGTATGGCTTTGTTCAGTCTAATTCCGATTATTCACTTTTCACTTACACTAAGGATTCACGCGAGGTTCACGTCCTGGTCTATGTTGATGATTTGCTCCTAGAAAGCAATGACATGCCACTCTTGACGAAGTTTACGCAGTACTTAGGCGACTGTTTCTGCATGAAGGACTTGTTCAAATTGAAGTACTTCTTAGGCATCGAGGTAGCTCGCGCGGATGATGGTAATTTTCTGTCACAACGGAAATACATTCTTGATATTATAAAGGATACTGGTCTCAGTGAGGCGAAGCCTGTGTTTACTCCACTCGAGCAAAACCACCAGTTAGCCGCAGATGAAGGACCCATGTTTCACGATCCCAAACAATACTGGCGGCTAGTTGGTCGATTAATTTATCTATCAAACACTCGACCGGAGCTCTGCTATGCAATTCACTTACTCTCCCAGTTTATGAAAACACCTCGAGTCGCACATTGGCAAGCGGCGATCCAAGTGGTGCGGTTTCTTAAGAGTTGTCCCGGACAGGGGATTCTCCTCCGCTCTGATAGTAATCTTCAGCTGTCCGTTTATGTCGATGCTGATTGGAGCTCCTGTCCCTTAACCAGACGTTCGTTGAGCGCGTTTTTTGTTCTTCTTGGAGAGTCTCCAATAGCTTGGCAAACGAAGAAGCATAAGACAGTGTCTCATTATTCAGCAGAAGCCGAATACAGAGCTATGGCTTCTGCCACTCGTGAAATCAAGTTGATACTCCCTCTCATGTTCGATCTTGACATCACAAGCACATCGCCAGTACCATTTTATTATGATAGCAAGACTGCTATTTACATTGCCGCAAATCCAGTCTTCCATGAGCGTACAAAACATATTGAGAGAGATTGTCACAATGTTCGTGATACAGTTTGTGACGGTATCATCACCACACAATATGTGCATACCAAAGACCAGATTGCAGACTTACTAACCAAAGCATTGGGGCGTCCTCAATTTGATGCATTGGTGTCCAAGTTAGGATTCAAGGATCTTCACTCTCTAACTTGAAGGGCAGTATTGGCCTTAGGATAAGCTCTCTTTTGTGTTTATCTTCTTAGATATATTGTTAGAGATATATCCTATTCTTGTTAAGATATGCTCAACATATGTGTATATATATCGTGTACCTGCTTTGGTTATCAATACAACACAATACATTATTTTCCAAACCTACTTTATAGTTAACATAAATAACATGTCAGTTTGATGTCTTAACTCTCTTCACTAAACCCTTCAATCTTGAGCCAAATTATGAATGGCATACAAAAGCCACGAGTGTTTGTACTTCTCTCCACGTCTTGTAAACCCAAAAGTCAAGAGATAATATTTGATCCTTTACCCACATGTTCACAAGCAAAGAAAATAACAAAGCTTGATTCATTTAGCAAAACCAGAGTCAAACTCAATAAAAAAATGTATCAAAAAAGCATTTGCAAACCTTTCTTAAAGAAGCAGGACTTGTCAAGTTATTAGCATGTTGAGGAGATAAAAAATCCAGGAGCTTGAAATAATTGTGGGCATAAATATTTAAGTCAAGCTGTGATTCTAGAACTGGCTTTCAGGATCCATATTCTTGCTGGTCAAACACAAAAACAAACTATTAGACAAATAAAATCAACAGCTTTTGATAATTTTGGAAGATTCACGTTTCATTTCCAGCGAGCATAATGGAATCTCTTCATCCAGCTTTTGTAAGTAGGACTATTTGTTACCTAAGTTGGACTTAAATGTATAATACAATTAACAAAATTAGCCCCATCTCTTCACTGTGTTAGACAGTCCACAAGCAAAACAACAGGACCAGGAACTGAAGGTCCACTCACGTCACTCGGATGAACCTATGATCAAGTGTACACAGTGTTAAGTCTTCTCGAAGAGAAACTGAAGTTGGATTGTGGATACTCACAAGAATTGCTCTTCGAGACATACCGTAATATCTCTGAAATTCGACTTCACTGACTGTCCATACTGAAGTTTACCGTATTTTGGACCAGTTCTCAGTTCAAGAGACATAGCCTTCTCTGGGTCAAATTTTCCATTGATTTCAGTTAACTCATATACATATACAACTGACGTTTCACCAGGTTTGCTTCCAGAACGAATGGGTTTAAGGAGATTTTCACAATTTCCTCATCCACAAGAACAAAGGGATCATCTTTGAATTTACTTGAGCCAATTTGATTCATATGAACAAAAACTTCATGTATGAACCATTGCGGCACGAGGTATAAATAACCTCTTTAGCATCAACTAAAAACTGAAGATCCGAAGGAACCCATACGTTGTAAGCTATGTTGCACCGGGACGGATACGGGGACGGAAAGCGGGGACGGGAACGGGTACAGAAAGCGGCAAAACTCAAAATTTTATAAAAGCGGGGACGGCATGGGTACGAAGAATATATTATAAGAAAAAATATTATATGTTTGATAAAATATCAATAAAAATAAAAAGTCATACATAACCCTAAGATAAAATACTATATGTCACTTTGATACACAAAATATACATGAAAAAAACAACTAACCCTAAACCTTAACGTCAACAATAGAAACGAGATGACATTACGTGATGATGAGAGAAGCAAAATATACAGACAAAAGAGATGATGAGATACTTACGATTATTGATTTCAAGAGCTTAAGAAGTGAAGAAACAAAATAGTCTAGCTAAGATGATGCGAGAAGAGTTAAGATTTGTAAACTCCTCGTATTCCAATTAGGTTTAGTATTCAATAGTTTTTTTATTAAGTTTTACTGGAAAACTAGCATTTTGGAAAATAAAAACAAAACTGAATACAACATTGACATAAAACGTTTTGGAAACGTCCCCTGTTTCAAATCTCGCTGTCCCCATCAACGACCCACCGTCCCCGTCCAACAAAGCGTGGTGGAGACGTCTCCGCCGCGTCCCCAGGCCGTCCCTGTCCCCGAACCGTCCCCAAAGCGGGAAACGTGGGCTGTTAGGCGTCCCCGTGCTTCCTAGGTTGTAAGTATGACACATAGGAAACAGAGCATGAACAACTTGGGCCAAGAAACACTCGGAAGCCCAACAACAATTTTCAGTCAAAGCCCAAGTCATCACTCTCTACAACGGTCATCTTCAACCTCAGCTAACGACAAAACCCTACATCGTTCTCAGAGGATTCAGCTGGTAAAACACACAAGGAGAGCTGTCCAATAGTAGTCAACAACCGTTTTGATTCTCTCTTATCACTAAGCTAAAAAACCACATATAATTAAGCTTTAGGGTTTTATGGGTTTCCTGTTGTATATTTAAAGGACCCATACCTCATTTTATAATCATCGATCAACAATAAGATTCAGTCTTTATCCTATTCTCTCTTGGTTCACATGGTATCAGAGTCCTCATAAACCTTCACTGGTGCTGTAATGGATGAGGCTCAAGATCCCTATCCTTTTCCGTCAAATATTCATGTTTCTAACTCTGTCACAATCACTCTTAATGATACCAATTATCTTCTCTGGAATACTCAGTTTGAGTCTCTTCTCCGTCACCAGAAGCTCCTTGGTTTTGTCACTAGTCAAATCCCAACACCGCCACCAGTACTCAACGAGCTCGTCAATGGTGTTGTTGTTCAGATTCCGAATCCAGCATTTGAGGCTTGGACGTTCACAGATAAACTAATCAAGTCATGGATCTTTAAAAATTTGTCAGAAGAACTCTTGGGATACGTTCATTCTGTTTCCACCTCTCGGGAAGTCTGGCTCTCTCTTGCGGATAACTTCAACAAAAGCTCGGTTGCTCGCGAGTTTGAGCTAAGGAGTCGTCTTTAACTTCTCTCAAACAGAGGAAAGGATTTCACTACCTATATGATATATCATGGTTTTTACCGGTTTTAGACCATGATATAAGTGTGTTTTAGAGGCTTTTGGTGTTTTTTTAGAGTCTTTTACAGGTGTTATTAGATATATGCACGTTTGGAGCGGAATTGGAGTTATTGGAGCTTTTTGGAGCATTTTGGTGCTTTGACCCGAGAGATAGAGTTCACTGTCGAAAACAGAATAATGCATCGATCGACACACTATGTGCATCGATCGACACACTATGTGCATCGATCGACACACGAGCGAGATGGGCCTTTCCTCGGCGGTTAATGAAGAATGAAGATATTACAGCTTTGCCCAGAAGTTCCTGATAATTACACAGAAGCCCCAAAACGTGATTATCTTATATAATTAGGTTTTTACATCAGTTTTTAGATACGCTTTCATACTTAGAGCATAGAGTTTTTAGAGCTTGGGGCTGATCTAATCCTGTACTGCTTTCTGCTTTTTGGAGAAGATTTCGAACCCCTTTACTTCTTTATTCTCTTTTATGCAATCTATTATTTCATTGATTATGTTTTCATATTCTATGTCTGAGTAGATTCATAGTTAGATTTAGGGATTCTCATTAAGGATTTTATGACTTGCTAGATTTAATTAATTCAGTTAAGGATTCATATCATAAGTGTTCTTCAATCTAAATTGTGCTTAACACTAGTTTCTAACCAGATCACTTAGAATCTAGATCTTAGGTTGTTAAATTGACACGAAAGTGTGGTTTAGAATATGAACTATTTAGGTTGAGCAATTGAATTACTCGCAAAGAAATTTGGTTTAATTGAATTGTGAACATATCGAACTTAATCTTAAAGCTGGTTTAATCTGTTAGGAATTACAAAGAGATTTGGATTTCTGCAATTAGGCTTAGAGAATTCTCACAACGAAAGTTGGTTAATTCTATATATGTGTTTAAGTTCTAGAACTGTACTTAATTTGATCCTGACTGAATGATTTATCTGTTTGTCTGATTTCCTGAGAACTCCCTAGACTTAGCGCTTTTAGTTAATTGCTTTCAAACCAATCTTGCTACTGATTTACTTTCCTGCTTTGTTTTTAGTTTCTCATTACATTTTCTTTCTCCTAGTTTAATCTTGACTGTTCTAAATCTATCGTTGCCCAGAGTCCTTGTGGATTCGATACCCTAAGTACTACATTCACATTACTGTGCACTTGCAGTTAGTATAAGGATAAAATTAGAACCTATCAAGTTTTTGGCGCCGTTGCCGGGGACTCTTTGGAGTCTTCGATAGATTTGAACTTAGGGTTTTTACTAGGATTTTTATTTTTTGTTTTAGTTACTAATTTTTCTCTGTTTCTTCTCTGTCGCAGGTTTGACAATCGCATAGCATCGATCGTTATCTCTTTTGTGTCGATCGTTACTAAGCGACTGAGATTGAATCGATCGTTGCATTCTTAGCATCGATCGTTGCACTGCGATTACAGACGGTTTATGCAGACGCGGGATACCAGAAGTAATCCGAATACTAATCTCGTTAATCTTCAACTTGAAGAGCTTGCTAGAGTAGAGAGGACTAACAGGAAAGTTCAAAGAGCAAGGATGGTTCAAGAACGTGTGATTATAATGCCCGATGCTCAAGGTACCCTGAGGGACCGACAAAACAATCCGTACAATGCTACTGGGCAACGGATTGATGCTGAAGGGAATGTTATCCCTGATCATATCCCTGAGCCTGAAACGCGACAAGCACAAGGCCAAGGACAAGGTCAAGATAGACAGATGGTTGTTCATGAGAGGACCTTAGCTGACTATAACCGTCCGGATGAGTTTCATGCTAACCGGTCAGCTCTTGTACCTCCTGGTTTTGAGAGGAATGACTTCGAGATCAAGACCATCTACTACTCTCTTCTGAGGCAGAATGCCTTCCATGGTTTCCCTAATGAGCAGCCAATGGATCATATAGATGAGTTTGAGGACATAGTCACTGGGATGAAGTATGATGGAGTGAACTATGACTATCTGTTTCTCAAAATTTTCCCCTACTCTCTCGCTGGAGATGTTGCTGCCTGGCTGAAACAACTTCCACCTGGGAAGTTTACTACTTGGGATGCTGTTAAGAGTGAGTTTCTGAGACACTTCTACGATGATGCTCGCTCTGATCAGTCGAGACAGGACATTCTCACTTTCTCCCAAGGTCCTATAGAGCCTCTTAAGACTGCTTGGATGAGGTTTAAGATGTACCAACGTGACTGCCCGCATCATGGATTCACTGAGGTAACATTGCTGGGTATTTTCTTTAGAGGTATATATCTCCCTTACCAGACTGCGTTGGATAATTCCAGCAATGCAAATTTCAACACTAGGACTCCTGAGCAAGCTAAGCAACTAATAGACAACTTAGTAAGCAGTAATAGCTGCAAGACTACTGATAGGAGAAGGAAAGAGTCTAGTGGGAAGATAGAGAATCTGGAGATTGCTGATATTAGGAGTAAGTTGGACACTGTTTGCAATCTTCTGGCTGGGAAGAAAGCTGTCCATTTTGCTCAAGATGTTGAAGTGATCAATGCTGAAGAAGATGGTCAGGAAGAGGATGTGAACTACATTGGAGGATCTGGTTTCCAAGGAAACAGGTTTGGAGGACAGCAAGGTAATAGATTCTTCAGTGGACAGAAGAGTGCTTTCACAAGCAACCAAAACTCTTCTGGCTTTGGACATAATGCTGGTTTCCAGAAGCCTTTTCAACAAGGTAATCAGAGGACTTATGGATCTTCCTCTTACCAAGTACCTCCTGTTGCTAATTCTCATAAGAGCAAGATGGAGAGTGTGATGGAGCAGCTGCTGGAAGGACAGACTAAGATTGCTGTAGACTGCAACAGGAAGTTAGATGCTGTTTATGAGGATCTCAATGGGAAATTTGAGTCTCAGGTGAGCCAAATTTCAAGCTCTATTAAGGGAAAGAGTATCGTAGACACCCACATTAAAGCCTGGTCAGTGTACATTGATGATGGATCACACCAAGGTGAAAGATTTGAGCTAAATACAGCTCAACTGGTGGAAGAGGCTGAAAATTCCGAATTTGAGGAAAATCTCTCGGGTGGAATCTGTGAAAACTTATCTGCATCGATCGATGCACCTCTAGCGTCGATCATTGCATGTCGTGGACAGACAGATTCACATAACTTTTATGGCATTGATGCAGAGGCAGATCAAGAGCTTAATTGTTTATTCCCTGGAGTGTCTGAGATAACTCAACAGGATATTGATGATGTTCGACAGATAGGAGAGATTGGTGAAGAGTTGGAAGAAATTCCACCATCTGATGATCCACCTTATCATCCTTGTGCGCAGAGGTACTTGGAGAAGATGCTGCCAATGGACGAGATGCTGAAGGATTGGATTATAGTGGTTCCTCAACAGATAAGTAATGTGCTGCTGACTAAGATTCATAAGAAGCTACCTGATCCTGGGATATTTGTGCTAAGTTGTTCTATTTTTGAGGATGGTTTTAAGCGCTCTCTGTGTGACTTAGGAGCTGCTGAAAGTCTCATGCCATACTCTGTGGCAGAGAAGCTGGGGATGATGGATTTTTCACCCACTAGGACCTCTCTTGTCCTAGCTAATCAGTCAATAAGGATTCCAAAAGGAGTTCTTGAGGACGTCCCAGTAAGAGTTGGAAACTACTTGGTTCCGACAGACATCTTGGTGCTTAAGTACGACAGTGAGCAGGATGATGCTTTGATTTTGGGAAGACCATTCTTAGCCACAGCTGGAGTAGTGATAGATGTGAGACATAGTCTTGTTGATCTCTATCTGGGAGATGAGCCTCTGCACTTTCAGATGGATAAGTTGTGCAAGCCGCTGATTGATGGGCAAACCTTCAGGATTGAGGATGGATGTGGAGAGCAGATGAGTGAGACTTTGGTTTCAGATCCTGGAGATCATTTTACTCCCTCTTTTCTTGGACTAGCTCATAGTGAGACAGCTTATTCTCCGCCTTGGATGAGGAGACTTTCGCAGAGACAAACAAAGTCTCTGTTGAAACTTCCAGGAGCTTGATCTTGTTCGTCCGGTCAAGCTAATGACCTTAAACAAGTGCTGAGTGGGAGGCAACCCACTGATAGGTTTTAGTGTTTTTCTTATTTATTTTTGGTGTTTTTCTTAGGATTTCACGTTTTTATTTTGTTTTTGCTAAGTTTTTAATACAGAACACTGTCTGGAGATGTGTGACGATCGTTGCCTATATGTGCAACGGTCGTTGCAGGGAGAAATGACGAAGAGATGGGATCGCCTTGTGACGATCGTTGCGGTCCTGTGCTACGGTCGTTGCAAATGGTTCAAATTGCAAAATTTAAGGTACCCGTGCTAAACCGGAATCAATTTGGTTCACCAGCAACGATCGTTGCATTAATGCATCGATCGTTGCATCCACGATCCAGGTAAGTGCCTTAATCCCTTTTCTCCCTTCTCTGCTTCCCCATTTCGCCGTCCGTACAACCCGACTCTCAACACCCTAAATCACTCAAATCTTCATCATTTTCTCTGATTCAAAGCTTGTTCTTCTTGTTTTTACTTGCTCTATCTATTTCTCTAACCCATTTGAAGTGATTCCAAGGTAAGAACTCTCATTTTCATCATTTTCGGATTCGGTTCTAGGGTTTTGGAATTAGGAGATTTTGGCTTGAAATTGACGATTCCGTATTGTATTAGACATGATTAGGGTTGATTGGTGATGGTATTAGGCTATTTGTGAGATTATGGAACGAATTTAGAAACGTTTTTAAGATTGTTTGGCGACTGTGAAATCGCCCTGCAACGATCGATGCACTTGTGCAACGGTCGTTGCATTGCAACTCCACAGGGAGTTTCTGCCGTGACTAAATGTGCTTTGTTTTCTTGATTGCAGATGCCTCCTCGACAACCTCGCAAACGTAGAGCTACTACAGCTGCAGCAACAGCTCATCATCCTCCACTAGTTGAGTGGTTTCCTCGAGACTCACCCTATCCTGAGCTTTATCAGAGAGATCAGGAAGCGATACAGTTGCCTTGGCCTAAGGCGGATAAGGTGCAGATTCCGACGGACAAGGTATGGGGTATGGAGATTGATCAGTTTCTCAATATTGAAATGAAGAAGAAAGAAGTTAGAGTGTAACACAAGTAAATGAGCCGGTTTGGTCTTGTGCAAAGTTGGGGACTTTAGGACATATTCAAACATGTGATCTTGGTCCTAAATGAGTTTTTTATGTTCCCAACTATAGTACAATAAGTCTGGAGCAAAGCAGAGGCGTAGGAGACTGATCCCTAGGTCAGAAAGGCTGTTCTCTCTCCTCAAGGTGTTGTCGCTATCTACATTGGAGCCGTTGCACCTACTTTGTCTTCTTCTTGTTTATGCATTGTTTATTGTACACAAAACCCTAGTTGCTTCTCTATATATGTCTTGTAAGCTCTGAACATCAATATACACTTAAGGACTTAGTTCCTAAACTCATTTCTCTCTTTACTCTCGGTTCACTCTCTCTCTCGCTCTTAAAACCCTAATCGGGTACAAGGGCTTCTCTCATCAAGAACTCTTCCTAATCTCTAAATTCTAACACTCAAGACCGACACTTTCACAAAGCGGCCACTACTTGACCATTGGGACGAGTTCGATACATTGCTCTACAATGGTTGGTGTGGCATGACGATTAAGCCGACCAAGTTTGCAGACTACTGGACTTGTAAGGGTCTAGGCATCGATGACCAGGTGCTGACATTAGTTAAGGGCATTGGTTTGGGGACAATGCCTATGAAACATTACGAGTTGTATCCTGATTTGGTGAGACAGCTGCTTGCCACCTGCAGAGTGATTTACCCTGACCCATAGAGCAGGAAAGCTTCAGGAGGTTTCTTTACCTTCATGTGCTTAGGAGCCATGTATCGGATTCCCCTTCTAGATATCTGTCGGATTTATGGATTCAGCGTTAAGCCTGCGCGTATTGGTATGTCTCTTGAGTGGGATGTGCTGGAAGCTCAGTATTTCTGGGACTGTGTGGGAAACGGTCGATATTGCTCGAGGACGACGAAGCTGATACAGGTTAGGCATCCTGTTCTCAGATATGTCTTGCGCATCTTGGGATGTACTCTGTTGTGCAAAGCTGAAGCCAACAAGATGCGTAAGAACGAGGTGGAGATGCTTTTCATTGGGTAAGGGAGCAGTTTTCTGAGACTGATTTGAGAGATCCCACCAGAGGACTCAACTTGGGAGCTATCTTTGCTCATCACTTGTGCGGTCTGCAGAAGAAGCCATTCGATTGGAAGGGCACTGAGACAGTAGGGAGTCTGCTTACTCCCATTTTCAGGCTTGCAGGATTCCCTTAGAGGGTACAGAGTGTGATGACAGCAAGGAATTCCTTGATTTTACCCACCTGCAGAGTGCTACATGGCTGAAGGAGGGACGTATATGGGTCTATTATGACACTACCACTACGAGGCGTGGTATAGACCTTCCTGCTGCTGATATGACCAAGATTGATATGCTGGCTACCTTGAGATTCCAGCCTCCTACGCGAGATCAGCGCAGTGTGCCTACGATGGCTCATCCGTTGGGAGAGCCTTCTACACGCCCTTCTACTTCATCTGCGCCTGCCCCTGTTACTCCTGCTGATGATATTGGTCCTTATCCTGATCCTTCGGTACCTTTTGGTCAGATGTCTGAGGGAGAGTGGAGAGAGCGTGAGGATGGTATTCTACGGAGCATCTGGAACTTCATGCGTACCTGCACTTGCAGGAGACAGCCGCAGATTTACCATCCCGGACCTTCTCGTCGACGTAGACAGCGATCTCCGACTCCCGAGGTTTCGAGCGATACTGATCGCTATGATGACATAGATGACGAGTGAGAGTAGTGGCTTCTCTAGACATCGGTTTTGTATTTCTTTTTCACTTTTCTTTTGCATTTTTCTTTTGATTTTCTTAGGATTCTTATGTTTGGATGATGTTTTTACATTGAGACTATCAGTTGCTTTGATTTTATCTGTTTGCATTGGTTTTCAGCTTGCAGGTTTGAAATTTGACAATTTCTCACGGACTAACTGCTAACTTGCTGACTGTTCTCGGATATCGCAATGCAACGATCGACACGGTCCTGTGTGTCGATCATCACAACACGAAAATTGTTGGAATTGTGTCCAGTAATCTCGGTACTGTCTCTAGAAAGTAAGAGTATGTCAATGATCAGACATAAGTCATATAATACTGGGGGTCATGATGGCTTGCTAGAGTCCGCTCATGATCTATAAGTCTTGGACTTATTGCCTTTATTATATGATCCCATATGGGTCACACGCCTAAGCTAACAGGAAAAGTGTAGGAACGGCTTAGCAGAAGTACGGTAAAAGTGCCAGGCATTTGTCGTACTTAGAGAGAGATTAATGGGTCTAATTAAATCCAAGGGATTTAATTAGATTGGTATTTGGGCCCAAAAGCCCAAAAGGGAAAGAGAAGGGTTTTATAAACTAAAACCCAAATCTCTTTCTCTCTAACCCTAGCCCCCCAGCCGCTCCTCTCTCTCTCTCTCTGCGCCTCCTCTCCCTTGGTCTAACAGCCTTCTTCCTGCTTGGTGTGCGTGTGTGAACCTCTGGAGGAGTTATCACTTGGTGGCTCTCTTATCTCTGACCTGTTCCATCTTTCCGCTGCATAAACAGGTAAAAGGTGAGATCTTAATTGTTTCTATTCAAGAGAACCTAGATCCGCATGTTTAGGAACTGTTGAATCTGTGAATTGAATCAGGATTAACAACCAAAACATCCTTCAGTGGTATCAGAGCTATTGGTTCTGGTTTTTCTTGTTTAGAATCTCGTTTAGGATTGTTTTTCTTGTTTAAAAGTGTTTTGAATCAACTACTGATAAGAGAAATCACTTAAGCAACAAGAATTGAAACCTAAACAAACTAAAGAAAATCGCATGACCAAACTATATGATTTGGTATGCGTTGGTTTGATGATGCACGGACCGATCGCCAAAGGATCGAGTCGCGTGATCATCGGCACGATCGTGAGGCGCGGGATCGGGCGAGTTGATCGCATGGATCGATCATCATGATCGACAGCATGGATCGGCTGTGAGCGTCCGGTTGCCTCGTCGTCCCGATCGAGAGAGTTGGTCCGATCGGCTGATGCGATCGCATCGCGTCTCGGCAACTCTCGGTCGTTCCCGTCCCGACCACAAGCCGAGCTCGTCCCGACCGTAAGGTTTGCGGCTGCCACGATCATTCACGATCGAGTGGCTTGCGGCCGTGACCTAATCGGTTCGGTTTTGGCTTGTGTCTTCGGTTCGGTTTAAAACTTGATTAAAATTAAACGTCTCGGTTTAATAAACATATTTAATAATTTTATTAAATTCTGGTTAAACCGGGATAAGAAATCCAAAGTCGAAAAATTGGATTTTGTGCCTAAACCAGGATTTTCTAATTTGATTTGGTTGGACCAAATAAATTGAGAAAATCCGGTTTAGTAAATAACCGGTTGACAATTGTGGTCATCGTAGTAATTAAAATTTGGTTAGACCAATTTTAATGAACCAGACCGGTTATGTCATTTAATTGGACAATTGGGTCATGTCTTGGACATGGACCAATTCTTAGGCCTCGGGCCAAGAAGTTAAAACAATTGGGCCAATTATTTGAGTCTTTTCTTCAGATTAATTTAAAATTTATTTTATAAAATTATAAATCGATTTTAAATTAAAGTTTCCGAAATTTTGAAATTAGAAAGTTTCTTAAAATAGAAGTTTCTAGATTTGCAGGTTTTGGATTTTAAGAAATTTCTAAAGTTAGAAAGTTTCCAATTTTAGAAAGTTTCCAAAAATAGTAGGTTTCCAAAAATGGAAAGTTTCCCGAAATAGTAATCTTCTATTTTGGGAATGAAATTTTAATAAACCTACGAACCTCAAATAATATCAAGCGTTGGATGTCTTGTCCAGGCTATGTCAGCTGTCGAAGCCCATTCAATTGTATTCATGGCCTTACAGTGTGAGGATGTCTACTTTTGCGTGGATAAGACGGTTTGTGATTCATAAATGTCATTGGGAGTCCCAGACATTAATGATTACATGACTGTATAGTCTGGTTTTCTTGACTAGGCCATCGGGAGTCCCGGGCCTTGAGACATCAGAGTGGATTGGGCCTCGGGCCCAGATTCACAACCAAGAGTTATATCACGGATATAATTAGCCGACATAGGGCTTACCGATATAAGCTAAGGTTGGGTGACGGCCAGTGGCCCACTTTGATCTTAGTTATATGTGGATCTTGGAATCATTATATTCTATTGAGGGTAACTTAGGTTATTGAATATAATGCGTGATTAATCATATTAAATTATAATACGAGATTAATCATATTGAACATATTAACTAATAACCTTTTTATTTATATATATTTCAGCTATGACTACTACAAGCACACAAAACACATTCTCAATCCGGTCTGTTCTCGAGAAGGAGAAGCTGACTGGAACGAACTTCCTGACGTGGTCAAGGAACTTGAGGCTGGTCCTCAAGCAGGAGAAGAAAGATTATGTCCTTCGTGATCCTCTCCCCGAGAGGCCTGCTAACAATGCCGCCAGGACTCTGCATAATGCTTGGGAAAAGCATTCGTCAGATGAAAATGATGTGTATTGCCTTATGTTGGCGACAATGACTGCTGAGCTGCAAATGCAGTTCGAGAGTGTGTTGTCACCAATTGAGATAATGGCAAGCCTGAAATCGCTTTTTCAGGAGCAAGCAAGGACTAAGAGGTTTCAGACAGTTAAGAACCTCTTAGACTGTAAGTTGGCTGCAAATGCGGCAGTGAGTCCTCATGTCTTGAAGATGATGGGTTATCTCGATCATCTTCAGAAACTCGACTGCCCTATCAGCCAGGAACTTGCCTGCGACATCATTCTGCAGTCATTACCTGCAAGCTATGATCAGTTCATTCTGAACTTTAACATGCATGGCTTGAGTAAGACATTGCCTGAGCTTCACGGAATGCTCAAGACTGCAGAGCCCAACTTGAGGAAAACCGCCAAGGACCCCAATGTGCTTATGGTGCAAAAGGGCAAGGGGTTTAAGAAATCCTCTGCTAAGGATAAGGGAAAGGCCAAGGCTGTCCAAGTCGCGGACAAGGACACGCCAAAGCCCAAGCCCAAGTCCAAGGCTGGGCCAACTGACATATGCAGGTTCTGTAAAGAACCAGGGCATTGGAGGAGAGAATGTAAGAAATTCCAAGAAGGTCTAAAGGAATTGAAGAAGAAGACTCTCGAGACTTCTTCGACAGGTATTTTTGTTATAGAAGTTAATACAACTACTTCTGATAATACCTCATGGGTTATGGATACTGGTTGTGGGGCTCATATTTGTACTAATATGCAGGCACTCAGCAATAGTAGAAGGCTGAAGCAAGGACAAGTGGAGCTACGAGTTGGGAATGGAGCGAAAGTTCCAGCACTAGCTGTAGGCACATACTTGTTGTCTTTACCTTCGGGATTGATTTTAGAACTCAATAATTGTTATTTTGTACCTGCTATAAGCAGAAATATTATTTCAATTTCTTTGTTGGATTTGGAAGGTTATGATTTTTCAGTTAAGAATAAATTATGTTCCTTCAATCGCAACAATTTGTTCTATGGTTCTGCCCCTCTTATGAATGGGCTTTACATACTCGATCAATTCGCGCCAATTTATAACATTAATACCAAACGGTTCAAACCTAATGAGGAGAACCGAACGTTTCTATGGCATTGTTGTTTAGGGCACATCAGCGAGAAACGCATCAAGAGGCTCCATTCGAATGGACTTCTTGGCTCATTTGACTTTGAGTCATGTGAGAAATGCGAATCCTGCATGATGGGCAAAATGACACGGGCCCCCTTTAATAAACCTAACGAGAGGGCCAGTGACTTATTGGGCCTGATACACACTGATGTGTGTGGCCCAATGTCCACAAATGCAAGAGGAAACTATCAGTACTTCATTACCTTCACTGATGATTTCAGTAGGTATGGATATGTTTATTTGATGAAACATAAGTCTGAATCTTTTGAGAAGTTCAGAGAATTCCAAAATGAAGTACAGAACCAACTTGGCAAAAGCATTAAGGCTCTTCGGTCCGACCGAGGAGGAGAATACTTAAGCCAAGAATTCAGTGATCATCTAAGAGAGTGTGGGATCGTATCCCAACTCACTCCTCCCGGAACACCTCAATGGAATGGTGTGTCTGAGAGGAGAAATCGGACCTTATTTGATATGGTTCGATCTATGATGAGTCACACAGACCTTCCGATATCCCTTTGGGGATATGCTCTGCTAACAGCAGTGTTCACTCTAAATAGAGCGCCATCGAAAGCAGTAGCAAAGACACCATATGAATTATGGACTGGAGTGGCTCCAGTGCTGTCTTATCTAAGAATTTGGGGTTGTGAAGCCTATGTCAAGAGATTGATCTCAGACAAGCTTACACCAAAGTCTGATAAATGCTACTTCATTGGTTATCCGAAGGAAACCAAGGCTTATTACTTCTATCTACGTTCCGAGAACAAGATCTTTGTTGCCCGGGATTGTAACTTTCTTGAGAGGGAGTTTCTCTCTAAGAAAGACAGTGGGAGTAAGGTACTGCTTGAAGAAATTCAAGATGAACAGGATACTGCTCAACCTAATGAGGAAGAGCAGCAGGAGGACCTACAAGAAATTGTAGAGCCTGAACCTGTAGTACCTGAAGTTCGAAGATCCGGGAGGATCCGTCACGAACCCGAGAGATATCAAGGATTCCTCGTGACTGACTGTCATGATCTTCTGATCATTGATGGTGATGAACCATCGAACTTCAATCAAGCCATGATGGGCCCAGATTCCTCTAAGTGGCGCAAGGCCACTGATTCCGAAATGGACTCCATGTCGGTTAACCAAGTGTTTTCGTTGGTTGACTTACCCGCTGGTGTAAAAGCCATCGAGTGCAAATGGATTTTCAAGAAGAAGATTGACGTGGATGGAAATGTCCAGATTTATAAAGCCAGGTTGGTGGCAAAAGGTTTCAGACAAGTTCACGGTGTGGATTACGATGAAACCTATTCACCAGTGGCTATGATGAAATCTATTCGGATTCTACTAGCAACTGCAGCTTTTCATGATTATGAAATTTGGCAGATGGACGTGAAAACCGCCTTCCTGAATGGTATTCTGGAAGAGGATGTGTATATGATGCAACCTGACGGTTACATAGATCCAAAGAATGCTGGGAAAGTATGCAAGCTTCACAAATCCATTTATGGATTGAAGCAAGCATCGAGGAGCTGGAATCTTCGTTTTGATGAAGCGATCAAGCAATTTGACTTCATCAGAAACGAAGAAGAACAATGCGTGTATAAGAAAACTAGTGGGAGCAAGATAGTATTTCTTATTCTGTATGTCGATGACATACTGCTTCTCGGAAACGACATTCCAATGCTGAAGTCGGTAAAAGACTGGCTTGGAAGTTGTTTTTCCATGAAAGACATGGGTGAAGCCGCATACGTTCTTGGAATCAGGATCTACCGGGATAGATCTAGAAGGCTGATAGGCTTGTGTCAAGATTCATACATTGACAAAGTCCTACAAAGATTCAGCATGAAAGATTCCAAGAAGGGCTTCACGCCAATGGTACATGGCACAACGCTAAGCAAGAAGCAGAGCCCTACGTCGGCTGCTGAGCTTGAGCGATGAAGAATATTCCTTATGCATATGCAATAGGATCTGTCATGTATGCCATGATCTGTACTCGCCCTGATGTTGCTTATGCATTGAGCATGACGAGTAGATACCAGTCAAATCCAGGTGAAAACCATTGGATTGCCGTAAAGAATATCTTGAAGTATCTAAGACATACTAAGGATAAGTTCTTAGTGTACGGTGGAAGTGATGTGCTTAAAGTCAGTGGATTCACGGACACAAGTTTCCAGGCAGACCAAGATGATTTCCGGTCACAGTCCGGTTATATCTTTTGTCTGAATGGCGGTGCAATCAGTTGGAGAAGCTCCAAGCAAGACACCGTTGCTGATTCCACTACAGAAGCTGAATATATCGCCGCTTCAGAAGCTGCGAAGGAAGCTGTTTGGATACGAAAGTTCATTATTGAACTAGGTGTGATACCAGATGCGGCTGAGCCTCTGGCACTATTTTGTGATAACAATGGTGCTATTGCTCAGGCAAAGGAACCAAGATCACACCAGAAATCCAAGCATGTTCTAAGAAGATTTCACTTGATACGTGACATCATTAATAGAAAGGAAGTCAAGATCAGCCGAGTTCAGACAGATGATAACGTCGCTGATCCGTTGACAAAGCCACTCCCAAGGCCTAAGCTCGAGTTTCTGACTGAAGCTGTAGGAATTAGAGACATTGAAATGTAATCTAAATTTGAGTGGGAGTTTGAGGGCTTTTATTTAGTTATTTGATATGTTCTTGTAAAACATTCTTATGTTTAATGAAATTATTATTTCAAGATTATTTTAACTGTGATGAAATAATCCGTTCCAAAGTGATATAAACCATTTTATAGGTCATCGAAGTAAGTGACTTGATCTTGAGTCATCAAAGTCATTTAGCTTGATCATGAGACCCTATATTTGATAGATGGCTTATATCATTCAGTCCCTAGTCGAAGGTTGTTGAAATTGGAACACCAACAACCGTGTGAGACTAGATTGGTATGTGACTTATGACAAAGTCTCAGTGTGTCATAGATGCGCGGCATCGAAGTCAGTACATAGGTGTATGTGGGGTACATACGACCGGACAAGACCCGCTTATAAGAACTCTTCAGGATATTTATATCTGTGTCATAAGAGATTCTTACTACGACTATAGAGTATAGTCCTTAGACCTGAGTTCGCATGCATGTGACTGCACATGGACTGATGCACTTTGATCATTGTCTAACGCTATCGTTCTGCGATAGTTATAAGGACCTTGTTTGGGTACATTATGAAATGAGTAGTTTACAGTGATGGAACAAGACGGGATTTGTCCCTCCAATATAAATGGAGTGAATATCTCTAGGCCAATCGGAGATTTGAATACTGGAAAATGCATGGCCATGCTCAAACGGACTGTCCCGAGTCGTTTGGATTGTCAGTATCGAATCAGAGTCCGATGAACAAGATTAGGCTTTATAAGGATGACACTAATCCTGCCTTATGACTAATCGAGATATTGAGACAAAAGGATTATGAATACAGAGATTCCAGTACAAGTGGGAGATTGTTGGAATTGTGTCCAGTAATCTCGGTACTGTCTCTAGAAAGTAAGAGTATGTCAATGATCAGACATAAGTCATATAATACTGGGGGTCATGATGGCTTGCTAGAGTCCGCTCATGATCTATAAGTCTTGGACTTATTGCCTTTATTATATGATCCCATATGGGTCACACGCCTAAGCTAATAGGAAAAGTGTAGGAACGGCTTAGCAGAAGTACGGTAAAAGTGCCAGGCATTTGTCGTACTTAGAGAGAGATTAATTGGTCTAATTAAATCCAAGGGATTTAATTAGATTGGTATTTGGGCCCAAAAGCCCAAAAGGGAAAGAGAAGGGTTTTATAAACTAAAACCCAAATCTCTTTCTCTCTAACCCTAGCCCCCCAGCCGCGCCTCTCTCTCTCTCTCTCTGCGCCTCCTCTCCCTTGGTCTAGCAGCCTTCTTCCTGCTTGGTGTGCGTGTGTGAACCTCTGGAGGAGTTATCACTTGGTGGCTCTCTGATCTCTGACATGTTCCATCTTTCCGCTGCATAAACAGGTAAAAGGTGAGATCTTAATTGTTTCTATTCAAGAGAACCTAGATCCGCATGTTTAGGAACTGTTGAATCTGTGAATTGAATCAGGATTAACAACCAAAACATCCTTCAAAAATCGCATTGCAGCGATCGTTGCGGTCCTAAAAAACGATCGACACATGACGCAAATCGCCTTGCAACGAACGTTACATTTATGTATCGATCGATGCATGAGCGACAGAGGTAAAAATCAGACAGAACTTAACACATCCATTAACATTTTACTTTCTTTTACCGAACCTTAGCTTGACACTACTGGGGACAGTGTGTTTCAAGTGTGGGGGAGGTGGTACTGACTATTATCTTTTTATTTTCTTAAAGTCAGTCTGTTTTTCAAAAAAATTTGTTTTATTGAGTCAAAACAAGTTTAAGTAAGAAACAGTGAATTTTTGAGAAGTTAACAACATCTTGCAGGAACTTAAGTAACCATTGGGATGAAGTTGCAGGAACTATCTATGACTATTAGAAAACCCAACACGCATCAACCTACTGAGGACACCCATATCAATTCAGGTATTCAGAGGATCCTTTACTAACTTCACCCTTAATTTGACTTAATTTTCTCACCTAAGGGCTTGGTATACCTTGAGTCGGATTCCGTTGTTAGTTCTGACACAGCTTGTAAACCTGTCCGAGTATGGTTCCCTTCTCCCCTTCCATAAAAAAAGAGAGTAATAAACTGAGGATGAGCTAGTAGCTCCGAAGTGGTCACGGGAGTAGTAGCAAACACTATTACCTCCTGTGCATTCATGGAATGTGTCCAAAGTACACCCCTTAACGGGAAGAGCACTGATAAAAAAAAAAATGATACCCAATGGGGAAAAATCAGAATGCTAAGGAAAGGAAAAGAGAAGAAAAGGAACCAGAAAAAGATAGTATGGTGGTCTAGAGCTGACAAAGTAAGAATCCATGTGCCCTTTGATCGATAATCCTTAGGTGAGACCGCACTTAATAGCTTATAGAAGTCAGTATGGTAAATTTGAATTGCTTGGATTGATTGTGGAGTTTACTTAGGACAGTTGCTAAGTGTGGGGGAAGTACATGTTGGTCTTGATGTCTTGCAGGTGATTCTTTCAGTGGCTTACTAAGGGGAATCTGAGTGTTGTTGCTTCTAGGACGAAAAGAGTTTCTGAAAGTTTTCAAACCTCTTCACCATGTTTTAGTTCTCTGTTTTGCTTGAGGGCAAGCAAAGGCTAAGTGTGGGGGAGTTGATATATCATAGTTTTTACCGGTTTTAGACCATGATATAAGTGTGTTTTAGAGTCTTTTGGTGTTTCTTTAGAGTCTTTTACATGTGTTATTAGATATATGCACGTTTGGAGCGGAATTGGAGTTATTGGAGGTTTTTGGAGCATTTTGGTGCTTTGACCCGAGAGATAAAGTTCACTGTCCAAAACAGAGTAATGCATCGATCGACACACTATGTGCATCGATCGACACACGAGCGAGATGGGCCTTTCCTCGGCGGTTAATGAAGAATGAAGATATTACAACTTTGCCCAGAAGTTCCTGATAATTACACAGAAGCCCCAAGACGTGATTAGCTTATATAATTAGGTTTTTACATCAGTTTTTAGATACGCTTTCATACTTAGAGCATAGAGTTTTAGAGCTTGGGGCTGATCTAATCCTGTACTGCTTTCTGCTTTTTGGAGAAGATTTTGAACCCTTTTACTTCTTTATTCTCTTTTATGCAATCTATTATTTCATTGATTATGTTTTCATATTCTATGTCTGAGTAGATTCATAGTTAGGTTTAGGGATTCTCGTTAAGGATTTTATGACTTGCTAGATTTAATTAATTCAGTAAAGGATTCATTGTTGGAATTGTGTCCAGTAATCTCGGTACTGTCTCTAGAAAGTAAGAGTATGTCAATGATCAGACATAAGTCATATAATACTGGGGGTCATGATGGCTTGCTAGAGTCCGCTCATGATCTATAAGTCTTGGACTTATTGCCTCTATTATATGATCCCATATGGGTCACACGCCTAAGCTAACAGGAAAATGTGTAGGAACGTTTTAGCAGAAGTACGGTAAAAGTGCTAGGCATTTACTGTACTTAGAGAGAATAAAAGGGTTTGGCCACTGTGTGTCGATCGATACATAAGGAGTGTCGATCGACACAGTGCGCGAACGCCTCGGAGTTAATTGGCCTTTGGGCCAAATGGCCCAAAACGAACTGAACGAGTTTTATAAACTTAAGACAAGTTCAGGTCGAAAATTAAGCCCTAGCCGCGAGCCTCCTCTCTCTCTCTGCGCCGATTTCCTCCTGGTCTAGCAGCCTCTTCCTGCTCGGTGTGCGTGTGTGAACCTCTGGAGGAGTTATCTCTCGGTGGCTCTCTGATCTCTGACATACCATCTCTTTCCGCTGCATAAACAGGTATAAGGTGAGATCATCAATTGTTTCTATTCAAGAGAACCTAGATCAGCATGTTTAGGTTAATCTGAATCTGAGAATTGAATCAGGATTGACTAAACATTCCTTCAGTGGTATCAGAGCCAATGGTTCTGGTTTTTCTTGATTAGATTCAAGTTTAGGATTGTTTTTCTTGTTTAAAAGTGTTTTGAATCAACTATTGATAAGAGAAATCACTTAAGCAACAAGGAATTGAAACCTAAACACACTTAAAATCGCAGAAACCAAGCTATATTGATTTGGTAGAATGCGATTTTCAAAAGTCAGTATCAACTGCGATCGCATGGATCGATCGATACGATCGCATGGATCGGTCGATACAGTCTATCGGCTAACCCTGTTAACGCGTGAAAGCATCGATCGATGCAGGATCGATGCAGGTTCGATGTTGGTGCATCGACCGATGCGGTTGGTGCATCGATCGACACGGTTAGGGTTTTGGCTCGGTTCCGTGCATGCGTGAGAGCATCGATCGATACAGGATCGATGCACGATCGATGCAGGATCGATGCTAAGAGCATCGACCGATGCGGTTGATGGATCGATCGACACGGTTGGTTCATCGATCGACATGGTTGGTTTAAGGCTCGGTTTAATATTTTGATTAAAATTAATTCGTCCTGGTTTAATAAACAGATTTAATAATTTTATTAAGTCTGGTTAAACCGGGACAAGAAATCCAATGTCGAAAGAATTATTGGATTTAGTGCCTAAACCAGGATTTTCTAATTTGATTTGGTTGGACCAAATAAATTGAGAAAATCCGGTTTAGTAAATAACCGGTTGACAATTGTGGTCGTCGTAGTAATTAATTTTGGTTAGACCAATTTTAATGAACCAGACCGGTTATGTCATCTAATTGGACGATCGGGTTATGTCTCGGACATAGACCAATTCTTCGGCCTCGGGCCAAGAAGTTAAAACGATTGGGCCAATTATTTGAGTCTTTCTTCAGATTTAATTTAAAATTTATTTTATAAAGAATATAAAGTCGATTTTAAATTAAAGTTTCCGAAATTTTGAAATTAGAAAGTTTCTTGAATTAGAAGTTTCTAGATTTGCGAGTTTTGGATTTTAAAGAAATTTCTAAAGTTAGAAAGTTTCCGTTTTTAGAAAGTTTCCAATTTTAGAAAGTTTCCAAAAATAGTAGGTTTCCAAAAATGGAAAGTTTCCGAAATAGTAATCTTCTATTTTGGGAATGAATTTTTAAATAAACCTACGAACCTCAAATAATATCAAGCGTTGGATGTCTTGTCCATTCTATGTCAGCTGTCGAAGCCCATTCAATTGTATTCATGGCCTTACAGTGTGAGGGTGTCTGCTTTTGCGTGGATAAGACGGTTTGTGATTCATAAATGTCATTGGGAGTCCCAGACATTAATGATTACATGACTCTATAGTCTGGTTTTCTTGACTAGGCCATCGGGAGTCCCGGGCCTTGAGACATCAGAGTGGATTGGGCCTCGGGCCCAGATTCATAACCAAGAGTTATATCACGGATATAATTAGCCGATATAGGGCTTACCGATATAAGCTAAGGTTGGGTGACGGCCAGTGGCCCACTTTAATCTTAGTTATATGTGGATCTTGGAATCATTATATTCTATTGAGGGTAACTTTTGTTATTGAATATAATGCGTGATTAATCATATTAAATTTAATACGAGATTAATCATATTGAACATATTAACTAAAATCCTTTTATCTTATATTTCAGTTATGACTAGCACAAACAATCAAAACACTTTCTCGATCCGGTCTATCCTTGGGATGGACAAGCTGAACGGATCAAATTTCTTGACTTGGTCGCGGAACCTTAGGCTAGTCTTCAGACAGGAGAGAAAGGACTATGTCCTTGAGAGAGCTCTCCCCGTGAGGATCGGGTCCAATGCTTCTCATGCAGTATATGATGCTTGGAATAAGCATTATAATGATGCGGTAGATATGCGTGGTCTGATATTGGCTACCATGGACTCAGACTTGCAGAAGCAATATGAGAACATGGAGTCGCCAATAGAGATGATCAGCAGCCTGAAATTGAAATTTCAGGAGCAGATTAGGGTGGAGACATACCAGTTGGTTAAGTCTCTCACTAGCTGCAAGCTACCAAATGATCATCCAGTGAGTCCTCATGTCAGTAAAATGATGGGTTACATTGATAACCTGAGGAAACTGGATTATCCAGTTAGCCAAGAAATGGCAACTGAGATCATTCTGCAGTCACTGCCGTCAAGCTATGATAAGTTCAGAAGGAACTATATCAAGAAAGGCTTAACGAAGACGCTGACTGAACTGCATGATATGCTCAAGACAGTTGAGCCAAACGTGAAGAGTACCCTGTACAATCTCATGAACGAGAAGGGTAGGTTTACTAAACCTAATGCTGACAAGGGTGAAGACAAAGTTGTCCAGATTTTGAATCATGGCAAGCGTGTGTCTTCTGAGCCCGAGTCAGATACCTCTTACGTTGGTAAGTGCTGCTACTGTAAGGAGACAGGGCATTGGAAGAGAGATTGCATTAAATTCATGGAAGATGATGAGGAGTTAAAGTCGATGTATGCGACTACTTCCTCAGGCATTCATGTTATTACTTCAAGTTCTACCTTAAAGGTATTGGATACTGGTTGTGGCACTGATATTTGTGATAATATGCAGAGCCTAAGCAACAGTAGAACGTTGAAGGAAGGGCAAGTGAAACTACATGTCTGGAAGGAGCTTGGGATGCTGCCTCAGCCGTAGGGTTTTTCACTTATAGATCCCTTTAAGGCTTGGTTTTGTATTAAGTAATTGCTACAATGTACCTGCTTTAAGCAGAGTTGTCTTTCATTTTCTTGTAAGAATTTGAATGTTTTTCATTTTGATAAAAGACAAGTTTTGTTCTTTTGATCTTAATGAAATATTAATTGTAGCACCCTATTCATGGAATGGGTTTTATATCTTAAACCAAAGAGTGCCTAAATGTAACATAAATACCGAATTGGTTTAAATCTAATGAATTAAACCTGATTTTTCTTGGCATAAAGTCTTGGTCACATAGAGTAAGTCGGATTCAGAAATCCCATAGTCATGGACTGTTGGGCTCATTTGATAAAATATCTTATGAGACTTGAATTCTGTTTACTAGACCAAAAGGTAAAGGGCCTATCTTAGCCGAGCTAGAGAAAAGCCCAAAGGCTTATTGGACCTGGAACATACTCATGTATGTGGCCCAATGAGCAGTAATGCCAGAGAAAATCTCCTGTACTTCATTGTCTCTACTGATTACTTCAGTGAGTGTGACTGTGTTCAATTGATGAGACACAAGTCGGAATTCTTTGACATGGTCGAAAGAGTTCCAGAATGAAGTATAGGATCTGAATGACAAAAGTATTAAGACTCTGGATTAAAATCACGAGTGAGAATACTTAAGTCATTGATTATGTGATCATCTGAATGAGTGTGAAATCGTTTCACAGCTCATTTCTCCTGAAAACCTGAAGGTGTTTCTGTGAGAAAGAATCAGATCTTATTAGAAATGATTAAAGATGAATCACACGAATCTTCCATGATATTTTAAGAATAACGCTCTAGAAATATCTAAGAAAACAACGCTAAAATAGTTCCACCAATATCAGTTGAAAGACACCACGTAAATGTGGATTGGAATCGATCCAAATTTGTCTTTACTGAGTATTTGTAGTTGTGCTACTTCGCTGGTTGTCCTAGAGAAACTAAGGCTTGTTACTTTTACGTCCAATCTGTTTTCTAAGAAGGGAAGTTATTTTCCAAGAAGAACAGTGGGAGTAAAAGTATAACTCGAAGAAATTCGAGACATACAGGAGGCTGCTCAACCTGTTGAGGGAGAGCAACGGATGGATTTACAGATTTCTGTAGAATCTACACCTGTGGAGCCTGAAGTTCGCAGATATGAATGAATCAGTTACTAATCCGAGAGTGATTTCTTGTCATTAGTTGAACCTGATAATCATTGAAATCTGCACCTGTGGAGCCTGAAGTTCGCAGATATGAATGAATCAGTTACTAATCCGAGAGTGATTTCTCGTCATTAGTTGAACCTGATAATCATTGAAAGTTCGCATGATCTGATGATCATTGAAAGCGACGAATCTGCAAAATTCAAAGAAGCGAAAGTGAGCCCGGACTCCGAAAAATTACATTTTATGTAAGTTAGCTTCATCGATCCATTCATGGATGGAAGCAAACATATCGGAGTTGGAATCTTCGTTCTGTTGAAGTAGTCAAGGTTTTGACTTGAACAGGAACGAAGCGGAACTGTGTGTTTACTAATAGATTAGTGGGAGCGATATTGCATTTCTCATATTGTATGTCGATGACATACTGATTCTCGAAAATGACGTCCCAATGCTGCAGTCAGTAAAGGACTGGCTTGGGAGTTGGTTCTAATGATTGACATGAGTAAAGCCACGTATGTTCTTGGATTTTGGATCTAAAGATAGAGATCCAAAAGAGCTGGTAGGACAAAGTCAAGATTCTTAAATTGACAAAGTCCTGCACCTAATCAGCATTCCAAGAAGGGTTTTATGCCAATGTCACATGGCAATACGTCAAGCAAGAAGCAGTGTCCTACGATAACTGCTGAGCTTGAAAGCATGGATAGGATTCCATATGCGACGGCAATTGGATCTATCATGTATGCCATGACACGTACTTGTTTTGATATTGCTTTAATGTTAAGCAAGACAAGTAAAGACCAGTCAAATCCAGCAAAGAATCACTGGATTGCCGTAAAGAATATCCTAAAGTATTTGAGGAATACTAAGGATAAGTTCTTTAGGTAAAGGAGAAAGTAAGTGAAGTGCTACTAGTCGACAGAGTCTGAAAGGCAAGTTTCCAACGGACAAAGATGATTTCCGGTCACAGTCCGGTTATATCTTGTGTTTGTCTGGCGGTGCAAGGCACTGTTGCTGACTCCATGACTTAAGCTGAACATTTCGCAACTTGGAAGCGGCGAAAGAGGTTGTTTAGAAAGAAGAGTTCGTCACTGAACTTGATGTGATTCCCAGCATAGATGAGACTAGCTGCACATCAGAGGTCTAAACACCTTGTGGATAGGTATAACCTATTCCGTGAGATAAATAACAGAGATGTTAAGTAGATCAGCAAGTTTTATCAAATGAGAACGTTGCTAATCTATTAACGAAGCCACTCCTTAGGCCTAAGCACGAGTCGCGGACTGTTGCTGTAGGATAAGTGAAATTAAGATGTAGTCTTGATTTCAGTGGGAGTTAGTAAAGGGCTTTATTTAGTTATTGGATATGTTCTTGAAATAACATTTAAGATGTTTAATGAAATTATTATTTCAAGATTATTTTAACTGTGATGAAATAATCGTTCCAAAGTGATATAAACCATTTTATAGGTCATCGAAGTAAATGACTTGATCTTGAGTTATCAAAGTCATTTAGCTTGATCATGAGACCCTATATTTGATAAATGACTTATATCATTATGTCCCTAGTCGAAGGTTGTTGAAATTGGAACACCAACAACCGTGTGAGACTGGATTGGTACGTGACTTATGACAAAGTCTCAGTGTGTCATAGATGCGCGGCATCAAAGTCAGTACATAGGTGTATGTTGGGGAACATACGACCGGACAAGACCCGCTTATAAGAACTCTTCAGGATATTTATATCTGTGTCATAAGAGATTCTTACTACGACTATAGAGTATAGTCCTTAGACCTGAGTTCGCATGCATGTGACTGCACATGGACTGATGCACTTTGATCATTGTCTAACGCTGTCGTTCTGCGATAGTTATAAGGACCTTGTTTGGGTACATTATGAAATGAGTAGTTTACAGTGATGGAACAAGACAGGATTTGTCCCTCCAATATAAATGGAGTGAATATCTCTAGGCCAATCGGAGATTTGAATACTGGAAAATGCATGGCCATGCTCAAACGGACTGTCCCGAGTCGTTTGGATTGTCAGTATCGAATCAGAGTCCGATGAACAAGATTAGGCTTTATAAGGATGACACCAATCTTGCCTTATGACTAATCGAGATATTGTGACAAAAGGATTATGAATACAGAGATTCCAGTACAAGTGGGAGATTGTTGGAATTGTATCCAGTAATCTCGGTACTGTCTCTAGAAAGTAAGAGTATGTCAATGATCAGACATAAGTCATATAATACTGGGGGTCATGATGGCTTGCTAGAGTCCGCTCATGATCTATAAGTCTTGGACTTATTGCCTCTATTATATGATCCCATATGGGTCACACGCCTAAGCTAACAGGAAAATGTGTAGGAACGTTTTAGCAGAAGTACGGTAAAAGTGCTAGGCATTTACTGTACTTAGAGAGAATAAAAGGGTTTGGCCACTGTGTGTCGATCGATACATAAGGAGTGTCGATCGACACAGTGCGCGAACGCCTCGGAGTTAATTGGCCTTTGGGCCAAATGGCCCAAAACGAACTGAACGAGTTTTATAAACTTAAGACAAGTTCAGGTCGAAAATTAAGCCCTAGCCGCGAGCCTCCTCTCTCTCTCTGCGCCGATTTCCTCCTGGTCTAGCAGCCTCTTCCTGCTCGGTGTGCGTGTGTGAACCTCTGGAGGAGTTATCTCTCGGTGGCTCTCTGATCTCTGACATACCATCTCTTTCCGCTGCATAAACAGGTATAAGGTGAGATCATCAATTGTTTCTATTCAAGAGAACCGAGATCAGCATGTTTAGGTTAATCTGAATCTGAGAATTGAATCAGGATTGACTAAACATTCCTTCATTCATATCATAAGTGTTATTCAATCTAAATTGTGCTTAACACTAGTTTCTAACTTGATCACTTAGAATCTAGATCTTAGGTTGTTAAATTGACACGAAAGTGTGGTTTAGAATCTGAACTATTTAGGTTGAGCAATTGAATTACTCGCAAAGAAATTTGGTTTAATTGAATTGTGAACATATCGAACTTAATCTTAAAGCTGGTTTAATCTGTTAGGAATTACAAAGACATTTGGATTTCTGCAATTAGGCTTAGAGAATTCTCACAACGAAAGTTGGTTAATTCTATATATGTGTTTGAGTTCTAGAACGGTACTTAATTTGATCCTGACTGAATGATTTATCTGCTTGTCTGATTTCCTGAGAACTCCCTAGACTTAGCGCTTTTAGTTAATTGCTTTCAAACCAATCTTACTACTGATTTACTTTCCTGCTTTGTTTTTAGTTTCTCATTACATTTGCTTTCTCCTAGTTTAATCTTGACTGTTCTAAATCTATCGTTGCCTAGAGTCCTTGTGGATTCGATACCCTAAGTACTACATTCACATTACTGTGCACTTGCAGTTAGTATAGGGATAAAATTAGAACCTATCACTATATTAGAGAGTTTCAAAGTATCTGTGATCAACTCAGCTCTATTGGGAAACCGGTTGAAGAGTCCATGAAGATCTTCACCTTTCTTAATGGTTTAAGCCGTGAATACGACCACATATTGTAGGATTATATGTGTGTTCATGGTTCAATTAACAGATTGCAACCTAGCACATATAACTCAGATCTAGGTTCTTGCAGAACGAATCACAAAACCAAACCTGATCATTACCTTTCAGTTTGCAGCGGATTGATGGATGGTAATGATGAGATCAGCTAGAACAGATCAGATGCCTGTTCCTCCTTCAGTATCCACACTCTTACAAGCCGGGATGGTTGCTAGACCAAAGCAATGGATTGATCAGAGAGAGAAGAGAGACGGCTCAGGTATTAGGTCGCAGACCATTAGAGTCGAAATTATCAGACTACCCAAATAAATATCGACTCTGTCATAAACCTAAACCGATGTCTCGGTTTCGCAACTGTGTCGACCGACACATACACTTGTGTCGATCGACACAAGTCATTTGTCTCGATATGGGCCCAAGTGATTAAACTAACGGCCCAACTCTCTGCACAAATACAGTAAATGCCTTGCATCTTACCGTATTCATTCCATGTTAACTTTCCCGTCAGCTATGGTGTGTGACCCTTTGGGATCATACAATACTGGTAATAAGTCCTAAACTTATAGATCAAGAGCGGACTCTAGCAAGTCATCATGATCACCCAGTATTTATGACTTATGTCTGATCTCGACATTTATCATACTTTCTAGAGATAGTACGGTAGATTTCAGGACATTCCCAACAATCTCCCACTTGTACTGGAATCCTACAAAGGACATTCCCAACAATCTTCCGATTGTACTGGAATCCTACATTCCCTAGTCCTTTTGTCTTAATATCTCGATCTGGCATAAGGCAAGATGCGTGTCATCCTTATATAGCCAGACCATGTTTATCGGACCAGATTTGATACTGACAATGCAAACGACTTGGGCAAGTCCGTTTGGGAATGGCCATTCTCTTACCAGCTATCAAATCTCCGATTGGCCTAGAGATATTACCTCCGTTAAACGGCAGGGACAAATCCCGTCTTGTTCCATCACTATGAACTACACAATTCATAATACACCCAACCAAGGTCCGTATAGCTCCCAGTTACGAAACAGCGTTAGACAATGATCAAAGTGCATTACTCCATGTGCAGCCACATGCATGCGAACTCAGGTCTAAGGACTATACTCTATAGTCGTATATGAGAACTTCTTATGACACAGATATTAATATCTTGCAGAGTTCTCATTAGCGGGCCATGTCCGGTCATATGCTCCCCTACATATACCTATGTGTCGACTTTGATGCCGCGCATCTATGACCCCTCGAAACTTGGTCATAAGTCTCAACACAATCTAGTCTCAACAGGTTGTTGGTGTTCCAATTTCAACAACCTTCGATTATGGACACTTTGATTTATGTCACTTCGTTAAATATGGGGTTTCAGGATCAAGTCTACTCATGTACTTCGATGGCCCATATATAGTGACATTAATCATTTTGGAACGATTATTTATATCACAGTTAAAATAATCCAGAAATCATTAGATTTCACAAACATAAAATGTTATGTTTACATGAACCATTCAAAATAACTAAGTAAAGCCCTTTACAAACTCCCACTGAAATTAAGACTACATCTTAATTTCACTCATCCTACAGCTACAGTCCGCGACTCGTGCTTAGGCATAAGGAGTGGCTTTGTTAATAGATTAGCAACATTCTCATTCGATGAAACTTGCTTATCTACTTAACACCTCTGTCATTTATCTCGCGGAATAGGTTATACCTATCCTCAAGGTGTTTGGACCTTTGATGTGCAGCTAGTCTTAACTACGCTGGGAATCAAATCTAGTTCAGTGATGAACTCTACTTTCCAAACAACCTCTTTCGCCGCTTCTCAAGCTGCGAAATGTTCAGCTTAAGTCATGGAGTCAGCTACAGTGCCTTGCACCGCCAGATAGACACAAGATATAGCCGGACTGTGACCAGGAAGTATCTTTGTCTATTGGAAACTTGCCTTTCAGACTCTATCGACTTGTAGCACCTCACTTTCTCCGTAAATCAAGAACTTATCCTAAGTATTCCTCAAATACTTCAGAATATTCTTTACGGCAATCCAGTGATTCTTTCTTGGATTTGACTGGTCTTTACTTGTCTTGCTTAGCATTAAAGCAACATCAAAACAAGTATGTGTCATGGCATACATGATAGATCCAATTGCCGTCGCATATGGAATCCTATCCATGCATTCAAGCTCAGCAGATATCGCAGGACACTGTATCTTGCTTAATTTTATGCCATGTGACATTGGCATAAAGCCCTTCTTGGATTGCTGATTACGTGTAGGACTTTGTCAATTTAAGAATCCTGACTTTGTCCTACCAGCTCTTTTGGATCTCTATCTTTAGATCCAAAATCCAAAAACTACGTGGCTTTACCCAATGTCAATCATACAATAACTCCCAAGCCAGTCCTTTACCGACTGCAGCATTGGAACGTTATTTCCGAGAATCAGTATGTCATCGACATACACTATGAGAAATGCAATATTGCTCCCACTTATCTTTTAGTAAACGCACAGTTCCTCTTCGTTCCTGTTCAAGTCAAAACTTTGACTACTTCAACAGAACGAAGATTCCAACTCCGATATGTTTGCTTCCATCCATGAATGGATCAATGAAGCTAACATAGTGTAATTTTCGGAGTCCGGGCTCACTTTCGCTTCTTTGAATTTCGCAGATACGTCGCTTTCAATGATCATCAGATCATGCGAACTTTCAATGATCATCAGGTTCAACTAATGACGAGAAATCACTTTCGAATTAGTGACTGATTCATTCATATCTGCGAATTTCAGGCTCTACAGGTGTAGATTCTACAGAAATCTGTAAATCCATCCGTTGCTCTTCCTCAACAGGTTGAGCAGCCTCCTGTATTTCTCGAATTTCTTCGAGTTATACTTTTACTCCCACTGTTCTTCTTGGAAAGTTACTTCCCCTCTTAGAAAACAGAATGGACGTAAAAGTAACAAGCCTTGGTTTCCCTAGGACAACCAGCGAAGTAGCACAATTACAAATACTCAGTAAAGACGAATTTGGATCGATTCCAATCCACATTTACGTGGTGTCTTTCAACTGATATTGGTGGAACTATTTCAGCGTAAACTTAGATATTTTAGAGCGTTATTCTTAAAGAATATCATGGAAGATTCGTGTGACTCATCTTTAATCATTTCTAATAAGATCTGATTCTTTCTCACAGAAATACCTCAAGGTTTTCAGGAGAATTGAGCTGTGAAACGACTTCACACTCATTCAGATGATCACACAATCAATGACTTAAGTATTCTCACTCGTGATCTAATCCAGAGTCTTAATACTTCTGTCATTCAGATTCTATATTCATTCTGGAACTCTTTCGACCATGTCAAAGAATTCCGACTTGTGTCTCATCAAATGAACACAGTCACACTTACTGAAGTAATCAGTAGAGACAATGAAGTACAGGAAATTTTCTCTGGCATTACTGCTCATCGGACCACATACATGAGTATGTCCAATGTCCAATAAGCCTTTTGGGCTTTTCTCTAGCTCGGCTAAGATGGGCCCTTTGTGTTTTGGTCCAATAAGAAGAATTCAAGTCTCATAAGATATCCATTCAAATGAGCCCAAAAGTCCATAACTATGGGGTTTCTGAATCCGACTTACTCTATGTGACCAAAACATTTATGCCAAGAAAAATCAGGTTTAATTCATCAGATTTAAACCAATTCGGTATTTATGTTACATTTAGGCACTCTTTGGTTTAAGCTATAAAACCCATTCCTTGAATAGGGTGCTACAATTAACATTTCATTAAGATCAAAAGAACAAAACTTGTCTTTATCAAAATGAAAAACATTCAAATTCTTTACAAGAAAATGAAAAACAACTCTGCTTAAAGCAGGTACATTGTAGCAATTACTTAATACAAAACCAAGCCTCAAAGGCATCTACAAGTGAAAACCCTACGGCTGAGGCAGCATCCCAAGCTCCTTCCAGACTCGCAGTTCCACTTGCCCTTCCTTCAACGTTCTACTGTTGTTCAGGCTCTGCATATTATAACAAATATCAGTGCAACAATCAGTATCCAATACCTACAAGGTATAACTTGAAGTAATAACATGAATACCTGAGGAAGTAGTCTCATACATCAACTTTAACTCCTCATAATCTTCCATGAATTTAATGCAATTTCTCTTCCAATGCCCAATCTCTTTACAGTAGCAGCACTTACCAACGTAAGAGGCATCTGACTCGGGCTCAGAAGACACACACTTGCCATGATTCAAAATCTGGACAACTTTGTCTTCACCCTTGTCAGCATTAGGTTTAGTAAACCTACCCTTCTCCTTCATGAGATTGTACAGGGTACTCTTCACGTTTGGCTCAACTGTCTTGAGCATATCATGCAGTTCAGTCAACGTCTTCGTTAAGCCTTTCTTGATACAGTTCCTTACGAACTTATCATAGCTTGACGGCAGTGACTGCAGAATGATCTCAGTTGCCAATTCCTGGCTAACTGGATAATCCAGTTTCCTCAGGTTATCAATGTAACCCATCATTTTACTGACATGAGGACTTACTGGATGATCATTTGGTAGCTTGCAGCTAGTGAGAGATTTAACCAACTGGTATCTCTCCACTCTTACCTACTCCTGAAATTTCAATTTCAGGCTGCTGATCATCTCTATTGGCGACTCCATGTTCTCATATTGCTTCCGCAAATCTGAGTCCATGGTAGCCAATATCAGACCACGCACATCTACCGCATCATTATAATGCTTATTCCAAGCATTATATACTGCATGAGAGGCATTGGACCCGATCCTCACGGGGAGAGCTCTTTCAAGGACATAGTCCTTTCTCTCCTGCCTGAGGACTAGCCTCAGGTTCCGTGACCAAGTCAAGAAATTTGATCCGTTCAGTTTGTCCATCTCAAGGACAGACCGGATCGAGAAAGTGTTTTGATTGTTTGTGCTTGTCATAGCTGAAATTTAGAGATAAATAGAGTTTTAGTTATTAAGTTCATAAAAGAGTAATCTTAACAACTTATAAGAAAACTCGCATTGCATTCAAAATTTCTTTGTTTAACCTCATAAGAATGCAATGATTCCGAGACCCATGTTCAGCTAAATCCAAAGTGGGCCACTGGCCGTCACCCGGAATTAGCTTTACTTGGTAAGCATACACACAGCTAGTTATAACCAATAACTCTCGGTTGTGAATTGGACCCGAGGCCCAAATTCACCAGATGTCTCAAGGCCCGGGACTCCCGATGGCCCAGTCAAGGAAACCAATCTCTTACAGCCAAATAATCACTGAAATCTGGGACTCCCAATGAAATCAGTGACTATATACTACTTTACTTATGCGAAAACAGACACCTCACACTGTAAGCCATATCTGTAATCGAATAAGCGTTAAGTAGCTGACAAGATTGGAAAGACATCCAAGCTTGATATTGTTTTTGAGGATTTTTAAGTTTTATTTCCAAAAATAGAAGATTACTATTTTGGGAAACTTACTTATTTTAGAAACTTTCTAAATTTAGTAACTTACTAAAATTAGAAATTTCTAATTTAAATATTTCATTAAATATTTTGGGTTGGGTCACAAATTATAGGCCCAATTCTTGGCCCAAGACCATAGAATTCCAGCTGGCCCAATAATTTGACATAACCGATCCGGTTTATTAATTCTGGTCCAAGACCAAATTAACCATCAAAACCATCGGTTATTTACTAAACCAGACCAGCTCTAAATTATTTGGTCCAACCAAATCAAACTTAGACCAGCCTTCGGTTTAGGTTAAAATTCAATTTTGAATTTCAATCCGGTTTAACCAGAAAATAAATAATACCATGTATTAAATAATTTCCAGCAAACCGCGATTCGGGTTAACCGCTTGAACCACCAATTAAATTGGATCGGTTCAGTTAAGTCCAAAACCGGGAAAAACACCTTGTGTTTTAGCCAATTTTGACCTAACTTGCGGTTCTGGCTAAAGTAGACAATGAACCACAATCGGATTGATCGGTTCATTGTCTCGGTTTAGGGAAAGATGAACCACGAAGCTCGGCTGAACCGATTGGCTACTCGCGGATCATCTGCATCGCCTTCGTATCGATCGATATGAGTCTTTCATGTCGATCGATACTAGCGAATCTCAGCTCGGGTCAATCGGGTCATCAGGACCGCGAGATATCAATCGGATCGATCGATATCGACCGATACCTCGCTCCCTCGTCGATCGACACGGGCGACCAGATCGCACACCATTGGCTTTCAATCGGATAGATGCGATCTAATTCTTAAGTTTTCATGTTTTCTGATCAAATTTCTTAACCAAATTCGATTTTAAACGTTAAGAACAACCTAAATCAGATTCATAAAGCAAAAACCAACAAACCTGGCTCTGATACCACTGTAGGATTATATGTGTGTTCATGGTTCAATTAACAGATTGCAACCTAGCACATATAACTCAGATCTAGGTTCTTGCAGAACGAATCACAAAACCAAACCTGATCATTACCTTTCAGTTTGCAGCGGATTGATGGATGGTAATGATGAGATCAGCTAGAACAGATCAGATGCCTGTTCCTCCTTCAGTATCCACACTCTTACAAGCCGGGATGGTTGCTAGACCAAAGCAATGGATTGATCAGAGAGAGAAGAGAGACGGCTCAGGTATTAGGTCGCAGACCATTAGAGTCGAAATTATCAGACTACCCAAATAAATATCGACTCTGTCATAAACCTAAACCGATGTCTCGGTTTCGCAACTGTGTCGACCGACACATACACTTGTGTCGATCGACACAAGTCATTTGTCTCGATATGGGCCCAAGTGATTAAACTAACGGCCCAACTCTCTGCACAAATACAGTAAATGCCTTGCATCTTACCGTATTCATTCCATGTTAAATTTCCCGTCAGCTATGGTGTGTGACCCTTTGGGATCATACAATACTGGTAATAAGTCCTAAACTTATAGATCAAGAGCGGACTCTAGCAAGTCATCATGATCACCCAGTATTTATGACTTATGTCTGATCTCGACATTTATCATACTTTCTAGAGATAGTACGGTAGATTTCAGGACATTCCCAACACATATCCACTATTGTCCAAAGCTCTATGTCACGATATCCTCCGCCTACATTTAATGATGTGGTTATGAGATCTCAAACTTTCACACTCGTCTGCAGTCTTATGAGACACCTGCTGATGTTACTCCTTTCACTACGTTTCAAACACAAAGATCAGGCTACTCCAATAGAGGAAACAGAGGTCATTTCAACTCACGCTTTGGAAACAGGGGACGTGGTGGATTCTCAACCCGTGGTAAGAGGTTTTTCTCAGCAAGTTAATTCGTCTTGATGGAATAAAGCTCAGTTTAAAGGGTCTAACAATCGGCCAATATGTCAAATTTGTGGGCGTGTTGGTCACCTGCCTTGAAATGTTGGAATCGATTTGATAACACTTATCAAAGTGATGATGTTCCACAAGCTTTATCTGCTATGCGCTCTTCCGATGAAACTAGACATGAGTGGTTCCCGGATTCTGGTGCTTCTGCACATATCAATGCAACAACAACTCCTATGAAAAATGCAACACCTTACAACGGATCAGAAACAGTCATGGTTGCAGATGGGACTTATATCCCTATCACTCATGTACGCTCTACTACTCTCACCACTAATGCAGGTAGTATTCCTCTATGTGATGTTTTAGTCTGTCCTACAATGAAGAAATCATTATTGTCAGTTTCAAAACTACGTGAAGATTATCCATGTGGAGTCTTCTTTGATGCTAACTCTGTCTGTATAATCGATCTAAACACTCAGAAGGTGGTGACAAGAGGGCCTCGGCATGAAGGTCTTTATGTGTTGCATAACAAGGATCTTGTCAAGTTCTACTCCAACAGACAGGTTGCAGCAAGCGATCTTATCCTCAGATTCTGCAACTTCTTATCTCTAGTAAAGCAATAACAATCAATAAAGTCAACTCTTCTTCTATTTGTGAATCATGTCAGATGGGAAAGAGCTCACAACTTCCTTTTTCTTCTTCAGAGTATTGTGTCTTGGAACCCTTAGATCGAGTCCATTGTGATCTATGGGGACCCTTTCCGATTGTATCTGTCCAAGGTTTTAAATATTATGTTGTATTTGTGGACAACTTCTCTCGTTATTCTTGGATATTTCCACTTAAGCAGAAATCGGATTTTCTTAGGGTGTTCATTGCCATTCAAAAATATGTTGAGAACCAGTTCAATAAACGCATAAAAACTTTCCAGAGCGACGGTTTTGGAGAGTTCATGATCTCACTATTTCGAAAACATCTCAGTAACTGTGGCATTTCGAACCTCATATCCTGCCCATCAATACCAGATCAAAATGGTATAATTGAACGCAAGCATCGACACTTGACAGAACTTGGTCTTTCAATGCTTTTTCAGAGCAAGGTACCTCTTAAATACTGGGTGGAAGTCTTCTACAGAGCGAACTTTATCTCTAATATGCTTCCATCAACGGTTCTTAAACAACGAAACCTGTATGAAGTTCTGTTAAAGAAGAAACCGGATTACTCTTTTCTCCGGATGTTTGGCTCTGCGTGTTATCCATGTTTGCGGTCCTATGCTCAGCACAAATTCGAGCCAAGATCATTACAATGTGTTTTCTTGGGGTATAATGCCCAATACAAGGGTTATCGGTGCCTTTATCCACTAACGGGTCGCATATACATATCTCGTCATGTCATCTTTGATGAAGGGTGTCTCCCTTTCTCTGATAAGTATAAACACTTAATCAAGGATCATACAACAAGTTTACTTCAGCCATGGCATTCTTCAGAAAAACATCAGGTTCCTCACTATCTACCTAGTCTTCCAACTCAAGTAACCACATATCCACTGGAAGACAATGCCACTGCTTCACTACCTCGTCCACTGGAACCGGAAACAGAGATGATTTCAGAACCTGCAGTCGTACCAGCACAAGAACCACAGGGTGTTGAGCCAGTACCTCCTCAAAATCCACCTCAATCCGGCTCTGCACACCCTATGACTACTCGTTCCAATCTTGGCATCCGAAAACCAAACCCGAGGTATGCTTTAGTTGCAAGCAAATCAATTCCATCTTTACCTAACAAAATTGCATAATCTTTGGCTCGTCATGGGTGGAAGCAGGCTATGATTGATGAATTAGAATCCATTCATCAAAATCATACATGGTCCTTAGTTGAAGCAACTGTAGAAATGAATATACTTGGGTGCCGTTGGGTTTTCACTGTCAAGCTCAACTCAGATGGTTCTTTTGATAGATTCAAAGCTAGATTGGTGGCCAAGGGATTCAACCAAGAAGAAGGGGTGGATTTCATTGAAACTTACAGTCCGGTTGTAAGAACTTCAACAATCAGAATTGTCTTGGCAGTGGTTACATCAAAGGAGTGGAGTATAACTCAACTAGATGTCAAAAATGTCTTTTTACATGGAGAATTACAAGAGCAAGTATATATGGTCCAGCCACCAGGCTTTGAAGATGTCACAAGACCCAACCATGTATGTTTTCTACAAAAGGCACTCTATGGGCTTAAGCAAGCACCAAAGGCTTGGTTTGATAAATTCAGCCACTTCTTACTTGAATATGGCTTCCAATGCAGTAAGGCTGATCCCTCCTTGTTTATCTATCATCACAATGGGGATACACTAGTGTTATTGTTGTATGTGGATGATATCTTGCTTACTGGTTCCAACAATGCATTGTTTAAAGAGTTGATTACAGAACTGAGCAGGCGGTTTGCAATGAAGGATATGGGAAACTTTCATTACTTCTTGGGTATTCAACCTCAGTCACACTCACAGGGCATGTTTCTCATCCAGACAAATTATCTGGAGGAGATACTGCACCATGCCAACATGTCTCAGTGTAACCCGGTTAACACTCCTCTACCGCTTCGTCTTGATCATGTGTTCAAAGAAAACAAGCCTTTCTCTGCACCAAGCTATTTAAGAAGCTTGGCTGAAAATTTACAGTATTTAACCATAACACGACCAGACATTCAGTATGCGGTTAACTTCATCTGTCAACGTATGCATTCCCCAACCGAGTCAGACTTTGGCTTATTGAAAAGAACAATGCGGTACTTAAGAGGAACATCGAGCATGGGGTTAAATCTGTTCAAGAACTGTGACTTTTCGCTCATGTCCTACAGTGATAGTGACTGGGCGGGATGTCAAGACACCCGACGATCAACAACTGGTTTTTGTGCGTTACTGGGTCCTAATCTAATATCGTGGTCTGCTAAGAGACAATCCACTGTCTCAAGGTCTTCAACCGAGGCAGAGTATAGGGCCTTGGCAACAGCTGCATATGAGCTAACTTGGATCTCAGCAATTCTTCGGGAGCTTCGAATTGCTAAGAACATGTCGGCTCTCTTAAAGTGTGATAACCTATCAGCCGTCCACCTCTCAGCCAATCCGGTCTTCCACAGCAGATCAAAACACATTGAAGTCGATTACTAGTATGTTCGGGAAGGAATGGCACTTGGTGTTCTAGAGATACAACATATCCCAGCAAAGTTACAGCTCGCGGATATCTTCACTAAGTCTCTACCAAGACAGGTATTTCAGAAGCTGCGATCCAAACTGAATGTTGGTCTTCTACCCACCATCAGTTTGCAGGGGAATTTAAGTATGACATAGAGGAAACAAAGCATGAACGACTTGGGCCAAGAAACACTCAGAAGCCCAACAACAATTATCAGTCAAAGCCCAAGTAATCACTCTTTACAACGGTCATCTTCAACCTCAGCTAACGACAAAAATGTACATCGTTCTCAAATGATCCAGCCGGTAAAAGCACACAAGGAGAGCTGTCCAAAAGTAGTCAACAACCGTTTTGATTCTCTTTTATCACTAAGCTAAACAACCACGTGTAATTAAGCTTTAGGGTTTTATGGGTTTCCTGCTGTATATATAAAGGACTCATAACCTCATTGTATAATCATCGATCAATAATAATATTCAGTCTTTATCCTATTCTCTCTTGGTTCACATACGTTTATCTTTGTAAGAAAAGAAATTTTAAAAGTTCAGCAATCCCATTCAAATATTAAATATTCGATGGTAAGCACCAAACTCAGGAAAACATACAAAGAGATCATGTGAGAAGAACACTCACAGATAGTTCTTCTTCACCGATACCAGCTAGAGTCAATAGAAGACCTAAAGCATTTAAAGCATGAATACTTATCACTGTATAATAATTTAGCAGGAGAAGAAACATTAAAGCTGATTCTAGGATACGGAAAACAAACATGGAAGCCTGCTTGTTGTCTCTTAGCACACACGAGACAAAAAAATTTTTTGATACACCTGAAAGAGTTGACGGACCATCATATTTCCATAATAACCTCATCACACAGACGAAATTTTGACATATCAAAGGTATGTACCTTTGATAACTTAATTTTATGTTCTGTACAGAAACATTGCATGCCCTACAATCTATTTTTTTTTTCTAAGTAAGAGTACACACTACAAGAAATATGGGCATTGGTAGCACACTAAAAACACTACCATATGGTTTTGCTAGCGTTTTCATGAACGCTATGTCTGCCGCAGCTATAATAGACCCCCCCCCTACCATAGCGTTTTTTTAATGCTATAATAAATGGACATATTGTAGCATTAACTAATCGTTATTGTTAACTTTATGGTGACACATCTCTAGTGCCATCATGCAGTTTTCCATGGCGCTATTTCCGTGTTGTAATATAAATTATAATAACACATTTTCAGTGCTAATGAATTTGTTTTCGTGACGTTTTTGTTCGTCGAATTTAGCACCTATGATAGCATCTATCACATGCAATATGAAAGTATTATCTAGCACATTTTCGTGCTAGGATATTAGTTTTCATGACTTTTTTTGAGCTATAGTACATTGTAAAATGACACATTTTTGGGTCATTTTGTGCTATAATTTTCTTAATTGAATGATTGAATTGCAATAATTAAACACTCTGATAGTATTATTACTAAATCACTGGCACTCTAATTAAACAGGCTTAGAGAAACAAAGTAGAACAAAATCAAAAGCCATAGAATGGTAATTACAATGGATCCAAAAGCAAAGAAAGTCTTTAAAAAGAAAATATCATAACAAACGGTTGGAGGTTCAAATGTTTTACAATGGAGTGGTTCGTACCAAGCAGTTAGTCTACATGAGCATCCTTGCCTCGTGAGGACTGTCCCTGTTCCTGTTTTGGGCGGTTTGCTGACTTGCGTGCATCCTCCATCATGTTTCTTATACATATACAGAACATTGGCTCGATGTCCTCTTCAGGTACCTCAACACGAAACAAGTAGCCTTGAGAGCGTCTAAATTCGGTTCTGCTGATCTCTACAACATCATCTTCTGCTCCTTGTGCTTGTTTTTGTGGGTGTTGTTGGAGTTGCGGCTGTCGTGGCTGTTGGTGGAATGGTGGTTTCTGTCCGAGTGCTGGGAGTCCGCAGATGATGACCTTCCTTGGTTCCATTTGTGTTTCTACATGTCAAAAAGAACAGAAATTGGTTTTAATGAAATCTGATGATTGTTATAATGTAACATAACACAGATTTGTAGCGATTGAGAAAAAGAAATATATAACCATAACCTGAAGGTGGTACTGGATATTGACTCTCTTGTTTATCTCTGTATTAGGTCCACTCCGAGATCCTTAGGGCTTCGAATCCTCCTACAACAAATTAGGGAAATCTAAGACTTTTAGAATGAGGAATATAATCTAGGGTTTAGATATCGATTACCTGTCCTCGTTTTCTTTGTCTGATTTGTAGGTGGACGAGTTCGACGCAGACGCAGAGGTAAATCGACTGGAAGGAGAGAAGATAGGAAATCGATGCGACGGAGACAGAGGGGAATCGACAGAGAGGCTAGACCGGAGGTTGATTTTCGATGGTGACAGAGATTGAGGGTTTGAGAGAACGAGAGACCTTTGTATATAAAATATAAAGATTAACTAAAATGTTTGCTCCAAACCTGAAATTTTTTGGCTCCAAACATTAAAATTTTGGCTCCAAAAATTGGCAAAACATTTTTCACCGAATGTTAAGCGTTATATATACAAATTATTTGATGGTGTGTTTCATATATAATCAATTTCATTTGAAAATAATTCTTTTTTGATTATGTATTATGTTTAACTATAAGAGTTTAGGATTTTAAAAATTTGTATATTTGAAATTTGTTATAAGTGTTAATTTTTGGTAGGGTATAGAGTTAAGGGTTAGTAAATTATTGTTTAGAGTTTGTGTTTATGGTATAGAGACTATGGTATAGAGTTTGTGATTAAGGGTTAAGACTTTATTGTTTAGGGTTTGTGTTAAGGGTATATAGTTAGATGTTTCTTAGACATTAGTTTAGTTTTTAATAATTAATATTAAATACAAAGAAAACAATAGTATTTCAAACATTAAACCCTATTTATACCCTAAAACATAACTAACGACTCATATGTTTATATAACTTTTAATATTATGAAAAAACTTTGTTTTTTTAAAAAACAATAGGTATTCAACAATTAATACCATAAACCATTTTTTCCAATACATTAAACCCTTCAATACCCTAAAATATACCTAAAGACTCATAAGTGTATATAACTTTTAATTTTATGACAAAACTTTGTTTTAAAAAAAAAGGTATTCAATACTCAATTATAAAAACCTTGTTTGCAATACATTAGACCCTTCAATACAATAAACCCTTCATACCCTAAACCCTAAAAATACCCTAAAATAAAAATCAAAATAAAAATCTATAATTTTACAATCTACAAACAAAACAAATATATCATAACCCCAAATTATACGAACAAACAAATAATATATTTTCAATTTCAACCCTAACCCCTAAATATACCCTAAAATCAAAATCAAGATTGTCTCTAACATCTCTTTTTTTTTTTTAAATTTGGTATGTTTAGTTAAAGTTTTATTTTATATTTTCTTTGTTAGTATATATTATTTTCTCTAACTTGATATAACAATCTTGATACAAAAAAAAAATTCAACTAGCAAATTAGTTTGGTCTAATGTAATATAACACTCCACAAACCAATGGTCTAACGTAAAGGTTGCACAAACAAGATCCAAACCAAACAAAGTTTGCAACAACAAAAAAACTAATCAACAAACCACAAAGACATGTTCTGAAACACAAAGCTCAGTTTTCCAAGAAATAAAATGCAAGGTTCTTTCTGGTATGACTTCAAACCTGAAAACAAAGATATCCTAGTTTATTCTCACAAATTTTCACACTTATATAAGACCAAATAATAACCTAATGATTGAACATCTCACCATAATCACTTTATCCTCTGGCCAAGCAATACAGCTTCCAAGTGCATCTTCCATATATTCTATCTCAGCAGTTATCCTTCACACTGCAGCTTCTTTAACTTTCACCACATCCACAAATACTCTACATGCACCAGGGCACAAAGGTACAAAGTGGACACGTTGGTCAGGATCATTCGATGACCAACGTCCCTCAGCAACGATGACCTTCTTTCCTGACAGATCTAGGAGCTTGCATTTTTGATTTTCCTTGAATTTGGTACGCTACAAGAACATAATGCCAAAAAATCCACAGAACCAACAATCAACTTCAAGCAGCATACCATAAACAATCAACTATATCATTAACAGAAATTACCCCTGATATGCGAAGAGGAGATGCTGGAGTTACTGGTAACTTTTCATGAAAAGACTTCTCTTTCAAACCCGAAGCAGGTTTCTTTGTAGGAGCTGATGGAGTTATAGGAGACTTTTGGCACTGATTAGTAGGACTAACTGCTTTACACTTGGATGGCTCTACATCAGGAGAATTTGGAGTTCTTCCATCAACAACAACTCTATTTGCAGGCCATGCTACAAAACAGTTCAGATAATCCTCCACAATTCTCTTCTCAACCGTAGGCCTCAATATAAATGCCTATGGGTTTACTACCTCATCCACATACATTTTAATTGCATTTGGACCAAGAGGAAGACCATTAACCAACGCCTTAGGTTCTCGAGTCTGCCATCGGCCTACAGCAACCACTTCCTCATTTGTAATATAGTCCATGAGTTTGCATTTGTTATTTGCAAGAGTAGATGGACTCTGCAGAACAAAGGTGAAAAAACACCATTAAATAAGCAAAGCTAAGAGCATCTTTAAATAAGCAAAGCTAAGAAACTTAACCTTAGGATTAGTGTCTTCTGGAATGAAACCTCCATTAGGAACATTACAATAATCGGCTGGCCATGCAATCATTTCTCCAACTGCATCTTCAATAGTAAACATCTGATGTGCAGGCCTCCATAAAAATGTATCTGATTTGATTGCAGTTTCTACTAAAACATTCACTGCATTAGGCCCTAGAGGAATCCCATCAACTAACTCATCATCATCATATGAAATAACCCGTCCCTCAGCAACATTCTCATCAGAAGAAGACCAGTCAACCAGATAACACTTGAGAAGTGACCTGGTATTGACACTATGCATAGAGAACAAGCAATTAGAAATCAGCTCATAGTGAGAAATCTAGAGTTAGATGAAGCATGAGGAACTCAATTCTTACTTTGTGAATCGAGTTTTCACCCACATCAGTCTCTTGTCTCTGTCATAGGAGGAACAATGCCAATTAGTAACGTGATTCTGCAAATCCATATGTATAGTAACGTGATTCTGCGAACTTGGTTATTCATTCTGGCAATGACCTGTTGTAAATCTTGAACCTCTCTCTGCAATGTCATCTGTTTTTCTTCCATAGCAGCCATGCAGTTGCTCTGGACTTGGAGACAAGCCAATTTGGTCATGGTAATGCCTCTACCCATTGCTCTTAACCGGCCAGGATTATCAGGTCCCAAGATCTGTGTTCGCATGTCTTCCTTTGGATTCGTTGTCCTTGAATCTGATGGACCTTGAAGTTCTATCTCTGATGCCTTCCTCTGGAATCACAACGCCTATTACTTAAGCAACTGATATATCATGGTTTTTACCGGTTTTATGCCATGATATAAGTCTGTTTTAGAGTCTATTTGTGTCTCTTTAGAGTCTTTTGCAGGTACACGCACGTTTGGAGCTAAAGTGGAGATTATGGAGCTTATTGGAGTGATTTGGAGATTTGGTCCGAGAAGAAGAACTCACTGTCCAGATTTGATGACTGCGTCGATTGTTGCACACCTGCAACGGTCGATGCACAACGCGAATGAGCCAGACTCGGCGGTTTAATGAAGAATGCCAATATTGCAGAAAAGCCCAGAAGTTCCAGATATTTACACAGAAGCCCCAAGTCATGATTAACTATTTAATTAGAATTTTAGATCAGTTTTGAGATACGCTTACACATTCTATCATAATAAAGAGCAGAGAGTTTTTAGAGCTTTTGGGGCTAATCTGATCATGTACTTCATCTTTATTTTGGAGAAGATTTCGAACCCCTTTACTTATTTAATCTCTTTTATGATATCTAATTATTCATTGATTATGTTTTCATTATCTATGTCTGAGTAGATTCATAGTTAGGTTTAGGGTTTCTCATTAAGGATTTCATGACTTGCTAGACTTGTTTAATTCAGTTAAGGATTCACATGAATAGAATGTTCTTCGATCTAAATTGTGTTTAATGCTAGTTCTAACCTGATCAATTAGAATCTAGATCTTAGGTTGCTAAATACGACACAAAAGTGTGGTTTAGAATCTGAACTATTTAGGTTGAGCAATTAAACTTCTCGCAAAGGAATTTGGTTTAGTTTAATTGTGAACATATCGAACTTGAAATTAATGCTGGTTTAATCTGTTAGTAATTGCAAATGAATTTGGATTGCTGCACTTAGACTTAGAGAATTCTCGCAACGACAGTTGGTTAATTCTATATCCGTGATTTGAGTTCTAGAACTGTTCTTAATTAGATCCTGACTGAATGATTAGTCTGCTTGTCTGATTTCCTGAGAACGCCCTAGACTTAGCGCCCTTAATTAACTGCTTTCATAACCGATAATCTTGCTACTTGTTTACTTTCTCGCACTGCTATTTAGTTTACTTCACATTGCTTTCTTCTTAGTTTAGATCTCTATAGTTCTTAATCTATCGAAACCAGAGTCTCTGTGGATTCGATACCCTATATACTACAATCACTTAACTGTGCACTTGCAGTAGAATAGGATAAAACTAGATCCCTATCAAGTTTTTGGCGCCGTTACCGGGGACTCTTAGAGTCTTCGATAGGATCGAACTTAGGGTTTTTACTAGGATTTTTATTTTTATTTTTGTTTAATGATTTTTTCTCTATTTTCTTTCTGTCGCAGGTACCAATTTCGCATAGCGTCGATCGTTGCACCTTTGTGTCGATCGTCACTAGGCGATTCTGAGATTGAATCGATCGTTGCACTGCTAGCATCGATCGTTGCTTGACGATTACAGACAGTTTATGCAGACGCGTGAAACTAGAAGTAATCAGAACTTGAACCTCGTTAATCTCGGACTTGAAGAACTTGGACGACTAGAGAGGACTAACAGAAGAGAAAGAAGAGCAAGGATGGTACGTGAACGTTTGATTCTGATACAAGATGCTCAAGGTATCCTGAGGGATCCGCAAAACAATCCTTACAATGCTGCTGGGCAGAGGATTGATGTTGAGGGACGTGTGATCCCTGAGGTTCACGGACAGAACCAATATAGACGGATGGTAGTCCATGAGAGGACTTTGGCTGACTACAACAGACCGGATGAGTTTCATGCCAACCGGTCAGCTCTTGTACCTCCTGGTTTTGAGCGGAAAGATTTTGAAATCAAAACCATCTACTACTCGCTGATGAAGCAGAATGCTTTCCATGGTCATCCGTCGGAGCAGCCTATGGATCACATTGATCAGTTTGAGGACATAATCACTGGCATGAAGTATGATGGAGTGTGCCAGGATTATCTGTTTCTCAAGCTCTTTCCATACAGTCTCGCTGGAGACGCTGCTGCATGGCTGAAGCAACTGCCACCTGGGCAGTTTGTTACTTGGGCAACCCTGAAGAGTGAGTTCCTGCGTCACTTCTACGATGATGCACGTTCGGATCAGTCCAGACAGGACATACTCACCTTTTCGCAAGGTCCTACTGAGCCTCTTAAGACTGCCTGGATGAGATTCAAGAAATACCAACGTGACTGCCCGCACCATGGATTCATTGAGGTAACACTTTTAGGCATCTTCTTTAGAGGCATAGATCTTCCATATCAGACTGCGTTGGATAACTCTAGCAATGCCAACTTTAACACTAGGACTCCTGCTCAAGCTAAGCAGTTGATTGATAACTTAGTAAGCAGCAACAGTTGCAAGACTACTGATGAGAGGAGGAAGAGATCTGGTGGAAATGAAGAGAATTTGGAGATTGCTGATATTAGATCTAAGCTGGACATAGTTTGTAATCTCCTAGCTGGTAAGAAAGCTGTCCACTTTTCCCAAGATGTTGAGGTAATTCAGAATGAGGAGGACACTCAGGAAGAAGATGTGAATTACATAGGAGGATCTGGATTCCAAGGTAATAGATTTGGAAATCAGCAGGGAAACAGGTTCTTCAATGGAGGACAAAAGAGCGCCTTCAAAGGCAATCAGAACTCCTCTGGCTTTGGACAGACTAGTGGTTTTCAGAAGCCTTTTGGACAAGGTACTCAGAGAACCTATGGATCATCTTCTTACCAAGCGCCTCCTGTAGCCACTTCTCATGAGAGTAAGTTGGAGGCAATGATGGAACAGCTGCTGGAGAGTCAGACCAAGATTGTTGTGGACTGCAATAAGAAGTTGGATGCTGTCTATGAGGATCTCAATGGAAATTTTGAGTCTCTGAACACTCATGTGAAGCAGTTGGATACTCAGGTGAGTCAGATTTCTAGTTCTGTTAAAGGAAAAGGAGTAGCAGACACACATATTAAGGCCTGGTCAGTACACATTGATGATGGATCACACCTAGGTGAAGGATTTGAGCTAAGCACAGCTGAGTTGGTAGAAGAGGTTGAATTTTCGGATTTTGAGGAAAATCTCTCGGGTAGAAACTGTGAAAACAGTGTTGCATCGATCGATGCACCCTTAGCATCGGTCGTTGCAGGTCGTGAACAGACAGACTCACAAGATTCTGAAGGCATTGATGCAGATTTGGAGCTTGATCGTTTATTCCCTGGAGTGTCCGAGATTACTCAACAAGAAATTTATGCACAATCCATTAGATTATATCCCTCAGTGTCTGAAGTGATTAAGCAAGAGATTGAAGAGCTTAAGAAGTTGGAAGATATTGGTGAAGAGTTGGAAGAAATTCCATCATCTGATGATCCACCTTATCACCCATGTGTGCAGAGGTACTTGAACAAGATGTTGCCTTTGGATGAATAGCTGAAAGATTGGGTGATTATGGTCCCTCAACAGATAAGTGATGTGCTGTTAACCAAGATCCCAAAGAAGCTACCTGACCCTGGTGTCTTTGTGCTTAACTGTTCTATCTTTGAGGATAGTTTTAGGCGTTCTCTGTGTGATCTGGGAGCTGCTGGAAGTCTTATGCCATATTTTGTGGCAGAGAAGCTGGGTATGCTGGATTTTTCGCCTACTAGGACCTCTCTTGTCCTAGCTGATCAGTCTATAAGAGTTCCAGAAGGACTCCTTGAGGACATCCCGGTGAGAGTTGGAAACTACTTGGTTCCAACAGACTTCTTAGTGCTGAAGTATGACAGTGATCCTGATGATGCGTTGATACTTGGGAGACCATTTTTGGCTACAGCAGGAGCAGTAATAGATGTTAGACACAGTCTGATTGATCTCCACCTGGGAGATGAACCGCTGTGTTATGAGATGGATAAGCTGCGCAAACCGCTGATTGATGGACAGACATTCACCATTATGGACGGAGATGATAAGCAGCCAAGTGATACTGTGACTTTGGATCCTGGAGAGCAGTTTACTCCTTCTTTTCTTGGACAAGTTCATTCTGATACAGCTTATTCTCCGCCATGGATGAGGAGGCTTGCACAGAGGCAATCAAAGTCTCTGTCAGGATCTCCAGCAAACTGATCTTGTTCGTCCGGTCAAGCTAATGACCTTAAACAAGCGCTGAGTGGGAGGCAACCCACTGTTAGGTTTTAATGTTTTTCTTTCTTATTTTTGGTGTTTTTCTTAGGATTTCACGTTTTTGTTTGTTTTTGCTAAGTTTCAGATACAGAACTTGAGTCTGGAGATGTGTGACGATCGATGCACTTGTGCAACGGTCGTTGCAAGGAGATCTTGACGAGGAGATGGGATCACATTGTGACGATCGTTGCGGCCCTGTGCAACGGTCGTTGCAATTGGTTAAAATTGCAAAATTAAGGTACGCGTGCTAAACCGGAATCAAATCGGTTTAACTAGCATCGATCGTTGCTCATCTGCAACGGTCGTTGCACCCACGATCGAGGTAAGTGCCTTAAACCCTTTTCTCCTTTCTTCTTCTCCATTTCCGCCGTCCGTACAACCGAGAACCTCCACTCCTAAATCTCTCAATTCTTCATCATTTCTCGTGTTTCAAAGCTTAAATCTACTTGTTTTAACATCCTCTAGCTATTTCTATAACCCATTTGCAAAGATTCCAAGGTATGAGCTCTCATTTTCATGATTTCGGAATTGATTTTAGGGTTTATGAAATTAGGGATTTTTAGCTTGAGATTGATGATTCTATACTGATATAAACACGATTTAGGTTGTTTAGTAATGGGTTCTTGTTGATTTTGTGGCTTGTTGAATGAATTTAGAACGATTTTTAGGATTTGTTGTCGTCTCTGAAATCGCCGGGCAACGATCGATGCACTCGTGCAACGGTCGTTGTTTTGCAATTTTAGGGATTTGTTCGATAATGCGAAATCGCCTTGCAACGATCGATGCCTTAGTGCAACGGTCGTTGCTTCGCGATTTCACAAAGAGATTGCCGAGACTTATATTGTTTAAATTTTTCTTGAATGCAGATGGCAACTCGCAGACAACCCCGCAAGCGCAGAGCCACCGCAGCAACCGCCACGCGTCAGTACATTCCACCACCAGAGTGGTTCCATAGAGAATCACAACAACATGAGCCTTATATGAGAGTTGGTCCGGCAGTAGCACTGCCTTGGCCCCGAGCAGACAAGACACATATCCCGTTAGCGAGAGTGTGGCCAAATGACATTGCTGAGTTCCTCAAGACCGCTGAGTTTACAGAGAGGTCACTGCTTAACCAGTGGGATGATTTTGACACGTTGCTGTACAACGGTTGGTGTGGGATGACGATTAAGCCAACCAAGTTTGCAGACTACTCTACCTGTAAGAGTCTGGGGATAGATGAGCAGGTTCTTACAATGTGTAAAGGCATTGGTCTAGGGACAATGCCTATGCGGCCTTACGACTTGTACCCTGAGTTGGTCAGACAGCTGCTAGCCACTTGCAGAGTGGTTTACCCGGACCCGGACAGCAGGAGTGCTACAGGAGGTATTTTTACCTTCATGTGTTTAGGAGTCAGGTATCGGATTCCTTTACTCGATATCTGCAGGATCTATGGTTTCAGCACTGAGCCGAGACGTATTGGCATGAGTCTTGAGTGGGATCCAGAGGAGGCTCAGTTTTTCTGGGAGTGCATTGGCAGTGGTCGATACAACTTGAGGACTACACCGGTGAAGCAGGGTAGACATCCTGTTCTAAGATATGTCTTGCGTATCTTGTGTTGGAGTTTGTTGTGCAAGTATGAAGCCAACAAGATGCGCAAGCTTGAGATGGAGATGTTGTTCATTGGATTGAGGGATCAGTTTGAGGATTCTCCTTTGAGAGATCCCACTAAGGGACTCAACTTGGGAGCTGTTTTCACTCAGCACTTATGCGACCTGCAGACGAAGCCATTCGATGGTGTTCTTACTGAGACAGTGGGGAGCCTGCTTACACCCATCTTCATGCACTGCGGGATTCCCTTAGAGGGCACAGAGTGTAACACAGCCAAGGAGTTCCTTGATTTCAGCCACCTGCAGAGCGCTACCTGGCTCAAGGAGGGACGCATTTGGGTTTATTATGATCAGAGTTCTGAGAAGTGTGGTGTGGATCTTCCTGCTCCTGGACTTACACAGATTGATACGCTGGATGCCCTGAGATTCCAGCCTCCTGCGAGCGAGCAGCGCGGGGTCCCTTCTATGGCGCATCCGCTGGGAGAGCCTTCCACACGAGTTTCATCTTCCTCTGCTCCTGCGCCTGCTGCTGCCCCTGCTGACGATGTTGGACCTTTTCCTGAGCCCACGATGCCTTATGGTGATATGTCTGAGGCAGAGTGGAGAGAGCGTTCAGATGGTATTCTACGGGTCATCTGGAACTTCATGCGTACCTGCACTTGCAGGAGACAGCCACAGATACACCATCCAGGTCCTTCTCGACGCAGACGACGTTCTCCTACTCCCGGTTCTTCGAGTGGTACTGATCGCATAGCTGAGGACGAGTGAGAGTAGCCATCATCTCTAGATATTCGGTTCTTTATTCTGTTATCTTTTCTTTTTCCTTGCACTTTTTCTTTTTGATTTTTAGGATGCTATTGTTCTTGGATGTTGTGCTTGATTTGATACATCAGTTGCTTTGATTTTACTCTGTTTTTAGTGTTTTCAGCTTGCAGGATCGATCGAAAATTTTGATTTTCCAACGGACTAACCTGCTAACTTGCTGACTGATCGAATTTACGCAGTGCATCGATCGACACACCGCTGTGTCGATCGTCACAACACGAAAATCGCCTAGCAACGGTCGATGCACCTAGTGCAACGATCGATGCCTGAGTGACAGAGGTAAAATCAGACAGAACCCAACACGTCCATTAACATTTAACTTTTTCTTTCTTTTTACCAATCCTTCGCTTGACACTACTGGGGACAGTGTGTCTTAAGTGTGGGGGAGGTGCTACTGACATCTATCTTTCTGTTTTCTTAGAGTCAGTATATTTTTCAAAATTTGTTTTATTGAGTCAAAATAGTTTAAGTAAAAAACAATGAATCTTTGAGAAGATTAACAGCACTTGCAGGAACTTAAGTAACCATTGGGATGAAGTTGCAGGATCAATCTCTGACTATTAGAAAACCCCATCACAGATCAGCCTACTGAGGACACCCACATCACTTCAGGTATCAGAGGATCCTTTAACTGTCTTCAAACTTAATACTGACTTAATTTTATCACCTAAGGGCTTGGTATACTTTGTGTCGGATTCCCTTGTTAGTTCTGACACAGCATGTAAACCTGTCCTATTTAGTTCCCTTCTCCCCTTCCATAAAATAAAAAATATATATAATAAACTGAGGATGAGTTAGTAACTCCGAAGTGGTCATGGGAGTGGTAGCTACAACTATCATATCCTGTGCATCCATGGAATGTGTCCAAAGTACACCCCTTAACGGGAAGAGCACTGATAAAAAAAAAATGATACCCAATGGGGAAAAATCAAAATGCTAAGGAAGGGAAAAGAGAAGAAAGGGACTAGAGAAAGATAGTATGGTGGTCTAGAGCTGATAAGGTAAGAGTCCATGTGCCTTTGATCGATACTCCTTAGGTGAGACCGCACTTAAATACTTGCAGAAGTCAGTAGGGAGAATTTGAATGTGTGAATGTGATTGTGGAGTTTACTTAGGACAGTTGCTAAGTGTGGGGGAAGTATATGTTGGTCTTGATGTCTTGTGATTGATTCTTTTAGTGGTTTACTAAGGGGAATCTGAGTGCTGTTGCTTCTAGGATGAAAAGAGTTTTTGAAGAGTCTTCAAACCTCTTCACCATGTTTTAGTTCTCTGTTTTGCTTGAGGGCAAGCAAAGGCTAAGTGTGGGGGAGTTGATATATCATGGTTTTTACCGGTTTTATGCCATGATATAAGTCTGTTTTAGAGTCTATTTGTGTCTCTTTAGAGTCTTTTGCAGGTACACGCACGTTTGGAGCTAAAGTGGAGATTATGGAGCTTATTGGAGTGATCTGGAGATTTGGTCTGAGAAGAAGAACTCACTGTCCAGATTTGATGACTGCGTCGATCGTTGCACACCTGCAACGGTCGATGCACAGCGCGAATGGGCCAGACTCGGCGGTTTAATGAAGAATGCCAATATTGCAGAAAAGCCCAGAAGTTCCAGATATTTACACAGAAGCCCCAAGTCGTGTTTTAGGTATTTAATTAGGATTTTAGATCAGTTTTGAGATACGCTTACACATTCTATCATAATTAAGAGCAAAGAGTTTTTAGAGCTTTTGGGGCTAATCTGATCCTGTACTTCATCTTTATTTTGGAGAAGATTTCGAACCCCTTTACTTATTTAATCTCTTTTATGATATCTAATTATTCATTGATTATGTTTTCATTATCTATGTCTGAGTAGATTCATAGTTAGGTTTAGGGTTTCTCATTAAGGATTTCATGACTTGCTAGACTTGTTTAATTCAGTTAAGGATTCACATGAATAGAATGTTCTTTGATCTAAATTGTGTTTAATGCTAGTTCTAACCTGATCAATTAGAATCTAGATCTTAGGTTGCTAAATACGACACGAAAGTGTGGATTAGAATCTGAACTATTTAGGTTGAGCAATTAAACTTCTCGCAAAGGAATTTGGTTTAGTTTAATTGTGAACATATTGAACTTGAAATTAATGCTGGTTTAATCTGTTAGTAATTGTAAAGGAATTTGGATTGCTGCACTTAGACTTAGAGAATTATCGCAACGACAGTTGGTTAATTCTATATCCGTGATTTGAGTTCTAGAACTGTGCTTAATTAGATCCTGACTGAATGATTTGTCTGCTTGTCTGATTTCCTGAGAACGCCCTAGACTTAGCGCCCTTAATTAACTGCTTTCATAACCGATAATCTTGCTACTTGTTTACTTTCTCGCACTGCTATTTAGTTTACTTCACATTGCTTTCTTCTTAGTTTAGATCTCTATAGTTCTTAATCTATCGAAACCAGAGTCTCTGTGGATTCGATACCCTATATACTACAATCACTTAACTGTGCACTTGCAGTAGAATAGGATAAAACTAGATCCCTATCAGCAACTTGCATCAATAAATCCAATTCGTAGATTCAGTGATAACAACAAATATAACTTACTATATTTTCTGTCGCATTCACATTAACAAGCGTACCATCCTTCTTAGTACGCGATTTGACCCAAAATCTTAGCCTCGATACCTGAGATGGTTTTGTGCTAGTGTTTATCAAATCCTCTCTCAGTCTCACCATTCCTCTACGCCCGCAAGTGTGAGGGATCTGCTTCTGTCTTCTTTCTTTGTATGAATCACTGACAGCCTAAATTGGAAACCAAAGAAACTAATGTTTATAGTCTCAAGGACAACATATAACAAGTGACATATGAGTGAATACCTTGAAGGCGTTACTAGTCTTCTCTCTGACAAATTTCCGCCATTCCGTTGTATTAACATTCTTTGGACGCAGATTCATCCTACCTTTAACGGTTCTAGCATTCCTAACAGAGGAAACCAGGCGTGATTTGGATGCTCTCATCCATGTCAAATCTTCATCCATGTCAAATCTCGTCTGTATTCAGTTAAAGGAAGTGAAATCCACATACCCTGGACCACAAGGTTCTCTCAAGTCAGTGAAATCCACATGTTGCCTTTCATTCGGATCTTTGGCATTATGTTTCATCCTAGTTGGTCCTCTGCGTCTTTTACGTTGTGGTTCATTGTCTCTATAATTCTGAGGTTCATGTTCTTCTTCTCTGGTTTCCTTCATTTGGTCCATCTCAGTATCAACATGCTCATCATCCTCTACTTCTTCTTCTCTGGTTTCCTTTATTTGGTCCATCTCAGTATCAACATACTCATCATCCTCTGCATCTTCTCTGGTTTCCTTGTTATGGCCCATCTCAGTATCAACATGCTCATCATCCTCTGCATCTTCTCTTGTTTCCTTGTTATGGTCCATCGTAGTTTCAACATGCTCATCATCCTCTGCATCTTCTCTGGATTCCTTGTTATGTTCTTCTTCAATTTCTTCATTCAAATCACCTGTCACAATCAGCTTCTTCAAAGGTTCTCTAGAATGATTCACTGCAGGAGGGTTCTCCTCTTCCTCCATTGCTACCAATTCCTTCTCTTCCAGCTCTTTCTTTTCAGAATCCACATCAGGGACTTTGTGAGTGGATTTCGTGGCCTCCTTTGTCTTTTTGGCACGTTTGTTCTTGGGATTACCCATCTTAGTTCACCTGGAACATGAAAACAAGCTGTCAAATTACATTATAAAGATGAACTCGCACAAAGACATAGAACACACAATCAAACCAAAGCAATCAACACTTAGCAAGAATTTCAAATCAATCCATTCTCATTAGCAAAATAATTTATAGAACACATAATTTCCAACATCAATCCAAAAACAGAAAACATCTCAGACATAAATTCCTTCACAGTCAGGCCGTGCATTTCTAGATTCATCAGCCAAGTCATCAGCATCCATAGCTACTAATGCTGGCAATGGACCAACATCTGCATTTTCATCTTCAACATCTTCTTCACTGTATCTTCTTGTAGGACCTCTCATTGCTACATACCAGCTTGATGTCTCATCTACTCTGGAGTAAAATATTTGCTTGGCTTGAGAGGCTAGTATATATGGATCTCTGGCGAATGACACTTGACTTTGGTTGAGGTTGACAAGAGTGAAGCCGTCTTCTATCTTGACTTCGTTACCTCTGTTTGCCCATTGACAGCGGAATACAGGAATGTAGAAGGTATTGTAATCAAGCAGCAAAATCTCCACCACTCTGCCATAATATGATACTAAGTCAACCATCTGAGCTGTATCTCTTGCACTAGCTCTATACATTGTCGTGGCTTCATATAAAACCCCATTGTTCTGTGTTTGCCTGTCAACTGAGATAGTGTGAAACCTCATCCCATTTATTATGTAACCTGTGTACGACCTTGTGCTAACACGAGGACCGTAGGCCAACCATTTCAGCGTTTCTTCATGTTCTTCTGAACTTATAGGTATCTACAAAAGAACATAAAGAATGTCAACATATACTAAAGATAAATCTGTCTTAACGACAAAAATATCTCAGTTATAACTCAAATAAAGCTTGCCTGATCTTTTAACCAAGATGCAAACTGTTGAATATGGCTACTCCATAACGTTATCGCATCATGTCTACATCTTTCGCTAGTGTCTTGTACATGTTGTAGGTGCTTGCTAGAAATGGATTAACATAAAGTGTGAGTATTCATCAGGAAATACAAATTTAAAAATAACACAAGAAAATGTGTAGAACTTACTCCACATAAGGTTCAAACATTGCCAAATTCTGAATCACAGCAAGATGGGCAATGTCCTTATCCTTCTCAGTAAGAACACAGGAAGTGGTTGCGGATATTGAACGACCCTCCAATATAGCGCTGCTCGCAAACTCAGTATTTCTATCAGGTTTATCCTCAACACTTGTTGTGTTTTTCAAGAACTGACTGCAAAACCGCATGCATTCCTCGGCGAGATACGCTTCAGCAATGCAACCTTCTGGTCTTTCGGGGTTTCTTACATAATCCTTTAAAACTTTCATGTATCTACAGGTAAAGAGAATTGAACATTAAAAGCATGATTATTGCATAAGTTAACAACAAATCAGTTATAAAGTGTACCTCTCAAAAGGGTACATCCAACAGAAATGCACTGGTCCACATAACTGAGCTTCCCTGCCTAGATGAACTGTCAAATGCATCATTACATCGAAAAAAGTTGGAGGAAAGAACCTCTCAAACATGCAGAGAGTTTCCACAATTTCAGTTTCCATTACTGAAATTGTCTCTCTATCAATTACTCTCTGGCACAGATGATTGAAGAATTCACATAGGCGTCCAATAGCTATCCTAACACCTTTAGGTAATAAACCTGCAGATAAAAAAGCATTGGAGATCAAAGATAGGACATCTAGTGATATACCATAAAAATTTCAAAGACCCTCAGGTGATCCCAACCGGAAGAAGCTGTTGCATCAAGACATGGTAATCATGTGATTTCATTCCTGTAACCTTAGATTCTTCTATCTTAACACACCTTGAAATATTAGAGCAGTACCCATCCGGACCTCTGAAGTCCAATAAACGCTTAAGGAATACTTTCTTCTCTTTGTTGGACAAAGACCAAGGAGCTGGAGGAAGATATGTTCTTTTTCCACGAGGTTCAGGATGTAAAGCCTTCCTAATGCTAAGTACTTCTAGATCTTTTCAAGCGTTAAGGCCATTTTTTTATTTTCCACAGTGCAATAGTGTAGCAACAAGGCTTGCAGCAACATTTCTCTCCACGTGCATCACGTCTAAATTATGTCTAACTGGTAGCTCCTATACATGATCAACACATATTTGATAAAAGATTGTTAAAGAAATGTAGAATGGATCATTTCAAGGAAGATAGATATAAAAAATAGAAACATATACCTCCCAATAAGGCAAGTTGAAGAAGATTGACTGATTCTTCCATCTAGATAGCTCCACCTCATCTACTGGTTCTTCCTCTTCCTCTGATTCAGTGGATTCATCATCTGTACTGGAGTCTGATCCTACACAATCTTTCATCTTCCTCTTCCTTCCAGATACTTTCACATTTCCAAAATCATTCTTGTAATTTTTGAGTAACTGGTCTATATTTCGACCACTCAGAATCCTATTTCTTCTCCCTTGCTCAACTTTACCATCAAACCATGCTTTCTTTCCTCTATAAGCATGTGTGGGAGGCAGACCTTTCCGATGGCCCATATATACATGCTTCCTGCAATTACTCAACCACAAATTATCTGTGTGTTTCCCACACACAGGGCAAGCCATTTTTCCCTTTACTTTACAGCCGGCAAGATTTCCATAAGCAGGAAAATCTTGAATGGTCCATAGAAGCATGGCTCTTAATGTGAAAGTAGTGTGACTGAATGCGTCATACATTAACTCTCCTTTCTCCCACAGATATTTAAGATCCTCTATAAGTGGTTCTAAGTACACATCTATATTGTTTCCAGGTTGGCTTGGACCAGGAATCAGCAATGACAACATTATGTTCTCCTCCTTCATACACTTTTCAGGTGACATGTTGTAATTCACTAGCAATACAGGCCAAGCACTGTAGTTAACATTTTTCATGTTAAAAGGATTAAACCCATCCGTCGAGAGTCCAAGCCAAATGTTCCTTTCTTCAGCAGCAAATGACGGGTATTTGTCGTTCATCTGATCCCAAGTAACAGAATCTACCGGATGACGGCTTTTACCATCAGTGCTCTTATTACTAAAATGCCACCTTAGGTCCTTCGCCATTTTCTTAGACCTGAACATTCTCTTCAGACGTGGTATCAACGGAAAATACCTAAGAACCTTTTGTGGAATACCTTTCTTCACAGCACATGTTCGCGTGTTAATCTTCCATCGTGAGGTGTTGCATTTTGGATAATTGTCTAGCTGCTGAAACTCCTTTCTGAATAAACAACAATCATTCACACAAACGTGTATCTTCTCATAACCCATTTCAAATGATCTCAGAAACCTCTTCACCTCATACAAGGATGTGTGCAAGACATTATCCTTGGGTAGCATCTGTGGCAAAAGTCTCGAGCAGAACATCAAAGCTTCTATTAGACCAACCACTCTGTGTTTTTATCCTGAAGAGTGAAACAATCGCTGAGAGCTTGCTGTGATTTGCACAAGTTGGATACAGAGGTGTTTCTGCATCTGCTAGCTTTGCAAGAAACTCATCTTATTGCTTATCCTCACCCTCGGCAATCTCACTTAAGTCACCTTGCCCAAGAAGCTCTTCATCCACAAGCTCAGCTGCTTGGTATAAACCTAAAATCTCTTGGTTCCACTGACTTGCATTGCTACTACAGTCTGTCCCTGATATCAATTCTCCATGATGATACCAATCATCCCGCATCTCGTAACTCCAATCCATTCCCCTTGTTACAAGATGATCAACAACAACACCACCTGGGTGACGATCTACGTTGCGACAGTCAATGCATGGGCAAATGATCATCTCATTGTCTCCTAAAGCTGCACCAACAGACCTCACAAAGTCCCAAGCACCTCTCTCATAACCAGACTCAACTCTTCGGTTTATAAGACATACAAAAGCATCAAACAATAGCAAAACTTAAACTCTTTTTAATCACCCATTAAACACTTAAGTATATATAGTTTTTCATTTACCTGTTAAGATGAACCCATGACTTATCGACCATTTCTATGTTCTAACCGTAACAGAAAACAAACTCGTAAGAATATCTCAAACATCAAACAAACACATCGTCATTCACACTAGCAGCAATAAGCAGTCATGTATTAAATCAAGCAGAGACTTAAAATGCCAGAAACAATCAAATACGCAAGCAAGACACAGTTAACGAATAAGCTACATAAACCAGAAATGCAAAGTTACACTTGGATGAAAATAATTACCTATACAAGCTCCTGCAGCTTCCTTGTAAGAGTTCAAAAGGTCTTCAACCAACAAAAAGGCTTCTGATCTCCTTATGAAGGAACCCAAGACCTGCAAATCAATATCATGAATCTATTCATTTGTAATGCAATAAAATTAATACCATTCAGACGAACAAGAAACAAAAATTGAAAATGTATAACCTTAGTTTTCTTTTGCTTATCTTCATGTCCTCAATTAGATCTCTGTGGCTTCAAATCTTGCTGCAATGAGAGGTATTTGAAATTAATCAGAGAAATCAAAGACACTTTGAATGAGGAATTAGTTCTAGGGTTCAGAAAAACAGAAATTGTAAGAGGGTTTCACCTTGAATTTGCAGATGGCGACGACACCGGAGGAAATGACACCAAATCAGGCCGGAAGAGAGCTGATTTTCAGTTCCGATTAACTTCTACACACCGAATAAAGAGGAAAATTGTGTCTACAAAGGTTGAAATTATGATGGGAATCTGTTTAGTGTAACAGATTTTAGAGAGAGAGAAGTAAAATTGGGGAAATTCAGAAATTTTGGTGAGAGAGCTTTGCATGCTCGAGAGTGTGAATGGCGGAATAAGAAAAAATGACTAAGTATTTTTGCCTCCAAAAGCTATAGTTGTCATTTTTAGGTTCGCGCGTTTCGAAACTGATTCCTAGCATTAATGTAACGCTACTAAAAGGTTGGTGTCAGATTTAACAGTTTTAGTAGCAGTTGGTGAATTAGTGTTATCATGCACTGCTACCAATGCCCATATTTCTTGTAGTGACATCTACTAATAAAAGCTATAACACTTATCACTATAAATGAAATCATATCACAGAAATTGCAGAAAACTGACCTCTCCAGCATTAAACATTCAAATTCCAAGGGATCTAAAATGCAGACAATCGGGAAATCAAATTTCAAACTCAAACAAAAACCCAACATATTGAAATCCGGTAAGCCATTTTTTGGATATGATTTTCCTCAACCCGAGCGCTACAAGATTCGTAACTTTCTGACCAAAGTGAATCTGGGAAATCCGAGACCACCAACGCGTTCAAATCGACGAGACGAAGCCGTAGACGCGCCCAAAATCGCCAGGAGAAGATCGGCTAGAGTCCTCACGCGCTGCCGGGGCCACTGTCGCTAGTCACCGGAGCCGCCGTTCGCCACCGCGGGATGAATAGCCGGTCACCGGAGCCGCCGTTCGTGGCTATGTTTCCACGAATAGCCATGGAGATTTTGTGGCCATTATACACGAATTTCCACTAACTCTTTGTAGCTATATTAGCCACGAATAACCACAAATGAGATCGTGACAATGGCCACGAAATAGCCACGAAAGGTTTTGTGGCTATTAGCCATGAATTTCCACGAACTTGTCATGGTTATATTAGCCACGAATAGCCACGAATAGCCACGAAAGTTGTCGTGGCAATGGCCAAAAAATAGCCACAGATGTTTTTCGTGGCAATGGCTAATAGCCACAAATACTTTTATGGCTATTCGTGGCTATGATTGATTCCATAGCCACGACATTGTACCACTAATTACTATTATAATTCGGATTAATACACTAAATCCTAATTGAAAACATATTAAATACAAAACAATACTTTTACAATGCAAAAAATGATTAGATTAAAAATATAATTACATTTAGTATTATACAAAGAGTTTACTAACTACATTACAATACAACCCATTACACTACTGGGATACACATAATTAACAAAAAAAAACGAGAAAGAAACCTAATGTTCAAAGATCATAGTTCATTCATTAGTAAAAGAGAGTGAATCTGGAGTGGCATTTGCTAGATTGATTGGGGAGTTGTTGTTGTTGGCTGCTGGAGTGACATTGTTGTTGGCTGAGGAGACAATATTGTTGTTGTGCTGAGAAGACTCTGATCGTTGGCTAGGATCTGAAGTTGCACTCTCACGAGGGACAATGGGTTGATACGTTATTGGATCCACGTTATTCAACGTTAGCAGAGCCGCCACTCCTGCTTTCAACCCACCAACGTCATCCTTCATACTCGGAATATCCGACATTCCTTCTTTCAGCATGCCTATATCCCCCTGCATAGTAGTCAGAAGGGACTGTGATTCAGCATGCCTAAGGAGTGCATCAGCATTCTCCTTTGGTGATACTTGAAGGTACTGGATTGACCCGAGCCCATATAAAGGCCCCTTCTTGTTTTTTTTTTGCGGTCTGCAAAATAAACAACAGACATTGTACATAAAACAATAACCAAACAAAATCATAAGCCATCTAACAAACTCAGACAACAGATTTAACATACTTAGCAAAGTCAGACTTAGCAGACAAACTCTATATACTCAGAACCTATTACCAAACTACGACTTAACAGACTTAGCAAAGTTAAGCATCAATATCAAACATTTCATACATATAAAAAAGAACCTCAGCTCTTCATCTTTGATCAAGCATCAATATCAATGAACATCAATATCCAGCATCCGTATAAAACATTTAATTACTAAATACATAAAAGAACACTTACTTCAATATAGGCGGCATTATTGTCTTGGCTGGATGGAGTACAATAGGATCCTTCTTCACTTTTGGAGGATTGTTGTGATTGAGAGAGAGCCAGCTCCTCAGCTTTCTTCACAAGAGCCTCAGCACGTTTGTCAATTACAGTGCCGTCCTTCTTTGTGTGAGTCTTAAGGACCACCGCGGTTAGAGGTGGATCTTCTCCACCAGCCTCCACCCTCTGTTCAGAAAACATCTTAGTATCAGAATATAACGAAGTTGTTATTTACATTAAGAAAGGAATTACCGTCTCATGCCTGATCTGAATGTGTGGTTTTACTCCAGAAGTGTGACGGTGCACGCCCAACCCATCTGGATTAGAGGTAGCGTTCTCCGAATTGATCTTGCTCCTCTTTTGGTGGCGCTCCTCCTCCCAGGTCTCCAGCATTATACCCCAGTATCCAAGGCTGATAAATTCTTGTTTTTTGCCTGCTCGCTTCCTCTTGCTCACAATGTCCGCAATTGAGAGTCTGGTCACTGTTTCCCATTTATGGTTAATTAGATCGTGATGCCTTTGATCCCAATAGTACTTCTGCTTCACATGAAAAAGATTACCATTAGTTAATATCAGAATAAAGACAAGAAAGCAAAAAAAAATGTGAAACATAGATAACTTACCACAAAGGTGATCCACTATTCTTACTTCTTCTCATCGGGCACCATACTATAATTCCACCAAGGTCCCCAAAAATTGGATTGATACGCTGCCACAATATCTTTCCTAATGCAGTCATCAATGCCAAACCTATGACAAACAGAAAAGCATTATCAAACTCAAAAGAATTACTAACCGATCCACACAAACCCGAGACAGACATCATAGGCAAACAATTTAATTTAAGTCATTAACAAAAACCAGAAGCATTAGCAATCAAATCAATCGCAATAATAGACCAGTACTATGCCTAAACCCTAATAAGACTTAGAACCTAAATGAATCCCACAAATTCAAACCAAATTAATACATTGTTATTAACAAAAGAAAAGCAAAAAACAAAACTGATCAGAAGCAAACCAAGACCAAGAAACAATTTAATATGAAGTCATTAACAAAAACAAGAAGCATTAGCAATCAAACCAATCGCAATAATAAACCAGTACTATGCCTAAACCCTAATAAGACTTAGAACCTAAATGAATCCCACAAATTCAAACCAAATTCATACATTGTTATTAACAAAGCAAAAGCAAAAAACAAAACCGATCAGTAGCAAACCAAGACCCAGAAACAATTTAATATGAAGTCATTAACAAAAACCAGAAGCATTTAGCAATCAAACCAATCGCAATAATAGACCAGTACTATGCCTACACCCTATTAAAACTTAGAACCTAAATGAATCCCACAAATTCAAACCAAATTAATACATTGTTATTAAACAAAACAAAAGCAAAAAACAAAACCGATCAGTAGCAAACCAAGACCAAGAAACAATTTAATTTTAAGTCATTAACAAAAACCAGAAGCATTAGCATTCACACAACTATTATTTGCATGTCTTACACATAATAAAACATAGAATGATTCACACACAAAAATACAGTTGATTAACACTTAGAAAAAACGTATTAACACCAAACAACATTGGAGAAATCACCATAGACCACCGTTTTCTTTTTCAGGATGGATAAGTGGCATGCTTTGTCTCTCCGGAGCATCCATCACGGCGGCCAGACTCGGTAGTGGATGACGAGCGCCTCCTGTTCTGGTTGACCTCGTCGCTCCTGGAGGTATCTGAGTTTGCACAACTCGTCTGCGGGCTGTGGATCCACCAGAGGAAGAAGGTGCAAGGTGAACCATATGCATGCATGAACAAATAGAGGTTAGATTCTCAAAACCCTAGACAGAATCGAAGAGAGTAAGTGAATCAAAACAAAAAAACGAATATTCACAAAATCCGAAACAAAAACTTGAGATTCTCAAAACACTAGACAGAATCGAAGAGAGTAAGTGAATCGAAACAAAAAAAAAACAAATATTCACAAAATCCGAAACAAAAACCTGAGATTCTCAATACCCTAGACAGAATCGAAGAGAGTAAGTGAATCGTTTAAGTGAATTAACAAAAACCGAGAGAGATATTAGGGTTTGTGAAATTAGGGTTTGTGAAATTAGGGTTTTTTAAATCCGATAAAAGATCCATATAATCGAAAGTAGAGACGAGGATAAAGAGACTTACCATTATCTGTGGAGAAGAAGATGAAGATTGAGTTAGGGTTTTCAGACGAGAAGGGGCAAAACAGATTAATCCGACTCGAGGATGAGCGGATTCGAAGAAGAAGGTAGAGAGAGTGAGAGAACGAAGGAGAAAATGATTATAAATCGAATGAAGAGTGAGATGAAGAGATCGGTGATGAAGAGACCGGCGATGAATTTTTCAGAGGTCGGAGAAAGAGAGATTTAATGTCTGAAGGGTGAAAATGAAGAAGGGTGAATGCCTTAGGGAATTTTTGGTGCGATTAACCTTCCCGGGCCAATAATTTGGGCCAATTTATACGCGGTAAACTCAAATCCAGGCCCAAATAATTCCCGCGTATTGGACATAACTTAGCCACAAAAAATATTGCAGCTATTCGTGGCTATACAAAAAAATAAACCGTGAAATGTGGTGTACCGTATAAATTGAACCAAGAAATTGGAATATAATTGTGGTTTGATTGATTTTTTTACATAGCCACGAAATATTCTGTAGCAGTCTGTGGCTATGTAAATTTAATTGGGTCGCGTAATACTAGAGCCAAATCCCAAATAGCCCGCGAAACAAAAAATTTTATAGCCACGAAATCCTTGGCTATACAAATTATTTAATAAATGAAATTAAATTATACATTTAATATATATATATATATATATAATTTTAAAACCCATTTATAAGTGAATATAATTTCTAAATTTTAATTATAACTATACATTTGAATATATAATTATACATTTTATATATACATTTATTATACATATATAAATACACAATGCACAAATTTGAAATATTATTCATTCAATATGTTACAATATTACTAGTCTTCACATGAGTCTGAATCCGAATATTCACTATAATGATCATTTATATCATCTTCACACACATATTCATCATTTGGATTGATCATCGGTGTTGGATCATACTCTGAAGCATCATGGACTGCATGTTTTTCGACTCGTACAATATCAGTTGTTGGTATAACATGCTCCGCAATGTCGCTTTGTATTGCAAACTGAGAAACTTCTTGAGTTTCACAAAATCCTCTCGGCATAACCTTTGTTATAGTCCACCATTCTTCTCTGGTTGGTCGTACTTGCGGATAAGGAATGTAACACACTTGATCACATTGCTCTGGTAAGATGAATGGATCGTATAATGCATCTTTGGGCAAACATAAACAATACATGATGGATGTTTTCGTATTCTTCGATTGGTGTTGAACCATTGACATTTAAAGATCATGGCTTTTAGGCAAACCGCATTGGTATACTCTATCATGAATATCTCATCAATCAGTTCAAAATACTCGGTGTCAGCAGTTCCTTGAAAAGAAACAATAGTTCATCGTCTTTTGGTTTAGCCCATGGTTTTGCGTATGGTAATGGTATCCCCTTGAATAATACATAGGCCATGACTTGATTTGATGCTTCGGACATTGTACAAATTCAAGTATCCACAGTGGAAACTCAAATGACGCGCTAGCAGTATTAATCAGTAAATATATTTCAAAGTTAGTTTATGACATATACACGTATATAACGAAGATAAATATAAATGCTAGTACATACGTAATCTCTGCACCAAGTTGCAAAATTTTCATCTTTCACTCTCGTCATTGAGTCTGAAGTAATGTTTGGATGGCTCCTCCTTATATATTCTTCAAACATCCTGCGTATAGATAATTTATGTGTTATTTATAATTAAATATAATTAAATCCTAAACCGTAAACCCTAAATTATGAACCCTAAACTCTAAACCCTAAATCTTAAATTCTAAACCTTAAACCCTAAATCTTAAATTCTAAACCCTAAACCCTAAACTTAAACCCTAAACCCTAAAATTAGACCCTAAACCTTAAATTCTAAACCTTAACCCTAAAACTTAAACCCTAAACCCTAAACATAAACCATAAACCCTAAACTTAAACCTTATAACCTAAACACTAACCTAAATCCTAAACCAATTAACCTTAAACTTTAATCCAATAAAATATATATAATTAAATCTAAATAAATTACTAAATAACATACATTTCATTTGGTTCAAACCATTCAAAGTTGAGAAGCAAAAATGTCTGAAGTATATTGTAATCTTCATTATTTAACTTCTGAAGGTGTAATATAATTAGCAATCACATATGAAATTTCTTCATTCACATATTGAGCTACAATCGATCCTCCAATTCGGGCTTTGTTTTTAATTTTTTTCTCCATGTGATACATGTATCGTTCAAAAGGATACATCCACCTATATTGCACCGGACCGCCCAAAGCAGATTCATCTGGAAGATGCACTTGTAAATGTTCCATGACATCAAAGAACGACGGTGGGAAGATTTTTTCGAGATTGCAAAGCTGCATAGCTATATTTCCTTTTAGCGTGGCAACATCTTCTTTCCTTAGGATTTTGGTAGATATGTCTCGGAAGAATAGTGCAATATCTACATAAATCATCAAGTAAAATCAGTAAACGCAAAACTAATAGTAAATGAGGCATTAATTTTAAATATACGATACCTGAAATTGCCGAATGCACATTTTTCGAGAGTAGTTCCGTAAATGCAATTGGAAGAAGCCTTTGCATGATGACATGACAGTCATGACTTTTTAGACCTGAAATCTTTCCACTCTCCACATTAACACAATGTGAAAACTTTGAAACATAGCCGTCTGGAAATTTAATCTCATTCTTCAACCACACAATAAATTTTTCTTTACTTCCCTTCGACAGTCTGAAGATTGGAACATGCACTCTCCTATCTCGAGCAACCTCTAAGTCAGGTCTTCTTCAAAACGAAGGGAGATCCAACCCTGATTTTATTTTATCTTTCGTCTTGCCGGGAACATTTAGGATTGTGTTGATGAGATTGTCGAAGAAATTCTTCTCAATATGCATAAAATCAATGTTGTGCCGAAGAAGTAGGTCCTCCCAGTACGGCAAATCCCAAAATATACTCTTCTTTACCCAGTTGTGGTCAACACCATACGCTTCAATTGTCCGACATGGATTGTCATGTCCTTTGCCTCCAATTCACCGTCTTGCAAAGTCCGTGTATGTTGATTATCCTCTCGCGTAAAATTTATTCTCCTGTCAACCACGGCGGAGGTTCATCATGAACAGATTTGTTCTTCAGGAAAGATTTAATATTTCGTCTGTAAGGATGATTCTCGGGCAAAAACGTTTTATGACAATCGAACCAGCTGTGTTTTCGTCCATTTGGGAACCAAAACGATTTCGTCTCATCCATACAGTATGAACATGCCAACCTTCCGTGTTTCATCCATCCAGACAGCACACCATACGCTGGAAAATCACTAATTGTCCACATCAGGGCCGCTCGCATCGTGAACATCTCTTTTCGTGATACATTGTTCGTCTCTACACCGTCACTCCATAGATTTCGCAATTCTTCGATCAGCGGTTGCAGATAAATATCCAAGCTTTTCTTCGGATGGTTCGGCCCTGGCACTAATATGGACAGGAAGAAATATTCCCGTTTCATGCACATCACAGGTGGTAAGTTGTATGGTGTCACGATGAAGGGCCTGACAGAATATGATTGGCCGTTCATACCAATTGGATTAAGCCGAGATAAATATTACGACTCTCAGAAGCAATAGCAGGATTTACCTCTTTAAAATGCTTCCACGACCTCTCGTCTGACGGATGATGCATTTCTCCTTCGGGTGATACATGTTCAGCATGCCATCTCATATGTGAGGCCGTCGTACTAGATTGATACAAGCGTTTCAATCGACCCGCAATTGGCAAATAAAACATCCTATGCTTTGGTATCTTCTTCCCCGATCGACCCATATTTGTAACAAATATTTATCTTCTCCCTTCCAGAATAGCATACAATTATCCTCGCAGACATCAATCTTATGACAAGGCAACCCAAGAGAACGCGTCAGCTTCTTCGTCTCGTAGTATGATTTATAAGCATTGTTAGGCGATGGAAGGACATAATTAAATGTCTGCGCGATATCATCAAGGCATTTCTCTGGAATATTGAAATTGGTCTTCCAGTGGATCACTTTCGACGTCAGGTACAACTAATATATTCCATCAGCATATCCATCGTATAAAGTTTGGTTTGCAGCTTCTAACGCCTTGAGAACTGGATCATGGTATTCGTCGCATATTGGTTGTTGGAAGTTTTCGGCATTGTTAGGTAGCATGTTAAAATCTCCAACGGGCTCCGGGATTTGATCATCGGAACTTGAATATCAGGATAACCGCTCCATGCTCCATCTTCCGCCACATGATGACTCGTTGAAGCTTCACCATCGTACTGGAAATTTTCTCCATGTTGCGTCCACACATAATAATTATCCGTAAATCCCTTACTCATTAAGTGATGCGTCACATTTTCATAATCTCTTCGCTTCTGGTTCTTGCATCTCTTACACGGACAATACAAAATTCCGCTCTCTAGATAAGAAGGTTGACTACAAGCAAAAGAAAGAAAAATGTTTAAACCCTCGCTGAATTTTTTACACACACTTTTATCGGAACGCTTTACACGTTTATACATCTACTCTCTCAATCCGAAAAATCAGACATTTTGTAATGTTTTCGTTGATTTTTGATATCTCTCAATGGTTGAATGCTCACGTAATTTATAGATTTCATTAGCCACGGATAGCCACAAAAATTTTCGTGGCTAATAAGAATATATTCCCCTGCCACCAATCAAGTCTAAAGACTATTTGATATGTCGTTGAATAAAGGATACGATCTTTTCAATGATGTATAATATCACAATAGCTACGAAAAGCCACGAAATAAATTTTCCATGGATACCCACGATTTGTGTCGTGGCTATTTAGATAAACCATGGACAGCCACGAAAAAAATAGCCACGACCTTTTTTCGTGGCTAAATGGGTATCTACGAATTTCCACGAAAAATTTGTGGCTACGTCGATTGACATATCAACTCGTGAGTAGCTGATGTGACTAAATTCATTAGCTACGGATAGCCACGAAACGTTTTGTGGCTATGTAGATATTTTATTTAGCTACGGATAGCCACAAAATATTTTGTGACTATATCCACAAATAGCCACGAAAAGGTTTTGTAGCTTGTTAGCCACGACAGTTTCATGGCTATTAGTGGCTACCCCTTTCCACGGAATATTTGCAGCTATTTGTGACTATATTTTCCACAAATAGCCACGAAATGGTTTGTGGAAAAGTTTCCGCGAATTATTTCGTGGTTATTCGTGGATTAGTTTTTCCACGATCACTTCGTGGTTATTTGTGGAAAATATAGCCACGAATAACCACAAAGTTGTTTTCGTGGCTATTTTGTCACGAACAGCCACGAAATAGACACAAATTAAAAAAAAATGAATTTGTGGCTATTTCGTGGCTGGTTTTCATTAGCCACGAAAATTCTGTGGCTAATTCGTGGCGATTTGCCAGATTTCTTGTAGTGAAAGGATTGACCTGCATTTACTATTCACATGGAAGAATTCAAGAGTCAAAAGAAGTTCTTCAAGGCTTTCTAGATTTCTTAGATGCCACATACATAAAACTTATAGCCGGACCAGTTAGCAAATAATGCTTGTGTTCAACCGTTAAATATTGTCTACATAAGTTTGGAGTCACCGACCTAAATGAATGAATCGTTTTAAAATATTTGTTTATATTTTGTTGATTTATTTCGAACAAATAATTATGAAAATTATTAAAAATTCATAAAGAACAATAAATGAAAATACATTTTTCTAAAATACTTATAATTAATTAAATTAATACAATAAATTAGTTAAAGAATAATGGATTCTCAATAAATTAATTAAGAAACAAGTTTTTTTACAATAATTGGTTGAAATCCGTTCAAATTTTCTTATGGATTTCACTCGAAAGAAAATTGTGACCAATTTTTTAGATTTGAATAATATCAGAAAGTTATCAGGAAAAAAAAAGAATTTGGCGAATCCGGCGATGGAAGATTCGGTTGAAAATTGATTTTTTCCTGAAGTGCATGTTGAAGAAGAATTTCAAACAAGAGTTCGGTAAATATGTTTAGTGATAAAGGGGGGAAAGCAGTAGAGTTATAGAGTGGTAGAGTGACATGACTTTTAACGTGGCGACAAAGTTTCCGAAGATCTTCCGCCTGATAAAACAATAGTTCAGAACTGGTAGGTCGGAAGAACATATGTGTATTAATTCGAATGAAAAGGGGTTAGGAATATGATGAACTCATAAAAGAAAGCGATAAGATTACAAAGGGGATGAAAAGAGATGTTAATAGAGGTCGGAAAAACTATTGAGTGTAGCTCGGAGCCTTTAATTGGAATATCTCTCTCTAGAATTGAATGTCTTTCATTAATGTGGGGGCACTTGTATTTATAAAGTTTTCCTTCCTTGATTCCCGAATTCATAGCTCGGCTAGGGATGTTACCTAATCATTTATCTTACGATGGATATTGTTTTCCAACGGCATTAAATGTTGAGCGAGTAGTTTGGTCTGTAGGTGATGCTAATACTATCATATGATTCGTACTATGGACAGTGCACACACGTCGTCTCGTCCTTGGTTAGTGTGAGAGAGTGTCTTTGGTTTATATGGGATTCACAGATTTCTATCGGCTTATTTTGATTGTCTAATCTCTCTTCATGGGACGAGTAGGTAAGGAAAAAGGGTTGGTCAGTCCACCACCAACAGTTGTTCCCCTAGGTTAGTTCAACGAATGAGGTTGCTATTGTGGTGAACTGGGTTGGTTGTGTCTTGGCTCAGCCCATTTTTTTATTTGATGACCTTATGATCCGTTGTGTTGTCTTTTCTCGTTACTTCATATCTTACCGTTAATCTCACCTTTTGTGTTATTTATTAGGGCACAAGAAACGAAAAAAAGTCGCTTAGGGGCTTGGTTTGGAAGATTTTCCCATGTGTTTCCTTGGAAAGCCAAACGTCATCTCAATGGCAAGAGGTTTGACCTTTTGTGAATGGACGTGTGTCTTCAGGAAATAAACGAGTTTTTGTTACTTAAATACACCTTTGTAACCGATGTTTTTATTGCCTATTAAATTTCCTTTTGGGTCTTTTCGATTCATTCATCTTCCTTCTTTACCATAAAAGTTTCTCCTTTCTTTGTTTCTGGCTTTTCTCGATGTGTTCTGTTTCCTTCGACCGGTGATATCCTCTTGAGTCTCTAGAAGAATTTCGGATGTCGACCGAAGGTGGTGTTTTCTCCTTCGAATTATCTACAATTGATAGATGAAAAGTTTCTCACGACTAGGTCTGTTTACCGTCTTTTTATACAGAAAGATGGTTCTTTGACCCTTTTGTTTGTTGGTATTGAAGCATCATATTTCTTCCGAAAGGGCTCACGTCGCTCTATGCCAGATCAGATGTCAACAGCGTAAGTTGATCCTCAATTTTCTTCCTTAGTTATATTTCTCTCTTGTTCTTACTTCTTTGAACTTCCTTTTGTAGTGCAGTGAAGGGGTGGAGGAGATATGTGGGCTCTACCTGAGGGAAGCTGATTGACTCCGCATCAGGGGGATGTTTGATTGGAAGAGGAGGCAGTTCGGACAACAGAGGCGGTTCAATATGGCTGTTTGGGTTGTTGAAATTGGATCTCCCGGTTTCGTTCTCCGAGGAAGCTTCGGGAACCAACATTTTCATTCAGTTCACCTGGGAGAGGTCGTTTGCTGTAGGATTTTCTTTTCGGGAAAGGTCGGGAAACCAATCTTTATCACCAAATTCACGTGGGGAAGTATTCTTCAGCTCCTCCTCTTCTCCCTCATTCTCTTGTTCGGTCCTCTTCTCCTTTCCTTTTTTCTTCTATGGCGTTTGTATTTATCGGTTTATCTTTTTGAGTTGTTTTTGTTTTTCGATGTGTCTTTCCTAATATGAATAAAATATTTATTTAGTTATGAATTCTTATTTTACCTCTTCGATCGAGTTGCGCTTCTTATCTAATGGTTGACTAGTCCCTTCTTCCTTGAAGTAACATTCTTGACATATCCGACCTATATTCTGATGAAACTAGAGTTCAGGAATTATTTAATGCTTCCCACTTTTTGAGTTCGGTAAAGAGAAACCTGCAAGAGTATTATAGACGATAGATCAGATAACGGTGTGTATCTTCCCAAAAGTTTGTGCTGCGAGCAGAGCTCGGCTTACTCATGTTCGGATCTTGGTTTGTAATACCCTGTTTCCAAAAATATGGTCAACGGGCAGAAGAAAAGTCAAACGGGCAAAATTGTAATTTTGCCAAAGTCCGGTGGCAAAATGGTAAGTTTGCCAAAAGTTGAGACGGAAGCCGAGACAGGCCAAATGTTCTTGTTTTTCAACATAAAGAACATTTATAAGATCATAAATGGAAGAAACGGAGCTAAAACGTATTTTTCAGACTTTCGGGAATGGAAACCGATAAGACAGAAAACTTGTAAAAATCATAACCGGAGCTTCGGAAGTCCAAACGGAGTGATTCAACTTTCTAAATTCATATAAAATCATGAAGAATTAGTTTTTGGGTATTGGAAGATTTATGGGAAAGGCTAAAGGGTTTCTAAAATATTAAACGCAAAATCAAGAAAACAGAAGTACAGAGAAATGCGGGATTAGGCATGGTTTAAGGCGGTTTGGGGAAGGAATTATGCTCAGAAAACACTTTCTTAGGACAAGTTTCCTCTCCTGGATGGTGCCACCAAATAGTTTTGCATGCAAAGAACTATTGCATGCATGCAAGAACTATCTAATCAAGATTCAATGGATCTCAACTACTCTCTAGCTCTCTAGCCTTTCTCTACCCCTCTCTCTCGATCTCCCTCTCCTCTCTCTCTCTTCAGAAACATCTGAGAAACCAGAAATACATGCATTTACCCTTGAAGATTCAAAGGAAACCCAAGACCACCCTTTGAGTTCTTCATAGCTTGTGAAGCAAGAAAGACCATAAATCCAAAACCATAAGTCCAAATGACTCAACACTTGAACCATTCAACTCATCTTGATCTCCTTTACAACCGCCATCTTTCTGTTGCCATCGCTGCCGCCGGTTCACCAGAGAACTCGCCGGAAAACCTTGCCGGCGAGTCAGTACCATCCTTCTCATCTCTTCTCCATTAGTTCTAGCTGGATTTCTGTCACTAGAAGCCTTATATTGCTCAGGGGGTTACTCTCAATCGCCAGAAGGGCTTGTTAGTCACCGGAGGAGCTTCGTTCCAGCCGGTCAACGCCGGAGCCGGTCGCCGGAGAAGCCCAATCGCCGCCGTTTCTTCAACGGGTTCAACAAGGAGGGTTAAGGATTGGTTTAGCATGGATTTGGGTTAGTGCATCATTGAGATAGGTTTAGTTTAAACCGGCCAAACCCAAATTCAACGTCGTCAATGGTTTGATTTGGGCCGGTTTACCTAAACCGGTCAATTGGAGTTGGTTAGGTGATTTCAGTCGGTTCAGCCGGTTCAACGGTTTGATTTGGGTCAACGGTCAAGTGTGTTCAACGGTCAACCATGCAGTCGGTCAACGCCGGTCAACGCGTTTGACTCTGGTCGGTTTTGGTTCAGACAGTTTAGGGGTATTCGGGGATCTTCGGGATTCATATCGGTGTGTTCGGGGTTCAGTTCGAAGGTCTAGGGATTCATACCGCGTCAGATCTGTCATTCGCACCAGTTCACTGTGAGTCAGCTCAAAACTGTAAAATAGTTAAATGCATATAGACCGAGAAACGAGAAACCTTAGATCTAGGGTTTGCATACCCGTATTCAAATAATTGAGTGATGATTGAGATCGTTGAGTTAACTGTAAACATGATAAGTAATCGAGATGCATGCTAGGAATTTAGGGTTAATGGTTAAACCGTTGATTGTCGTTAGGTTGTTAGAACATTGATTGATGCATTCATATAGACGTTGCATGGTTAGGACCGTATATGCATCTATACGTATTAAAAGAACGATACTGAATGAGACTATATACGGGAATTAAGACGACTTACAAATAAGGAATCAAACCTAAACGAACGTATAGAGTATGCGATTAGGTTTAATAATGAGTTGAGGGTGATCAATGAACTAACTAAGTTAATTATGAGACGTCGGGGAGTTTAGTAAGCTACTAACTCAAAACCGACGGATCGAGGAGTTATTAAAAAGATACTTAGGGAGAGAGTAATGATTAATTAAAAGTGGTGTGTGTGATGAGCCGTCTACGGGTTAGCAATCCGCTAATCCAAGGTAGCGGACAAGAATGAATTAAAAGATGTTAGAAACCCTAATAGGCTTGCTAGCGTGGTTGATTGTGTTGATGTGTGGTGGTTGTTGTTGAGCTTTCTGTGCAGGCATGTTTAGACTGTCTCAGTGTTGAGCCGAACGGTCCTTGTGGACACTTAATCCGGTCACGGGTCCGGTTTTGTTTGTATTTGCTGACTCAGTACGGCAACGAGTCAGAGTGGAGGGGTTGGCGTGTGTGTGTTAGATTTGCGGGATATTGTGTTGTGGCTGTTGATGTTGTAGATTATTGTGATTGGTGCTAGAGTCCCAACGAGTATGTGTGTTTACATTTCTGTACTAGGACTCTAGGGTGCGTTAGATCCCGCAAGTCTAGGTTTTTGGATACGTTCCGGTACTTCCGACCCGATTGGATCCTCGGGTAGCTGTCTAATCGGATCGTGTGCCTTCGGGTGGTGATTCCGGTTATGGCGTTAACATAATGAGTGACGCTGGTAGGTGTGTGGTTCGTAGAATACGGAGTCTTGTCCTAGGGCCGAGTCACATGGAAACTTAGGTTACCGTGGGGTAGCCCGAGTCACTGTGTATCGATGGACTGAGAACAATGTTCTAGGTCGTGAGACTTCGTGTTTACATCTGAGAGTCGTGGGTTAGTTACCTTATCAGTAGCTATGCAGACCCATGGAAGTTACCGAGATCGTAAAAGGCCCGTGTGTGTGTGTTTTCGTGTTGCGCGATAGATAGATCGAGTCTCAATCGAGAGCATGTGCCGCAGTGCTCCCGATTTCCTTAATCGCTTCCCTTTCTTCTGGCAAGTGTTTGTGTGTTGTGGGTTTATCACGTCATGGTAGCACGTGATCGACCGTTATCTTTGTTGTTTGTTATTTTGGGGTTTTGGGCGGGGATTTGTAGATATTATATAGACTAGAAGCCGTAGTGGGGAGCCGTCTCGCTGGGTGATCTTAGATCGCTCATTAGACTCTTTTGTGTTTTTCAGGTTAGCAGCGACGGACGCGGGAGGTCCTCGGTGTAGTTTCGGGATCGCTTGTGGCGGGGTTTGATTCGATGTTTTGTGTTTTATCGGTTCGGCTTCGGCGCCATTTTTATTGTGATTTCGATGTTGTATTTGAATGGCAAAATTGTTTTGTAATTCGTTAAACGTTTTATAGACGTTTATTTACTCAGTAATGAATATGCTTCCCTGATATATTGGTTAGTCCGAACCGACACAACTCACGGAAACAGTACTGGTTGCGAAGCTTTGTACTGTGAAAGTGAGGATAGTGGGGACGGGTTAGTGCAAGCCTTTGTCTCAAACAGATCTGTCTCTGGCTTCGTCTTGTGACGAACTTTTCCCGTTTGACTTGCTCAAGATCGACTTGGTCATGTTCTTGTTTGATTGTTGACCGGTCAGCTCGTCGGTCAGCGGATAATGGGAAAAGGGCGTTACAAAAAAGGTGGTATCAGAGCATGGTTCGTCATGGGTTCCACAATAGTTCATTTCTGAGTATTTTTCGTGTTTTATCGAGTCAAATTGTGTCACCCAAGCATCCATTAGGAAACCGAGCCGCGTCTGTGAAACCTGGGGTGGGATGGGAATTATTATTTGTATTAACGTTTGCTATGTTTTTTATTGCAGTCATACAGCAGTGTGTCCCAGGACGGGTAGAGTGGGGGTGTGTGTGTGGTGCGGGGTGATTTCAGTGGAGCATCATGAGTCGACGGGAGCGGGATCTCATCAGAGTCAGCTAGAGCAGTATCAGGGTCATCCGGGATCGCCAGGTCATTCACCAGGTTTGTGTACGTCGGCCGTCCACCGATCCCTTTACGGACATTACAGGGCGCTAGGGCAGCAGAGGTGGACTGGACGCCTTTTCCTGATCTGTTACCTGCGTCCATGGATGATGACGCGGGTAACCAGGACATATTTGCAGGGATGATGGGTTACCTTGGGGTAGCAGATGTTGAGTTACCGCCATTACTGCCGCGGTTGCAAGAGCTAGTGGTACCGCAGATGTTCCAGGAGCCGATTCTCGAGGCGTCTGATGTTCCTCTACAGCTCAGTGTGGGGGGCTACATGTTGAGACAGTTACCTATGGGTTTTGACTTGTACATGGAGCCTATCGATCCGTACCAGCACCAGCAGTGGGTGCAGCACGTTGACGAGCAGACAGCTATGCTGGCCGACACACTAGAGCAGCATGTCGGACCACACCATCAGCCGCGCCGACAGTCGGCGTCACCATCTACGCCATTGGACATGTCTGTATCACAGTCTTCAGGATCGCCATCAGAGTCAGAGCAGCCGACCGAGCCATCCGTGCCTAAAACTTCAGAGATGCCAGTGTATCAGGCTTGCAATACCTGCGGAGTGAGAGGTTTCCATCTTTACCGGTGTCCTCGTCCAGTGGATCCACATTACAGGGAGCCATACCAGCCGGTCCCGGTGCCAGACTTCAGTCAGGTTTGTGGCAATGATGGCCACCTCGCTCCGATTTGCCCGATTTCTGGACCCGGGCCACGCATGTCAGACGCCGAGCCTCATCGTGTGCCAGTACCAGAGCCATACCGAACCGGACCTAGCCCGCGTGATTCTGAGCCTCGCAGGTCATCCTCAGTGCAGCCGCCCCGACCGCCTGTTATTTGCCAGCTTTGCGGTGACGATGGTCACTAGGCACCGGCTTGTTCCCATAGGCCACTCCCAGCGCCAACCGTCGTCTGTCAGCTGTGTGACCGTGAGGGACATACAGCTCATTTGTGCCAGATGGCCGAGCCGCAACACCTCAGCGCACCGACTCGCGACGCACACCCACCACACCCTCCTGGCGCACCTGCCAGTGGATACCTCTGTGAGCCGTCGTGTCGTCTGTGCTGGGCATTTCGGTCTTGCTGGAGGCTATAGTCTAGGGTTAGTTAGGCCATGTAAGTTTGGGGCACTAACCTTGTTTTGCTTGTAGATAGATCGGCAGATATGCGTGTCGTGTTTGACATATCTCGGATTATGGCAGCGCAGTTTTGGGTTTTTGGGTTATGACAGCGGCCGTCTTGTAGTAACTCTGATCAAACCTATGTACTGGAACTTTTATATGTACGATATGTTGTATGTGGTGGATGCAGAGTGTTCAACTTATTATTTTGACTAGCGTAGTAATTGTTGCATGCATGTGATGGATCTGAATGCAATTAAACTACCATGTGAAGTCAAATGATGAGCGGAATTGACGACCGTTCATCATGACCTAAACCCAGACTGACGACATATCCGAACCGATCTTGTGATTGCTTGATTGCATGTGTGGTAATTGCGTGCTTTTGTTTCTTACTTGCGTTTATTTAAATGCTTTGATTGGTGTTTTAAATAATTAGGGTTGCCCTTTTTGCGTAGCAAGAGTAGCATCGGTAAGTTGTTAATCATGTTTGGATGGGATTTCTGTTTAGGTTTCTAGAATGCAGTTGGTTAAAAACCCTTGTTTAAGTATTGAGCTAACTCGAGAATGGTTGTGTTCGACCGTCAATTCGCAGAGAAGCAGAATAATAGAATATTGTTACTTAATCATGGGTAACCGTTGGGTACGTGATTATTAACTATATTCCTATGAGGAAGTGACATCGGGGATATATGGGAAGGAATCTAACCGCTCCAGTGAAACTTGTTGAATTAAGTGCAGGACAGAATGGACGATACGATATGAATACGAGACCGAACCCGAACCCGAAAGCAAGACGAAGTGTGAAGAAACCACGAAACAGTTGACCCGGACCGTGAAGAAGTCGGTGTGAGGTGTCAGTGGAAAATGTACCAGTGAGAAGCAACAGACAGAATGAAGCCGTTAGTATGATGAGTTAGCAAAGAGATGTGGAGAAACATCAGCAACAGTGTGGGGTATCAAAGTGAAGTGATCAATTTAAATTCAGTTGGAGCCCAAGGAGACCAAGCACGAGGATTAGATTCTTGAAGAGTGTTCCGGGCGATGAATCAGTGCCATGTAGATGTGGAAGTCGAAGCAAAGTGGGAAAGCCAGAAGTAAGAATCAGAGCAAAGGAGCCAACCGCGGATGAATTCAGAAGTCGGAGTATACCGAATCAGTAAAGGATAGCAGTCAAGATCGAGAATCGAGAGATGAAATGGTAGTTGGGGTAAGCAGTGTGAAGATCAGTAAGATTGGGCGTGTGAATCAAAGAAGTGCCAGAAAGCATTATAAGTTGGTTCTAAGCGGCAGCGTTCGAGGGAGAAGGCATTGGAGTTTGTGTACCGGAGCAATTTGCAAGATCTGGTACTGATTCAAAGTCTGATAGTGACGGAGAATTCGGGGACCTATTCCTGTAAGTGGGGAATAATGTAATACCATGTTTCCAAAAATATGGTCAACGGGCAGAAAAAAACTCAACAGGGGCAAAATTGTAATTTTGCCAAAGTCCATGGGCAAAATGGTAATTTTGCCAAAAGTTGAGACGGAAGCCGAGACGGGCCAAATTTTCTTGTTTTTCAACATAGAGAACATTTATAAGATCAGAAGTGAAAGAAACGGAGCTAAAACGGGTTTTTCGGACTTTCGGGAATGGAAACCGATAAGACCGAGAAAACTTGTAAAAATCATAACCGGAGTTACAAAAGTCCAAACGGAGTGTTTCAACTTTCTAAATTCATCTAAAATCATGAATAATTAGTTTTTGGGGATTGGAAGATTTATGGGAACGGCTAAAGGGTTTCTAAAATATTAAACGCAAAATCAGGAAAACCGAAGTAACGGAGAAATACGGGATTAGGCATGGTTTAAGGCGGTTTGGGGAAGGAATTATGCTCAGAAAACACTTGCTTAGGACATGTTTCCTCTCCTTGATGGTGCCACCAAAGAGTTTTGCATGCAAGAACTATCTAATCAAGATTCAATGGATCTCAACTACTCTCTACCCCTCTCTCTAGATCTCCCTCTCCTCTCTCTCTCTTCAGAAACATCTGATAAACCCATAAATACATGCATTTACCCTTGAAGTTTCAAAGGAAACCCAAGAACACCCTTTGAGTTCTTCATAGCTTGTGAAGCAAGAAAGACCATAAGTCCAAATGACTCACCACTTGAACCATTCAACTCATCTTGATCTCCTCTACAACCGCCATCTTTCTGTTGCCATCGCCGATGCCGGTTCACCGGAGAACTCGCCGAAAAACCTTGCCGGCGAGTCACCACCATCCTTCTCATCTCTTCTCCATCGGTTCCAGCTGGATTTCTGTCACTAGAAGCCTTATATTGCTCAGGAGGTTACTCTCAATCACCAGAAGGGCTTGTTAGTCACTGGAGGAGCTTCGTTCTGGTCGGTCAACGCCGGAGCCGGTCGTCGGAGAAGCCCAATCGCCGCCGTTTCTTCAACCGGTTCAACAAGGAGGGTTAAGGATTGGTTTAGCATGGATTTGGGTTAGTGCATCATTGAGATAGGTTTAGTTTAAACCAGCCAAACCCAAAGTCAACGTCGGTCAATGGTTTGATTTAAGCCGGTTTACCTAAACCGGTCAATTGGAGTTGGTTAGGTGGTTTCGGTCGGTTCAACTGGTTCAACGGTTTGATTTGGGTCAACGGTCAAGCGTGGTCAACGGTCAACCGGGCAGTCGGTCAACGCCATGGTCAACGCCGGTCAATGCGTTTGACTCCGGCTGGTTTTGGTTCAGACGGTCTAGGGGTATTCGGGGATCTTCGGGATTCGTATCGGTGTGTTCGGGGTTCAGTTTGGAGGTCTCGGGATTTATACCGCGTCAGATCCGTCATTCCGCGCCAATTCACTGTGAGTCGGCTCAAAACTGTAAAGTAGTTAAATGCATGTAGACCGGGAAACGAGAAACCATAGATCTAGGGTTTGCATACCCGTATTCGAATAATTGAGTGATGATTGAGATTGTTGAGTTAGCTGTAAACCGGATAAGTAATGGAGATGTATGCTAGGAATTTAGGGTTAATGGTTAAACCGTTGAGTGCCGTTAGGTTGTTAGAACGTTGATTGATGCATTCATATAGATGTTGCATGGTTAGGACCGTATATGCATCTATACGTATTAAAAGAACGATACTGAATGAGAATATATACGGGAATTAAGACGACTTAAAAATACGGAAGTAAACCTAAACGAATGTATAGAGTATGCAACAGGATTGGGGATTAGGTTTAATAATGAGTTGAGGGGTAATCAATGAACTAACTAAGTTAATTATGAGACGTCGGGGAGTTTAGTAAGCTACTAACTCTAAACCGACGGATCGAGGAGTTATTAAAAGATACTTAGGGAAAGAGTAAGGTTTAATTAAAAGTGGTGTGTGTGATGAGCCGTCTACGGGTTACCAATCTGCTAATCTAAGGTAGCGGACAAGAATGAGTTATGAGCCCTCTACGGGTTAGCAATCCGCTAATCCAAGGTAGCGGACAAGAATGAATTAAAAGATGTTAGAAACCCTAATAGGCTTGCTTGCATGATTGATTGTGTTAATGTGTGGTGGCTGTTGTTGAGCTTTCTGTGCAGGCTTGTTTAGACTATCTCGGTATTGGCCAAACGGTCCTTGTAGACACTTCATCCGGTCATGGGGCCAGTTTAGTTCGTAGTTGCTGACTCGGTACGGCACCGAGTCAGAGTGGAGGTGTTGGCGTGTGTGTGTTAGATTTGCGGGATATTGTGTTGTGGTTTTTGCTGTTGTTGATTATTGTGATTGGTGCTAGAGTCCCAGCGAGTCTGCGTGTTTACATTTCTGCACTAGGACTCTAGGGTGTGTTAGATCCTGCAAGTCTAGGTTTTTGGATACGTTCCAGTACTTCCGACCCGATTGGATCCTCGAGTAGGTTGCTAATCGGATCGTGTGCCTTCCGGTGGTGATTCCGGTTATGGTGTTAACCTACTGAGTGACGCCGGTAGGTGTGTGGTTCGGAGAATACGGGGTCATGTCTTAGAGCCGAATAACATGGAAACTTAGGTTACCGTGGGATAGCCCGAGTCACTGTGTATCGATGGACTGAGAACAGTGTCCTAAGTCGTGAGACTTCGTGTTTACATCTGGGAGTCATGGGTTAGTTACCTTATCGATAGCTATGTAGACCCATGGAAGTTACCGAGATCGTAAAGGGCCCGTGTGTGTGTGTGTTTTCGTGTTGCGAGATAGATAGATCGAGTCTTAATCGAGAGCATGTGCCGAAGTGCTCCCGATTTCCTTAATCGCTTCCGTTTCTTCTGGCAAGTGCTTGTGTGTTGTGGGTTTATCACGTCATGGTAGCACATGATCGACAGTTATCTTTGTTGTTTGTTATTTTGGTGTTTTTGGACGGGGATTTGTAGATATTAGATAGACTAGAAGCCGTGGTGGGGAGCCGTCTCGTTGGGTGATCTTACGTTCCAATTTAACTTAAATAATTAATTAAATCCATTATCTCTAAAATTAATCTATACAATTAAATACTTTTGTAATTTAATTAATTAATTAATTTACTTACATTATTGGTTTATTTTATAATTTGTTATATAATTAATTAATTTCATACTTAGCTTGTGAGGTGTCATTTTTTGAGCTTCAAAGCTCATACAACTGGACAGCTTATGTCTATGTTTCCACATGAGAAAATTCAGCAAATGAGGCACTTCCAAGTGTTTTCAATCCCAATCATATGACGCAATCTAATGTTTTAATTTTGATAATTCTTGTTCTGTGTTTTCTGTAGTTTCATCAATTCTCCTAAATAATTATTAAATGCCATTTTAATCCCTTTTATTTTTGTACATATTCCTTTTAATGGTTTTTATATTCCGAATTAACTTCTGTTTATTTAAAAATCAATAAATATGTTCCATGTATTTAAAAAACCCTTCTTCAATATTCTTATCTTCTAAATAATTCTTAAATAATTATTGAAAATTAGTTTCCTTCTAATTGGTTCCCTGGTCTTCGTATAATGAATTTTTTTATTTCGCCAGAAATTAATTAAACTCTGATTTCTGCCATTTATTTCGAACAAGTAACTTCCCGTCGACGACGTTTTTGAGATGAGTTATTATTCTCCTTTTTTATAGAAATTTGTCCTCGAATTCTAAAGCCGATTTAAATCTAAATCCACAATTACGTTGCTCCAATTCTGATATGTCTATTGATATATCATGGTTGTTCTAGGTTTTCAACTATGATATACTTGTGTATATTGAGTCTTTAACCTGGTTTTTCGAGTCTATTGAGTCTTCTACAGGCTTGCGTTTGGAGCAAAGGGTGGGATTATAGGACGTTTCTGGTGATTTGTGCAAGAAGCTGAAGTTGGTGTCTCGGCCACGACTGGATGTCGACCGACACTGACCTTGGTGTCGGTCGACACTGAGCGCGACAGAGTCATATGCGCGAGTTGAAGATAACTTTCGAAGAATTGCAAAAAGACCCAGAAGTTTCCCTAATTCTAATCTAGTCCCAAAACGTGTTTAGGAGTTTTAATTAGGTTTTCTGACTCATTATCTTCTATCTTGTTCTTACTTTGGTTTTTGCTTTTAGAGATTGAGAGATTTTGCTAAGGGGCTGATTCTTGCTACTTGTAACCTTTGAGAGAAGGATTTCGAACCCCTTATTCTTATCTATTCAGTCTTTCGGTTTTCTATTCAGGATGTGTTGTTTATCTGATAATATGTCTGAGTAGTAACCTAGTTAGATTTAAGAATTCTCATAAGGGTTTTATGCATGTTTAGATAACTAATTTATTAGGATTCACAATATGTTCGTTCATCACCTAAGTTGCGTTTAATACTAAATTCTGGACTGATCACCTAGGGTTTAGATCTGAGATAATTGACTTAGCACGAGAGTGTGAGTTATAATCTGAATAAACTTAGTGTGAGCAATTGAACTAGATACAAAGAGGTTCGGTTTAGGAGAATTTTGAACCGATAGAACCTGTTCTTAATGCTTGTTTAGAACTCTAGGATCACAAAGAGATTTGGATCGCTAGGTTGCTAGATATAGAAACAATCTCAGTGAGGGTTGGATTGTTTAGCATTGTGTTTCTAGTTCTTGAACCTGTGTTTAATCTGAATCCGGTTAGTTAAGTATCTGACATTGCATAATTCCTGAGAACTTCCTAAGTCTGACGCTTTTCTCCTATTGAAAACACTTCCTTGTTTACTTGCTTTCGTTTACTGCTTTCTTCTGATTGATTTAGCTTAACTTGAGAATATATAATCTATCGTGTGTGTCGTGAGTCCTTGTGGATACGAGTACTACAATAGCATAACTGTGCACTTGCAGTAGAATAGGGATAAATCTTGCTCTATCAAGTTTTTGGCGCCGTTGCCGGGGACTCAACTGAGTTCGCCGATAGAGTTTATTTTAAAGTTTAGTCTAAGTTGTTTTTATTTCTTTGTTACTGATTTTTCTCGGTTTGGCTTGTTTTGTTTTTGCAGGAATCGACAGAAGCACTCAGTGTCGACCGACACCTCTTTAGTGTCGCCCGACACCACTCACGGTTTCAGACTAGAGATCAGTGTATGCCAAGTGGACACCCACGAAGCAACCAGAGCGAAGAACTTTTGAACCTCAGACTTGAGGAGCTTGCTAAACTAGAGAGAACGAACAGAAAGGGTCAAAGAACAAGAATGATGAACAATCGTTTGATTTTGAGACCAGATTCTGAAGGAGTTCTAAGAGACCCACAGAACAACCCATACAATGATCAGGGGCAAAGGATTGATGCCCAAGGACGGATGATCCCTGAACCTGAGCAGCCTCAAGGTAAGGGGCAGATGGTCAATGATGGAGGTAATGGACAGCCTCCTAATCCTCCTGCTGCTGAGAGGACTCTTGCTGACTACAACCGACCCGATGAGTTTTATGCTAACCGGTCAGCAATTGTACCTCCTCCTTTTGAAAGGAATGAGTTTGAGCTCAAGACTGTCTACTATACGCTTCTGAGGCAGCATCCTTTCCATGGTCTTCCACATGAACAACCCATGGACCACATTGAGGATTTTGAAGCCTTCGTCATTGGGATGAAGCACAATGGAGTGGGTTATGACTTACTTTTCCTCAAGCTTTTTCCATACTCTCTTGCTGGAGAAGCTGCAGCTTGGCTTAAGCAACTTCCACCTGAGAAGTTAACTACTTGGGATGCAGTGAAGAGAGAGTTCATGCGACACTTCTATGATGATGCTCGCTCCGATCAGCGCAGACAGGATCTTCTGACATTCACTCAGGGACCTACAGAGCCACTTAAGTCAGCTTGGGTAAGGTTTAAGATGTACCAACGAGACTGTCCCCATCATGGATTCTCTGAAGTTCAGCTGTTGGGCATTTTCTTCAGAGGTGTGGATCTCTAGTACCAGTCTGCGTTAGATGCTGCCAGCAATGGTAACTTCAACACAAATACTCCTGAACAAGCTAGAGTGTTGATTGAGAACTTGGTGAGTAGCAATCAAAACTGCAGATCAGAGAAGGAAGGAATCTGGTGGAAAAGTTGATCATTTGCAGATAGTTGAGATGAAGAACAAGTTGGATTCTGTTCACAGCTTGTTGACTAGTAAGAAGCATGTCCACTTTGCTCAGGATGTTTAAGAGTTTGGACCTAAGAAGGCTGCACAGAGGAAGATGTGAACTACATTAGTGGTTCTGGATTTCAAGGAAACAGGTTTGGAAATCAACAAGTTCTTTAATGGTGGACAGAAGAGTGCTTTCACAAGCAATCAGAATTCTTTTGGATATGATCAGAATGCTGGTTACCAGAAGCCTTTTCAGCAGAATAACTCTTATCAGAGAACTTATGGATCATCTTCATATCAGGCACCTCCTGCTACTAATGCTCATGAAAGCAAGCTGGAAGCTATGATGGAGCAGTTGCAAGAAGGACAGACGAAGACTGCTGTGGACTTCAAAAATAAGATAGATGCTGTTTATGCTAATTTGAATGAGAATTTTGAATCCTTTAGCACACATATGAAGCAATTGGATTCTCAAGTTGCTCAAACTTCTGGAGCTATTAAGAGGCAAGCCGAATTCCTTCCTGGAAGCACGGATACCAACCCCAAGCATCACTGCAATGCAATATCACTGCGAAGTGGGAAGGAGCTGCACACCATCCCTATTAGGCAGATCAGTGATAAGGAGATCGAAGAGATAGGAGAATTTGAAAAGAGTACGAAGCTGCGAAACGAGCGTCGACCGACACTACTTCTGCACGTCGGGCGACACCAACTTCTTCGAGTTCTCGTGACGAAAGGAAATCGCGAGATCAATTGTGAGGTCGATGACAGATTAAAATCGAGCAATGTCGACCGACACCAAGCTGATATCGGTCGACACCAGCAGCGTACAGACTCTGATGCTACGCAGAAAGCTCCTATAGCTGGTGGAAAAGTGTATAAACCCAAAGTACCTTTCCTGAGAAACCCGAAGCAGTCTAAGTTTGAACGGTTCAAGGCTAAATACATCGCTATGCTGAGCAAGCTAACTCTCCCAACGCCATTGATGGATGCTATCAACAATAACCCAGTTCTTAATAGGTGTTTGAAACAGATGTTGACTTCTGACATGGGAGATGAAGAGAGTGTGATGATGATCACTGAAGTCTATAGTGCCGTTATTCTAAACAGAGTTCCTGAGAAGCAAAAGGACCCAGGGAGCTTTGTCTTGGACTGTGCAATCTTCAGCAACAGATTTGAGAGGTCACTGTGTGATTTGGGTTCAAGTGTCAATCTAATGCCATATTCAGTTGCTAAGCAGATGGGATGACAGACTTCACACCTACTAGGATCTCCTTGATTCTAGATGATCGCTCCGTGAGAATTCCTGAAGGTCTCTTGGAGGATGTACCGGTAAAGATTGGTGAATGTGTTATCCCAACTGACTTCGTAGTCCTACAGTACAATGATGAGCCTAAGGACCCTCTTATCTTGGGCATACCATTCTTGGCTACAGCTGGTGCCATCATCGATGTGAAAAGAGGAAAGATTGGACTGAATGTGGGTGATCTGGTGATGAATTTTGACATGGACAAGTTGATGAGACACCCCACCATTGATGGACAGACCTTCTATGTTGATACGATTGAGAATCTTGCTGCAGAATTCTTAAATCGAATGCATCCTGTCGACCCTTTGGAGAGAGCCTTACTGAGCATGAGTTGGAGCTGGAGGATGAAGCTGCTACTGGATATTTGAGGCTGATGGACGCTACTGAGCAAGTTATGAACTTGGAAGTGGCTGATGACATCCAATGTCGACCGACACCACAAGCGAATCGGTCGACACCAGATGCAAGGGATTGGAGCGAGGAGAAAGCTCCGAAGATCGAGTTGAAACAGCTACCTGCAGGCCACAAATATGCATTCTTAGATAAGAACTCCACGTATCCTGTAATTGTCAATGCTGACTTGAATATCGCAGAACTCACTTTACTGCTAAGCAAGCTGCGCAAACATCGCAAAGCTCTTGGCTATTCTCTTGATGATATTTCAGGCATCTCTCCGGACTTGTGCATGCATAGGATACACCTTGAGGATGAGAGCATGTCGTCAATTGAGAACCAGAGGCCTCTGAATTCTAACCTGAAAGAGGTTGTAAAGAAGGAGATCATGAAGCTGCTACAAGATGGGATCATCTATCCTATCTCAGACAGTGATTGGGTCAGCCCAGTTCATGTGGTGCCTAAGAAGGGAGGAGTCACAGTGGTGAAGAATGAAAAGAATTAGCTGATTCCTACGAGGACAATCACTGGTCACAGGATGTGCATAGACTACAGGAAGTTGAATGCAGCCACCAGAAAAGACCACTTTCCACTCCCTTTCATTGATCAGATGTTGGAAAGGTTGGCGAATCATCCTTACTACTGCTTCTTGGATGGTTATTCTGGTTTCTTTCAGATCCCTATCCACCCAGAGGACCAGGATAAGACTACATTTACCTAGCCCTATGGCACCTTTGCATACCGCAGAATGCCTTTCGGACTGTGTAATGCTCCTGCGACGTTTCAGAGATGCATGATGTCCATCTTCACAGACATGATAGAGGATTTTATGGAGGTCTTCATGGATGATTTTTCTGTCTATGGACCATATTACCATGTTTGTCTGGATAATCTATGCAAGGTACTAGCTCGCTGTGAGGAAAAGTACCTGGTTTTGAACTGGGAGAAATGTCATTTTATGGTCAGGAATGGCATTGTACTTGGGCATAGAGTTTATGAGGCAGGAATTGAGGTGGACAGAGCTAAGATTGAGGTGATGACAGTGCTGCAAGCACCAGATTCAGTCAAAGGAATAAGGAGTTTTCTTGGGCATGCTGGTTTTTACAGGAAGTTTATTAAAGACTTCAGCAAGATAGCTAGACCACTTACTGCACTTCTCTGCAAAGATGTGAAGTTTGAGTTCACAGATGAGTGTCATGCTGCATTCAAGGAGCTGAAACAAGCCTTGATCTCGGCTCCAATTGTGCAACCACCGATTAGGTGATGTGTGATGCCAGCGATTATGCGGTAGGAGCTGTGCTTGGGCAGAAGAAGGACCGGAAGCTCCATGCTATCTATTATGCCAGTAGAACTCTCGATGATGCTCAAAGGAATTATGCAACCACTGAGAAGGAGTTGTTGGCAGTTGTGTTTGCATTCGAGAAGTTCAGACCATATCTGATTGGCTCCAAGGTAGTTGTGCATACTGACCATTCTGCACTTAAGTATCTGATGCAGAAGAAAGATGCTAAGCCAAGGTTGTTGAGATGTATTTTGTTACTCCAAGAGTTTGACATAGAGGTGAGAGAAAATAAAGGAGTAGAGAATGGTGTTGCTGATCACTTATCACGGATTAGGATCGATGAGGATGTTCCTATAGATGATTTTCAACCAGAGGAGAACATCTACAAGGTTAAGACATGATTTCAGGCAGTTTCTGCGAGTTCATGATATATCATGGTTTTTACCTGTTTTAAGCCATGATATAAGTGTATTTTATAGTCGTTTGTAGTGTATATCGAGTCATTTACAGGTGTTTATTAGCTACATGCATGTTTGGAGGATTTTTGGAGATATTGGAGCTAATGGGACAAGTATTGGAGCAAAAGCCGTGAGGAGCTGATTTCATTATCTCTGGACGACCGTTGCAACGATCGATGCATCATTGGCATCGATCGACACAGCCTCGCGACAGCACATTAATGAATATTTTAGAGATTTGCAGTTTTGTCCCAAGAAGTTCCAGTATTTGCGAAAAAACCCCAAGACGTGATTAGGTCTTTATAATTAGGTTTTTGATGTTTTGTTTTACTTACGCTTTCATACTATTAGCTATTGAGAGAGAGAGAGAGAGCTTGAGGCTGATCGTTCTTGTACTACAGAGAGAAGATTTCGAACCTCTTTATTTCTCTACTCTTTTATTATATGCAATTTACTTATTCATTGATTTCTGTTTCATTGATCATATCTGAGTAGATTCATAGTTAGGTTTAGGGATTCTCATTAGGGATTTCATGACTTGCTAGATTAATTTATCAGTTAAGGATTTATATCTTATTTTTTCTTCAACCTGAATTGTGCTTAATACTAGTTTCTAATCTGATCACTTAGAATCTAGACTTTAGGTTTATAAATTGACACGAAAGTGTGGTTTAGAATCTGATCTATTTAGGTTGAGCAATTGAATTGTGAACAAATCAAACCTGCACTTAAGGCTAATTTAATCTGTTAGAAATTGCAAAGAAATTTTGATTTCTGCTAATTGAACTTAGTGAATTCTCGCAACGAAAGTTGGTTAGTTCTATCTTGTGTTTGAGTTCTAGAACCGAACTTAATTTGATCATGACTGATATTTGATCTGATTGTCTGATTTCCTGAGAACTCCCTAGACTTGACGCTTTTAGTACTTGCTTACAAAACCGACTTGCTACTGATCTACTTTCTGCTTAGCTTTAATTATTTCTGATTTGCATCGCCTAGCTTAATCTGAACTTCTATAATCTATCGCAAGATTTCTTGAGTCTGTGTTCGACCCCTAGATACTACAATTGTCATGTGCACTTGCAGTGTTAACTTAGGGAAATAAACTCTGAGCATATCAAGTTTTTGGCGCCGTTGCTGGGGACTCTTTTGAGTCTTCGATAGATTTGAATCTAGGGTTTAGACTAGGTTTTCGTTTTTGTTTTTAGTTACTAATTTTCTGTTTTTCTTTTTGGCTTTGCGTGTTTCAGGTCTTACGCATTTGCATCGACCGACGCATACTTTGCATCGATCGACACAAGGCGATTCCCGAACTGAATCGATCGTTGCATACCTTTACATCGGTCGTTGCTTGACGATTGTCGACGGTTTATGCATAATCGCGCAACCAGAAGTAATCCGAACAAGAATCTTGTGAATCTCATACTTGAAGAACTTGCAAGGTTAGAGAGAACGAACAGGAAAGCTCAGAAACCAGTGAAGATGGCCAACGCAAATCCTTTGCCATTGGTTTTGATTCCAGACGCTGAAGGTGTTCTGAGAGACCCGCAGAACAATCCACGCAACGCTCAAGGACAGATGTTGGATGCTGAGGGTCGTGTGATTGAGCAACAGGTTGTTCAGCATGAGCAAGGAGCTCAAGGTGGAGGAGCAGAAGGTGGACAAGGAAATCCACAACCAGAAGACCCACCTAGAGCACCGTCTCAACCCGTTAGGAGGACACTAGCGGATTACAATTGCCCAAATTAGTTCTACGCTAATAGATCAGCGATTGTTCCTCCTGCGTTTCCGCGTAATGACTTCGAGCTGAAGACCTCGTACTACACACTTGTGGGACAGCGTGTCTTCAGCGGACTTCCACATGAGCACCCCATGGACCACATCGAGCATTTCGAGTCTATAGTGACTGGAATGAAGCACAATGGGGTGACCTACGATTATCTGCAATGCAAGCTTTTTCCTCACTCTCTTGTAGGAGAAGCTGTTGATTGGCTAAGTCAGATGCCACCTGGGACTTTGACTACTTGGAATGCAGTGAAGGAGAAGTTTATGCGATACTTTTATGATGATGCTCGGTCCGATCAGCTTCGACAGGATCTCTTGACCTTCAAGCAAGGGCCTACAGAGCCTTTTAAGACAACCTGGGTGAGATTTAAGAGATACCAGAGAGATTGTCCTCATCATGGCTTCTCTGAGGTGCAGCTGTTGTGTATCTTCTTCAGAGGAGTGGATTTGTGGTATCAGATGGCTTTAGATGCTGCAAGTAATGGTAATTTCTACACTAAGTCTCCGGAAGAAGCCAATGAGCTTATTGAGAACTTGGTCACTAGTAATAGTGTCAAGGATGCTGATATGGAGAGGATGAAGTCTGGTGGTAAGATGGACAATTCCCAGATGGCTGAAATGAACAAGAAGGTTGATTCTGTTCATACACTTCTTAAGAAAAGTGTTCACTTTGCTCAGTATGTTGAAGTATTTGAGCCTGAAGCTGGCTGCGAAGAAGATGATGTGAACTATGTTAGTGGGACTGGTTTTCAGGGGAACAGATTTGGAAATCAGCAAGGTAGAGGTGGCTACAATGGAGTAGGACATAGAAGTGCCTTCACGGGTAATCAAAACTTCTCTAATTTTGCTTCTAAACCTCAGTTTCAGAAGCCTTATCAGACTACTAGCAGCCCTGGAAACAGCACTAACAGTTTCACAAGGAATTATGGATCATCTTCCTATCAATTTGTTCCTCCTCAGAATGAGCAGAACGATAAGATGATGGGAATGCTGGAGCAGCTTTTGGAAGGACAGCAGAAGAGTACAATGGACTTCAATGGGAAAATAGATGCCTTGTACTTGGATCTGAATGGTAAGATCGATGCTTTGAGAACACATGTGAAGAAGCTGGATGTTCAGGTTGCGCAGACTGCTGGGTCTGCTAAGCGACCAGATGGATCTCTTCCGGGACGGACTGATGCTAATCCTAAGTACCAGTGCAATGCAGTGACGTTGAGAAGTGGTAAGGAGCTTGTTTCTGGTCAGAAGAAGCCGTTGAGTTTGGAGGAAATCGTCGAAATTGAAGAGATGGAAGATGGGATTTGTCAGTTTCGCACTGCGTCGACCGATGCACCAATGCAACGATCGACACAGATCGTGAACGAGGATTCTGAACTTAACCTTGACCCCAGAGGTCGTGAAAGAATCGCCTAGCAACGATCGACGCAACACTCGCGGCGATCGACGCAAAGCGATTCCCGAGAGCTCAAACGCAGAAACACTAAAAAAGGCTGATGAAAGGACCTATAAGCCTAAGGTTCCCTTTCCTAAGGACCCCAGAAAGACTAAGAACGATAGGAAGCTGGCCAAATGCAAAGAAATAATTAAAAAGGTGTTGATTGAAGTGCCTTTGGTTGATTCAATGCAAACTACTCCTGTGATGAGAAGATGTCTTAAGGACTTACTTGCTGGTAGCTGGACTGATGAGGAGAGTGTAATGATGATCACAAAGGTGTGTAGTGCTGTGATTCAAGGTAAGATACCAGAGAAGTTAAAGGATCCAGGAAGCTTTGTGCTTGATTGTGGCATCTACAGAGACAGATTTGAGAGATCTATGTGTGATCTTCGTTCGAGTGTTAATCTTATGCCTTATTTTGTTGCTGAGAGGCTTGGGATGACTGACTTTATGCCTACTAGGATCTCATTAGTCCTAGCTGACAGAACATTCAGGATTCCTGAAGGAGTGCTGGAAGATGTGCCAATCAGAATTGGTGGCTGTGTGATCCCTACTGACTTTGTGGCTCTGCAGTATGGAGAAGAACCAAGGGATCCACTGATTTTGGGTAGACCATTTTTAGCTACTGCTGGTGCTATGATTGACTGTAAGAAGGGGACGATAATTCTGAATGTGGGTGATCTGAAGATGAGCTTCGATATGGATAAGCTGGTTAAGAGACCAACCATCGACGGACAGACCTTTTATGTGGATATTCTCAGTGATTTGGCTGCGGATTACTTTCACAAGACACATGCTGAGGATCCACTGGAAAGGGCTTTACTAAGCTCTATAATGGAGCGGGAACATCTGCAAGACGAGCCCGCAATCTTCTATGCGAGGCTAATGGATTCCACAGATCAAGTAATGCAGTTGGATGTATCTGACGCGACTTTGCATCGATCGACACCACCTTTGCAACGATCGACGCAAGTCGCTGGCGATTGGGCAGAGGAGAAAGCCCCGAAATTTGAGCTGAAACAACTTCCATCCGGGCTAAGGTACACCTTTCTTGGACCTAATTCGACATACCCAGTGATTGTTAATGCTAGTTTAAACAACGCAAAGCTCACTTTACGGCTAAGCAAGCTGAACAAGCATCGCAAAGCTCTTTGGCTATTCTCTTGATGACATTTCAGGTATCTCTCCGGAGCTGTGCATGCATCAGATACATCTTGAGCACGAGTCTAAGACATCTATTGAGCACCAGAGGAGGCTGAATCCTAATCTTAAGGATGTGGTAAAGAAGGAGATCATGAAGCTACTAGATGCTGGGATCATCTATCTGATTTCAGACAGCGATTGGATTAGTCCAGTTCATGTAGTACCTAAGAAGGGTGGAGTTACAATAGTGAAGAATGAGAAGAACGAGTTGATTCCTACAAGGACTGTGACTGGACATCGGATGTGCATAGATTACAGGAAGCTCAATGTTGCGACCAGGAAGAATCATTTCCCTTTACCTTTTATCGATCAGATGCTGGAGAGGTTAGCAAATCACCCTTACTATTGCTTCCTCGATGGGTATTCAGGCTTCTTTCAGATTCCCATCCATCCAGAGGATCAGGGAAAGAATACTTTTACTTGTCCATATGGCACATTTGCATACCGCAGGATGCCTTTTGGACTTTGTAATGCACCAGCCACCTTCCAGAGATGCATGATGTCCATATTTACTGATATGATTGAGGACTTTATGGAGGTGTTTATGGATGACTTTTCCGTCTACGGGTCATCTTATCGAGAGTGCTTAGACAATCTATGCAAAGTGCTAGCTAGATGTGAAGAGAAGCACTTGGTTCTTAATTGGGAGAAGTGTCATTTCATGGTCAGAGATGGCATTGTTCTTGGACATAGAGTGTCTGGAGCAGGGATCGAAGTAGAACGAGCTAAGATAGAGGTTATGACCAGCCTTTCGGGGCCTGATTCTGTGAAGTCTGTGAGGAGATTTCTTGGACATGCTGGGTTCTATAGAAGGTTCATCAAGGATTTCAGTAAGATTGCTAGACCACTAACTGCTTTGCTATGTAAGGATGCCAAGTTTGAGTTCACTGCAGATTGTCAGACTGCATTTGAACAGATCAAGCAAGCATTAGTGAGTGCTCTTATAGTACAGCCACCAGATTGGGATTTACCTTTTGAGGTAATGTGTGACGCGAGCGATTATGCTGTGGGAGCTATTTTGGGGCAGAAGAAGGACATGAAGCTTCATGCTATTTACTATGCCAGCAGAACACTAGATGATGCGCAAAGAAACCATGCCACTACAGAGAAGGAGTTGTTGGCAGTTGTCTTTGCTTTTGAGAAGTTTCGACCCTATCTTGTTGGTTCTTAGGTGATTGTACACACTGATCATTCAGCTCTTAAGTATCTTATGCAGAAGAAGGATGCTAAACCGAGATTGTTGAGATGGATTATGTTGCTTCAGGAGTTTGATATTGAGGTGGAGGACCAGAAGGGAGTTGAAAACGGAGTTGCTGGCCATCTGTCATGGATTAGGGTTGAAGAAGACGTCCCTAATGATAAATTCTTCCCTGAGGAAAACGTCAATTTGATTGAGATAGTATTTCGGACGGATTTGGACAGGAAGATGCAGAACTGTCGGATTAAGCGCACTGCATCGATCGATGCCACCTCGGCGATGATCGATGCATGTATCGGGAGAGCAACGATCGATGCTGACCTGTGCAGCGATCGTTGCAATGCGCCTACGAACCCAGAATCTTTACAGATTCTAATTGGACACTATAACTTCGACGTTTGTGCTGTTGCAACGACCAATTGACCCTGGTTTGCGGACATTGCTAATTACCTGGCTGCAGAGACTGAACCAGATGAGTTGAAGGGGTATGCTAAGAAGAAGTTCTTCCGAGAGCTCGGACGATACTACTGGGATGAGCCTTATCTGTATAACCACTATTCAGATGGACTTTACAGGAGATGCCTTGCGGAATCAGAGGTTCCAGATGTTCTGTTTCACTGCCATAGATCAGATTATGCTGGACACTTTGCTACTTTTAAGACTGTGTCTAAGGTTCTGCAAGCAGGTTTCTGGTGGCCTACGATGAGTGTGATGCCTGTCAGAGGAGATGGAAAATCAGCAAGAAGCATGAGATACCTCAGAATTTCATTCTTGAGGTTGAGGTTTTCGATTGCTGGGGCATTGATTTCATAGGTCCTTTTCCCTCATCCTATGGGAATAAGTTCATTTTGGTTGCTGTGGACTATGTGTCTAAGTGGGTGGAAGCAATAGCTAGTCCAACCAATGACTCTTCGGTGGTTATTAAGCTGTTTAAGACCATCATATTTCCTAGATTTAGAGTACCTCAGATTGTGATCAGTGATGGAGGATCTCATTTCATTAATAAGGTCTTCGAGAAGCTGCTACAGAATCATGGAGTTCATCGCCGAGTTGCTACTCCTTATCATCCTCAGACTAGTGGGCAAGTCGAGGTCTCTAACAGACAGATCAAGGAGATCCTGGAGAAGACAGTTGGGAAGACAAGGAAGGATTGGGCAGCAAAGCTTGATGATGCATTATGGGCTTATCGGACTGCGTTCAAGACGCCACTCGGGACTACTCCGTTCCATCTGCTGAATGGAAAAGCATGTCATCTTCCAGTAGAGCTTGAGCACAAAGGAGCATGGGCTGTGAAGCAAATGAATTTCGATCTTAAGTATGCTGCAGAAAGGAGATTGGTGCAGCTTAATGAGTTGGATGAGATTAGGCATCATGCTTATGAGAACTCAAAGTTGTCTCTAGACAATTTAAGCATAATGATCAGGTACTTTTATATAACTCTCGTTTACAATTGTTTCCAGGTAAGCTGAGATCGAGGTGGTCTGGTCCTTTCACAATCAAGGAGGTTCGACCTATGCTGTTGTCGTTCTAATCAGCCAGGAAGGTAAGGAATTCACTGTAAATAGACAGAGGATGAAGCATTATTGGGCTAAGGCCGAGATTCTGAGAGGTCAGATTCTGCCTCTGGATGATGCACCCTCTGCCTGATTCAGTTGAATCGTCAAGCTAATGACGTTAAAAGAGCGATGAGTGGAAGGCAACCCACTGTTTCGTTTGTACATACTCTTTTTGGTGTTTTTGTTAGGATTTTACGTTTTGTTTTCGTTTTTGGTGAGTTTTGTTTGCAGATTACGAGTCTGAGAACTGCGTCGATCGCTGTGGTCCTGTGCAACGATCGACGCAGGTGGATATTTGACGAAGGAAATCGCTTTGTGACGATCATTGCGGTCATGTGTAGCGATCGTCGCATGGAGAATGGTACGAGAGAATGAAGTCGCAGTGTGTCGATCGTCGCGGTCCTGTGCAGCGATCGACACACCTGGTTAAAATTGAAATCGAAGGTACGTGAGCTTAACCGGAAATCGGATTGGTTCAACCAATCCCGATTTGCGTCGATCGTCACAGCCTATGCAACGATCGTCGCATGCACGCGTAAAGTAAGTACCCGAGACCCTTCTTCTTCATTTCGCGAATCCTCTCTAAGAACCCTAAATCGCCTTTTACTCGATCTCTCTCATTTCTCACTCGTTTTGACGATTTAAGTGCCTAACCCACTCGATTTTTTCCCCTCTATCCATTTCTATAATCCATTCAACCGGTTTTGAGTTATGTGTCCCGATTCTCTTCGTTTTCGTTTCGGCCAGAAGGTAGAAAAATCGAATTTTGTCATGATCTGCTGTTCCTAGGATGAAATTGATGCTTGATTAGGCATGTTAGTAACGATTTGGTACTGCCTTAGCGCATGCATTGACCGATTTAGCAAGGTTTCGGAGAATTTTCGATTCGATGACGAGCCTTTCAAATATCTGATTTAGGGCAGATTGTAGACGAATTGGGTACACTTAATGTTGGTTTCACTGATGGTTGATTGAGATGAAATGCACTTACATGGTTGCGTTTTTTGATCTTAGAGCTTTGGCTTAAATGCGAGATGTTTCTTGTGTCTTTGATTGCAGATGGCACCAAGGAAGAGACTGAATGTGCCTGCTGCCCCTGAACCGCCTGGTGACTGGTTCGTGCGATGATCACCTATGCATGCACCTTACATTGGCGTGGTTGGCGCAGTGCTGCCTCCTTGGCCTAAGGCAGAGCGGGACAAGATTCATGTGAATAGAGATTGGACTGAGGATGCTAAGACCGTGACTGAGAGTGCTGCGTGTGTAGACAGAGCGGTTTCTGAGACTTGGGATCATTATGACACGCTGTTCTACAACGCGTGGCATGACATGACTCTCAAGCCTAGGCGATTTCCAGAGTACCGGACTTGTCAGATGCTCGGTATTACTGATCAGGTGCTAGAGGTTTCGAGGGAGATAGGGCTAGGGACTATGCCCATGAGGAGTTTTGATCTTTATCCGGACTTAGTGCGACAGCTGTTTTCCACTTGCAGTGTCTACTACACTGATTCTATGTGCAGGAGAGATTGAGAGGGGACATTCATATTTATGTGCGATGCATTCAGGTATCGGATCAGTATCTGTGATCTCTGCAGGATTTATGGTTTTGATGAGCAGCGTACTCGATGCGCCTTGGTTAAGGAGTGGGATATAGAGAGTTGTCAATTTTCCTGGGACCATATTGGAGCTGAGGTGTTTAACTCACGCAATTCGAAGCAGATACAGTTGCGCTATCCGGTCCTACGATACGTTGGGCGCATTTTGGGATATACACTTCTCTGCAAGTCCGAGGTGAACAAGCAGAGGAAGCTGGAGTTACAGTTTCTCTTTACTGGAGTGAATGGCTTGTTTGCAGAGACACCATTGCAAGACCCATGCCCTCAGCTGAATTTGGGAGCAGTCTTTGCTGACCATTTATGTGAGCTGAAGACCAAGCCATTCTCTGGGAAGAAGTTTGAGTCAGTTGGGAGTTTATTACTCCTATTTTTCCAGCATTTCAGGATCCCTACTGCTGGGAGAGAGTGCATCACCAAGAGGATGTGGATGGATTATGGCCATTTGAAGAACATTACATGGATGAAGGACGAGATGCTATGGGTTTATCATGATGCAGACTCAGAGGAGTGGTATGTGCAGCTTCATGCTGCTGAGCTTACGAGAGTTGATTCCTTGGAGGCCTTGCGTTTTGAGCCTCCTATGAGTTTTGCTTCTGCTCCTGTGACTTCTGGTGCTGCCACTGCAGCTAATTTTGGTCCTTACCCAGCCCCATCGATGCCTGTGCGCGAGATGTCTGAGGGTGATTGGTGAGAGCATATGGATAGTAGGTTGCAGAGCATTTGGGAGTGGATGTGTGGCTGCACTTGCAGGAGACAGCCACAAGTCCATCATGTAGGATTATGTGTGTTCATTGGTGTAATTATCAGATTACAACCTAACATAATCAACTAGGATCTAGGTGATTTGCAGTTGAATCATAAACAGATCAGGATCATTACCTTGTGATTGCAGCGGATTGATCAAAGGAATATCGAGATCTGCAAGAGCTGATAGAAACCGGCTCCTCCTAGGTATCCACACTCTTACAAGCTATTGGATCAGGCTGCTAGACCAAGCTGGAATTGACAGAGAGAGAGGAAGACGGCTACTGGTAAAATCGCAGAGGGTGGTGTGTGATTACCCTAGTCTGCGCCTCTCTTCCCTTATATGGGCCCAAGGAATTATCCTAATGGCCTATTGGGATTTTGGGCCCAAGACACAAATCAGACAAAAACCTGTATTTTGTCTGGCCCAATTCTCTGTTCAAATACAGTAAATGCCTTGCATCTTACCGTATTAATTCCTTGTTAACTTTCTCGTTAGCTATGGTGTGTGACCCTTAGGGATCATACAATACTGGTAATAAGTCCTAAACTTATAGATCATGAGCGGGCTCTAGCAAGTCATCATGATCACCCAGTATTTATGACTTATGTCTGATCTCGACACTTATCATACTTTCTAGAGATAGTACGGTAGATTTCAGGACATTCCCAACAATCTCCCACTTGTACTGGAATCCTACATTCCCTAATCCTTTTGTCTCAATATCTCGATCTGGCATAAGGCAAGATGCGTGTCATCCTTATATAGCCAGACCATGTTTATCGGACCAGATTTGATACTGACAATGCAAACGACTTGGGCAAGTCCGTTTGGGAGTGGCCACTCTCTTACCAGCTATCAAGTCTCCGATTGGCCTAGAGATATTACCTCCGTTAAACGGCAGGGACAAATCCCATCTTGTTCCATCACTATGAACTACACACTTCATAATACACCCAACCAAGGTCCTTATAGCTCCCAGTTACGAAACAGCGTTAGACAATGATCAAAGCGCATCAATCCATGTGCAGCCACATGCATGCGAACTCAGGTCTAAGGACTATACTCTATAGTCGTATATGAGAACCTCTTATGACACATATATTAATATCTTGTAGAGTTCTCATCAGCGGGCCATGTCCGGTCATATGCTCCCCTACATATACCTATGTGTCGACTTTGATGCCGCGCATCTATGACCCCTCGAAACTTGGTCATAAGTCTCAACACACTCTAGTCTCAAGTGGTTGTTGGTGTTCCAATTTCAACAACCTTCGACTATGGACACTATGATTTATGTCATTTCGTTAAATATGGGGTTTCAGGATCAAGTCTACTCATGTACTTCGATGGCCCATATATAATGACATGAATCATTTTGGAACGATTATTTATATCACAGTTAAAATAATCCAGAAATCATAGATTTCATAAACATAAAATATTATGTTTACATGAACCTTTCAAAACAACTAAATAAAGCCCTTTACAAACTCCCACTGAAATTAAGACTTCATCTTAATTTCACTTATCCTACAGCTACAGTCCGCGACTCGTGCTTAGGCCTAAGGAGTGGCTTCGTTAATAGATTAGCAACGTTCTCATTTGTTGAAACTTGCTGATCTACTTAACACCTCTGTCATTTATCTCACGGAATAGGTTATACCTACCCTCAAGGTGTTTGGACCTCTGATGTGCAGCTAGTCTCATCTATGCTGGGAATCATATCAAGTTCAGTGATGAACTTTTCTTTCCAAACAACCTCTTTCGCCGCTACCCAAGCTGCGAAATGTTCAGCTTAAGTCATGGAGTCAGCAACAGCGCCTTGCACCGCCAGACAGACACAAGATATAACCGGACTGTGACCGGAAATCATCTTTGTCTGTTGGAAACTTGCCTTTCAGACTCTACCGACTTGTAGCACCTCACTTTCTCCGTAAATCAAGAACTTATCCTAAGTGTTTTCCAAATACTTGAGGATATTCATTACGTCTATCCAGTGATTCTTTGCTGGATTTGACTGGTCTTTACTTGTCTTGCTTAACATTAAAGCAACATCAAAACAAGTACGTGTCATGGCATACATGATAGATCCAATTGCCGATGCATATGGAATCTCATCCATGCATTCAAGCTCAGCAGATATCGTAGGACATTGTTTCTTGCTTAACGTAATGCCATGTGACATTGGCATAAAACCCTTCTTGGAATGCTGAAAACATGTAGGACTTTGTCAATATAAGAATCCTGACTTTGTCCTATCAGCTCTTTTGGATCTCTATCTTTAGATCCAAAATCCAAGAACATACGTGGCTTTACCCATGTCAATCATAAAACAAACTCCCAAGCCAGTCCTTTACCGACTGCAGCATTGGAACGTTATTTCCGAGAATCAGTATGTCATCGACATACACTATGAGAAATGCAACATCGCTCCCGCTTATCTATTAGTAAACGCACAATTCCACTTCGTTCTTGTTCAAGTCAAAACCTTGACTACTTCAACAGAACGAAGATTCCAACTCCGATATGTTTGCTTCCATCCATGAATGGATCGATGAAGCTAACTTATACCCAGTATAATTTTTCGGAGTCCGGGCTCACTTTCGCTTCTGTGAATTTCGCAGGTTCGTCACTTTCAATGATCATCAGATCATGGCAACTAATCACGAGAAATCACTCTCGGATTAGTGACGGATTCATTCAGATCTGTGAACTTCAGGCTCTACAGGTGTAGATTCTACAGAAATCTGTAAATCCATCCGCTGCTCTCCCTCAACAGGTTGAGCAGCCTCCTGTATTTCTCGAATTTCTTCGAGTTATACTTTTACTCCCACTGTTCTTCTTGGAAAGCAACTTTCCTTTTAGAAAACAGAATTCCGAACAACCTAACTTCGTTTTCGGAATGGACGTAAAAAGTAACAAGCCTTGGTTTCCCTAGGACAACCAGCGAAGTAGCTCAACTACAAATACTCAGTAAAGACGAATTTGGATCATTTCCAGTCCACATTTATGTGGTGTCTTTCAACTGATATTGGTGGAACTATTTCAGCGTAAACTTAGATATTTGTAGAGCGTTATTCTTAAAGAATATCATGGAAGATTCGTGTGACTCATCTTTAATCATTTCTAATAAGATCTGATTCTTTCTCACAGAAACACCTCAAGGTTTTCAGGAGAAATGAGCTGTGAAACGACTTCACACTCATTCAGATGATCACACCATCAATGACTTAAGTATTCTCACTCGTGATCTAATCCAGAGTCTCAATACTTCTGTCACTCAGATTCTATACCTCATTCTGGAACTCTTTCGACCATTTCAAAGAATTCCGACTCGTGTCTCATCAAATGAACACAGTCATACTCACTGAAGTAATCAGTAAATATAATGAAGTACAGGAAATTTTCTCTGGCATTACTGCTCATCGGGCCACATACATGAGTATGTTCAAGGTCCAATAAGCCTTTGGGCCTTTCTCTAGCTCGGCTAAGATGGGCCCTTTGTCTTTTGGTCCAGTAAGCAGAATTCAAGTCTCATAAGATATCCGATCAAATGAGCCCAAAAGTCCATAACTATGGGGTTTCTGAATCCGACTTACTCTATGTGACCAAAACATTTACGCCAAGAAAAATCAGGTTTAATTCATCAGATTTAAACCAATTCGGTATTTATGTTACATTTAGGCACTCTTTGGTTTAAGATATAAAACCCATTCCTTGAATAGGGTGCTACAATCAATATTTCATTGAGATCAAAAGAACAAAACTTGTCTTTTATCAAAATGAAAAACATTCAAATTCTTACAAGAAAATGAAAGACAACTCTGCTTAAAGCAGGTACATTGTAGCAATTACTTAATACAAAACCAAGCCTCAAAGGCATCTACAAGTGAAAACCCTACGGCTGAGGCAGCATCCATAGCTCCTTCCAGACATGCAGTTCCACTTGCCCTTCCTTCAACGTTCTACTGTTGCTTAGGCTCTGCATATTATAACAAATATCAGTGCCACAACCAGTATCCAATACCTATAAGGTAGAACTTGAAGTAATAACATGAATACCTGAGGAAGTAGTCTCATACATCAACTTCAACTCCTCATAATCTTCCATGAATTTAATGCAATCTCTCTTCCAATGCCCAGTCTCTTTACAATAGCAGCACTTACCAACGTAAGATGTATCTGACTCGGGCTCAGAAGACACACGCTTTCCATGATTCAAAATCTGGACAACTTTGTCTTCACCCTTGTCAGCATTAGGTTTAGTAAACCTACCCTTCTCCATTATGAGATTATACAGGGTACTCTTAACGTTTGGCTCAACTGTCTTGAGCATATCATGCAGTTCAGTCAGCGTCTTCGTTAAGCCTTTCTTGATATAGTTCCTTTTGAACTTATCATAGCTTGACGGCAGTGACTGCAGAATGATCTCAGTTGCCAATTCTTGGCTAACTGGATAATCCAGTTTCCTCAGGTTATCAATGTAACCCATCATTTTACTGACATGAGGACTCACTGGATGATCATTTGGTAGCTTGCAGCTAGTGAGAGACTTAACCAACTGGTATCTCTCCACTCTTACCTGCTCCTGAAATTTCAATTTCAGGCTGCTGATCATCTCTATTGGCGACTCCATGTTCTCATATTGCTTCAGCAAATCTGAGTCCATGGTAGCCAATATCAGACCACGCACATCTACTGCATCATTATAATGCTTATTCCAAGCATCATATACTGCATGAGAGGCATTGGACCCGATCCTCTCGGGGAGAGCTCTTTCAAGGACATAGTCCTTTCTCTCCTGCCTGAGGACAAGCCTCAGGTTCCGCGACCAAGTCAAGAAATTTGATCCGTTCAGTTTGTCCATCTCAAGGACAGACCGGATCGAGAAAGTGTTTTGATTGTTTGTGCTAGTCATAACTGAAATTTAGAGATAAATAGAGTTTTAGTTATTCAGTTCATAAAAGAGTAATCTTAATAACTTATAAGAAAACTCGCATTGCATTCAAAATTTCTTTGTTTAACCTCATAAGAATGCAATGATTCCGAGACCCATGTTCAGCTAAATCCAAAGTGGGCCACTGGCCGTCACCCAGAAGTAGTTTTACTTGGTAAGCATACACACAGCTAGTTATATCCAATAAATCTCGGTTGTGAATTGGGCCCAAGGCCCAATACACCAGATGTCTCAAGGCCCGGGACTCCCGATGGCCCAGTCAAGGAAACCAATCTCTTACAGCCAAATAATCACTAAAGTCTGGGACTCCCAATGAAATTAGTGACTATATACTACTTTACTTACGCAAAAACAGACACCTCACACTGTAAGCCATATCTGTAATTGAATAAGCGTTAAGTAGCTGACAAGATTGGGCAAGACATCCAAGCTTGATATTGTTTTTGAGGATTTTAGGTTTCAATAGAATTCCTCCCAAAAATAGAAGATTACTATTTTGGGAAACTTTCCATTTCAGGTAACTTACTAAATGTGGAAACTTTCTATTTAGGGAAACCTACTATTTTAAGAAACTTTCTAAATCGGAAACATACTATTTTTAGAAATTTCCTAACATGCCAAAATTAGAAACTTCTAATATTAGAAGCTTTCTAATTTAATGTTTTATTAAAGTTTTTGGATGGGTCACAAATTATAGGCCCAATTCTTGGCCCAAGACCACAGAATTCCAATTGGCCCAATAATTTGACATAACCAAGTCGGTTCATTAATTCTGGTCCAAGACCAAATTAATTACTAAATCCAACTGGTTATTTACTAAACCAGACCAGCTCTAAATTATTTGGTCCAACCAAATCAAACTTAGACCAGCCTTCGGTTTAGGTTAAAATTCAATTTTTGAATTTAAATCCGGTTTAACCAGAAATTAAATAATACCAATTGTTATAAATAATTTCCAGCAAACCGCGATTTGGTTTAACCGCTTGAACCATAATTATTCAATGCTTTGAATTGATTTTGTCTTTTAGCTTAAAGACAAAACCATTATCGATCGTTCACATTAAAATCAAAAACGATTTTGACCTTTTACCTTATTGTTTGATAATTAATACAATCATTGCTTGATCATGACATTAACGATTCTTTAATTGCAGCAAAGTCAACAAGCGATCAAGACATTCACATAAGACAATACGATTCATCCCATACACTTATGATCATGCGATTGTTTAATTATATAGATAAAGTCAACATGTGCGATTTGTTTCATGTTATTCGCTTAACAACAAAACAATTTTGTCCTTTTCCATTCAAACAAAGTCAACAACGATTGATTTGTTAATGATTATAAAGCAAAGTTACATCACGATTCATGTCATTAACTTAAGACAAAACGATCATCACATTATCGATTCAAACAATCGATTCAAATATGATTGAACAAAGTCAAAATTCAATTCATACCAAGCGATTCATTATGCGATTTCAAATTAGGTTTTTACAAGTTCTAATCAAATTTCTTAAGCCAAATTCGATTCTTAACATTGAAACAACCTAAATATGATCCAAACAGCAAAAACCTAATGACCTGGCTCTGATACCACTGTAGGATTATGTGTGTTCATTGGTGTAATTATCAGATTACAACCTAACATAATCAACTAGGATCTAGGTGATTTGCAGTTGAATCATAAACAGATCAGGATCATTACCTTGTGATTGCAGCGGATTGATCAAAGGAATATCGAGATCTGCAAGAGCTGATAGAAACCGGCTCCTCCTAGGTATCCACACTCTTACAAGCTATTGGATCAGGCTGCTAGACCAAGCTGGAATTGACAGAGAGAGAGGAAGACGGCTACTGGTAAAATCGCAGAGGGTGGTGTGTGATTACCCTAGTCTGCGCCTCTCTTCCCTTATATGGGCCCAAGGAATTATCCTAATGGCCTATTGGGATTTTGGGCCCAAGACACAAATCAGACAAAAACCTGTATTTTGTCTGGCCCAATTCTCTGTTCAAATACAGTAAATGCCTTGCATCTTACCGTATTAATTCCTTGTTAACTTTCCCGTTAGCTATGGTGTGTGACCCTTAGGGATCATACAATACTGGTAATAAGTCCTAAACTTATAGATCATGAGCGGGCTCTAGCAAGTCATCATGATCACCCAGTATTTATGACTTATGTTTGATCTCGACACTTATCATACTTTCTAGAGATAGTACGGTAGATTTCAGGACATTCCCAACACATCAGCCTGTTCCTGTTCGTCGTCTGCGCCAGCATTCTCCGACTCCGCTGCCTCGAGCGGTTCTGATCCTTATGGTGGTATTGATGATGAGAGCGAGTGAGATTTGAGTTCCATTTCCAGACTATCGGTTCTGTATCTTTTTCACTTTTTTCTTGACTTCTCTTTTGATTCTTGTTGGTACTGATGTTTGGGATAATGTGCTTGATTTAGACTATTTGCTGCTTTGATTTGCCTTGTTTGTGATGTTTACAGGTTTGAGTTTTAAGTTTTTTCTCACGAACTAACTGCTGACTGCTAACTGATCCGACGAAATCGGAATGCAACGATCGACACGGTCATGTGTATCGATCGTCTCTTACCGAAATTTGCATTGCAGCGATCGTCACAGTCCTGAGTGACGATCGACTCAAATCGCAATCGCCCTGCAATGATCGTCGCGGTCCTGAGCAACGATCGATGCAGGTGCGAGAGAGGTAAAATCAACAGAACCCAAAAAATCCCTTACCATTTTCCTTCTTTACCGATCCAAAGCTTGATACTATTGGGGACAGTGTGTTTCAAGTGTGGGGGAGGTGGTACTGACATTAATCTTTTTCTTTTCTTAGAGTCAGTTGTGTTTTTGTGTCAGTTTTATCGAGTCAAAACAGTTTAAGTAGGGAACGATGAATTTTTGAGAAGATAACAACACTTGCAGGAACTTAAGTAACCATTGGGATGAGCTTGCAGATCAGTCTATGACTATTAGAAAACCCAACACAGATCAGCCTACTGAGGACACCCATATCACTTCAGGTATTCAGAGGATCCTTTACTGACTTCACCCCTAATTTTGACTAACTTTTCTCACCAAAGGGCTTGGTATACTTTGAGTCGGATTCCTATGTTAGTTCTGACACAGCTTGTAAACATGTCCAAGTAAAGTTCCAATCTCCCCTTCCTTAAAGTAAAAAAAAAAAAAGAGTAATAAACTGAGGATGAGCTAGAAGCTCCGAAGTGGTCGCGGGAGTGGTAGAGACCCCTATTACCTCATGTGCATCCATGGAATGTGTCCAAAGTACACCCTAAAACGGGAAGAGCACTGATAAAAAAAATGATACACAATGGGGAGAAATCAGTTGCTAAGGAAGGGAAAAGAGAAGAAAAGAACCAGAAAATATAGTATGGTGGTCTAGAGCTAACAGAGTAAGAATCCATGTGCCCTTTGATCGATACTCCTTAGGTGAGACCGCACTTAATAGCTTATAGAAGTCAGTAGGGTGAATTTGAATGCTTTGGATTGATTGTGGAGTTTACTCAGGACAGTTGCTAAGTGTGGGGGAAGTACATGTTGGTCTTGATGTCTTGCAGGTGAATCTTTTATGTGGCTTACTAAGGGGAATCTGAGTACTGTGCTTCTAAGATGAAAAGAGTTTCTGAAGTTTTCAAACTTCTTCACCACATTCTGGTTTTCTGTTTTGCTTGAGGGCAAGCAAAAGCTAAGTGTGGGGCAGTTGATATATCATGGTTTTTACCTGTTTTAAGCCATGATATAAGTGTGTTTTAGAGTCGTTTGTAGTGTCTATCGAGTCATTTACAGGTGTTTATTAGCTACATGTACGTTTGGAGGATTTTGGGAGATATTGGAGCTAATGGGACAAGTATTGGAGCAAGAGCCGTGAGGAGCTGATTTCACTATCTCTGGACGACCGTTGCAACGATCGATGCATCATTGGCATCGATCGACACAGCCTCGCAACAGCACATTAATGAATATTTTGGAGATTTGCAGTTTTGCCCCAAGAAATTCCAGTATTTGCGAAAAGACCCCAAGACGTGATTAGGTCTTTATAATTAGGTTTTTGGTGTTTTGTTTTACTTACGCTTACATACTATTAGCTATTGAGAGAGAGAGAGAGCTTGAGGTTGATCGTTCTTGTACTACAGAGAGAAGATTTCGAACCTCTTTATTTCTCTACTCTTTTATTATATGCAATTTACTTATTCATTGATTTCTGTTTCATTGATCATGTCTGAGTAGATTCATAGTTAGGTTTAGGGATTCTTATTAGGGATTTCATGACTTGCTAGATTAATTTATCAGTTAAGGATTCATATCTTATTTGTTCTTCACGCTGAATTGTGCTTAATACTAGTTTCTAATATGATCACTTAGAATCTAGACTTTAGGTTTATAAATTGACACGAAAGTGTGGTTTAGAATCTGATTTGTTTAGGTTGTGCAATTTAATTATCTGCAAAGAAATTTGGTTTAATTGAATTGTGAACAAATCAAACCTGCACTTAAGGCTAGTTTAATCAGTTAGGAATTGCAAAGAAATTTGGATTTCTGCTAATTGAACTTAGTGAATTCTCGCAACGAAAGTTGGTTAGTTCTATCTTGTGTTTGAGTTCTAGAACCGAACTTAATTTGATCATGACTGATATTTGATATGCTTGTCTGATTTCCTGAGAACTCCCTAGACTTGGCGCTTTTAGTACTTGCTTACAAAACCGACTTGCTACTGATTTACTTTCTGCTTAGCTTTAATTATTTCTGATTTGCATCGCCTAGATTAATCTGAACTTCTATAGTCTATCGCAAGTTTCTTGAGTCTCTGTGTTCGACCCCTAGATACTACAATTGTCCTGTGCACTTGCAGTGTTAACTTAGGGAAATAAACTCTGAGCATATCAGTTCACTGCCTTCTACACGGGTTGCAGAGCAGGTGTCGGTCGACACTCAGTTCATGTCGGTCGACACCCGACTCGAAAAAGCGGACGATAATCGATCAACCTCGACACCATTTGGCCGATTAGGTACGATGTCGGTCGACATCAACACTGATGTCGGTCGACACCAGTTGCGATTGCAGGCTGCTATTCTCGATGATGAAGCTGACATGTTCATAGCTGCAGTCACCCAAGGTTCTCTCTCCACTAGACCTTGGTACTCTGACATAGCCAACTACCTTGCTGCAGATGATGAGCCTGGAGTATTTAAAGGCTATGCTAAGAAGAAGTTCCTTAGGGAAATCAGGCGCTATTATTGGGATGAGCCCTACTTGTACAAGCATTGCTCTGATGGTATCTACAGACGTTGCATTGCTGAGTGTGAAGTTGATGATGTGTTGTACCACTGCCATGGTTCTGAGTATGATGGACACTTTTCTACATTCAAGACATGAGATGCCACAAAACTTCATCCTCGAGGTTGAAGTCTTTGACTGCTGGGGCATCGATTTCATGGGTCCGTTCCCATCTTCCTATGGGAACCGGTATATATTGGTTGCTGTGGACTATGTGTCCAAGTGGGTTGAAGCGATTGCAAGTCCGACCAATGACTCTTCAGTAGTTCTTAAGCTATTTAAGACTATCATCTTCCCCAGATTTGGAGTGCCTAGGATTATGATAAGTGATGGTGGTTCTCACTTCATCAACAAGGTCTTTGAGAAGTTGCTTAAGAAGCATGGTGTTAATCATTGTGTGGCTACTCCATATCACCCTCGGACTAGTGGACAGGTTGAGGTTTCAAACCGACAGATCAAGGAGATTCTGGAGAAAACAGTGGGAAAGACTAGAAAGGACTGGTCTGCTAAGCTAGATGATGCGTTGTGGGCCTACAGGACTGCGTTTAAGACGCCACTGGGGACTACACCATTCCATCTCCTCTATGGGAAAGCCTGTCACCTTCCAGTTGAGCTTGAGCACAAGGCTAGATGGGCTGTCAAACAAATTAACTATGACCTCAAGCCTGCAGTTGAGAGACGTCTGATACAGCTTAATGAGTTAGATGAGATTCGCCACCATGCGTATGAGAACTCAAAGCTATACAAGGAGCGTACAAAGGAATATCATGACAAGAAGATCATCTCACGCAACTTCGAACCCAATGATCAGGTACTTCTCTACAACTCTCGTCTAACATTGTTTCCTGGGAAGTTGTGTTCTCGTTGGTCAGGTCCACTCACCGTTAAGGAGGCTAGACCGTACGGAGCTGTTATCTTGATGAATTCCAAAGGCGAGGAGTTCACAGTCAACGGGCAAAGGGTGAAACATTACTAGGCCAAGGATGAGATTCCAGAAGGCAACATTGTCTATCTCGATAATCCACCCAATGCATGATCGCATTACGGTCAAGCTATTGACGTTAAACGAGCGCTGAGTGGCAGGCAACCCACTGTAGGTTAGTTTTCTTTTCTTTTGAGTCTTTGTCCTTGAGTCTTTTGATTTTTCTGGTTCTTGTATGTCAGGGCCGTGTAGGACATGTCTGCAGATATTAGTGTTGGTCGACATCATCATTGGTGTCGGTCGACACTAAACTCGAAAACACGGATGGAAATCGATCACGCTCGATTACGAGTAAATCTATTTCGATCAAAGGCTAATGTCGCCCGACGTAGTCTGTGTGTCGATCGACATCGACTGCGACCACAGGTAAGGTTTCTGTTTTCTCAAGTTCTCGGTTACTTATACCTACTTCTCTCGATCTCATGCTACGATTGCACTGGGGGTAGTGCAGTCTAAGTATGGGGGAGGTGGCTACTGACATTGTGTTTTGTTTTCCTAGAGTCAGTCCCTTGTTTTCACTTGTTTTCAAATTGGTTTTATTGAGTCAAAATGTGTATGAAACTATGATTTTTCGAGGAAATTTTTCTCTGGAACAGGAACTAAGTGACCATTGGACAGACTTGCAGGAGCTATATGGCTATTAGAAAACCCCAAACAGATCAGCTTACCAAGGACACCCATATCTAACCAGGTATTCAGAGGATCCATCACTAGCCCCATCTCTAATCTTGACTCTAATTTCTCACTTAGGGGTTTGGTATCTCTGGATCGGATTCCTCTGATGTACTTAACACAGCTTGTGATCATGTTTGAGTATGGTTTCTGATTTTTTCCTCCCTTGAAAGTAAAAAAAAAAAAAGAGAGAGAGAGAGAAATAAGAACTGAGGATAAGCTAGTAGCTTCGAAGTGGTCACGGGAGTGGTAGAGACCCCTATTACCTCATGTGTATCCATGGAAAGATCCAAAGTTAGACCCCAAGTGAAAGGGAAGAGCACTGATAGAAAAAATAAAATGATACCTAGTGTGGAAAAATCAGTGCTAAGGGAGAAAGGGAAAAGAAAGGGACCAGAAACCGACAGTTTGGTGGTCAGGAACTGAATGAGTTGAGTCCATGTGTCCTCTTATCGATACTCCCTCTGTGTAATATCCTGTTCCAAGAAATAGTCAACGGGCAGCAGAGAAGTCAACGAAGGGTATTTTCGTAATTTTCAGAAGATGAAAGGCATTTTGGTAATTTTATCAAAATGCGAGCCAGAAGTGGAGACGGGCAAAATGTTTTTCTTTTTGGTCATAAAGAACATTTAGAAGACCAGACGTGGAAGAAACAGAGATTAAACAATTTTTACGACTATCGGGAAAGGAAACCGATAGAACCGATAAAACTTGTAAAATCATTACAGGAGCTACGGGAGTCCGATTGAGGTGAAACGACTTTATAAATTCTTATAAAAGAGTCTAGTATTTTAAAAAGAAGCTTGGAAGATTTATTTCAGAGGCTACGGAGTTTCAATGATTTTAAACGGTTTGTCGGGAATGGAAACCGACAAAACCGAAGCAACTTGTAAAATCCATAACCGGAGCTACGGGTGTCCAAATGGGGTGATTCAAATTGCTAAATTCATCTAAGAGAATATAGAATATGAAAATGAGGCTTGGTTAATTTGTAGAAGCAGCTAAGGAGTTTCTAAAATATTAAACACGAAAAACAGTAATATCGGTACGTCGGAATGGTTCGGGATTGATGAGCTTCTAGAACGTTTTGGTACAATGGTTTTGGCAATATTGGACCTCCAAGACGCAAGTGTCCTATCCTACTTAGGGGCCACCTAATCTATTTCTTCTAGAAGAAAGGACACATGTCATGGTTACTTGGAGAGGAAGCTAAGGAGAAGATTCAATGAACTCTCACCTTCTAGAAGCTGATGGCGTGGAGGGCTGCTAGGAGAGGCAAGGACAAGTGTCCAGACAGGTGTCTTCAATGCATTGAGTTGCTTCAGCTATATAAGGAGGCTTGGGGTGTTCACTTTTACTCACACCAAAACAAACAAAGAGAAAGAGAGAAGGAGAGGAAGAGGAGGAGAAGCGTGGGGAGAAGGATAAGAAGGAGGAGAAGAAGAAGAAGGAGGAGAAGAAGAGGAAGACCGGAGGAAGACGGAGGAAGAAGAAGTCGGGGAGGAAGAAGAAGCCGGAGGAAGAGGAGGAGCCGAGAGAAGAAGAAGCCGGAGAGAGAAGAGAAGAAGGAGGAGAAGGAGAGAAGAAGCATAAGAGAAGAGAGAGGAGAATAAGAAGAGGAGAGAGAGAAGAAGAGAAGAAGCGTAAGAGAGGAGAAAGAAGAAGAAGAAGCCGGAGCAAGAGAAGAAGAAGGAGAGAGAAAGAGAGAGGCGGGAAGCTAGAAGAAGACGAAGATAGAGAGAGGAGAAGCATGAAGCTTGAAGAAGAAAGAGATGGAGAGAGGTTGAAGCGTGAGAAGAGAGAAGAAGAGAGAAGAAGAAAGAAGAGGAATGAAGAGGAAGCGTGAGAAGAGAGAAGAAGAATGAAGAAGAAGCGTGAGAGATAAGAAGAAGAAGCATGAAGAAGAGGAAGAGAGAGAGAGAGAGAGAGAGAGAGAGAGAGAGAGAGAGAGAGAGAGAGAGAGAGAGAGAGAGATGGAGGAAGACCAGAGAGGAGAAAGCAAAGGAGGAGAACCGGAGTAAAAGGAGAAGGAGAGAAGAGAGAGAACCGGAAGAGAAAGAGAGAACCGGAGGAAAGAGAGAGCCGGAAGAGAAAGAGAACTGGAGGAAAGAGAACTGGAGGAAAGAGAGAACCAGAAGAGAAAGAGAACCGGAGGACAGAGAGAGAGAACCGGAGGAGAGAGAGAGAATGAGGAGAGAGAATATGGTCCGTAGGTTCATCGGAATCACCAAGGTCAAGGTCTGGTCAAAGCGAGTCAACGGTTCAGGAAGGGTTCGGGGTAGCAGCGGGTTTAGTTCGGGTCTCGGGGGTTCCGTCAATCCATCCATCCGTCGTTATAATAACACTGTGAGTCGGCTAAATTGTGTGTTGCATTTAGGTAGAATCATATAGATCCGGAATTGATAAACCGTAGTTTAGGTTGCATACCCGATTGATTGAATTGGTTAGAACGGCTAGGTTGATTAATAACTCGGTTAATTAATTAAAACGGTTAGGTTAAGAGATGCATGCTAGTTAGCTTATATCCTTAATCGTTGATTGCTTGATTGGGTGTTGCATTGATTGATTGATAGTTCGTTGATTGCTTGATTGGGTGATGCATACATATAGAATGGCATGCTAGGACGTATATGCATATATAAGTATTTAAGAACGTATCTAAATGAATCTATATACGGGAAATTGTGAGTTGATTAAAATACGGTTAAATGACATAACACACTTAGAATATAATAACGGGTTGGATTAATGAATGAAAGTTAATGAATAATGAGATGTCGGGGAGTTAGTAATCTTACTAACTCTAAACCGACTGATCGAGGAAGTGATAAGTAAGAATTGGTGTGATTGATGGCCGTCTATGGGATTAGTAATCCACTAATCCCAAGGTAGCGGATTGAATGAGTAAACGTTAAGGAAATATAAAAGGCGAATAAACCTAGTTAATTGTTTGTGTGGTGTTGTGATTGATTGATTGGGTGATTGCTTGCTTGTTTATCTACTTCGGTGTTGGGCCGAGTAGACTGTTGATTGTTTGTGTGATTGCTTGCTTGTTTATCTACTTCGGTGTTGGGCCGAGTAGACTGTACTGTAGATACTTACTCTGGTGCGGGACCGAGTAAGTTTGGGTGATGTGGAGGTTGGTGATAGGACTTGCGGGATGGATTGGGGATTAAGATAGTGTTTCTGTTTGAACTTATTGGTATTGCGTGATAGAGTCCCAGCGAGTCTGCTTGTTTACATTTCTGTTATTAGGACTCTATAGGGCTCGTTAGATCCCGCAAGTCTAGAGATGGCGTTCCGGTACTTCCTGCCCGATTGGATCCTCGGGAGTTGAGAACCTGGTCAGTCCACGTACCTTCGGTAGTGGTTCTGGCAGGTGTTAACCTATGGAATGACGTCTGTAGGTGTGTGGTCCGGAGAATACGGGGTCGCGTCCTAGGGCCGGACTGCATGGAAGCTTGGGTTATCTAGGGGTAGCCTGAGTCACCGCGTATCGATGGACGGAGAACGGTGTCCTAGCCGCATGACTTCGTGTTATCGCCTAGGAGTCGTGGGAGGTGTTAGCTACCGTGGCGGCAGCTAAGTGTTCCCGTGGAAGTCACCGAGTTCGCAGAGTGGGCCCAGATGGTGTGGAGATTGCGTTAGAGATGCGATAGATAGATCGAGTCTAATCGAGAACATGTGCCGCAGTGTTCTCGATTCCCTTCGTTGATGATTGTGTTGTTATTTGAATGCTTGTGTGTGTTGTGAAGCTCATCACGTCTTGGTAGCACGTGATCAGCTATTATACTTGATTGTTATTTTGGGTTTGGGTGGGATTATTAGATTATTAGCAGCCTTTAGTTGGGAGCCGTCTCACTGGGTAATCTTAGATTACTCATTAGACTCTTTTGTGTTTTTCAGGTTTGGCGTAGCTCGGCGGACGCGTAGGACACTCGGAGTAGTCTCGGGTTGGCATTGGGTATCGGTTATCACGCATTTTGACTGTTACTTTCGGTTTCGGATTTTGTTGGGATATCCCGCTAAATGTTTTGTATTATAACGTATATTACCATGAATAAGATTTATGTTTTTTTCAAGTAATAAAAACGGAATAATCCCTGATATACGGTTTCGTCCGAACCGAACACAACTCGTGGAAGCGGTACAAGTTGCGAAGCTTAGTATCGTGGAAACGAGGTAAACGGAGTCAAAGATAGTTTGGTTCGAGTCTTTGTCTCAAACCGGATTGTCTCTGGCTTTCGTATTGTGACAAACTCTTCTCGTATGACTGCTCGGGTTCGATCGGTCATGTTCTTGTTTGATTGTTGGCCGGTCAGCTCGTCGGACTGCGGAAAACGGGAAGGGGGCGTTACAGAAAGGTGGTATCAGAGCATGGTTCGTCATGCGTTCGAATATTCCGGTTTTTCAAAGTTTTCAATGTTTTATCGAGTCAAAATGTGTCGCCAATGCAACCATTAGGAATCCGAGTCGCGTCCGTCTCCGGGGAAATGGGTATTTTATTAGGATTGTGTTAATCATTTTGTGTTTTGTTGCAGTCACGCAGCAGAGTTGTCCTAGGAGGATTGATGTGTGTGTGTGTGTGGTTGCGACGACAGGATGGGCGACATCAGCATGAAAGACCGTGAGTCTATTGGATCTACTCCAGTTAGTCCAGGGCCATACTCCCAGTCTGCAGAGCATTTCCATATTTCACAAGCCTATTTTGGAGCACGTAATTACCAGTGTCGAGCCAGTTGACCGCCCCGTGGTCACCTTATGATCGACTACATCCGGAGTACCATCGTCCGTTGAACGCCGATATTCATCCCCGATGACATGGTGATCAAGTTATCGGATACTCATGAGTGCAGGGTCACTCAGCAGCAGCCACCACCACCGGATGTTTCCATCATTACCACCGTTGTTGCCCAGGGGTATCACTTGACGACACCACCAGCACATCTCCTGCTTTGTTTCTTTTGCGGCCGAGAAGTACATTGCGCTCTTTTCCTGTCATGATCAAGACCGCGTCGCTCCGCCACCACCACCGCACTCATTCCATTCTCCTGGCGCACCTGTCGGTTAGGATCCACATGAGTTGTACCACTCATGTTGGAAATTAGGAAGTAGATTAGGCCCAGGTAAGTAAGGGCTCTAACTCCCTTTTGATGTGTGTATATCGGCTTGCGTTCGTCTCTAACGATTCAGTTGTGTGTAGCTGTGTTTCGTTTGGGACGGATTGGTAACCGCGAGTATGTAGACTTTGACGGACCTACTTATTTAAAACTCTATGTGGTGAATAGATGTTTTATTTACGTAGTGGATGTGTAGTATTCGGTATTTGTCGTTTAAGTAACGAAGTGATCTTATTGCATGAGTTGGGATAGTAAATGCAATATGATTATAACGTGAAAGCAAATGATGGTCCGAGCAGACGGTTACCACGACCCTAAGAGACGATCGTATTTGCCGATTTGCTTGATTGATTGTGTGTGATTGATTGCCTTGTTAGGGTGTTAGAATGTTGAATTGATTGATGTTTTGATTGCTCGCTAGTTTGGTAGTTGTTGATTTTGAATCTCTGCATTTCGTTTAATCGCTAGGTTGCTAGAAAGTGATTTTTAATTAGCGAAATCATTTGCTTTGCTCGGTTAGAATTGTTTTTGGTAAGAAAGTTAGAGAACCTCTTCGATAGGAATAAGCTCGTGATTGAAAATGCGGTTTTATAGAAAGCTTATTTGAGATTGATCGGAATTATAGGATATTGTTATTTAGCTATGTGTGACCGTAAGGTACATGACTAAGTAACCATATTTCTATGAGGAAGTGATATCGGGATTAAGTTAAAAGAGGTCTAACAGTTCCAGTGTTGTTGAGGTTGTTGATGTAGGACGTGATGGGCGAGTTGACAAGGACACGAGACCGAACCTGAACCCGAGAGACAAGATGGTGTTACAAGAAGCAGTTTAACTTGAGCCTGTAAGTGAGTCAGTGGAGTTTCATCACCAGAGTGGGTATCAGTAGCAGAAGAGATCAAGACGGATTTGTTGATGAGTTAGTGAAGAAATTCAGAAGCATCAAAGTCAGTGGAAGCGTCCGTTTGAGGGTAACAGTGGGAAGAATAGCTCAGAAGTAAGCAAAGCATGGAGATCAAGGATCGAGGAAGTTCGAGGTGTGCATAAGTATCGCGGTTTAGTTTGGAAGGAAGAACATCAATATTACTATAATGCCGATGGGGAGCGAGAAGCAGTAAAGACGAAACAAGTAGCGAGAATAGAGGAAGAGTCGGCGTTGTGCCATTCGCGGAGGTCGAAGCAAAGTGGGGAAGTCATAATATCGGTTGAGGAGATCGTCAGTTGGCGCAGATGGAATCAGAAACTCGAGTGGAGCAGTTCAGTCAGGATCAGTGGTTTTAAGAATCAAGATTGGAGTCAGCGAAGCAATGAGATGAGGAACCAGAAGTGATCGAGAGTCAGGGAATTTCAAGATGTCAGTAATTTGGGTTGGTGAAAGATCGTGTTTCAGAAGTTAGTGAACATTGGGAGTGCAGTTCAGTTGATTCAGAGTTCGAGCGTCGGAGCACTTGAATTAATTCAGTCATGGTGATTTACAGAGTTCAGTTTCCGATTCGAAGTTTTTTGTAACGGAGAATTCGGGGACCGAATTCCTGTAAGTGGGGAAGAATGTAATATCCTGTTCCAAGAAATAGTCAACGGGCAGCAGAGAAGTCAGCGGGGGGTATTTTCGTAATTTTCAGAAGATGAAGGGCATTTTGGTAATTTTATCAAAATGCGAGCCGGAAGTGGAGACGGGCAAAATGTTCTTCTTTTTGGTCATAAAGAACATTTAGAAGACCAGACGTGGAAGAAACGGAGATTAAACGAGTTTTACGACTATCGGGAAAGGAAACCGATAGAACCGATAAAACTTGTAAAATCATTACAGGAGCTACGGGAGTCCGATTGAGGTGAAACGACTTGATAAATTCTTCTAAAAGAGTCTAGTATTTTAAAAAGAAGCTTGGAAGATTTATTTCAGAGGCTACGGAGTTTCAATGATTTTAAACGGTTTGTCGGGAATGGAAACCGACAAAACCGAAGCAACTTGTAAAATCCATAACCGGAGCTACGGGTGTCCAAATGGGGTGATTCAAATTGCTAAATTCATCTAAGAGAATATAGAATATGAAAATGAGGCTTGGTGAATTTATAGAAGCAGCTAAGTAGTTTCTAAAATATTAAACACGAAAAATAGTAATATCGGTACGTCGGAATGGTTCGGGATTGATGAGCTTCTAGAACGTTTTGGTACAATGGTTTTGGCAATATTGGACCTCCAAGAGACAAGTGTCCTATCCTACTTAGGCGCCACCTAATATATTTCTTCTAGAAGAAAGGACACATGTCATGGTTACTTGGAGAGGAAGCTAAGGAGAAGATTCAATGAACTCTCACCTTCTAGAAGCTGATGGCGTGGAGGGCTGCTAGGAGAGGCAAGGAAAAGTGTCCAGACAGGTGTCTTCAATGCATGGAGTTGCTTCAGCTATATAAGGAGGCTTGGGGTGTTCACTTTTACTCACACCAAAACAAACAAAGAGAAAGAGAGAAGAAAAAGAGAGAAGGAGAGGAAGAGGAGGAGAAGCGTGGGGAGAAGGATAAGAAGGAGGAGAATAAGAGGAAGACCGGAGGAAGAAGAAGTCGGGGAGGAAGAAGAATCCGGAGGAAGAGGAGGAGCCGAGAGAAGAAGAAGCCGGAGAGAGAAGAGAAGAAGGAGGAGAAGGAGAGAAGAGAGAGGAGAATAAGAAGAGGAGAGAGAGAAGAAGAGAAGAAGCGTAAGAGAGGAGAAAGAAGAAGAAGAAGCCGGAGCAAGAGAAGAAGAAGGAGAGAGAAAGAGAGAGGCGTGAAGCTAGAAGAAGACGAAGATAGAGAGAGGAGAAGCGTGAAGCTTGAAGAAGAAGAAGAAGATGGAGAGAGGTTGAAGCGTGAGAAGAGAGAAGAAGAGGGAAGAAGAAAGAAGAAGAATGAAGAGGAAGCGTGAGAAGAGAGAAGAAGAAAGAAGATGAAGCGTGAGAAGAGAGAAGAAGAATGAAGAAGAAGCGTGAGAGATAAGAAGAAGAAGCATGAAGAAGAGGAAGAGAGAGAGAGAGAGAGAGAGAGAGAGAGAGAGAGAGAGAGAGAGAGATGGAGGAAGACCAGAGAGGAGAAAGCAAAGGAGGAGAACCGGAGTAGAAGGAGAAGGAGAGAAGAGAGAGAACCGAAAGAGAAAGAGAGAACCGGAGGAAAGAGAGAGCCGGAAGAGAAAGAGAACCGGAGGAAAGAGAGAACCAGAAGAGAAAGAGAACCGGAGGACAGAGAGAGAGAGAGAATGAGGAGAGAGAAGATGGTCCGGAGGTTCATCGGAATCCCCAAGGTCAAGGTCGGGTCAAAGCGAGTCAACGGTTCAGGAAGGGTTCGGGGTAGCAGCGGGTTTAGTTCGGGTCTCGGGGGTTCCGTCAATCCATCCATCCGTCGTCATAATAACACTGTGAGTCGGCTAAATTGTGTGTTGCATTTAGGTAGAATCATATAGATCCAGAATTGATAAACCGTAGTTTAGGTTGCATACCCGATTGATTGAATTGGTTAGAACGGCTAGGTTTATTAATAACTCGGTTAATTAATTAAAACGGTTAGGTTAAGAGATGCATGCTAGTTAGCTTATATCCGTAATCGTTGATAATTCGTTGATTGCTTGATTGGGTGTTGCATTGATTGATTGATAGTTCGTTGATTGCTTGATTGGGTGATGCATACATATAGAATGGCATGCTAGGACGTATATGCATATATAAGTATTTAAGAACGTATCTAAATGAATCTATATATGGGAAATTGTGAGTTGATTAAAATACGGTTAAATGACATAACACACTTAGAATATAATAACGGGTTGGATTAATGAATGAAAGTTAATGAATAATGAGATGTTGGGGAGTTAGTAATCTTACTAACTCTAAACCGACAGATCGAGGACGTATTAAAAGATACTTAGGAAGTGATAAGTAAGAATTGGTGTGATTGATGGCCGTCTACGGGATTAGTAATCCACTAATCCCAAGGTAGCGGATTGAATGAGTAAACGTTAAGGAAATATTAAAAGGCGAATAAACCTAGTTAATTGTTTGTGTGGTGTTGTGATTGATTGATTGTGTGATTGCTTGCTTGTTTATCTACTTCGGTGATGGGCCGAGTAGACTGTTGATTGTTTGTGTGATTGCTTGCTTGTTTATCTACTTCGGTGTTGGGCCGAGTAGACTGTACTGTAGATACTTACTCTGGTGCGGGACCGAGTAAGTTTGGGTGATGTGGAGGTTGGTGATAGGACTTGCGGGATGGATTGGGGATTAAGATAGTGTTTCTGTTTGAACTTATTGGTATTGCGTGATAGAGTCCCAGCGAGTCTGCTTGTTTACATTTCTGTTATTAGGACTCTATAGGGCTCGTTAGATCCCGCAAGTCTAGAGATGGCGTTCCGGTACTTCCTGCCCGATTGGATCCTCGGGAGTTGAGAACCTGGTCAGTTCACGTACCTTCGGTAGTGGTTCTGGCAGGTGTTAACCTTTGGAGTGACGTCTGTAGGTGTGTGGTCCGGAGAATACGGGGTCGCGTCCTAGGGCCGGACTTCATGGAAGCTTGGGTTATCTAGGGGTAGTCTGAGTCACCGCGTATCGATGGACGGAGAACGGTGTCCTATCCGCACGACTTCGTGTTATCGCCTAGGAGTCGTGGGAGGTGTTAGCTACCGTGGCGGCAGCTAAGTGTTCCCGTGGAAGTCACCGAGTTCGCAGAGTGGGCCCAGATGGTGTGGAGATTGCGTTAGAGATGCGATAGATAGATCGAGTCTAATCGAGAACATGTGCCGCAGTGTTCTCGATTCCCTTCGTTGATGATTGTGTTGTTATTTGAATGCTTGTGTGTGTTGTGAAGCTCATCACGTCTTGGTAGCACGTGATCAGCTATTATACTTGATTGTTATTTTGGGTTTGGGTGGGATTATTAGATTATTAGCAGCCTTTAGTTGGGAGCCGTCTCACTGGGTAATCTTAGATTACTCATTAGACTCTTTTGTGTTTTTCAGGTTTGGCGTAGCTCAGCGGACGCGTAGGACACTCGGAGTAGTCTCGGGTTGGCATTGGGTATCGGTTATCACGCATTTTGACTGTTACTTTCGGTTTCGGATTTTGTTGGGATATCCCGCTAAATGTTTTGTATTATAACGTATATTACCATGAATAAGATTTATGTTTTTTCAAGTAATAAAAACGGAATAATCCCTGATATACGGTTTCGTCCGAACCGAACACAACTCGTGGAAGCGGTACAGGTTGCGAAGCTTAGTCAAAGATAGTTTGGTTCGAGCCTTTGTCTCAAACCGGATTGTCTCTGGCTTTCGTATTGTGACAAACTCTTCTTGTATGACTGCTCGGGTTCGATCGGTCATGTTCTTGTTTGATTGTTGGCCGGTCAGCTCGTCGGTCTGCGGAAAACGGGAAGGGGGTGTTACACTCTGTGAGACCGCACCTAATTGTATACAGAGGTTAGTGTGGTGAACTTGAATATCTTAATCTGATTGTAGAAGTTTACTTGGGACAGTTGCTAAGTGTGGGGGAAGTACATTGTGGTCTTGAGCTCTGCAGGAAAGTTTTCAGTGGTTTACTAAGTGAATGAGAATGCGAAAGTTCCTAGGACGAAATGAGTTTCTGTGTTTTCAAACCTTTTTCTTATACTTTGGTTCTTTACTTGCTTGAGGGCAAGCAAGAGCTAAGTGTGGGGGAGTTGATATATCATGGTTTTTCTAGGTTTTCAATCATGATATAGTTGTGTATATTGAGTCTTTGATCTGGTTTTTCCAGTCTATTGAGTCTTCTACAGGTAGGCTTGTGTTTGGAGCAAAGAGTGAGATTATAGGACGTTTCTGGTGATTTGTGCAAGGAGCTGAATTTGGTGTCTCGGCCACGAGTGGATGTCGACCGACACTGAGCGCGACAGATTCATATGCGCGAGTTGAAGACAACTTTCGAAGAATTGCAAAAAGTCCCAGAAGTTTCTCTAATTCTAATCTAGCCCCAAAACGTGTTTAGGAGTTTTAATTAGGTTTTCAGACTCATTATCTTCTATCTTGTTCTTACTTTGGTTTTTTCTTTTAGAGATTGAGAGATTTTGCTAAGGGGCTGATTCTTGCTACTTGTAACCTTTGAGAGAAGGATTTCGAACCCCTTATTCTTATCTATTCAGTCTTTCGTTTTTCTATTCATGATGTGTTGTTTATCTGATAATATGTCTGAGTAGTAACCTAGTTAGATTTAGGAATTCTCATAAGGGTTTTATCCATGTTTAGATAACTGATTTATTAGGATTCACAATCTGTTCGTTCATCACCTAAGTTGCGTTTAATACTAAATTCTGGATTGATCACCTAGGGTTTAGATCTGAGATAATTGACTTAGCACGAGAGTGTGAGTTATAATCTGAATAAACTTAGTGTGAGCAATTCAACTAGATACAAAGAGATTCGGTTTAGGAGAATTGTGAACCGATAGAACCTGTTCTTAATGCTTGTTTAGAACTCTAGGATCACAAAGAGATTTGGATCGCTAGGTTGCTAGATATGGAAACAATCTCAGCGAGAGTTGGATTGTTTAGCATTGTGTTTCTAGTTCTTGAACCTGTGTTTAATCTGAATCCGGTTAGGTAAGTATCTGACATTGCATAATTCCCGAGAACTTCCTAAGTCTGACGCCTTTCTCCTATTGAAAACACTTCCCTGATTACTTGTTTTCGTTTACTGCTTTCTTCTGATTGATTTAGCTTAACTTGAGAACATATAATCTATCATGTGAGTCGTAAATCCTTATGGATACGATACCCTAAGTATTACAATAGCATAACTGTGCACTTGCAGTAGAATAGAGATAAATCTTGCCCTATCATCTATAAACCTTGGTAAACATCTCATGTCAATCATCGATATGAATATGACTTCAAAATCTATCTTGTCTTTCCGATATAATTTTTGTTGTCGTTAACCCAATCTTGTATTTTTCTTCTGGTAACTTCCTTTAACCAAATATGTGAAAAAGCTTTATTGTGGCCACATCTCTGGCTTAAACTGCAATCTGTGGACCAATCATTTTCTAGAGAAATTCTCAAATCTTTGTCTTCTAGGGTTTGGGTTTGGTCTCGAATTTAATTCCCGCTGTCACAATCACGTCATGCACACATTTTTACTTACCAAAATTGAAAAGTTAGAATCTGGTTTTAAATAATTTCAATCATAAGCACTAACGTACATTCTCTGTATAATTATTGATAATAGGTCACATAACTATTACACAGAACATTTATCAGTAACATATAGATTCTATATCATCAAGCATACTAACTATCCTATAAACAAATACTTAGCCAATTTCTTTTTTCTTTTGACATACTTAGCCAATTTCTATTTAACTTGATTTTAGTACCTAACCAATTCAAAACCGATTTACTTAGGCCGAATTAATAATTTTATGGTTCTTCTAACTTCTAAGATCTAAATCAATTTAATTTATAATTATATATATAATAGTAGACTAATTCTCTCCGCTCTAAAGTTATCCACGTCAGTATTTATGTTTAGACCAATAGAAAATTTCCATGTGCTGACTCATGTAGCACAAAAAGTTTAGTTCTTGCTACGACATTGATCCCCCTTACCGGAATACGTCGTAAGAACCGGCGATTGATCTTCCTCGAGATTCATCGTTTTGATATGATGCTATAAATTAAGCCATCCTGCCTCCATCAAACACAAATTACTCTTCCTTCCTCTCTTATTTCGTATCTTATCAAAAGTTTCCCTTTAGCAATTAAATTTCATTTTAGATCTCTCATTTCTTCTTCTTTGAAAGTGGTTGATCTTTGTTGGGTTTTTATTAACAGATCTACAGTCATGATCTGACGGAAAGGAAGAGACGAGAATATCTGGTGGAGTGAGTCTGGCGGGAGGTAGTTGACTGGCGAGGACTCCATGATTTCCTCCCCTCCTCCGTTTGTTTGTGGCGGCGGCATGACAGAATCCTGAAATGTTTTTGTTCGTGTCGCTCGAAGATTTATGGGTTTCTGTCCAAATTGGGCACATCAATATGGATGTTTCCAAAACAAAAGAAGCATGCCCAATTGATTGAAGATCAGGTGTTTGAAAAACCTAACATGTGTTTTGATAAGGTTTTTGCTCTGTAAGATCCAATGCCCTTCTTTCATATGCATCTGAAACCCTCTCCTCACATCTACGCATCAAGTTCCCTCAAATTGGAGAACACGCCTCAATGTATCCATTCATTACTGAAAAGCAGTTTCAAGAAGGCGGTTTTAGATTTAGCATATGGTGGGAGAAGGGAGAAGGAGGAGATATAGTGGGTTGATTTGAAGGGAAATAACTTGCTGACATCCGCGAATTCTGAGTCTCGGTTAGTCTGATATCTGCTTTTGCGTTTTTCAATTTGGCGATGATCTGTTGCAGCATCTTTGGTTCCTTGATATGAAGATTGAATCTATAATCAATTGAAGCTTCGAAGTTGTGATCTTTTCTGTATGTTAGCTGACTGGCATTTGTCTGATTCCTCATTTTATTTGCAGTGAAGAAAACGAGATTAGATATGATGGCTATAGAAGTTGTGCTTGCGTTATTACGTTATCACTTCAGTTTAGTTTTACCCGGAGATAAGGCAATATCGAAAGGTGAAGAAGCTTGCTCGAGATCTATCCTTATTCGTCTACATGTCTGTCCTATAGTCCATATACATTGAGGTGGTATTTATAGTAGAACCTGCTCTCCATCCGCCAATCTACATTTTCTAGTATGAGCTTATATGATATTTCCAGGTATAACATGGCATCATTTTGTTATGGTTTTAGGATTGTGAATTATCGAAACACAGTACAATTTTTATGGCACTTTTCTATGGATGGGATTTGTCAATGAGCCACACTCACATGGCCTTTCTTCTTCCTACCTCCGCATTCCTTTCCAGCCACCGTTACATCTTCTGTTTCAAATCTCCAAGGTATTCTTTTCACTACTTATGCTTCGATTATAATTATTACGATTGAATTCTACTAATTACTACAGTCACAAAATCATCTAATTCCTACTCCATATCAGTTTCATAAATTTTTAGTTTGGTCCTATAAATAATAGTCCACAAGGACACAAGTGCTTTCTCTACTGCCATTTTTCATCCTTCTCAGCCCTTCCTCAAACTGAATATGCCTGGTCTATGTCATCTACCCATCTGATTAGGAATCTCAGCAACACCACCACCATGTTATGAATCGCTCAGATCCACCACCATAAGTATACCTTCTTCCTCTGCCGAATTCAAGGTATGAATTCCTACAGCTCATATTTATTTTTTGGTAAAAATGTTCTGTGATTTGAAACTTATGTTTGATTGACTACTAAAGTAGAGATTGGACATATTGTTTATATAATGAGGCCTACGGCTCATATTTTTCTCAGAAAACAAGTTGCAGTTTCCTCCTGTTAACACGTTACGCTTACAATCCATAAGAAAAGAACCCAATTCTGATGGAAGACCCTTCGATTTTGAAATGCTTGTAGTAGTATATTTCTTGATGGATTAAACTTGAAAAAAAGAATGAGCTTAAAACTGTAAGTAACAACATACTTCTTACGTGAACGTGTAGGTTCGAAACAGCGCTGAAAGTTTAAATAACTTGGACCCGACTGTGGAAGGCCAACCCCAAAACCTATTACACTGTATTTGCCATTGTTTGGTTCCCATTGTTGGTAAAGATAATGAATAAAAGGAGCATAATAGTTGCAAATGAATTTGAAGTCAAATGATTATACCGGTGCTCAACAATTTGCCTTGAAAGTATTCATGATGACGCTTTTGGGTACATGCCACAGCTTTATGAACACATAAATCTTGGATGTAGGTTGAACTCCGATGTGGTTGCGATCCCAGCTTCGATAATTTACATCATGATTTACTACATTAGTTTGACTTTTATATTATTGGGATGTGTGTAATATAAAAAGGATTGTAAATTGATAGGAATTAAACTTCTTCTAGATGGAAAATGTTAACTCATAACCTTTAACTTGGTAATACACGTCATATTTTTTAGTGTTCCACTAATGCAAAACATTAAAATTTCGATTTAATTTGGAAATATGATTGAATAAACTTTTAAGAAATTGCATTCGATAACAAATTAAAAATTTTCAAAAGGTAAATTCAGGACACTGACCCCGCGCGTGCGCGGGGTTCCAATCACTAGTTCAATCTAATGCAATGCTAATGAGTTTTAATTATATCTAATGCAATTACTATTATGATGCAATGCATGGTACCAATATTCTTTTTGAGTTTTTTTAACCGCTCATTCCAACTATCACTTACTTTCACATTATAACCGTATTACATGATCATGATCATACAACACGGCATGTTAATATGTACAATCATGAATATGGCTACATCATTACTCTAAATGATATGCTCGCAGATAACCAAATTTCACTATGTAAATAAAATCGTCTACCATACAATATCATACTAAAATATGTACGCGGGAGAATTTTATACATAATTATTGTTTGGTACATTATATATAAGCAGTTGCATAATCCATCAAGAAGAAACACCGCTTGTTGGACGTGGATTTAGCACCCCTTTAAGGTCCGCTCAATAGCTGAATGGTCCATCGAAGATCCAGTCTGCATAAGAATAAGTCGGACCGACACGAAATAGCTCGGCGACGACAAAACGGTCCAGCGATGACATCTTGGCCGAACTGCTCAAAAGAGGGTAAATATGTTAAATTAATAGATTTATCAAATGGAAGAAGATAAACGCAAATCTTGGAAAAAGAAACAGAATCCAAGTTAGTTAGGATTTTGTAAATAATATTTGAGAGAATCTGGGGAAAAATTCTATATTCTCTGTTATAAATATCTTCCCCTGTGCGGGAATAGACTAAGTCAAAACATTTCACACATGTACTCAAATCCTAGAGATAGCGAATTTGATTGATTTCGGCTCATATTAATAAAGACTAGATTATCCGGTCCCTCTTTTTAGATTAGTTTATTGAATTGATCGTTGTAATTCTCTCAATCAACACCGCTACAACAACATACAATCATCAAGGCGATTGTACAAAAAAATAATAAATGAGAATTCGGCCAAAAAAATCCTCAACTTTGTAGGACTTGCTAAAAGAAACACGAACTTTCGGACCGACAAAAAAAACCTAAACTTTTATTGACTTTCAAATATATTAACAATGTGTTCGTTGACTTACCAATTAAGCACGCCGTTTAAAAATTTAACAGAAAGTTGGGTCATTTTGAGATGAGACGAAACGACATTGTTTTACATATATATTTTTTTCCCAAAAACATATTCATTTCTAGACTCGGACTCGCGTACTAGCTCTTTTAAGAGAATCTCAAACATATTTTCTTTTATTGAATATCAAAAAATCTCTAAAAACTGCAAAAATCTTTAAAATTTTTAAAAATTTAAGAAAAATTCTGAAAAATTAAAATTAAAATTACAAATAAATTTTATTTTTCCGCTAAAATAAAAATTCCAAAAATAAAAAAATTTCAAAAATCTAAAAAATAAAAAATGCTAAAGTTAAAATTAATGATTAAAATAATTTGGAATGTATTTAAGATAAAATACACAATTAACATTTTGGAATCACACTATATATTTTCATATGATTAATGTATTTAATAGAAAATACAAGAATGATATTATAACACAAATTGTTGATAAAATATGATACCAAACGAACATAGACCAAAATTACTGATTTTGTACATTAAAAGATAGTAATTAAGTGACACACATTTGTAATTTTTGGTATATGCTTGTTTGATATCATACTAGGTGATTGATCCGCACGCATGTGCGGGCAGTATTATGTTGTTAGTTAATTTATGTGTAATTTTCGCTTACTGTCATGACAAAACGTGATACAACTTTAATTCATCTTTTTATATGCACTTCCGGATGTAAATACATTGGGATGCATCGTTTACATAATTATATACACAATCAAATTTTATGCACATTCGAAATGAATAAAATCATAGTCTCAAAACAGTGTTTACTCATCATTGGTGGTTCGTCCCATATAATAATTTAGCTAACTTGACCCGCACGCATGTGCCGACATTAGACTATTTTTATGTTATTTGGAAGTCCATCTACGTTATTTGTTCGTTCTGTGTGTCAAATATAGGCCCGCACGCATGTGCAAATTTTATAAGGTTTGTGTGCGATATCACGTTTGTTCGCAATACTATTTGGAAATTGATCTAAGTTATTTGTTCACTTTGTGTGTTAAAACAATATGTGGTATAAGGTTTTATATTCATCGTTTTATATAAATCTCCAAATTGTAACATGTATATTTATTTTGAGGCATTGCTTGACATATATACGTTTATAATTACAATGTTAAAAAAACCATAGCATTATTTTATCGCATTAAATAGGTTATAGTTTTGTTTTTCTTTAAATATGATTGAAAACAAATTAGTTTGATATATACCAAGCTCAAATTTATTTCGTAACATAACCCAAAATGCATAAAATCATAACACAAAACCAGAAAATAATTTACTTAAAAATGAAAATAACTCATAATTTGTTTTCTCCGATCTATAAAAAATAGTCTGAAAAAATAAATACAATCTAATAAAAACTCTACTTAATGTTATTGAACACTTTTTGTAAACAACTTTCTTTGTTCTTTTTATTGGTTTCCGTCTTTATTTGTGATCAATATCTTTACACCAGTTCTGGAAGTGACTCTTGAAACGACAACACACAACTGTCAATGCGTAAAAACATGTCTTGGAAGATACAACCAACTTTCTATATGTTTGTCCTTGACTTTTGTTTATAAATGGGTAGAACCGGCCCGTTTAGACCCGTTTATATTTAAGACATTTTTAGACCTGCTTATTTAAACCATGCAGAAGTAACACCTATTTAAATCTGTTTAGGTATGTATAATTTTTTTCTTAATATTTTAAATACAATATACAAAAAATCTAACTTTGTGTATATCTCTATTCATTTTTACTCTAATTGAATCTAACATTTTCGAGCTGTTTAAAAAAAAATATTCTTCTTGCAAAATTTAACTTTGTGAAATTTCTATATTTTTATATGGTTTTACCGATGTTAAAATAAGTAGATCTCGTCCCGTTTAGACCGTTTATATTTCTCAGTTAATTTTTTTAAATTCCTTTTGCAAAAATTATTTAGTAAAATGTTTATTTTTTGGGTTTTTCTTTTGAAATTTTATTCGGGTTAAGAGACGGACAAACCCGACCCATTTAGACCTATTTATATTTAAGACCTATTTTGCCATATATGTTTAAACTTGTCAGAAGTAACACATGCTTATTTAAATTCATTTAGCTAATTTATAAAAAAAAATTAATTTAAACAAAAAATACATAAATTTTTTACTTTGAATATTTCTCTATACATTTTTAATCCAATTGAATCCAAAACTTCATAAAATTTAAGAAAAAATTTCGTCATGCAAATGTTATTTGATAAAACATTTGTTTTCTGTATTTTTCTCTTTAAAATTTTATTTAAGTTTACGTAGATTTCGTGAGGATTTTATAGTTTCTATGATATTTAAATTTAATCATTTTGATAGCTAAATACTTTCACTTGAATTTCGAATATTTTGTATATATTGAAATATTTACTTTTCGAAATGTTTTGGCATTAAGTTTAGAAATATTTACTTCTAATATTTGATTTTCGAAATTATTGGGCATTTATGTTGATCAAATAATATTCTTAATTGATAATGGATCATTTGATTAACTTTTTCATAATCCGTAAGAAGACTGTCATAGCCAATAAGAAAAAATAGAATATTCATTTGTCCATTTTTGTCATTTACTAAAATTTAGACAAATATTTTTTTATTGGTAAGGTATTATCATAGTCTTCTTTTACTAAAATAGTATATCTTAAAAATAATATATAGTTATTCATGATTGGTTATTTAATAAATTATTTTAACATATTTTATATTTTATTAAAAGTTGAATTCATGATATATATATTGTTTTAAAATATTGTTAATAACTTGATTTTCAAATAACTATATGCGTTATTTTCTAATCCCTATTTAATAGAAATAACATTTGGAATATATTAATTTCTCACAAACCTTCGTTTTTTAATGAATCGTTGCATGTTGTTTTATATTTTCTAGATTAAATTTATAAACTACAATCGTCATCCAATATAAAATTAAACCAAAAATATTATCAGCCCATTTATATATACTCTACTTTAATAAAAAAAAAATATATGTTTAACATTTTTGATTATTATTAAAGTTATATGACGATCTTCTTGTTAATATATTCGTAAATATTATAAATATTAGATTCAAAAAAAATATTATAAAGGTTTTATAAATCCGTCTGTTTTAAGTAATTACTCTAACCGTATAATATTCACAACCAATGATGTAGTTTTATCCTCAAGTAACAACATTAATTTACCAAATCTCTAAATCTAACTAAATTTTGATAGATAATTAGATATTATCTTAACAATATTATATAGGTTTTTATATATAAAACAATATACTAATTATATATTTAATTTTTGAATATTAACAATATTACACATATAACATTTATATATTTTGAATGTAATCAGTGTAACACTGACTCGGTTTCAACTTCTTAAATAATTTGTCTACACTTTCGGTCTCTCTTTTTTTTACCAATAATTTATTATGCATGTGTAGTCATTTCTGCATTCCTAGCGTAGTAGTTATATGTGTAACCTTAGCCCAAATGATTCTATTAATGTTTTTTTCCTTTTGAATATTACCATGAATTTTTAAAAATATTATTTACTCACGATTTTTAAAAGCAACAATATTAATTACTCTAAAATGAAACCTTTTATTTTTAAAATATAGGATTAGTGTTAACAATAACAATCTTCTATTGGAAGATTTGAATATTCACTAAAGGTTTTGTAATCCATTGTTATTCAATTAATGATTATTCAATCATGCTTTAAAATCTAGTTTTACTAGATCTCTTATTTGTAAATCATACGTAAAAGATTTTAAAATTTGGTGTTATTCAATTAAGATTTTAAATACTTTTTTAAAATTCACTGTTATTTAAAATTAAATGACTTTTAAAATCTTTGTATATAGAGTCTGATGAGGCCATAGAACCAAAGGCAGAAGATCCAATGCCCATCATAAGGAAAGGTCCGTTGACAAGGTCAGCAACAAAGGCTTTGAGGAACCAAGTCAATGAAGGTGTGCAAAGCCTACTAAATCAAGCTACTAACCAAGAGCAGGAACAAGTCTTCATCAAGATGGACAGCCCAACACTATTCAGCTCAGCTCAAAAGGGACTGACAATATGTAGCATCAAGACTAGCTCAGGAAGTAGCATCGGCACTAGCTCAGGAAGTAGCATCGACACTAGCTCAAGCTTCCGAGGCCAGAATGCTACGAATGAAGAATGCTTCTGATCAACGGCCAAAGACATACCAAACATAAGCTAAGGTATGAGTTTCATTTATACACATTATATGACCGTTGTCTCTTTGTTTTGCAGGATCAAATCTTTGTTTCCTTTAGTAGTTTCAGTCATAAAATTAGCCGTTGTAGCCTTTATTTCTTTAGGTCCAAATTGAGTCAGTACTTTCCTTTTATGTTTTATTTGCTTCAAGTCCCCTAGAAGGGCATAGCTGTTTGGACTGTTTATAAAGTCCCCTCTCACAGCCGTGTATCATTTACGCTAGATCAATAAAGTACACCGAGTGTTTTCTTTAAGCAAAGAAACCGAAAACTTGTTTTCTCTATTGTTTTGTGTGATTCAAACAAAGAGAAGGCTTTTGTCTTATTAAGATTCAGACTCATAGGATCTTGTGGCGACCTCAATTCATTCCATCCACTGATTATTTCTGAGAGAGCTCTTAAGCCAGCAGGAATAATCCCATCTCTACTCACCATCCATCCAAGTCGATCAAACCAAGAGAGCTCTTAAGCCAGTGGTTCGATCTCCACCAACCCATCCGTCAAGCTTCTGCTCTAGGGCTACATCAGAGTCATTTGAAATGAATTCAAACGGATTTTCATGAATAAATGAATAAAAACAAAATCTAAGCTATATTGTAGAGATTTTAGAATCTAGACACATAATTCTTAAAACTAATATCAAAAATTTTGAATCTTGAAGATTTAAAAACTTATAGAATTGAGTTTAAATATAAGATTGAATAACACCTCCTTTAAGATATCATATTCTAAACAATCAAACTAATTAAGATATTTTGATATATTTTCGGAAACTTAATAAATACTATAAAATTTTATTGCTCAACCTAAAGATATTTTGATATAGAATATTTTATTTTGGTTGAGCAAAAAATTAGGAATTTAGTGATTTTAAAAATCTACATATTTTCCTTAGCTTTAGTACGCCTTTGTCATCCATCGAAATAACCCCTAAAAGTTTTTAAAAATATTAAAAGAATGTTAAATAATAAAAGAATGTTTAATTACGATATAGTCAACTTTGAAATTTTATAATTATTTGGACCGAGAAACCGTGCCTATCACTTACGTCTTGACTCTTTCCCCGTAAACACTCAGTTGCAACACTGGTTTCTGTCATTTGACTGGTCTATATTTATTAAATTAAATAAACAAAAACCTTCAAAAATTAATCGAAGGATAAATTAAAGTATTAAACTGCCACACACACCGGTTCAAAATTATCAGAAGATCTGCTAATAACTCCACAGATAAACTTGCTAAAATCGCTCGCTTGTAGCATAAAACGTATCATATAGTTTGGTGTAAATTATAGTCTGTATGCTTATACTTTGTATCATAACTCTTTATGTAATGTTTGTGCTATAATAATAATAGTAAGTTGGCCCAAAAAAAAAAAAAAAAATTAATGACTATTGAACAAGGCTCTCTCTCTCTCTATTGTAGAGAGAGAATTTTCTCTCTAAGCCCAAATCGGGTTTTTCTGATTTTCTCTTCTTCACGCTTCAAAATCCTTCAGAAGAGATGAATCTTTTTTCCCGATACACTTCGGTTTCTTATCGTCGCTTTCCGGTTGTTCTTCGTCGGAATCTGTACAGTTTCGTGGTCCGATCTCTGCATCGGCTCGTTCTCCCGGGTTGGTCTGGGCTCTGCTCCGGTTTGGTCGGCCTCCTCCCGGCTTCTCCGGTCCTCTGCCTCTTCTTTTGAGGCGTAGACCTCGCTTCGCTTTCTCCTGCTTCACCGAAGCTTTGGTTTCCTCTGCCGCTTCCGCTCGTCTTCTTGGATCTCGGATGGAGTAATATCTTTGTTGGTTTTGCTCGCTGCTAGAGCCGTGGTGAGGCTTCGTCTTTCTCGCCGCTTTAATGGCACAGTCCTTTCAGGCGTGCCGCCAATGAAGCTTCCATTGAACCAGGTTAGTCGGCTGTCGCATTTGAGTTGTACGAGCACCAAATGCTTAGCTTCCGGTGGATCTTTGGCGGAGTCGTGGTCGCAGATCGGGTTCGGTCGTGATTCTGAAGCTTCTGACGAAGGCGCTGGTTGGGCTGTCTCTCCGCCGGCGATTGTTCTCCGGTGGGTGATATCGCTGTCGAAGCTTCTCGGGCTTCATCGTTGGATGCCATGTGTCTCTTGGTTTACTCCCGTGCTTACACGTGTCCTGTTTTAATTCTTATCTTTTCGCTCATGTAACGGGATTTGGGCTCCGATTTGTCCTGAACCAGGCCTTCTAGGCCCAATACGATCTGTTTGTTGGCAAAAAAAAAAAAAAAAAAGTTGGCCCAAAAAAAAAATCTGCTTTATTCAAACGATGGAATGAATTGAATATAATGGGAAACCAATTTCTCCATTTTTGTGCCACATGTCCAAAAAAATTGTTCAAAATGTTGGGCCTTGACGACAGCATAATGTTGAAGCCCAAACAAAACACTTGATCCAAATTCACCAAAACTGTCGAACTCCCTTCAATTGAACATACTCCTATAAAAATCTGTTTAAATACCATTTAATTTCACAGCCCCTTCAAATTTCACCAAAACCGTCGACTCACCCGCTTCATCCCCTTCATTAGCACCAAAACTCGGTGTGACGAATCTTTTCAGGGAATGAGACTTGCCCAGAACCAGAGAAGGACTCTACCGTTTCCAAGACTCGGTCACAAAGGCTGTGGTCCATGGTTGGGTCTTTGCGCAGTTGTTGACCTCATCTGGATGGGAACCGCAAGTCCGTAGTGCACCCAATTCGCAGAAAGGAGTCAACTCCAAGACACCAGATGTCATGCTCGCGTCCATCTTCTCACCATCCTTCAACTGGCCGTTTTTGGTATGACGGATCAGCAGATTATGGAGTTCATCCAGCGGATCGCTAAGCTCGGTTAGCTCTGGCAGTTCATAACCCTTGTGGGTTTCCATGCGGATGCTCGTGGTCGCTACATTTGCAAAGGATTATGCCAGGAGAGGGATGCTGGCATATGTGGAGAGATACAGAGAGAAGAGAGGAGCAATGGGGTTGACACATTGGCTCATCAGAAATGCTCAGGTGCTAATTAATATGATCGTTATCGTTATCTTAAGACTGTCGAAGGTTGAATCTCCTCCACTGCAGCTATGAGCAAAGGTAAAGTTAGTTTTTTGTTTAATTTACACACATGTATTAAACTAATGAGATTAGAGTGTTTGATGGAAAATAATTATTTACACTTTAATTTATATGTGTCGATCTTGGTTGTTGTTTGTGACGAAATGAATATACATTATGGAATGATTTTAGACTACTGATCTTGGTTTTAGTAGCAGAGGCTTGCTGGATGATCTTTGTTGATATTAGCAAACAAGCAGGATATTCATTACACCTCAAGAAATTGGCAGTGTAAGGTTTTTCAAACTACCCGACCATATAGAAACTGTTATGGGAGTCGGGATTATCGGTTTTAATCTTTGTCTCTCTCTCGCGATAAGAGTTCCTTTCTCGATTTTAGTGAGGATTAGTAAGATATGTGTGTTGCGCCGGGTTTAATCTTAGTCTCTTTGTCTTAAAAGGGTTACTTTCTAAATTTCAGTGCGGATTAGTGGGTTAAGATATGTTTGTGTGGTATGTAGTGTTAGACTGAATTTCATCTTTTTGCTTGTGCAGGTGCTAAACTTGGAGTCCATGAATAAAAGCAGGCACTGGAAAATCGTTGGTTGCAGCGCATACACATGTGAAGGTTTGTTAGATGTGATAAAGTTTTAATCTACTCCAGATATTGAGCTCATGAAATTCTTATGATCACGTTTTGGGTTTGGCGTCCATGCGATACGTATGAACGATGCTAAGAAGTAAGTGTTCCCACTCTTTTGTACCTATTACTTTTGTGTCCTAATCTTTTGTTTAATTATGTGCCTTTAGCTATGAGTGAATCCTTCAACGTCCCATGAAACAGACTTTGGAAGTCACGTATGACTAAGCAGGTCAGATTTAGTTCCAAGCTTAGATTCAAGTTTTATATTTTGATGCAACTTCATTGTTCTTTTACTTTTGTTGTTGTTTTGGTAGACCTTGACAACAAATTGGAAGCAGCCTCTTACGTTGGATTATTCTGTTGGGGTTCTGTCAGGTGATAAGGTATTTGTTTCCTTCTTTCTGAATCTTGAAACATTGCCACTGAGTGTGTTATATTCTTGCAATTGAACTTTGTTGACTTGCAGATACACTTGAATCATGTTCATGATGTTGCTCAGCTCCGACCCTCTATGCAGTAACTTTCATCCAAAAAAGAAACAAGCTGAAGCTACTGAAGAGTCTCTGTTGTACTTTAAAAAAAAAAAGTACGGGTGATGATGTAAAATTGCTAAAGAAATGAGGTGTAAAGATTTTGGTTAAGTTTTTAAGGACATCAGATTAAGCATATGATTGTTCCTCAAGCATTCTTATTTATTTTTTTCATTGTGCTTTGTCAAAGATTGAGCTGAGTAGTTTGGTTGCTTGCAATATGTTTTTTTTTTATGTGATCATTTCTTTCTCTTTGAGTTGTTGTTAGATATGAGTTGGTAAATTTATGCTACTATCTTTCTTCTTCCTTTAAAATTTAGTTTTATCCTCCTGCGATGTGATAGGAAGGTTATGGATCCGCTAACCAAAACACGGCACTAGCTCTTCAAACCATTTCGCGCCATTAGCCTTAGAGTGAGAGGATATATGTGCTAGTTGACTTCGCATGGATGAAGAGATGCTGGTGTCGGATGGTACCTCAACTTAATAATTAATTGTTTCCCGAGTTATCAACTGTAAAATTCATTCTCTCCTTTTTTTCATTTGTGAGGTTGAACTCTCCTGAAACCGACGCTAACCCTGAAGTCGAAGTCTTGGCGACACCTACAGTCGCAGGTTTGCTCTCATCCTGGTGTCTGGTGAAGTTTTCTCTTCAAAGAAGAGTTTTCATTTCTAATGTATTTGTATGTTTGTGGATTTAGCTGAAGTGATGGCGGAGGGTGAGAAGTCGAACGCAGGGAAGAAGCGATCTAAGGCTCCATGGGCAAAGCTACCTTCCCAGTATCCTCAGGTGGGTCAATTGCCTTAACAAACAGATCAACAATCTCCAGCATGAACTTGAATCTCTGCAGGTAAAGAAGAGCAAAACCGAAGCAGAGGTTGAGAGAGAGAAGCAAGAGAATTCAGGAAGGTCTCAGATCATTGATGTCAAAATAGCATTGGTAGAGCAAGAGACTGATTACCGTACACTGTGAGAGGAACACAAACAGATCAAAGAACTTTTCAGAGAACTTGAGGAAACACTCGAAAAGCTAATAGAGGATCACAAGGTAGCCCAAAGATGGCTGGAGGAGACAGGTAATGAAATAACATCCAGAGATTCTGCAATCGCAGGTCAAGAAGAGACAATGGAGAGTTTACCTCGAAATGAAAGGAGATGAGTTAGAATAACAAATAGCTCGGCTGGATTGCAAATAGCTTCCTTCCCGGTCTTCTTCCAAGTTCGTAAGTATGGTGGACTATGGTTGGGGTTAGGTGGTATTTATTATCCAGTTCGAAGACGAAAGGCGTTGATATTACTGCTCGATAGTGTTGTCCGTTGGTGTTGACGCCAATCGTAAGTTTCTGCTGTCATCCCATGCGTTTTGTTTCGGGGAGTTTAAATAATTCTGAAGCTTCTTTGTCACCATATGTTGTCAGTGCTTGCTTATTAGTTCTTACCGGTAAATGTATCTTGTGTCCTACGTAACTTATGAAATTAAACAACTAAGAGAAAAAATCAAGGGCAGACCTTGAATAGAATATCATTGTATCTATCAAATTCGGTATTTACACACGAGAACCTATTCATTGCATTGTCATGCGTCACTTCACCTAAAAGATTCAAAATTAATAAATCAACTGAATATAACTTTACGGTTGTGCTAGAAAGAGTGTTTAGGAAATGACTTATGTTTAAGTAATTGAGAATTATGGTCCATGTGTTTATAAACTTATCATATAGTTCCTAAGACGACTATATAATGATATATGAAGTGACCCGAAAATACCACCAATCATATTTATTAAGAAAAGGTAAGCGGCGATTCTAAGGGGACATAATGAACGCTTCACTAACCAAAATCCGTATAACATAATGAATATAACATGACAACTACAACTATTTCATTTTAAACATGGTATTAAAAAATGGAGCTCAACAAACTATTAACACAACCAAACCCCCGCGCACGGTTAAATAAATTAAGGCTCCGAATGGTGACAGCGGATCAAGCGGTGCGGGATAAGCGGATCAGGCGGTGCGGAACCGTTCAAGTGCGGTTTGTACGAAAGAAACGCACTATGCGGAATAAGTGTGGTTACTGCGGAACAAGCGGTACGTAAAAATGTTTGAATGGTGAAAACAAGCTGTATGTGGTACAAGATAAATGTTTGAATAGTAAAAATGACAAAAAGTGGTGCGGGATACTTACTAAAATAAATATTATAGTAAAAATGACAAAAAGTGGTGCGAGATACTTATTAAAATAAATATTTGAATAAAATAATTTTGTTCAGATTTTAGTTATTTCAGTTATTTCAAATCTTGCCTAAATAAATAATTTTCAGTTTTTAGAAAGAATTTTGATTAATTTTGATTAAATTTGGTTTATTTCGGGTAAATTCGGTTAAATTTTGGATAAATTTAATTACTTTGGATCAGTTCTGTTTGGTTCCGTTATTTACTAAATTTTTGGTATAACTCGGTATATCCGGTTTCAAACCGGTATAAATTGATTTAAAAGTAAATAACCGATCAGGTCAGTCAAACCAAACCGAACCAAATCAATAACCAAAATAAATTTTTTGACTATTGAAATAACCAAATTAGATAACTGATTGGTGACTTACCGGAAAGTGATTTGTGGTGTCGTGCGAGTGAGAAAAAAACGCGAAAAGATCACGTAGAAATATATATGTACTGCTCAATTATTTTTTACTAAAAATAATTTTTTATTACAAAAATAATTTAAACACAATAAAAATAATATTAGTTATCATTTCTAAGTAATATAAAATTTGTAATAAACAAAATTACATGTTATCTATATTAAACTTTATTTTAGCCAAAAATAATAACAAATTTATATTATTGTATGTAATTTAGATTAACTAAAGCCATATATTATTAAAGAAACATTATTAATAAATTTTACTTTAAATAAATTGGTTGAACAAAAAAAAAGCTTATAGTAAAAAAAAATTTGCTAAAGAATGCTTGATATATGAGTGATATGTGAAAGATGTATGAAAAAAAAAGAATAAAAAATGAGACATGAGACGAGAGTATATTTATTTACAACAAATTGTAGTATATATATAAAAATAAAAAAGAAGTCAAGTAGCAACAGTACTCTAAACCACCCCTATTCTGGTGTGTCTCAAATGGATGTGCGGATCTTAACAAATTAGTCCCGCTTTCATTATTATTATTTTTTAAAACATATTGAACCACAATTTAAAAATAATGGGAATGGAATCACATTCTCAACCCACACCATGCGGTTTCCTCTCCCGCTGTAAACATTCACTCCCTAAATTCATCAAACCTTCAGTTGCAACAAATCAAACTTTGCGGCTAGTATATCAGCTAGGCAATCGCTAACACAACTTGATTTTTATATTCTTCAGGTTCGAACAAAATGAAAACATACATGCGATGATAAAAAGACGAAATATATAATAAATAAAACATTTAATGGTTCAAACTCAAGCAATATTTCAAACGATCCTTGGGACTTATGGAATCAATGGTAACTTCTTTTTTGACTATCGGGACTCACGGGATCAATCGGACGTCGGGGCAACAATCTTTATTCGAATTTTTCTGACTCATGGATTCAACCAGAAATATTTGAGAAAATCGCATTATTAAACTTTAGCCTCTTTTTGCATGGAACCAAACGAACAAAACAGAATTTAAAACCAAAAACATATAAATCATTTCAAAACCGAGAAGAAGAAGAAAGCAATAGAAATGACAACGGGTCATTTGACCAAAGTTTTGATGATCCGGAAGAAAACTTCCATGGCCAATGACAAAAAAAAAAAAAAGAGAAAGCTTTTTGAAATTTTGGAAGACGCAGACGATTGTGTTTCTAAGTCATCCCAAGCTCTCCTTATATAGGATTTCACAAGCTTCTCTAGAAAGCTAGGTATATGCCATAAAATATATTTTTTTCAATCTCGAACTAATAAGATATTCACAAAGATATTATGTTTTTTTAAGAAAATGAATTAATTAATTGAAATTAAATCGAGCTGATGGCATTCCTGTAAATAAATCGAACCCCAAACCCATTTGTTAATTTTTGGTTTGCCATGTCACACTTCCACGTCATCATTATCCGCCACTAGAGCCCTCTCGTGACGACACATCAGCATTCGCCAAAAAATTGCTTCTCATTTAAAGTATATATTTTAGCAATAAATTTGTTTAGTGTTTTTAGCAAAACAAAATTTTACAAAAATTTAGTGTGATAAATATCATTTATGTATTTTTTTATCTTAAATACACTAATTTATATAAAAAATCGGTTTCAAATTATTTAATCATTAATTTTAATTTTAGCATTTTGAGTTTTTTAAACTTTTAGATTTTTTAATTTTTTCAGAATTTTTTTTGAATTTTATAATTTGGATTTTTTTTTTTAGGTTTTAGAGATTCTTAGATACTCCATAAAACAAAATATGTTAGAGATTACATTAGACGTGCCAATAGCCTAGTGGTAAGAAACCATGTTATTCAATTCCAAAGTCTCGAATTCGAGTCCACAGATGGACATGTTTTTATTTCAATTCCAACATGTTAAATTGGCAACATGTTCTCGAGTTCAATTCCAAAGTCGTTTTATGTTGAATTGGCAAGCTAATGAAAAGATTGTTAATATATTGAAATTTTAAAAAAGTTCAGTTTTTTTGGTTAGCCTAATGTTCATGTATCTTTTGGCAGTTCGTGCAAAATATGGGGTTTTTTTGCTGAATTTCCATTAATATATCTACAACATTAGATAATAGATCTGTAACAGGTTAAAAAATCTGCAATATTGCAGTGCCAATGTACTAATTTTCAAAAATATTTGACGTGCTGTAAATATATAAAATTCTGCAACAAAGTAAAGAAATTCAAAACAAATAAAAATAAATCAGCACAAAAAATCCGCGGTTAAAATAAATCTAAAATACAAACTGGAGATTTATTTAAAAACATCATGCAGATTTATTTCGACGAAAATGTAGTATTTTAATAAATAAATTACATTTTTGTTGTTGTAAAAAATACATAATTATGCATTTTTGTAATGTTTTTCTTCACAAAAACAAATAGAGATATCTTGGTAATTTTGACTTTTCAGTGTTTCCACATATTTATATTAATTAGGAAGTACTTTAAAGCTTTTATTCACTCTCAAAATTGTTGATTACTAGGTTACTCTTAATGAAATTGAGATCTTGACTATATTAACCTTGTTTTACTTTAATTTTTATTTATTTATTATATTGATTTAAACAATGGCTTATTATATTTAGTAGATATACATAATCTTGGTAATAAAAAATATCAAATAATTTCTATAATATATTTTTTATATGATTTTAAGATATTATCTTTATATTAATTGAGAAGTATTTTTGGCTTTATATTTTCTTTCAAAATAGTTGATTACTAATTTATCATTAAATAAATTAGTTTAATTATTGTGTTAGCCTTATTTAAAATTGAAATATTTTTATTTCTTTATTATCTTTAATTTATACTCGTAATTTTATTATGTTTTAATTTTTATTTGGAGATATACATAATTTTGGACAGAAAAATAAAAAGATAAGATGAGATGATAAATATAAAACATTTATGAAAATTTTATTTTATTTTGGAGATATAGATAGTTCAATGAAAATAAAAATTAAGATGATATTAATATGAAAATATTTATAAAAGTTTTTAAATATTAATAAATATGATTGTAGTAATATAATTTTATGTTGACAAAAAAAGTAATACAATTTTATATAGTAAATTCCTTGTTGGAAAACTTGCTAAGCATTGTGCGTGCGATTGACTCGGGTTTAGCAAGTTTTCGAAAAATCAAAAGAAACTTGGAAATTAAGTACGGCGGAATTTTAAACTTATTTGTAGAATAATAATTAATTTTGGCCCAATAAGTAAACAAAATAGAAAACAGTTCATTTTTTTTAGTCTGTCTAGTGTATAAAATTGCGTTGATTTGAACCATACGCGGCTGTCGAACATTAATGTGCGTTGACCGAATAATATAAGCGCTAGGGAGAAGTCGCGGCGGAGAACCACTGTCTACTGTCTAACGTCTAGGCGGTCGCTTAGACGACTAGCAACCGCATTTTCGAATAGAAAATAAATTCATATTATTTATATAAATTTTGAATTTATATATATAAAATTAAAATATTTTATATAAAAAAATTTTATACATAAATATACAATTATAATTTATTTTATTTCTATTAATTTATTTTATAATAAATTATAAAATATTTTAATAAAAAGTTAAGTATAATATTGTCTCTATTTATTTTTAATTATAAATAGTTTGATATATATATATATATATATATATATATATATATATTTATGTTATTATTGTTCTTAAATTAATTTGATGATTTTTTATTTTTAGAAAATTTATTTTTAATAATATATATATAATCATATTAGTTATATATATTTGCTAAAGATAAAACAATTTATCAGTATAATTATCATTAATATTATATTTTTAAAAATATAAGATAAATTGTTTTTGAAATATATAACGTTTAAAAAACAAAATTGAAAGTAATATTAAAATTATATATTATGCTAGTATTTATAGATTAATTATTTTAAATACGAAAATATCTTGACTTTAATAATATCTTTAACAGCTTAATAATGTGTAGGGACAATAATATATATTATCAAGAGTGACAATAACTATTATCAAGTGCGATCACAGCAATAAGAAGGAAAATAACCAAAAAGCTAATTTAAGTTTCAAGATAAAAGTTTAGGAAAAAAAAAAAAAAGTTTCAAGATAAATGAAGAAAACAAAAAAGCACAAGCCAAAGACCCTTATTGAGAACGATAATTAGTCAACTTCATCAGAAGACCAATATATTCCACTCGTCCACCATAATCACCACAAGCAGAACCAAACCAGCATTGTCCAATCTCTCAGTACCTGTAGTGAGCAGGCTTGTATGGTCCTTCAATGGGAATGCTAACGTAGTCAGATTGGTCCTTTGTCAGCTTAGTGAGCTTAGCTCCAAGCTTGCCCAAGTGAAGTGCTGCAACCTTCTCATCCAAATGCTTGGGTAGAACGTACACCTTCTTCTCGTACTTACCGCTCGACTTCTCATTCCAAAGCTCAAGCTGGGCAATCACCTGGTTGGTGAAAGAGCAAGACATCACGAAACTAGGGTGACCAGTGGCACAACCCAAGTTCATGAGACGACCCTCAGCCAAAACAATGATTCCGGACTTGGTGTCTGGGAACACCCACCTGTCGGTCTGGGGCTTGATGGTGATACGCTTCACACCTGGGAAGGTCTCGAGTCCGTGCATGTCGATCTCGTTGTCAAAGTGACCAATGTTGCAGACGATGGCGTTGTTCTTCATCTTCCTCATGTGGTCAACCATGATGATGTCTTTGTTACCGGTGGTGGTGACAAAGATATCAGCTTCCGAAACAACGTCTTCAAGGGTCAGAACTTGAAGTCCTTCCATCATAGCTTGTAGGGCACAGATGGGATCGATCTCGGTCACAATGACTCTGGCACCAGCTGTTTTCATGGCAGCGGCACAACCCTTTCCGACATCACCATACCCACAGATAACAGCGACCTTTCCGGCGATCATGACATCAGTGGCCCTCATGAGACCATCAGGGAGAGAGTGACGGCAACCGTACAAATTGTCGAACTGTAAGTAGAGAAGACAAGATTATCAGTGAAAATGATTTATCTCTGCAATTCGCTAAATTGGAGCTCTCTAGCAACTTTGACTGGATGATATTTTCAAAAACAATTCTGGACATCTACTTATTGTTGAAGTTATCGTTATATCCAGTTATATCCAATCGCGGCAAAAGATCTGTAAAGTGACTAGTATTTGCTTAAGATCTAGCAATATGAGTAAAGGTTATCAAGAACAAATCTGAGAAGCACGAAATGAATACCTTGCTCTTGGTGACGGAGTCATTGACGTTAATGGCTGGGAACAATAGGGCTCCACTTTCCTGCATCTGGTAAAGCCTCTTGACACCAGTGGTAGTTTCCTCAGAAACACCAACGAGTCTCTCCTTCATCTTGTGGTACTTCTTAGGATCAACTTGAAGGCCTTCCTTGATGATCGACAACACGATCTGGAACTCAGGGTTATCAGTGGAACTCGGATCAGGAACCTGACCAGTCTTCTCAAAGATCTCCTCAGCCTTAACTCCCTCATGGATCAAAAGCGTTGCGTCACCACCATCATCAACGATCAGATCTGGACCCCCACCCGGACCCCAGTCAAGAGCACGCTCTGTGCACCACCAGTACTCCTGGAGCGTCTCACCTTTCCAGGCGAAAACGGCGGCGGAGTCACGAGCGACTGCGGCGGCGGCGTGGTCTTGGGTTGAGAAGATGTTGCAGGAGCACCATCTGACTTCGGCTCCAAGGGCGGTAAGGGTTTCGATGAGAACGGCGGTTTGGATGGTCATGTGGAGAGATCCGGTGATTCTAGCGCCTTTGAATGGCTGAGAAGGGCCGAACTCGGTACGGCAAGCCATGAGTCCAGGCATCTCGACTTCGGCGAGCTCGAGCTCAAGACGACCGAAATCGGCCTGAGACATGTCCCTGACCTTGTACTCACGGCCACTCGACGTCTTCTCAACGAGCAACGCCATCTTCTCTCTCTAGATTTTTACGGATCTGAGATTAGAAATTGGAGCAGAGGGAGAGAGAGAGAGGTGTGCGAGGAGAAACGAAAGGGAGTGAGAAAGTATAAATAGATGAGGGCAAAATGAAATGTACGGCTCGGATTGTTTTGAGGGTTTGGTGGATCTGGTAGAAGCTTTGATCCCGTATATGGCGGAACACGCTGCACGAGCAGTATGACCCGTGTTGTTAGCTCGTTGGGGTTGATCGGACGATGACCTATGAAGATCGGCCACGTGGATACATTGAATTCTGTAATCGAATCGTAAGAACATATTTTTGCGAACCTAACGGTAGCTTAGTTTATTTCTTCGCTGTTAACTTCTGATGACTTTTTAAGCTTAAATCAGTTAATTATGCTTAATAATTTTAACTTTTTACCTAGCTAAGCTTATACTGGATCTGGAGATTTTTCGGGTATTCCAATAAAATGTCAAAGAATTTCAAGTGACAGAGATAATGAGATTGGGAACCAAATGAAGCACATTTTTTCCACAAGTGTGTTACTGAAAATAGCAAAATCATAGTTATTGAATTGACCTTGGACGTTTCTTTTAGTAAATATGGTGAAATTAAAAATGAGTAGTTGGTGCTTTTTTCTATCAGGTTGTATCCAAGATATTAGTCATTATGAACAAATTACTCTTATTCTTTGATCTGTTGATGTTTCAACAGCTCATTCTCTGATATATCCAAATAAGGGATTTTTTTGTGAGATTAAGAAAGTGTTGGTTGTTCTTGATTTAATTATTTAGGATGTGAAGGGAGAAATCTATGATTTTGATATAATACGAAGAGAAAACATAAAGAAATACAAAAGAGCTACGTTGTATAGAAACAGAAACGGATACGCGGAAGCGAAACGTTTGGAAAGGCGGAAACGATTATTTTGAAAAACTAAAAAATGGAAACGCTTCGGAAACGTGTATATATATAGTATATGTATATATTACTAGTAAAAATATACGATGAAACACCAAATATAAAAAATCAAAGTTCAACATAATATTTAAAACAACATAAGTCCCAACTAATTTTAAGAAAAAGTAGAGAATAAATACAATGCATAAATATTGAATTAAGCTAAAGATACGAAAAACTTTCTTCTTCTCTGTGTTTTGCTATTAGATTTTTAAATTACATTTGTGACTCTTTGATTTAGGAAAAACTTCTCATATTCCTATCAAGTCTTTTTCTTAAAAATTTTACAAATTATAAATTAAACCTTTATATTTATAAAAAATTACAATTATACTTTCATATATAAAACAAAGTTTTCAAAAAATAAAAATTTGGCGTTTCCAAAAATGGATACGTGTTTCCATCGCGTTTCCAAATAATATTTTTTAAGAAACGTGTTTCCATCGCGTTTCCATGCGTTTCCGTCGCGTTTCCGTTTCCGAAACGTTTCGGAAACGGGAAACGGTCCTCAGACGGAGTTTCCATGCAACGTAGCAAAAGAGATTCTTTGCTTTTAATCCACATGTGTTTTATAAACCGTGCTCTTGTCATATCTTTGTCATATCTTTAATCTGCACTTTATGATATGGCAAACATTTATAAAAGAAAATTATTTCATCTTTTAGAGAATATAGTTTAAAAAAAAAGAGAATATAGTGTATTTATTGTTTGTTTGCATTTTCATTGAAGTGGTAGACAATATTAGAATATATGGTGGGAGGTTTGACATATAAACCTTTATAGCTAATTCGGTGGGAGATTAATGCAATACACTATCTCACTAAATTGGTCAACGGGCAGCAGAAAACTAAATGAGGGGCATTTTTGTAAATTTTGGAAGATGAGGGGTATTTTGGTAATTTTACAAAAATACGAGCCAGAAGCTAAGACAGACCAAATGTTACTTTTTAAATAAAGAAAACATTTAGAAGACCAAGAATGGTGGAAACGGACCGTAGATGAGTTTTCAGACTATCGCGAAAGGAAACCGATAAAACCGACAAAACTTGTAAAATTCATAACGGGAGCTACGTGAAGGATTATGTGTATTCATGGTTTAATTCATCAGATTACAACCTAACATAATCAACTAGGATCTAGGTGATTTGCAGATGAATCATAAACAGATCAGGATGATTACCTTATGATTGCAGCGGATTGATCAAAGGAATATCGAGATCTGCAAGAGCTGATAGAAACCGGCTCCTCCTAGGTATCCACACGCTTACAAGCTACTGGATCAGGCTGCTAGACCAAGCTGGAACAACAGAGAGAGAGAGGACGGCTGGCTGGAAAAATCGCAGAGCCTTAGTGTTTCTGGCGCCTCCCCTCTTCCTTATATGGGCCCAAGTGATTAAACTAATGGCCTATTAGGCTTTTGGGCCCAAGACCCAAATCAGACAAAATAACTGTATTTTGTCTGGCCCAATTCTCTGTACAAATACAGTAAATGCCTTGCATCTTACCGTATTAATTCCATTTAACTTTCCCGTTAGCTATGGTGTGTGACACTTTGGGATCATACAATACTGGTAATAAGTCCTAAACTTATAGATCAAGAGCGGGCTCTAGCAAGTCATCATGATCACCCAGTATTTATGACTTATGTCTGATCTCGACACTTATCATACTTTCTAGAGATAGTACAGTAGATTTCAGGACATTCCCAACAATCTCCCACTTGTACTGGAATCCTACATTCCCTAATCCTTTTGTCTCAATATCTCAATCTGGCATAAGGCAAGATGCGTGTCATCCTTATATAGCCAGACCATGTTTATCGGACCAGATTTGATACTGACAATGCAAACGACTTGGGCAAGTCCGTTTGGGAGTGGCCACTCTCTTACCAGCTATCAAGTCTCCGATTGGCCTAGAGATATTACCTCCGTTAAACGGCAGGGACAAATCCCATCTTGTTCCATCACTATGAACTACACACTTTATAATACACCCAACCAAGGTCCTTATAGCTCCCAGTTACGAAACAGCCTTAGACAATGATCAAAGCGCATCACTCCATGTGCAGCCACATGCATGCGAACTCAGGTCTAAGGACTATACTCTATAGTCGTATATGAGAACCTCTTATGACACAGATATTAATATCTTGTAGAGTTCTCATCAGCGGGCCATGTCCGGTCATATGCTCCCCTACATATACCTATGTGTCGACTTTGATGCCGCGCATCTATGACCCCTCGAAACTTGGTCATAAGTCTCAACACAATCTAGTCTCAAGTGGTTTTTGGTGTTCCAATTTCAACAACCTTCGACTATGGACACTATGATTTATGTCATTTCGTTAAATATGGGGTTTCAGGATCAAGTCTACTCATGTACTTCGATGGCCCATATATAATGACATGAATCATTTTGGAACGATTATTTATATCACAGTTAAAATAATCCAGAAATCATAGATTTCATAAACATAAAATATTATGTTTACATGAACCTTTCAAAACAACTAAATAAAGCCCTTTACAAACTCCCACTGAAATTAAGACTACATCTTAATTTCACTTATCCTACAGCTACAGTCCGCGACTCGTGCTTAGGCCTAAGGAGTGGCTTCGTTAATAGATTGGCAACGTTCTCATTCGTTGAAACTTGCTGATCTACTTAACACCTCTGTCATTTATCTCACGGAATAGGTTATACCTACCCTCAAGGTGTTTGGACCTCTGATGTGCAGCTAGCCTCATCTATGCTGGGAATCACATCAAGTTCAGTGATGAACTCTTCTTTCCAAACAACCTCTTTCGCCGCTACCCAAGCTGCGAAATGTTCAGCTTAAGTCATGGAGTCAGCAACAGTGCCTTGCACCGCCAGACAGACACAAGATATAACCGGACTGTGACCGGAAATCATCTTTGTCTGTTGGAAACTTGCCTTTCAGACTCTACCGACTTGTAGCACCTCACTTTCTCCGTAAATCAAGAACTTATCCTAAGTATTTTCCAAATACTTGAGGATATTCATTACGTCTATCCAGTGATTCTTTGCTGGATTTGACTGGTCTTTACTTGTTTTGCTTAACATTAAAGCAACATCAAAACAAGTACGTGTCATGGCATACATGATAGATCCAATTGCCGACGCATATGGAATCTCATCCATGTATTCAAGCTCAGCAGTTATCGTAGGACACTGTTTCTTGCTTAACGTAATGCCATGTGACATTGGCATAAAACCCTTCTTGGAATGCTGAAAACGTGTAGGACTTTGTCAATATAAGAATCCTGACTTTGTCCTATCAGCTCTTTTGGATCTCTATCTTTAGATCCAAAATCCAAGAACATACGTGGCTTTACCCATGTCAATCATAAAACCAACTCCCAAGCCAGTCCTTTACCGACTGCAGCATTGGAACGTTATTTCCGAGAATCAGTATGTCATCGACATACACTATGAGAAATGCAACATCGCTCCCACTTATCTATTAGTAAACGCACAGTTCCACTTCGTTCCTGTTCAAGTCAAAACCTTGACTACTTCAACAGAACGAAGATTCCAACTCCGATATGTTTGCTTCCATCCATGAATGGATCGATGAAGCTAACTTACACACAGTGTAATTTTTCGGAGTCCGGGCTCACTTTCGCTTCTGTGAATTTCGCAGGTTCGTCACTTTCAATGATCATCAGATCATGGCAACTAATCACGAGAAATCACTCTCGGATTAGTGACGGATTCATTCAGATCTGCGAACTTCAGGCTCTACAGGTGTAGATTCTACAGAAATCTGTAAATCCATCCGCTGCTCTCCCTCAACAGGTTGAGCAGCCTCCTGTATTTCTCGAATTTCTTCGAGTTATACTTTTACTCCCACTGTTCTTCTTGGAAAGTAACTTCCCTTTTAGAAAACAGAATTCCGAACAACCTAACTTCGTTTTCGGAATAGACGTAAAAAGTAACAAGCCTTGGTTTCCCTAGGACAACCAGCGAAGTAGCACAACTACAAATACTCAGTAAAGACGAATTTGGATCATTTCCAGTCCACATTTATGTGGTGTCTTTCAACTGATATTGGTGGAACTATTTCAGCGTAAACTTAGATATTTCTAGAGCGTTATTCTTAAAGAATATCATGGAAGATTCGTGTGACTCATCTTTAATCATTTCTAATAAGATCTGATTCTTTCTCACAGAAACACCTCCAGGTTTTCAGGAGAAATGAGCTGTGAAACGACTTCACACTCATTCAGATGATCACACCATCAATGACTTAAGTATTCTCACTCGTGATCTAATTCAGAGTCTCAATACTTCTGTCACTCAGATTCTATACCTCATTCTGGAACTCTTTCGACCATTTCAAAGAATTCTGACTCGTGTCTCATCAAATGAACACAGTCATACTCACTGAAGTAATCAGTAAAGATAATGAAGTACAGGAAATTTTCTCTGGCATAACTGCTCATCGGGCCACATACATGAGTATGTTTAAGGTCCAATAAGCCTTTGGGCTTTTCTCTAGCTCGGCTAAGATGGGCCCTTTGTCTTTTGGTCCAGTAAGCAGAATTCAAGTCTCATAAGATATCCGATCAAATGAGCCCAAAAGTCCATAACTATGGGGTTTCTGAATCCAACTTATTCTATGTGACCAAAACATTTACGCCAAGAAAAATCAGGTTTAATTCATCAGATTTAAACCAATTCGGTATTTATGTTACATTTAGGCACTCTTTGGTTTAAGATATAAAACCCATTCCTTGAATAGGGTGCTACAATCAATATTTCATTGAGATCAAAAGAACAAAACTTGTCTTTTATCAAAATGAAAAACATTCAAATCCTTACAAGAAAATGAAAGACAACTCTGCTTAAAGCAGGTACATTGTAGCAATTACTTAATACAAAACCAAGCCTCAAAGGCATCTACAAGTGAAAACCCTACGGCTGAGGCAGCATCCATAGCTCCTTCCAGACATGCAGTTCCACTTGTCCTTCCTTCAACGTTCTACTGTTGCTTAGGCTCTGCATATTATAACAAATATCAGTGCCACAACCAGTATCCAATACCTATAAGGTAGAACTTGAAGTAATAACATGAATACCTGAGGAAGTAGTCTCATACATCAACTTCAAGTCCTCATAATCTTCCATTAATTTAATGCAATCTCTCTTCCAATGCCCAGTCTCTTTACAGTAGCAGCACTTACCAACGTAAGATGTATCTGACTCGGGCTCAGAAGACACACACTTGCCATGATTCAAAATCTGGACAACTTTGTCTTCACCCTTGTCAGCACTAGGTTTAGTAAACCTACCCTTCTCCATTATGAGATTATACAGGGTACTCTTCACGTTTGGCTCAACTGTCTTGAGCATATCATGCAGTTCAGTCAGCGTCTTCGTTAAGCCTTTCTTGATATAGTTCCTTCTGAACTTATCATAGCTTGACGGCAGTGACTGCAGAATGATCTCAGTTGCCAATTCTTGGCTAACTGGATAATCCAGTTTCCTCAGGTTATCAATGTAACCCATCATTTTACTGACATGAGGACTTACTGGATGATCATTTGGTAGCTTGCAGCTAGTGAGAGACTTAACCAACTGGTATCTCTCCACTCTTACCTGCTCCTGAAATTTCAATTTCAGGCTGCTGATCATCTCTATTGGCGACTCCATGTTCTCATACTGCTTCAGCAAATCTGAGTCCATGGTAGCCAATATCAGACCACGCACATCTACCGCATCATTATAATGCTTATTCCAAGCATCATATACTGCATGAGAGGCATTGGACCCGATCCTCTCGGGGAGAGCTCTCTCAAGGACATAGTCCTTTCTCTCCTGCCTGAGGACTAGCCTCAGGTTCCGCGACCAAGTCAATAAATTTGATCCGTTCAGTTTGTCCATCTCAAGGACAGACCGGATCGAGAAAGTGTTTTGATTGTTTGTGCTAGTCATAACTGAAATTTAGAGATAAATAGAGTTTTAGTTATTTAGTTCATAAAAGAGTAATCTTAACAACTTATAAGAAAACACGCATTGCATTCATAATTTCTTTGTTTAACCTCATAAGAATGCAATGATTCCGAGACCCATGTTCAGCTAAAACCAAAGTGGGCCACTGGCCGTCACCCGGAATTAGCTTTACTTGGTAAGCATACTCACAGCTAGTTATATCCATATAACTCTCGGTTGTGGATTGGGCCCAAGGCCCAATTCACCAGATGTCTCAAGGCCCGGGACTCCCGATGGCCCAGTCAAGGAAACCAATCTCTTACAGCCAAATAATCACTAAAGTCTGGGACTCCCAATGAAATTAGTGACTATATACTACTTTACTTACGCAAAAACAGACACCTCACACTGTAAGCCATATCTGTAATTGAATAAGCGTTAAGTAGCTGACAAGATTGGGCAAGACATCCAAGCTTGATATTGTTTTTGAGGATTTTAGGTTTCAATAGATTTCCTCCCAAAAATAGAAGATTACTATTTTGGGAAACTTTCCAATTCAAGTAACTTACTAAATATGGAAACTTTCTATTTTAGGAAACCTACTTATTTTAGAAGCTTTCTAAATTCAGAAACTTACTATATTTAGAAATTTCTTAACATGCCAAAATTAGAAACTTCTAATCAAAGAAACTTTCTAATTTAATGTTTTATTAAAGTTTTCGGATGGGTCACAAATTATAGGCCCAATTCTTGGTCCAAGACCACAGAATTCCAATTGGCCCAATAATTTGACATAACCGAGTCGGTTCATTAATTCTGGTCCGAGACCAAATTAACTACTAAATCCAACTGGTTATTTACTAAACCAGACCAGCTCTAAATTATTTGGTCCAACCAAATCAAACTTAGACCAGCCTTCGGTTTAGGTTAAAATTCAATTTTGAATTTAAATCCGGTTTAACCAGAAATTAAATAATACCAATTGTATTAAATAATTTCCAGCAAACCGCGATTTGGGTTAACCGCTTGAACCATTATTAATCAATAATTGCTTATTCAACAAAAACGATCATTGAACATTGACAAATCTTAACAAATCGATTCTATATAATATCTTCAAAAAGAGATTTTGACTTTTCAAAAACAAAATCGTTATTCAACAAATTGATTATCTTGATAACAATTATTTATTCAAACGATCTACAAATTGATCATGACTTTCACCTTAAGTTAACAAACGATCATGACAAATATTAAGGACAAACCGATTTTGAACCTTAACCAATTCATAATTGCTTCACGACATTCACTAAGAGACAAAAACGAATCATGCCATACACTTATGGACAAAACAATCAAATCGATTCTCTTATGATTGCACAATTCAAACTAACAAATCGTGAAACAAAGTCAACAGCTTATCACATTAACGATTTTGACAAACCAATCAAATCGAAGTCAACAAGCGAAGCATACAATGAAACGATTCTTAATTAACAATCGACTTTGACTTATGAATTCATTTTAATTATGAAACAAAGACAATAAGCGATTGTTATTCAAACGATTTAACAATTCTAGGTTTTCAAAGTTTCAATCAATTTTACTCATTAAAATCGATTCATCAAACTAATAAACAACCTAGTATGATCCAAAAAGCAAAAACCTAACGACCTAGGCTCTGATACCACTGAAGGATTATGTGTATTCATGGTTTAATTCATCAGATTACAACCTAACATAATCAACTAGGATCTAGGTGATTTGCAGATGAATCATAAACAGATCAGGATGATTACCTTATGATTGCAGCGGATTGATCAAAGGAATATCGAGATCTGCAAGAGCTGATAGAAACCGGCTCCTCCTAGGTATCCACACGCTTACAAGCTACTGGATCAGGCTGCTAGACCAAGCTGGAACAACAGAGAGAGAGATGACGGCTGGCTGGAAAAATCGCAGAGCCTTAGTGTTTCTGGCGCCTCCCCTCTTCCTTATATGGGCCCAAGTGATTAAACTAATGGCCTATTAGGCTTTTGGGCCCAAGACCCAAATCAGACAAAATAACTGTATTTTGTCTGGCCCAATTCTCTGTACAAATACAGTAAATGCCTTGCATCTTACCGTATTAATTCCATTTAACTTTCCCGTTAGCTATGGTGTGTGACCCTTTGGGATCATACAATACTGGTAATAAGTCCTAAACTTATAGATCAAGAGCGGGCTCTAGCAAGTCATCATGATCACCCAGTATTTATGACTTATGTCTGATCTCGACACTTATCATACTTTCTAGAGATAGTACAGTAGATTTCAGGACATTCCCAACACTACGGGTGTCCGTTTGAGGTGATTCAAATTTCTAAATTCATCTAAGAGCATCTAGAACCTAAAAATAAGGCTTGGTGGATTTATAGAAGCATCTATGGGGAATTTAGAGAATTAAAAGCTTAAGTAGATAATTAAGCTGAAGATATGATATATTTTGAAGTATGGCCAATCAGAAGCTAAAGCTTGGACTCCAAGTTTGTATAATTGAAGAATAAAATTATTTGGGAAGAGATGGGAGACGTGGCAAGCCTAGAGAATATGAGGAGGTGTTGTAGCATTTTTAGAAGAGATGCAATGCATGTGATTTTGATCACATGATCAAATGAATCTTCTAGTGATTCATGAATAGTGTCATGTGTTAAGGAGGGGAAGGGCAGGACATGTGTCAAAGAAATACATTGAACACTTCACATTGTTGGATCCAAAACGTGGAGGAAGGAGAGAAACAGAGGAGACACTTGTTATGAGATTACCCACATGGTTTTGTTATAAAAGGATGTTAAGGAGAAGAAGAAGAAGAAGAAGAAGAAGAAGAAGAAGAAGAAGAAGAAGAAGAAGAAGAAGAAGAAGAAGAAGAAGAAGAAGAAGAAGAAGAAGAAGAAGAAGAAGAAGAAGAAGAAGAAGAAGAAGAAGAAGAAGAAGAAGAAGAAGAAGACCAGAGCAAGAAGAAGAAGAGAGAGGAGAGGAAGCGTAAGAAGAAGAAGAGAGAGAGGCGTGAAGAAGAAGAAGAGATATAGAAGAAGAAGCGTGAAGGAGAGAGAGAAGATGAAGCTTGAAGAAGAAGAAGAGGTAAAGAAGAAGAAGCGTGAAGGAGAGAGAGAAGATGAAGCTTGAAGAAGAAGAAGAGAGAGAGAACCGGAAGAGGAGAGAGAGAACCGGAGGAGAGAGAAAAGTAGGAGAGAGAAGATGAGGATGGTCCGGATGTTAGGAATATGTCCTGAAATCATATTGTACTTACTCTGATAGATAGTTGTATTGTCGAGATCAGACAATTCATGTGATACTAGGTGGTCATAATGTTTTGCTAGAAGCCGCTTATGACAAATGAGTTGTAACTCATTGCTAGTATTATGTGAACCTACAGGGTCACACACCTAAGCAAGCTGGATACACTTTGTATGGGATTGATCATTGGCATATGGTCTGGTCAATGTGTATTGGATACACATTGAAATCGAGTTTTAAGAGGTGTGTCGATCGACACCATTGGGTGTGTCGATCGACACAAGGCTGGTCCCGAAACTGATGTTTCGGTTTATGACTTAAACGTTTTGGGTTTTAGTCCAATGATCGGTTTTAGTCATTCCAGGTCTATATATATACATGCATATATGAACGACATGGAACGCTAATGGTTGAATTGTGTAGCCACCCTCTCTAAACACTCAGTTTCCCAGGAGATCCGAGTCCCGGCACTAGCATCCCGGCGGATTCCAGCTTGTGTGCGTGTGGACTGCAGTAGAGACGCAGCATCTGAGGCGCTGGAGATCTTGTTTATCTGACCCTATTCCGCTGCAAATCTCCAGGTAAACACGAGATCATCGGTAAGGATTCAATTAACTAAACCCTAGATCCTAGGCTTCAGGAATTTGATGGAATTCTGAAACTGTCTGAATTGGCTCAAGTTCCTTCAGTGGTATCAGAGCTATAGGGTTTAATCATTGAATCTGAAGCATGAAATTCGAATAATGTTGTATTTGAATAAGTTGATGCTTGTTGATTTTCGTTTTGATAAATATGATCTCGGATTTTGTTTGTATCGAAAACGATGAACCTGTGTTTTCGCACAGTGTCGATCGACACAAGTTTGTGTCGGTCGACACACCGCGAAAACGATTATAAAATTTTAGGGTTTTCGCACAGTGTCGATTGACACAAGCTTGTGTCGGTCGATGCACCGCGAATACGCTTATTAAAATTTGGGTATCGATCTTAGAGATCGCACTGTGTCGATCGACACACTGGGTGCATCGATCGACACAGGCTGTGCGAAAGGATAGATCGGTTCAATTGGATTGAACCGGTTATCTCGCATGGTTAAATTTCTTGATACCCTCCTGTGTCGATCGACACAGGATAAGTGTCGGTCAACACAGGCCTTGCGATTGTTTGATCGGTTCAATTGGATTGAACTGGTTATCATGCTTGGTTAAGGTAGATCAGATCGATTTAAATTGGATGAATTGGTTCAATTGGATTGGACTGGTTATCTCAATTAGTATAAACCGATTTAATTGGATAAGATCAGTTTGATTGGATAAGTCGGTTCAATTGGATTGGACCGGTTATCGCGATTAGTTAAAACTGATTGAATCGGTTCAATTGGATGGACCGGTTGAATTAGATTTGACCGGTATCTCAATTGGTCTAAAACCAATTCATTGGTCAATTACCGGTTCAATTGGATTGACCGGTTATCGGGTTTTCTTAAGGTTGGATGCGAACCGTAATCGTTTGGTTATTGAACCAAATGATTGACAAACCGAACCAAATGACCTAACCCACTTTTGTTAGAACAATTAAAACTCAATTAAAATTAAAAGTTAAACATGTTTTAAACCCATTGAATACACATTGGATGTGTATTAGATCAAAGCTTAGTTTTCAATATGGTCAACTGTCAAGACTCATTTTGTTGTTGTGTAGTCTTGCCAAGAGCTTGGTGTCCACAATTACATGAGTAAGGCAGGTAGTTGTGTTGATGGTCTTGCAGTGCTTGACATAAACGATTACATGACCTAAGAGATTGATTTACTAACCTTTTAAAGTTCTGTTTCCTCAACTAAATATCAAGTGACCTTGATGTCTTGCCCAATCTTGTCTACTGTCAAGACTCGTTTCGTTGTTGGATAGTCTTGGAGTCCTTGGTATCCACAATTACATGAGTAAGGCATGTGATCATTGATAGACTTGCAATGCGACTGTCAGTGATCACAAGACTGAAGAGATTGGTTTAACTTGACTGGGTCATCAGAAGTTCTGGGCCCAGAGACGTCAGAGTGGATGAGACAAGGATTGTCTTATCTGCGACCAAGAGTTGTACTGGGTACAATTAGCAATGATTTGCTTACCTAGATGACCAAACTCTGGGTGATGACGAGTCGTCCACTCAGATTTTAGTGATGTATGGGTCTTGGAACATTATATTCATAGAGGAAACATAGTTTAAATATAATGCGAGTTTTCTTATTAGATAAGATTTCTCATTTCCTGAACTTCATAACTAAAACTTTTCTTTTCTTAGTTTTCAGCCTATGTCTAAAACTACTTTCTCGTTGCGATCCGTCCTTGAGAAGGACAAGTTAAATGGATCAAATTTCCTGGATTGGTATCGAAACTTGAGATTTATTCTCAAGCAAGAGAGTAAGGACTATGTCCTTGAGAAAGCTCTCCCCGAAAGGCTTGGGACCAATGCCTCACATGCAGTATATGATGCTTGGAATAAGCATTATATTGATGTGGTAGATGTGTGTGGTCTGATGTTGGCTACCATGAACTCGGACTTAAAGAGTCAATACGAGAACATGAAGTCGCCAATAGAGATGATCACCAGCCTGAAACTGAAGTTTCAGGATCAAGAACGAGTTGAGAGATACCAGATGGTTAAGTCTCTCATTGGGTGCAAGCTACCAAAGGATGCTCCAGTGAGTCCTCATGTCATTAAAATGATGGGTTACATTGATAACCTGGGGAAACTGGATTGTCCTGTTAGCCTAGAGTTGGCTACTGAAATCATCCTGCAGTCACTGCCGTCAAGTTATGATAAGTTTATCAAGAGCTACATCAAGAATAGCTTGACGAAGACGTTGACTGAGCTGCATGGCATGCTCAAGACAGTTGAGCAAAACATCATAAAGGGTAAAAGGTTTGAGAAATCTTGTATAGACAAGGGTAGAGGCAAGGTCGTCCAGATTTGGAATCAGGATAAGCATGTGTCATCTTATAAGCCCAAGTCTGGCCCATCTGATGTTGATAAGTGCTGCTACTGTGATGAGTTTGGGCATTGGAAGAGAAATTGCATTAAATTCTTGGAAGATTCACAAGAGATGAAGGAGATGTACGGTACTTCTTCTTCAGGTATTGTGTTATTACTTCAAGTTCTACGTATGTATTGGATACTAGTTGTGGTACTGATATTTTGAAATATGCAGGGCCTAAACAACAGTAAAACGTTGAAGAAAGGACAAGTGGAACTGTGCGCCTGGAATGGAGCAATGGTTGCTGCATTAGCCGTAGAGATCCTCCACTTGTAGGAGCCTTTCAAGCTTGGTTTTTTGAATAAAGTAATTGCTGCTATGTACCTGCTTTAAGCAGAGATGTCTTTCATTTTCTTATAAGAATTTGGATGTTTTTCATTTTGATAAAAGACAAGTTTTGCTCTTTTGATCTTGATGAAATATTCTTTAGTAGCACCCCTTTTTGAAATGGGTTTTATATCTTAAACCAATATACGCCTGTAAATAACATAAATACCAAACGGTTTAAGTCTGAAGACTCGAACTCGATTTTTCCTTAGCATAGTCGTTTAAACCACATGGAGTGAAGCGAATTCAGAAGATCCATAGTTATGGACCTTTGGGCTCATTTGATTATAAATCATATGAGTTATGAATTCTGCTTACTGGGCCAAATGACTAAGGCTTCTTTAGCAGAGCTAAAGAAAAATGGCAAGAGGCTTATTGGGCCTTGCTCATACTGATGTATGTGGCCCGGTGAGCATTAGTGCCAGAGGAAAACTTCAGTACTTCATTACCTTTATTGATGACTTCAGTAAGTATGGCTGTGTTCATTTGATGAGACACGAGTCGGAATCCTTTGGAATGGTCAAAGGAGTTCCAGAATGAAGTATAGAACCGATATGACAGAAGTATTAAAGATCCTCAATTAGATCGCGGAGGAGAATACTTGAGTCAAGAATTGAGTGATCATCTAAGTGAGTGTGAAGTCGTCTCACAACTCATTTCTCCTGGAAAACCTGATGGTGTTTCTGAGAATGAATCGGACCCTATTGGATATGCTCCGATTAATGATGAGTCACATGAATCTTCCATTATCCTTTTAGAAATACGCTCTAGAAATATATGTATTTACGCCAAATAGGTTTCTATCAGAATCAGTTGAAAGACACCACATTGGATGTGGACTGGAAGTTTTCCAAGTATGTTTTCCTGATTAATTGGGATTGCAAGGTTTATGCAAAGCAGTTGTCAACAGACAAGCTTGAACCCAAATCTGATAAGTGCTGCTTCGCTGGTTGTCCTAGGGAAACCGAGGCTTATTGCTTTTGCAACCAATCCGAGAACAAAGTTTTGTTGTTCGGAACTCTGTTTTTCTAGAAAGAAAGTCTCTTTCCAAGAAGAACAGTGGGAGTAGAAGTACAGCTCGAAGAAATTCGAGAAACACAGGAGGCTGCTCAACCTGTTGAGGGAGAGCAGCGGTGGGATCTACAAAGTGTTGTAGGACCTACACCTGTGGAGCCTAAATTTTGCAGATCCGAATGGATCCGTCACTAACCCGAGAGTGATTTCTCGTAACCAATTGCCGTGATCTGTTGATCACTGAAAAGTGACGAGCCTGCGAAATTCAAAGGAGCGATGGTGAGCCCCAACTCCGAAAATTTTCTAGGTATGCATGTTAGCTTCACCGATCTATTTCTAGATTGAAGCAAACATCTTGGAGTTGGAATTTACGTTCTGTTAAAACGGTCAAAAGTTTTGACTTGATCAGGAATGAATAGGAACCGTGCGTTTACAAGTAGACTAGTGGGAGCGTAGTTGCATTTCTCACACAGTATGTGTATAACATACCTAATCTCATAAACGACGTTCCGTCGCTTAAGTCTTATCAGGACTTGGGTCGGAAGTCAATTTCAACAATAGACATGGGAGAAGCCACGTGAGTTCTTGGAATAAGGATCTATTGAAATAGATTGGGGTAGGCTAATTGGATCGTGTCAGAATCCTTATCTTGATAAGGTATTGGACAGTTCCAATATGCATGATTCCAAGAATGGCTTCACACCAAAGGTCTTGTGGCAATAATCTTAGCAAGAAGAAGTGTCTTGGACACTGGCTGAGCTAGTATCTATGAGTGTGATTCCTTATGCTTCTGCAATAGAATCCATCATGAATGCCACACTTTGCGCTCGTCTAGATGCAGATTACGCACAAAGCATGACGAGAAGATACCAATATGTTCCGGTAAAAGTCATTGGACAGTTGTAATAAATATCCCCAAATGTTTGAGGAACACTAAGGATAGGTTCTTGTTCAACTGAGAAAGTGACGAATCTGTTATGAGTAGTTAGACGGACAAAGACGATTCCCGGTTCCCACCTGGTTATGTCTCTTTGTCTGTGTAGCGGTGCTATCTGTTGGAAGGGCTCCAAGCAGGGGACCGTAGAATAGCGCTTATTAATGAATAGCGGTGTGGTTTGTTGGAATGGTTCCAAGAAAGAACACCGCAGTCTCTCTCACAACCTAAGCACGAGTTTTGTACTGTTGCTGTAGGTACTAGATATCTGAAGGCGTGGTCTTGATTCTAGTGGGAGTTATGTTAGTTATGATGTTCACATAGACATGCTATGGTCATGTTTATGAAAAACTGACATCAACATTATTTGATTATTGGATAATTAAATAATAGTCCCAAAGTATTTATGTTCATTTTATAGGTCATCAAGTTGAGGACTTGATCAGGAAACCCTATAAGTGAAAGATGACATAAAATTATGTTTGTCCCTGGTCGTAGGTTGTTAAAGTGGGACACTAACAACCGTTAAGACCAGCATGTGAGGTGACGTATGACTAAGTTTCATGGAGTCATTGATATTAGTATCAACGTCAATCACATAGATATATGTTGGTGAACATATGATCGGATATGACCCGCTAATGAGAACTCTACAGGATAGTTATCTCAGTGTCATAAGAGGTTCTCATTACGACTATAGAGTATAGTCCTTAGACCTGAGTTCATCATGCTTTCTAGCATGTGAATTGGTGCGCTTTGACCTTGTCAAACGTCGTTCCGTAACTGGCGGTTATAACGGCATTGCTTAGGCGTATCATGAAGTGTGTGTAGAAACAGGGATGGAACAAGAAGAGATTTGTCCCTCCTATATAACAGGAGATAAATATCTCAGGGCCCATCGAAGATTTGATACTGAGAAAAATGCATGGCCGTGCTCAAACGAGGTGATTGTCAGTCGTTTGTTTTATCAGTATAAATCAGGAGTTCGATGAACATGATGTTGGCTATAATAAGGATGACACAGTTTCTTGCCTTATGCCATATCGAGATATAGCGATAAAGGGATTATGGGAATAGATGATTCCAGTACAAGTGGGAGATTGTTAGGATTATGTCCTGAAATCATATTGTACTTACTCTGATAGATAGTTGTATTGTCGAGATCAGACAATTCATGTGATACTAGGTGGTCATAATGTTTTGCTAGAAGCCGCTTATGACAAATGAGTTGTAACTCATTGCTAGTATTATGTGAACCTACAGGGTCACACACCTAAGCAAGCTGGATACACTTTGTATGGGATTGATCATTGGCATATGGTCTGGTCAATGTGTATTGGATACACATTGAAATCGAGTTTTAAGAGGTGTGTCGATCGACACCATTGGGTGTGTCGATCGACACAAGGCTGGTCCCGAAACTGATGTTTCGGTTTATGACTTAAACGTTTTGGGTTTTAGTCCAATGATCGGTTTTAGTTATTCCATGTCTATATATATACATGCATATATGAACGACCTGGAACGCTAATGGTTGAATTGTGCAGCCACCCTCTCTAAACACACAGTTTCCCAGGAGATCCGAGTCCCGGCACTAGCATCCCGGCGGATTCCAACTTGTGTGCGTGTGGACTGCAGTAGAGGCGCAGCATCTGAGGCGCTGGAGATCTTGTTTATCTGACCCTATTCCGCTGCAAACCTCCAGGTAAACATGAGATCATCGGTAAGGATTCAATTAACTAAACCCTAGATCCTAGGCTTCAGGAACTTGATGGAATTCTGAAACTGTCTGAATTGGCTCAAGTTCCTTCACCGGAGGCTCAATCAGAATCACTAAGGTCAACGTTACGGTCAAGTGCGGGCCAAGGTCAGGTCAAAGCAATGGTTCGGGGAAGGTTCGGGTTAGCGTCGGGTTCGTGCCGGGTCTCGTTGTTCCGCTAGTCCGTCAAATCCATCCATCCGTCGTCATAATAACACTGTGAGTCGGCTAAATTGTGTGTTGCATGTAGTTAGAATCATATAGATCCGGATTTCAAATACCGTAGTTTAGGGTGCATACCCGATTGATTGAATTGGTTAGAACGACTAGGTTGATTAATAACTCAGTGAACTAATAAAATGGTTAGGTTAAGGGATGCATGCTAGTTAGCATATATCCGTAATCGTTGATAGTTCGTTGATTGCTTGATTGGGTGATGGATACATATAGAACGACATGCTAGGACGTATATGCATATATACGTATTTAAGAACATACTTAAAGGAATCTATATACGAAAAATTATGAGTAATTAAAATACGGTTAAAAACACACTTAGAATATAATAACGGGGTGGGTTAATTAGTCGGGTTAAGGGTAATGAATGGAAGTTAATGAATAATGAGATGCCAGGGAGTTAGTAAGCTTACTAACTCTTAACGGACAGATCGAGGACTTATTAAAAGATACTTAGGAAGGGATAAGTAAAAGAAGTGGTGTGATTGATGGACCGTCTACGGGATTAGTAATCCACTAATTCCGAGGTAACAGATGGAATGAGTTAAGAAAAGATGAAAAGACTGTTAAACCTAATTAAGTAGTTGTGTAGTGTTGTTTGTGTGATTGTGTATCTACTTCGGTGTTGGGACCGAGTAGACTAGTGATTGCTTGATTTTTTATCTACTTCGGTGTTGGGCCGAGTAGACTGTTGATTGTGTGATTGTTTATCTACTTTGGTGTTGGGCCGAGTAGACTGTAATGGTGAATACTTACTCCGGTGCGGAAACGGGTAAGTCTGGATAAGGTCGGGTGATGTGGAGGTTGGTGATAGTACTTGCGGGATAGATTGGGGTTGTGATTGGATTTATTTATGTTGACCTTGTCGGTCTTGCGTGATAGAGTCCCAGTGAGTCTGCTTGTTTACATTGCTGTTATTAGGACTCTATAGGGTACGTTAGATCCCGCAAGTCTAGAGATGGTGGTCCGGTACTTCCGACCCGATTGGATCCTCGGGTAGTGACCTGATCGGTTCATGTACCTTCGGGTGGTGATTCCGGTTATGGTGTTAACCTACTGAGTGACGCCGATAGGTGTGTGGTCCGGAGAATACGGGGTCGCGTCCTAGGGCCGGACTGCATGGAAGCTTTTGTTATCTAGGGGTAACTTGAGTCACCACGTATCGATGGACAGAGAACCGTGTCCTAGTCGTTGGACTTCGTGTTTTCGTCTAGGAGTCATGGGAGGTTTTAGTTACCGTGGGGGGTAGCTAAGTGTTCCCGTGGAAGTTACCGAGTTCGCGTTTGGGGCCCATAGTGTGGAGATTGCGTTAGAGATGCGTTTAGTGTAGATCGAGCCTAATCGAGGGCATGTGCCACAGTGTTCTCGATTTCCTTTGTTGATGATGGTGTTGTTATTTGAATGCTTGTGTGTTGTGGAGCTCATCACGTCTTGGTAGCATGTGATCAAATATTGTACTTGATTGTTATTTTGGGTTTGGGCGGGATTATTAGATTATTAGCAACCTTTTAGTTGGGAACCGTCTCACTGGGTAATCTTAGATTGCTCATTAGACTCTTTTGTGTTTTTCAGGTTTGGCGTAGTTTGGCAGACGCGTAGGGCACTCGGAGTAGGTTCAGGTTGATATTTGGCATCGGTCTGTTTACACATTTTGACATTACTTTCCGTTTCGGATTTTGTGGGTACCCTGTTAAACGTTTTGTATTGGACTTAATATTGTTATGAATAAAGTTTATGATTTTAAAGTAATAAAAACGGAATAATTCCCTAATATACGGTTTAGTCTGAACCTAGCACAACTCGTGGAAGCGGTACAGGTTGAAAAGCTTTGTATCATGGAAACGAGGTAAACGAAGTCAAGGACGGTTTGGTTCGAGCCATTGACTCAAACCGGATTGTCTCTGGCTTCGTATTGTGACAAACTCTTCTCGTATGGCTGCTCGGGTTCAATAAATCATGTTCTTGTTTGATTGTTGGCCGGTCAGCTCGCCGGTCAGTGGAAAACGGGAAGGGGGCTTTACAAAAGGTGGTATCAGAGCATGGTTCGTCATGGGTTCGAATATTCCGATTTTTGAACGTTTTCAATGTTTTATCGAGTCGAAATGTGTCGCCAATGCAACCATTAAGAATCCGAGTCGCTTCCGTCAAACCGAGGGAAAGGGGAAGTTAGAGGTTTTATTAGGAGTGTACTAACAGTTCTGTGTTTGATGCAGTCTTACAGCAGAGTTTTCCTAGGAGGATTGTTGTGTGTGTGTGTGGTTGCGACGACAGTATGAGCAACATCTGTGTGGACGATCGTTAGTCCGTTGTTTGTATTGTAGTTAACCCACACCTATACTAACAGCATGTGGAGTGTTCATGTGTTTCGCGGCCTATCCCGGATCAGCAGTGGGCATATATGATGGTTGAAGATTTGTTCAAGTGATCGGAGACTCAGGAGTTCGGGGTCACGCAGCAGCAGCCACCGCCAGCGGATGTAGTCCATCATTACCACTGTTGTTGCCCGGAAGTATCAGTTGTCGTCATCACCAGCACAGCTCCTGTCGGCCGAGAAGAGTATTGCGCTCCTTTTCTGTCATGATCGAGACCGCATCGCTCCACCACTACCACCGCACTCATTCTATCCTCCTGGCGCACCTGTCGGTTAGGTTCCACATTAGTTGTACCGTTCATGTTGGAGATTAGGAAATAGATTAGGCCCAGGTAAGTAAGGGCTCTAACTCGTTGTTTGATGTGTGTATCGGCTTGTATTAGTCTCTGACGATTCAGTTGTGTGAAGCGGTATTTCTTTTGGGACGGATTGGAACCGCTAGTATGTAGACTCTGACAGACCTAAGTATTTAAAACTCTATGTGGTGTATAGATGTTTTATTTACATAGGGGATGTTGAGTATTTCGGTTTGTCATTTTGAGTAGCGGAGTGGTTGTATTGCATGCACATGATAGTTATGAATGCAATATAATTACGATGTGAAAATAGATGATGGTCCGAACAGACGGTTTCCATCAGAACCCTGAGAGACAACTGCACTCGCCGATTTGCTTGATTGATTGTGTGTGATTGATTGCCTTGCTAGTTTGTTAGAATTTTGAATTGCTGTGATTGCTCGCTAGGTTGTTAGTCGTGGAATGGAATCTTTGCATTTGATGCACTAATTCGCTAGAATTGCGTTTGTTTGATCGCTAAGGTGTTAGCCTGATTAATGCATTGCATGTATTTGATCGCAAGGTTGTTAGATTTTGATTTTTGAATTGCAGCATTCATTTGATGGATAGGATGGTAGCATGGCATTTGCGTGATCGTTAGGTTGTTAGAATTTTCGTGTTGCATTGCGAATGATTACTAGGTTGGTAAGTGGTTAATCGAGATTTGTTGCATTAATCATCTTGTTAGGTTGTTATTTGAATAATGAGCGTTTCTGTGTTGTTTGATTCGCTAGGTTGCTAGAAAATAGTTCCTGAAATTTGGTTAGCGAATCACTTGGATTAATCGGTTAGGGTGTTAGACGTTTGAATGAGTGTTAGACCTTTAGTCCTGTGTAGACGAGATGATAAGTTATCGGTTAAACTTGTGGATAGTTGGAAAGGTAGAGAACCTAGTAGATAGACCTAAGCTCGTAATTGATAAAGCGGTATTTATAGGAAGCTTATTTGAGATTGAGCGAACTTATAAGATATTGATAATTAGCCACGTATAACCGTTATATACGTGACTAAATACCAATATCTCTATAAGGAAGTTATATCGGGAAGTGAGTTAGAAAGGTTTAACCGTTCCAGTGTTGTTGAGGTTGTTGATGTAGGACGTGATGGACAATTTGACGAGGACACGAGACCGAACCCGAACCCGAGAGACGAGATGTTATTTCAGGAAGCAGTTTGACTCGAGCCTGCAAGAAAGTCAGTATGGATTCAGAAAAGAGTTTGGGTATCAGTGACAGAAGAAATCAAGACGAATGAGTTTGATGAGTTAGCAAAGGGATTCAGAAGCATCCAAGTCAGTGGAGGAGTCCATTCAAGGATATCAGTGGGAAGGACAGTTTTGGAGTCAGTGAAGCGGGGAGATCAGTGATCGAAGAAGTTCGAGGCGTGCATGAGTATGGCGGTTTAGATGGAAGGAAGAAAATCGATATGAACATAATATCGGTCGGGAGCAGTAATCATCGGAAACAAGTTAAGCGATGAGAATGGAGGACGAGTTTTTATTGCGTGATCGGGGAAGTCAAGACAAAGTGGGGAAGACTGGAGTATTGGTCGGCGCAAATGAATTCATGAAGCGGAATATAGCAATTCAGTCAGAACTGGTGGATTTGGGAATCAGAGATAGAATCGATGAAGCAATCAAATGGAGAAGTTAGGATTGATCGAGATTCAAGCCATTTAGTGTGGGAAATTTAAGATGTCAGTGTGATGAGAGTTGGAGCAAAACCATATTTCAAGAATTAGTTGAGCATCGGGAGTGTAGTTGCAGTTGATTCAGAATTCAAGCAGTATCATATGGCGCAGATGGAAACAAGACTCAGGGTAAAGCCGTGCAGTCAAGAGCAATGAATGTGCAATCAGAGTGCAGATCAGTGTAGATAAGTTTTGTGCAAACCAGTGGTTCAGAAGTCAGTAAGCATCGGGAGTATGAGCTTAGCTTGGGAGCAGAGTGTGAGCAGCAAAGCATAGTTGGATTGGATTCAGAGACAGAAACTTACATGATTCAGATTCCGATTCGAAGTTTGTTAGTAACGGAGAATTCAGTTACCGAATTCCTGTAAGTGGGGAAGAATGTAATACCTTGTCTCACTAAATTGGTCAACAGGCAGCAGAAAAGTCAATAAGGGGCATTTTCGTAATTTCCGGAAGATGAGGGGCATTTTGGTAATTTTACCAAAATACGAGCCGGAAGCTAAGACGGGCCAAATGTTATTCTTTTTTAAGAAATAAAACATTTAGATGACCAAGAATGGTGGAAACGGACCGTAGATGAGTTTTTCGGACTATCGGGAAAGGAAACCAATAAAATTGACAAAACTTGTAAAATTCATAACGGGAGCTACGGGTGTCCGTTTGAGGTGATTCAAATTTCTAAATTCATCTAAGAGCATCTAGAATCGGAAAATAAGACTTGGTGGATTTATGGAAGCAGATATGGGGAATTTATAGAATTAAAAGCTTAAGTGGATAATTAAGCTTAAGATATGATATATTTTGAAGTATGACCAATCAGAAGCTAAAGCTTGGACTCCAAGTTTGTATAATTGAAGATTAAAATTATTTGGGAAGAGATGGGAGACGTGGCAAGCCTAGAGAAGATGAGGAGGTGTTGTGGCATTTTTAGAAGAAATGCAATGCATGTGATTTTGATCACATGATCAAATGAATTTTCTAGTGATTCATGAATTGTGTCGTGTGTTAAGGAGGTGAAGGGCAGGACATGTGGCAAATAAATACATTAAACACTTCACATTGTTGGATCCAAAACGTGGAGGAAGGAGAGAAATAGAGGAGACACTTGTCATGAGATTACCCACATGGTTTTGATATAAAAAGGATGTTAAGGTCTCCCCTTATTCATCACAAACAAACACAAAAAGAGAAGAGAAAGAGAGAAGGAGAGGAAGAGAAGAAGCATGGAGGAGAAGGAGAAAAAGGAGAAGAAGAAGAAGAAGAAGAAGACTGGCGAAGAAGAAGAAGAAGACCGGAGGAAGAGAAGAAGAAAAAGACCAGAGGAGAAGACCAGAGGAAGAAGAAGAAGAGAGAGGATAGGAAGCGTAAGAAGAAGAAGAGAGAGAAGCGTGAAGAAGAAGAAGATATAGAGAAGAAGAAGCGTGAAGGAGAGAGAGAAGATGAAGCTTGAAGTAGAAGAAGAGGGAAAGAAGAAGAAGCGTGAAGGAGAGAGAGAAGATGAAGATTGAAGAAGAAGAAGAAGAAGAAGAAGAAGAGAGAGAGAACCGGAGGAGAGAGTGAACCGGAAGATGAGAGAGAGAACCAGAGGAGAGAGAGAACCGGAGGAGAGAGAAAAGGAGGAGAGAGAAGATGAGGATGGTCCGGAGGCTCGATCAGAATCACTAAGATCAATGTTACGGTCAAGTGCGGGTCAAGGCCGGGTCAAAGCAATGGTTCGGGGAAGGTTCGGGTTAGCGTCGGGTTCGTGCCGGGTCTCGTTGTTCCGCTAGTCCGTCAAATCCATCCATCAGTCGTCATAATAACACGGTGAGTCGGCTAAATTGTGTGTTGCATGTAGTTAGAATCATATAGATCCGGAATTGATAAACCGTAGTTTAGGATGCATACCTGATTGATTGAATTGGTTAGAACGACTAGGTTTATTAATAACTCGGTGAACTAATTAAATGGTTTGGTTAAGGGATGCTTGCTAGTTAGCTTATATCTGTAATCGTTGATAGTTCGTTGATTGCTTGATTGGGTGATGCATACATATAGAACGGCATGCTAGGACGTATATGAATATATAAGTATTTAAGAACGTACTTAACGGAATCTATATACAGGAAATTATGAGTAATTAAAAATACGGTTAAAAACACACTTATAATATAATAACGGGGTGGGTTAATTAGTCGGGTTAAGGGTAATCAATGGAAGTTAATGAATAATAAGATGTCAGGGATTTAGTAAGCTTACTAACTCTTAAAGGACAGATCGATGACTTATTAAAAGATACTTAGGAAGGGATAAGTAAAAGAAGTGGTGTGATTGATGGGCCGTCTACGGGATTAGTAATCCACTAATTCCGAGGTAGCGGATGGAATGATTTAAGAAAAGATGAAAAGACTGTTAAACCTAATTAATTAGTTGTTTAGTTTTGTTTGTGTGATTGTGTATCTACTTCGGTGTTGGGACCGAGTAGACTAGTGATTGCTTGATTGTTTATCTACTTCGGCGTTGGGCCGAGTAGACTGTTGATTGCGTGATTGTTTATCTAGTTCGGTGTTGGACCGAGGAGACTGTACTGGTAGATACTTACTTTGGTGCGGAAATGGGTAAGTCTGGATAAGGTCGGGTGATGTGGAGGTTAGTGATAGTACTTGCGGGATATATTGGAGGTTGTGATTGGATTTATTTATGTTGACCTTGTCGGTCTTGCGTGATAGAGTCCCAGTGAGTCTGCTTGTTTACATTGCTGTTATTAGGACTCTATAGGTGTGTTAGATCCCGCAAGTCTAGAGATGGCGTTCCGGTACTTCCGATCCGATTAGATCCTCGGGTAATGACCTGATCGGTTCACGTACCTTCGGGTGGTGATTCTGGTTATGGTGTTAACCTATTGAGTGACGCCGGTAGGTGTGTGGTCCGGAGAATACGGGGTCGCGTCCTAGGGCCGGACTGCATGGAAGCTTTGGTTATCTAGGGGTAACCCGAGTCACCGGGTATCGATGGACAGAGAACGGTGTCCTAGTCGTTGGACTTCGTGTTTTCGTCTAGGAGTCGTGGGAGGTTGTAGTTACCGTGGGGGTAGCTAAGTGTTCCCGTGGAAGTTACCGAGTTCGCGTTTGGGGCCCATAGCGTGGAGATTGCGTTAGAGATGCGTTTAGTGTAGATCGAGCCTAATCGAGGGCATGTGCCGCAGTGTTGTCGATTTCCTTTGTTGATGATTGTGTTGTTATTTGAATGCTTGTGTTTTGTGGAGCTCATCACGTCTTGGTAGCACGTGATCAGCTATTGTACTTGATTGTTATTTTTGGTTTGGGCGGGATTATTAGATTATTAGCAGCCTTTTAGTTGGGAGCCATCTCACTGGGTAATCTTAGATTGCTCATTAGACTCTTTTGTGTGTTTTCAGGTTTTGGCGTAGTTCGGCAGACGCGTAGGGCACTCGGAGTAGGTTCGGGTTGGCATTTGGCATCGGTCTGTTTAGACATTTTGACATTACTTTCGGTTTCGGATTTTGTGGGTACCCTGTTAAACGTTTTGTATTGGACCGTATATTGTTATGAATAAAGTTTATGATTTTAAAGTAATAAAAACGGAATAATTGCCTGATCTACGGTTTAGTCCGAACCGAACACAATTCGTGGAAGCGGTACAGGTTGAAAAGCTTTGTATCGTGGAAACGAGGTAAACGGAGTCAAGGACGGTTTGGTTCGAGCCATTGATTCAAACCGAATTGTCTTTGGCTTCGTATTGTGACAAATTCTTCTCGTATGGCTGCTCGGGTTCGATCGGTCATGTTCTTGTTTGATTGTTGGCCAGTCAGCTCGTCGGTCAGCGGAAAACGGGAAAGAGGCGTTACAATGAACTACTAATTATCTGAGAACACAAAGTGATGTTGAGTATGTTAACTTATTGTTGAAAATGATAATTTGGTACAAACTTTTTTTTTAGTTTTAACAATGTAAACAAGAGTTTGCAGTCAGAAGACATGAATATTAAAGTTGATGTTTTTTTTTGGTCAACGATTTCAGTATTCAAACTAAATGTCAATGCCATTACGGCTTAGGGAATACAAAGCAGATTTGCAAGTCCGCCTGCCAATCTATTTTCAGACTGAGGAATAAAACAAAAGGATAGATGAGTGAAGTGATGTACAAGGCTTCTAATATCACATAGAATGCTTGCAATCTCTAACAGCTCGGCCCCCGAAGAGAGGGCATATACAAGGACATAGAAGTCCGAAGAAAGTTGAACTTGTCGAATATTTGATGTGACATCTGCTTAATACTTTCTCTGGCCGCCAAAGCTTCAGCTGCCAATGCAGATAGGACGAACGAGCGCGAGTCCGAGCCCTGTAGGATATTATCTCCGCTTTCACACTTGATTAACCAGCCCATTCCCCCATCCTTGGAGGTTTCATTCCAAGCTCCATCCGGATAGCAAACATGGAAGATCGCATGTCCGGAAGGTGAAGCTGACGAAGGAGGGGGTAAAGCCTTTCCTTTGTGGAGATTTGCGGGCTCCCATTCTTTTGCATTGGTAATTTCCTTAGCAGAACCTCTGCTACACTTTTATTTTTATCCTAAAAAAGAGTTTATTAGCAGGAGGTTCATATATAAAGTCCAGAGAATTTAAGAGGCCAGTGGCGTATAAGCGATACCCACTTGGGTAGATTTATGCTTTTCTTGCATTCCATTAGTACGTGTTTAACATCAGGGAATTTAGTCAAATTCGACGGCCCTTTAACAACTGGATCTGAATCCCATACATCTATTGCAAAATTGCAAGAGAACATAGCATGCTCAACTAATTCCGGCTCTTTGAAACGTTTACATAGGAGGGCATTTTGAATTCTTGTAAAACAGAGTAAGGTTCATACTAGGAGGGCATTATTTGTAGCAGCCAAGGGAAGTTTTGAATTATTGGGGCTGTGGGCAATGGCCAAATGTGAACAGACCAACTGAACGCAGTTGTCGCAGGGGAGGTCGCAAATTTCTTAGCCACCTTGTAACCCGACTTTGAGGAGTATATCATGTTCTTCTCTGCAAGCCACACACGAGAGTCTAAGGGTCGAGATGAACTGGGGATGATGCTCCAGATAATATCCTCGTAGAGAGGTAGATGATCTCTGATGGCAGTTAAGTTCCACTAGTTTGAGTCTGCGAGGAATAGATCTACAACCTTTAGATTGACGTTTTCTCGTGTTGGAGGTCTAGTAGGTGCTAACATGCTGGAGGTGGAGAGCCAAGGTTCATATCACACATTAATAGAATTTCCATCTCTTATTTTCTAGCCTAATTCTTTGACAAAATTTCCTTCCCTACTAATATCCCTTGCCAGTCGTGCAAAAAATTTTGTTTTGGAGAGCACTCAAAGAAATTGACGTCGCTACAATATTTTCCCAGCAAGATTTTTGCGAGCAGAAGTTGTGGGTTTTGGAGGAGTCTTCAGATCAGTTTGGACATAAGAGATAGGTTAAATGATTTGATTTCCCTGAATCCAAGCTCCCCCATTGAGCTTTGGGTAAAGTGAGTTTGTTCCAAGAGACCCAAACCGCTTTACGTTTGTCCAGGTGAGCATCCCACCAAAAATGTGTGAGAATCAATTTAATGCTATTGCATAGGGGTAGCGGGATCTTGAAACACGAAACTGTATAGGTTGGAAGGGATTGAAGGATTGTCTTTAGCATAATTTTTTTCTCGGCTCCCGAGAGGAATTTTGTAGTCCAACTGTGGGATTTTGTCGGATTCGATCCACCAAACTAGTAAAACATCCTTCTTTCTTCTTCCGAAGCTTTCCAGCAAGCCCAAGTATTTACCATCAAATCCTTCTTTCTACATTCCTAGAGATGATTTCACTCTTGCCCTGATATATGAAGGTGTCTTTCTTAAACATGATAGTCGATTTACTGACATTTATACACTAGCTGTAGCTTGCTTCATATCTGCTCAGAATGTTCTTCAGTGTAAAGCAACACAAATCATTGGTGCGAAAAAGAAAATTGTGTCATCAGAAAAGAGGAGGTGATTGATGAAAGGTGATCTCCGGGAGACTTGGATACCTTTAAGATTTCCATAGATTTGAGCTTTGGAGCATAAACCCGAGAGAATTTCTGTACACAAGATAAAAAGATAAGAAGATAGCGGGTCTTCTTGTCGTAACCTCGGAAGGGAATAGTCGAGCTCTGAGGTGATCCATTAATGATGAAAGAATACGAGACAGAAGATACGCATTCCATTACCCATCGTATCCAAATTGAATGAAAACTCAGCTGGTGGAGAACCTTTTCGAGAATGTTCTATTATATACGGTCGTACGCTTTGCTCATATCTGTTTTTACGGCCACTGAACACCTTTCTATCGCAATTGAGGACTTGAGAAAGTGAAGAGTCTCATGTGTAATCAAGACATCATCTATAATTTCCCGACCATGGACCAAAGCTGACTGATGTTGAAAGATGAGTTAGTTCAGTAGCGGTTGAAGCCTGTGTGTCAAGGTCTTTGCTATTAACTTGTAGCGGACATTGAAGAGGGCGATATGACGGTAGTCACTCGGTGCTTTTTGAGAAGATCCTTTTGGAAGGAGACAAAGGTGAGTTTCATTTATTCGAGGTTCCATTTTTCCGGAGGTGAAGAACGTCCGAGCTTCTCGGAAAATATCACTTCTAATGTGATTCCAAAAAGATTGGTAGAATCCCACTGAGAAACCATCGGCTCCGGAAGCTTTGTCTGAATGAATATCAAACACTGTCCGACCAATTTCTTTCATATCAGAGATCATGCAAAGTGCCTGATTCATTGTTGGGATCTTTGAAGTATCCAAGAAGGTGAGAAGTGGCCTATGATCGGAGCCCTCATATCTGAGGTATTCACAACGGCTTGTTGGGAACTCCTCCGACCAAGAACTATTTGCTATTGCTCTGTCAAGTCTCTCTTGGATAAAATGGGTATGTCTTGTTCCGGGCTAAGACAAGGGGTTACCGTAGTGATTAATGTCCCACAAGCTGTTCTTTTAAAAGAAATTGTGAATGATATGAAAGATCCCTCACTCTTGACCGGTCCCCTAATTTTCTCCGAGTTCTCTACTATGTCATTAAAATCTCCTGTAAGAATCCAAGTTGTTTCTTTAGCTGTGCTGATTAGATAAATTTTCCCAGAAAGTTGGACGGACCTCAACTTGCGGGGGGGGGGGGGGGGGGGGGGGGGGGGGGGGGGGGGGCGTAGATGCAAGTTAGGTAGAATGAATTACTACGAAGAGTGACATGCTAGTAAATAAAATTCAGAAAAGAATCCAACACATAAATATCAATATCATTCATCCATAGAAGGCAAACCTCCACTCAAGCCATTAGGCGGGATAGTTTAAAACTTTTCATAACCCAAATCAGTGGGTGTTTTGATTACAAATTCATCATGATTCTTAGTCTCCGATAGGAATAAGATATTCAGGTTTAAAATCTTTTCAAGTTCTCAGAGTCTGTGAACTGTCAAGTCGCTCCCCATACCTTGATAGTTCCAACTTGTTAAGGCTAAGGAATCGGGTTTGGTGGATTTTAAAAATCCACCGACCTCTTGAAGATGATGGTGCCATCACCATTGTAGGTGTAAAATCCTTATTAAAAGGTACATTGTCAAGATTCTTGCTGTGGTATGCTAGGAGCTTCTTCCGTGTAGTATTATTTTCTCTAATGACATCTGTTTTCAGTTACTTTCACCTTGAAGAGGGCTCCTATTTTCTCTTTATTTAGTTGTTGCTTTTGGTAGCTTTCTTTTCCCGGTAGCTTTTGACGTTGAGGCAACTGCAACTAGTTTTTTTTGTGTGTGGCTCTTTTCCTGTTTTTCTATGCCGGAGTTCCTAGCCTGAGAGTAGCCGGGATACGGGGACCATAGGCAGGAGAGGTACTGATAGGTGAAGTGAGCGGTTGTTTTCTTGAATTGCTTCTGATAAATTGCTCTTGATTGTTCTCTTCTACATATTTCACTTCCACTTCTTGGAGTTGAGCTATAAGAGAACTGGAGAGACCCGAAGCATGTTGAGTGGTAATCTGAGCAGGAATGGATAACGTTTCATGTACAAGTCGCCTCTCTTGAGAAGGTATGTTTGTTCCTCCGCTATTATGAATCATGGCATCCGGGACAGCCTCTCGTATTGCTGAACGGTTCCGTGCTGAGCTGATTTCCTCACCACCAGCTTGTGAGTGAGGTATAATAACTTCCCGTAGAGGTTTTGGTGGAGGTGTTATGGAGTAATGAGATTTTCGCGATAGGGAAGGAGAGTCTATGAATTTGGGAACATGGACAGCTCTGCTCTGTAATAGTGAGGAATTCCTTTTAGTGATCGATCTTGATTGAGAAGATACACATGACATGTAGTTTCAGTTGTGATCTTCTTGGTGTGAGTAGTACTTTGAGCGATTGAGATCATGATCCATGTTATCATATTCCTTATAGCGGGAACGATGAGAAGTATTAGCAAAAGGATATCCAGTGTTCCGCTGCGAGTACTCTTGAGATTTATGGTAATATCTTTGCAAAGGGGTTCTTCTAGGTGGTGCATATTGAGGTGGGACCTCTTTGTTGTCTTTGTTCAGGGGCAGATCTTGGGATTTTTCTGGGAAATGGGGCTTACGCTGTTGGTTCAACTTGCAGTGATCGTCTAAACTCTTGATGGTGTTGAGTTTAATGACGCCAGTTGGTGCTGCCGGGTTTGGGTCTTTCAATGGTTTAATAGGACATTTCTCCTCCTCATGAGTGAGTCATTTTCAGTAAAATCAATGTTTTTCAAGTTTTTCGTACTTGAGATCCACTGTAATAACTTCCACTGAGGGAAGGCAGATTGGGAGATTCATCTCCCACAGTTGAAGTCCGTTGATGTGCAGCTTCGCTCTATCGTAAGTAGCATCCTTATTAACTACTTCACCTAATTCCCTTCCAATAGCATCGAGAGTTTCATTATTCCATAAGTGTAGAGGTAAGCCATGAAACTTGATCCAAAACTATATCATGCTTCGGAAGGTATTTGACATTATTGGTTCCCACCTTTAAAGTAAGATCATCCAACGTTTGAGTGAAAAGGTGAGTGCCTCTGAACCGATTGCAAGTCTTCTTCAGTTTGGAAGCAGAACTGAAATAGATCTGGTCCTAATTGTCGTCCTGCCAATGTATTCTCCAAATTCCAGAACTGAATGAGCCAGTCAACAATCTACTGTGGTTTTTGTATCGTCGGGTTTGTTGCTTTGCCAATGAGGATTACATGGTTTTCTTCAATGTGCGCCGAGTTGTCACTGGTTGGGATGACTATGGGGGTCCTTCGACGTGGTTTGTCGGATACTTCTACCCATTTCTATTTCTCATGTCGCGAATAATGGCAATACATGATGTTTGAGCTAACCAGTCAGCAAAAGGAAGCAAGAGGAGCTTTAGGTACTCATGGGAGTAGAAAGCAGAAAGCAGAAGCTTGCCCTCACTAGGGAGGTAAAGCAGATCTTGAAGGATTATGAGCGTTTTTCCATGGTTCAATTCCAAATTGCAACCTAGCACATAATCTTAAACAGATCTAGGTTCTTGTAATCGAATCAAATAAACAAACCTGGACATTACCTTTTGCAGCGGAATAATGGTAATGATGAGATCAACAGAACAGATGGTTACCTGTTCCTCCTAGGTATCCACACGCTTACAAGCACGGATAGGCTGCTAGACCGAGTGGAATCACAAGAGAGAGAGACGCAAGAGAGGGAGATGAGCCGCGGCTGCCTCCTCCAAATCGCCAAAGACATTTTCCAACCCTAATGTTGCAATCTCTCCTTTTAATCACTAATGGGCCCAAGTTTAATTAATTAAAATAATGGTCCATTAGACTTTTGGGCCCAAGACACAAATCAGACAAAAGCCCATTTGTTGTCTGCCCAACTCTCTGTACAAATACAGTAAATGCCTTAGCATCTTACCGTATTAATTCCATCTTAACTTTCCCGTTAGCTATGGTGTGTGACCCTTTGGGATCATACAATACTGGTAATAAGTCCTAAACTTATAGATCATGAGCGGGCTCTAGCAAGTCATCATGATCACCCAGTATTTATGACTTATGTCTGATCTCGACACTTATCATACTTTCTAGAGATAGTACGGTAGATTTCAGGACATTCCCAACAATCTCCCACTTGTACTGGAATCCTACACAGGACATTCCCAACAATCTCCCGATTGTACTGGAATCCTACATTCCCTAATCCTTTTGTCTCAATATCTCGATCTGGCATAAAGCAAGATGCGTGTCATCCTTATATAGCCAGACCATGTTCATCGGACCAGATTTGATACTGACAATGCAAACGACTTGGGCAAGTCCGTTTGGGAGTGGCCACTCTCTTACCAGCTATCAAGTCTCCGATTGGCCTAGAGATATTACCTCCGTTAAACGGCAGGGACAAATCCCATCTTGTTCCATCACTATGAACTACACACTTCATAATACACCCAACCAAGGTCCTTATAGCTCCCAGTTACGAAACAGCGTTAGACAATGATCAATGTGTATCAATCCATGTGCAGCCACATGCATGCGAACTCAGGTCTAAGGACTATACTCTATAGTTGTATATGAGAACCTCTTATGACACAGATATTAACATCTTGTAGAGTTCTCATCAGCGGGCCATGTCCGGTCATATGCTCCCCTACATATACCTATGTGTCGACTTTGATGCCGCGCATCTATGACCCCTCGAAACTTGGTCATAAGTCTCAACACAATCTAGTCTCAAGTGGTTGTTGGTGTTCCAATTTCAACAACCTTCGACTATGGACACTATGATTTATGTCATTTCGTTAAATATGGGGTTTCAGGATCAAGTCTACTCATGTACTTCGATGGCCCATATATAATGACATGAATCATTTTGGAACGATTATTTATATCACAGTTAAAATAATCCAGAAATCATAGATTTCATAAACATAAAATATTATGTTTACATGAACCTTTCAAAACAACTAAGTAAAGCCCTTTACAAACTCCCACTGAAATTAAGACTACATCTTAATTTCACTCATCCTACAGCTACAGTCCGCGACTTGTGCTTAGGCCTAAGGAGTGGCTTCGTTAATAGATTAGCAACGTTCTCATTCGATGAAACTTGCTTATCTACTTAACATCTCTGTCATTTATCTCACGGAATAGGTTATACCTATCCTCAAGGTGTTTGGATCTCTGATGTGCAGCTAGTCTCATCTATGCTGGGAATCACATCAAGTTCAGTGATGAACTCTTCTTTCAAACAACCTCTTTCGCCGCTTCTCAAGCTGCGAAATGTTCAGCTTAAGTCATGGAGTCAGCAACAGTGCCTTGCACTGCCAGATAGACACAAGATATAGCCGGACTGTGACCAGGAATTATCTTTGTCTATAGGAAACTTGCCTTTCAGACTCTATCGACTTGTAGCACCTCACTTTCTCCGTAAACCAAGAACTTATCCTTAGTATTCCTTGAATACTTTAGGATATTCTTTACGGCAATCCAGTAATTCTTTGCTGGATTTGACTGGTCTTTACTTGTCTTGCTTAACATTAAAGCAACATCAAAACAAGTGCGTGTCATGGCATACATGATAGATCCAATTGCCTACGCATATGGAATCTCATCCATGCATTCAAGCTCAGCAGTTATCGTAGGATACTGTATCTTGCTTAACTTAATGCCATGTGACATTGGCATAAAACCCTTCTTGGATTGCTCAAAACGTGTAGGACATTGTCAATTTAATAATCCTGACTTTGTCCTACCAACTCTTTTGGATCTTTATCTTTAGATCCAAAATCCAAGAACTACGTGGCTTTACCCATGTCAATCACAAAACCAACTCCCAAGCCAGTCCTTTACCGACTGCAGTATTGGGACGTTATTTCCGAGAATCAGTATGTCATCGACATACAATATGAGAAATGCAACATCGCCCCCACTTATCTATTAGTAAACGCACAGTTCCATTTCGTTCCTGTTCAAGTCAAAACCTTGACTACTTCATCAGAACGAAGATTCCAACTCCGATATGTTTGCTTCCATCCATGAATGGATCGATGAAGCTAACTTACACAAAATGTAATTTTTCGGAGTCCGGGCTCACTTTCGCTTCTTTGAATTTCGCAGATTCGTCGCTTTCAATGATCATCAGATCATGCAAACTTTCAATGATCATCAGGTTCAACTAATGACGAGAAATCACTCTCGGATTAGTGACTGATTCATTCATATCTGCGAACTTCAGGCTCTACAGGTGTAGATTCTACAGAAATCTGTAAATCCATCCGCTGCTCTCCCTCAACAGGTTGAGCAGCCTCCTGTATTTCTCGAATTTCTTCGAGTTATACTTTTACTCCCACTGTTCTTCTTGGAAAGTAACTTCCCTTCTTAGAAAACAGAATGGACGTAAAAGTAACAAGCCTTGGTTTCCCTAGGACAACCAGTGAAGTAGCACAACTACAAATACTCAGTAAAGACGAATTTGGATCGATTCCAATCCACATTTACGTGGTGTCTTTCAACTGATATTGGTGGAACTATTTCAGCGTAAACTTAGATATTTCTAGAGCGTTATTCTTAAAGAATATCATGGAAGATTCGTGTGACTCATCTTTAACCATTTCTAATAAGATCTGATTCTTTCTCACAGAAATACCTCAAGGTTTTCAGGAGAATTGAGCTGTGAAACGACTTCACACTCATTCAGATGATCACACCATCAATGACTTAAGTATTCTCACTCGTGATCTAATCAAGAGTCTCAATACTTCTGTCACTCAGATTCTATACCTCATTCTGGAACTCTTTCGACCATGTCAAAGAATTCCGACTAGTGTCTCATCAAATGAACACAGTCATACTCACTGAAGTAATCAGTAGAGACAATGAAGTACAGTAAATTTTCTCTGGCATTATTGCTCATCGGACCACATACATGAGTATGTTCAATCTCCAATAAGCCTTTGGGCCTTTCTCTAGCTCGGCTAAGATGGGCCCTTTGTCTCTTGGTCCAGTGAGCAGAATTCAAGTCTCATAAGATATCCAATCAAATGAGCCCAAAAGTCCATAACTATGGGGTTTCTGAATCCGACTTACTCTATGTGACCAAAAACGTTTACGCCAAGAAAAATCAGGTTTAATTCATCAGATTTAAACCAATTCGGTATTCATGTTACATTTAGGCTCTCTTTGGTTTAAGACATTAAAACCCATTCCTTGAATAGGGTGCTACAATTAACATTTCATTAAGATCAAAAGAACAAAACTTGTCCTTTATCAAAATGAAAAACATTCAAATTCTTTACAAGAAAATGAAAAACAACTTTGCTTTAAGCAGGTATATTGTAGCAATTACTTAATACAAAACCAAGCCTCAAAGGCATCTATAAGTGAAAACCCTACGGCTGAGGCAGCATCCCAAGCTCCTTCCAGACACGCAGTTCCACTTGCCCTTCCTTCAAAGTTCTACTGTTGCTCAGGCTCTGCATATTATAACAAATATCAGTGCCACAACCAGTATCCAATACCTATAAGGTATAACTTGAAGTAATAACATGAATACCTGAGGAAGTAGTTTCATACATCAACTTCAACTCCTCATAATCTTCCATGAATTTAATGCAATCTCTCTTCCAATGCCCAGTCTCTTTACAGTAGCAGCACTTACCAACGCAAGAGGTATCTGATTCGGGCTCAGAAGACACACGCTTGCCATGATTTAAAATCTGGACAACTTTGTCTTCACCCTTGTCAGCATTAGGTTTAGTAAACCTACCCTTCTCTATTACGAAATTATACAGGGTACTCTTCACGTTTGGCTCAACTGTCTTGAGCATATCATGTAGTTCAGTCAGCGTCTTCGTTAAGCCTTTCTTGATATAGTTCCTTCTGAACTTATCATAGCTTGACGGCAGTGACTGCAGAATGATCTCAGTTGCCAATTCTTGGCTAACTGGATAATCCAGTTTCCTCAGGTTATCAATGTAACCCATCATTTTACTGACATGAGGACTTACTGGATGATCATTTGGTAGCTTGCAGCTAGTGAGAGATTTAACCAACTGGTATCTCTCCACTCTTACCTGCTCCTGAAATCTCATTTTCAGGCTGCTGATCATCTCTATTGGCGACTCCATGTTCTCATATTGCTTCAGCAAATCTGAGTCCATAGTAGCCAATATCAGACCACGCACATCTACCGCATCATTATAATGCTTATTCCAAGCATTATATACTGCATGAGAGGCATTGGACCCGATCCTCACGGGGAGAGCTCTCTCAAGGACATAGTCCTTTCTCTCCTGCCTAAGGACTAGCCTCAGGTTCCGCGACCAAGTCAAGAAATTTGATCCGTTCAGTTTGTCCATCTCAAGGACAGACCGGATCGAGAAAGTGTTTTGATTGTTTGTGCTCGTCATAGCTGAAATTTAGAGATAAATAGAGTTTTAGTTATTTAGTTCATAAAAGAGCAATCTTAACAACTTATAAGAAAACTCGCATTGCATTCAAAATTTCTTTGTTCAACCTCATAAGAATGCAATGATTCCGAGACCCATGTTCAGCTAATTCCAAAGTGGGCCACTGGCCGTCACCCGGAATTAGCTTTACTTGGTAAGCATACACACAGCTAGTTATATCTCATATAACTCTCGGTTGTGGATTGGGCCCAAGGCCCAATTCACCAGATGTCTCAAGGCCCGGGACTCCCGATGGCCCAGTCAAGGAAACCAATCTCTTACAGCCAAATAATCACTAAAGTCTGGGACTCCCAATGAAATTAGTGACTATATACTACTTTACTTACGCGAAAACAGACACCTCACACTGTAAGCCATATCTGTAATCGAATAAGCGTTAAGTAGCTAACAAGATTGGAAAGACATCCAAGCTTGATATTGTTTTTGAGGATTTTCAGTTTTATTTCCAAAAATAGAAGATTACTATTTTGGGAAACTTACTTATTTTAGAAACTTTCTAAATTTAGTAACATACTAAAAATAGAAATTTCTAATTTAATATTTTATAAATATTTTCGGGTTGGGTCACAAATTATAGGCCCAATTCTTGGCCCAAGACCATAGAATTCCAGTTGGCCCAATAATTTGACATAACCGAGTCGGTTTATTAAGTCCAAGACCAAATTAACTATCAAAACCATCGGTTATTTACTAAACCAGACCAGCTCTAAATTATTTGGTCCAACCAAATCAAACTTAGACCAGCCTTCGGTTTAGGTTAAAATTCAATTTTTGAATTTCAATCCGGTTTAACCAGAAATTAAATAATACCAATTGTATTAAATAATTTCCAGTAAACCGCGATTTGGGTTAACCGCTTAAACCATAATTATCCAATGATTAAATCAAGATCTTTTACAAATCGTGATTTAACTTGTTAACAATTTTGTCTTAACAAACTTAACAAATCGAATCTTAACAATCATAATCAAACAAATCGATCACGTTCAAACAATTTTGATATTCACAAACCAAAACAACAATCGATTAAGATATTCACAAACCAACAAACGATTTTGTCCTTTTCTCTTTCAAACAATCGTTCACGATCGATACAGTGATTTATGATTTTATTTAAATCACTTATGATTATCAAAGTCAACAATATTCTTATGATACAGCCGATTGCATTGTATCGATTAACACATTCAAATAAGACAAAACGCTTTTAACCTTGTGATCATCAATCGATTGTGACTTATGATTATCAAAATCACTAAAGGACAAAAGCCGAAATTCAACATTAATAATCATACAAACCAAATCGTTTCTTTATTAATGCATAAAGTCGACAAGCGTATGTTTTGACGTTTTCTTTCTCGATTAATAACAACGATTATTAAGCTAAAAGTCAAAAACACGATTCCATTGTTTAATCAAATAAGACAAAAACGCTTTCAACTTTATGATCATAACAAATAATTGATCGTGACTTCCTTCCACAAAACGATTAACTAAACATAACCACATGATCGCATGACCTCTTTTAATAAGACAAAATCAAATTGTCAACGATTAACAAGTAACAAGCAAAGTCATTCATTCAATCATATAAAGACAAACGATTTTGACCTAATCGTTTCTTAATAATTGAAACAAAGTCAACATCATGATTCAAAAATCAACATTTGATTCAGTTATGATCCAAATTACAAGCAACCTAATAACCTGTGCTCTGATACCACTGAAGGATTATGAGCGTTTTTCCATGGTTCAATTCCAAATTGCAACCTAGCACATAATCTTAAACAGATCTAGGTTCTTGTAATCGAATCAAATAAACAAACCTGGACATTACCTTTTGCAGCGGAATAATGGTAATGACGAGATCAACAGAACAGATGGTTACCTGTTCCTCCTAGGTATCCACACGCTTACAAGCACGGATAGGCTGCTAGACCGAGTGGAATCAGAAGAGAGAGAGACGCAAGAGAGGGAGATGAGCCGCGGCTGCCTCCTCCAAATCGCCAAAGACATTTTCCAACCCTAATGTTGCAATCTCTCCTTTTAATCACTAATGGGCCCAAGTTTAATTAATTAAACTAATGGTCCATTAGACTTTTGGGCCCAAGACACAAATCAGACAAAAGCCCATTTGTTGTCTGCCCAACTCTCTGTACAAATACAGTAAATGCCTTAGCATCTTACCGTATTAATTCCATCTTAACTTTCCCGTTAGCTATGGTGTGTGACCCTTTGGGATCATACAATACTGGTAATAAGTCCTAAACTTATAGATCATGAGCGGGCTCTAGCAAGTCATCATGATCACCCAGTATTTATGACTTATGTCTGATCTCGACACTTATCATACTTTCTAGAGATAGTACGGTAGATTTCAGGACATTCCCAACAGATCTGACCAAATATATCAATCGTACGGAAAAACATATATATGATATTTCTTGTAAGCTCTTACAACATGGTAAACTTCCTCACCAAAGAGGTAAATACTTAGAGAAGATTATGCAGAGAGCTGTTGAGTGGAGTATTGGTTTATGGAAGAGTTGAGATTAGAGCCAGGCACAACGTAAATCAGGGAACAAATACTTCTAGAGTAAATGAGCCTACTTGAGGTATTGAGAGCGCAAAGATTCCACAACACCAAAATACACAAAACTACTTCAAACAGAAAGGAGCTTATGTAAATAGACCAACGCAGGAGCAACGAGGCTAGCTCCAATGGATGAGAACGAGGAACTTACCGGAGGTTGGCGGCGAACCCTCTGACATATTTCGAGGGTTGAACCACGGGAAAGCTTGCTTTTCTAGGAAGTAATTTGAAGTTAACTTTCTAAAAGATGAAAGAAACTAGGCAGTTGGCAGAAACTGGGGGCAAACCACTAAATTAGAAACCACTTTGGTAGTCGTGTCTGGGAGAGAAAGGGTAACCTCAATGAAGTTGATGATTTATTTTTAGAATTATTGAGATACATGATTTGAAGTGAAAAATAAAATGTTAAACAAATGGCAGAACCTATGGAGATTGAAACCATATTTTCGAAGAAAAGAAATGTGTCATCAAAAGAAATATGTATTTTGACTAGAACTCAAAGATATTTGACGAAACTATGGATTTATCTTCAAAAGAGAGTTTTAAATTTTTTTATTTCATCCAAGTCATGAATCGAGTTCTATATTCTCTTGAGACAAGATGTAACGTCCCGATGCCTCCGTCCATGGACCCCATGCTCGCTCTCTCAGCCCGTGGTCCCATCCTCGTTCGACAACTGGTGAGTTAGTCATGGAGGCTCGAAAGACTTGTTTATTTTCTATGCAATGACAACATGATCTTTTCTTGTGCCTTTTCTCGCTCACACGTCACCGAGAATCAATTTCCAGTATGTCACCCATCCTTCAACAACTCCAGCTCAATCACGGTTAATAATGAAGTTCTCTCCGGAAAAGTGACCGAAAAAACAATTTCACTTTGATAACATAAGTAGCCAAATAAATTCTTTTAAGTCTCTCCGCCTATACCATAAACCGTATTGAAATGGAGATCCAAGGTGTATTACCAGTGTGTACATCTGTCGTATAGTCAGCTATATCATGTAACTATATCAAGGAATGGGATCTATGGCACGTAACTATATCAGGAAAATATAGTCAACTACATCTGCAAGCTATGTAGTCAGCTACATCATCCATCTATATATGACGGACAAAATAGATTCACGTGTGAAGTTAATGAAGGAGCTGTCCCTTTCCCAAATGACCGTTGGTGTCCAAGCTGGCTAGCTTCTCTTGTCTTTATTTAGTTTATTATTTGTTTATTATTTGTGTAGCCCTAGTCAACTCACTATATAAGCCTTGTATTGTGTGATTGATAAATTAAGTTTAGGGATTTATTTTCCCAGCCGCAAACTCTCAATCTCTTGTAACTCTCTAACTCTTGGTTTTAAGAACCCTAATTGATTCTCTTATACTTTCTTCATCATTCTACCTCTAAACTCGGGATTCTAACATGGTATCAGAGCAATAAGCTCCTGTACCCATTCTCTTCCGCAAATCTCTGGTTTAAAGCTCTAAAATCTTGTTCTTATTCTGTTCTTGAAATTCTTGTTCTGTTCTTGAAGCGATTTGCTCTCATCTTTGTCTTTGGCTTCTATCTTGGTTCTGTATCTTCAGTCCCTCTTTCTCAGTCCAAAGAATCTCTGCCTTTTACATCTTTAAACTTGAAACTCCCTCCATCTGTTCTTAACCGGTTCAAAAAGGGAGAACGCAATATCTGCCCTAGGTGGCCGTGGGCTTTGGAAATATGTGCTCAGCAGTGAAGCTCCCTTCCAACAAGTTCAAGCTGAAGGAGGTATGGAGATGGTTGCTGCTGGTGAAGAAGCGTGGACACAAGGGGATCAGAATGTCCTTTCCATACTTCAATGTTCTCTTGACCAGCATCTTTTTGAGGCTTACTCCTGCTGCGTGACCTCCAAGGATCTGTGGGATACTCTTAAAAAGGTTTATGGAAACATGTCCAATCTGAGCAGGGTGTTTGAAGTTAAGCTTACTATCCACAACCTTCAACAGGAAGACATGGAATTCAAGGCTCATTTGGCAAGTTCAGATCCTTATGGGCAGAGTTGGAAATGATAAGGCCTCCTAGTGTTGATCCTCTGGTTCTCAATGAGAAAAGAGAGCAGGATAAAGTCTTTCCTCTTCTTCTGACCTTGAATCCTTCTTACAACAGTCTGATTAAGCACATTCTAAGAGCATACACTCTACCTTCTCTGGATGACATTTGAGGACAGATTAAAAAGGAACAAGGTTCCATTGGATTGTTTGGTGGAAAAAGAAAGCTAGTGACTGCTAACAAAGGAGTATTCAAACCTGATGACAGGAGAAGCGCCTGGTTTTGTGAGCATTTCAAGGTGAGTGGACACCTCAAAGACAAATGCTGGCGCCTTCACCCACACCTCAGTCCATCATCTTTCCCAAACCGCTTCAAGGATCAAAGGGCAAACTTCTCTGATGAGGACATCAAGCCATCATTACTCAAGTAGACCAGAGGATGGCTCACCAAGCCAATATATGCTCTTGGAGAGAAGCAGCTTGATCACACCAAGGACATAGGTGCACGTTTTGGATCATATCTACCCAACCAAGAGGAGTTAACCTATGACCCAACCTGTTCCAGAAACTTAAGCCATCAAGGAGTCATCACAAAGTGTAAGTCCTTTAATATCTTTTCACATGAGGAAGTTATGCAAGTTACAAAACAGAAGACTTCTAAGGAACTTTCCGTAGACCAGCTGCTACTTATGGGAGATATCAGAACGGACCAAGATGAATCAAACAACAAAGGAACTTTTTATGAAATCTTGACTCACCAGGGAATCCAGGATAGTTGGAATCAAGCCCATACCAGCTCGGATGAAGAATCTACACAAGTTCTAATCCAGTGGTTTCTGGACTTGCCTCATTTGGAAGCTCACGGACTTGACGCACTTCAAACTTATATTTGGTGACCAGGAGGGCATTGCAACATATCTCTGGGCCAAGGTTATACTCTTTTTTCCTTAGTGTGGTTTTATCCCAAATGGGTTTTCCCACTAAGGTTTTTAACGAGGTAATCCGAGGCCCGACCCATTAGCAGAGAAGCCCGAGAAGCCATACACGACCCATTAGGCTTTTATCTTTTATTTTAATTCTTGTAAGGCCTTAAGACCCATTTACTTTTAATTTCTCTTAGGGTTTCGAAACTAAAGACTTATTTAGCCTAACGCTTGTATTCTTTTTTCACTTAACATTTAATTGAAAGAGTTTGAATAGCCTTTGACGGCTGCCAGTTTGCTGTGTTTGAGCGGATTCCCCTTGCACTCAGACCACCTGTGTTACTTTCTTGTCTTGTTCGTGTTCATACAATCATCAGCCCATCAACTAGCATCAGCAGAGAGCGACTCCAGTCCAGCTGCTCGCGCTCCATTGTCGTATCTTTTTCGTGGCACCAAGGAGAGCGACCTCAGTCCAGCCTTGGCGTCAACCTCAGATCGGCTCAGTGTGACCTACCCCTGGAGCTTACATCATCTGGTATTGGAGCTTAGGCTCTTGAAACTATCCGGTCCATTCTAAACTCTATCATCTCTTTTTGTTATTCTTGTTTGCGATTTTATTTCTCTAGCATTATATTCAAAATACAAAATAGTGTTTCATTCTGTTTCTTTTTGTTATTGATAGCTACTGCATATTCAAATCTGAAAATCAAAAAAAAAAAAATTAAGGTTTTAGCTTGCTTGAATCAATCGGCCATTACTAGTAAATCGCTAGGGTTTTGTTGGTTGCATACTTCCACTTGTGTTTGCGGTTTGTGACTATTGGCGACTGATTTTGTGTTGTTTCTGAACTCATAATCGCATCCTTGTTCTTCCTATTACTCTGTTGCATCATATTTAAAAAAGGGAAGAAGATAGGTTGTTAGATTTCATTCACGGCTGCACATATAGTCATCTCGCTAGGTTGAAAACATTCGCTTGTGTGTATAACCGTGTGAGCTGAGCCTTTTGTGAGGTTATTTGGTTTGGTTTAATTCCTTTATTGTTTCTGGTTTGCTCAATTTGATCAAGTATCCTCGTACCTGCATGAAAGACAAGATAATCCGTTATACATCAGGACAACCGACTGCACTAATTAATTAAACCATATCTTGAATTTTCCTATCACTTAACTTGTTTGTGCGTGTCTCTGTTTGGCAGAAGGGTTTTGTTTTCGGTTTGGTTTAATCTTTATCTGGTCTTGGTCTGATTTAATTAATTAACACAGCTCGTGCCTGCAAGGAAAACCAAAAGAATTTGTTAGTCATATCTATAATAAAAAAAAACTGGACTGCACTAGTACTGACCATCATCGATAGACTTGCTGTCCACTTAACCTGTCTATGTGTAACAATTACTTGCGGTTAGGCTTTGTTCTGGTTTGGTTCAGTTTCTGTATGGTTTTGGTATGTTTTAATTCAATTAATTCAGCTCTTTACTTGCATGAAACTAAAGAAGCTAGCTAGCAACACTAAGGTTGTACTATCGCTGGGGACTTTTGCTCGTAGGGAGATCATTTGCGTGAACTGTTCTATTGATTGTGATTATAATTTCTGTTGATTATCATTGCTGTTGATTATTATGGCTGTTGATTATCATTGCATCATTCAAAAGAAATCATTTGTATTACTCGGTTGTGCCTTGCGTCTTCTCTCACTTGTGTTGTGATTGTTTGCATAAACTACACTGTCTAGCTCCAATGATTGCGCCTGATATTGCTGTCTGGGTTCATCTTGCTTCATTATTCCATTTGTCTTTGCATCATTAAAAAAAAGGTAGAACTTGTTAGGATTAATAGAAACCGGCAATTGCATCTTTACATTTCGGCATATTTCCATTTTCGTTGCATCCTTCTTTTTACCTTTGTGTTTTGCCTCTTTTATGTTTTGCTTATTTCTTGTTCCTTCTTTTGTTTCCTTTTGCGTTTAATTGTTCTCTGAGTGCGCAGGAACAAGAAGCATGGATAGAGACAATGAAGTACCGGTCGACATGGCGCAACTGCTTGGAGCCATCCAAGCCGTTGATGATCGTTTGAGCCGGCTGGAGCAACAACGACTATCTTCACTCCAAGCTAAGAGAGGAGAAGCCGTGCTTGCCTATCAGCAAGAGAGATCAGAAGATGACCATGCCGCAGATGAGATGGAGCCCGAGCCACCCGACCATTACCAGCCGCACCACACCACCAGACTAAGACCATCTCGACCTTGGACTCAATCTAACTACCAATCTTATAACTTTGGTTTACGACCCATATATTTTTCAGGAATTGAGGACTATCTTCAATGGGAAGAAGATTTGGAAGACTACTTTTCTGGTTATCAAATCCTAGAAAGAGACAAGCCCGCGTATGCCATCCGCACCCTGACCGGAGAAGCTTATCAATGGTGGAAACACGAGGAGAAGTGGCGAGTTCATTACAAAGAACCAGCACGCACTTGGGAAGATATCAAATGGCTCATGTACGGACACTATGTCACGCCTAGGCTGCCACCAAAGGCCCGTCTAAACACAAATTCCACGTTCGTAGCGGGACAAGTTTCAAATCCAGCACGCGAGCCAAATTTGAAAGATACGTCCCAAGGTAAGTATTCTGATCCTAAGAAGTTAAATGATCTAACTTGCGACAGGTACAAGGCACAAGAAACGAAATTACAAAAAGCTAAAGTAAAAGCATATCAAATACCTAGGATTGACTCGCAAGTTAACGTGATTCACACTGAATATTGTCAATATGTTTACGAGGATTCCAAACTGTTTTAATGCACTTACGCTTGTCCAAAAGTGTTGAGCAGGACGCAAGTTGAACAGAGAAGCAAACGGGCCAGGCCAACACCCCAATGGAGACAGCAGACCCATCCGACCCTATTCAAGAAAAATTGGATCCAACACTGACTAAACCGACAGCCTCTAAAGAGCTTATAGCCTTCAGCTCACTACAGACCGAGTCCACCCAAGAAGCTGTGAAGAAAGACTGCAATTAAAACCGGGCCAAGCCTTTAAGGAAGATCAAGCCACAACCAGCACCATAAGGACAGAGGATGATCCACAGAGCGGAGGCTATGCTGAGATCAAGGAAAGTCCGCCTGACCCACACCAGGTTGAGAGCGTTAGTCAGATAAGTCATTCTTTAAAACGATTTATCTCTACTGATTTCACAGCCATACTAAAGGACCTACTGAATTTAAAAGAAAATGAGGAATTAGAACATGTTTTAAGACCACAACTAGATCTCGATAGGAGTACATGTTCAGCATGTATACCCTTCCCTAAAGAACACCTAATGCGCTTGTTTCTTGCCAAAGGTGTCCATATAATTGCAGAAACCAAAGAGAAGAACCGGAAAGAGGTACCACCCGACCTTGGACGCTGCAAGACAAAGACCACATGAGATGATGGTAGAGCAGCTTGTCCATGGAGCCCAAGACAGATCAGAAGCGTGATAGTGAATCACCTACTCAAAGGAGAACAGCCTGATAGCCCTTACGTCAACAACCCCGGATCCATCAAGGTAAAGCCATGGACTCACAAAACCGCATGAAAGATAACTTGCTTTCTCTTCGTGCAGGTTATACAGTTTCGAGGTCGAAACTTTTTCAAGAAGGAGAGTATGATGAGGACATCAAGCCATCATCACTCAATCAGACCAGAGGATGGCTCACCAAGCCAATATATGCTCTTGCAGAGAAGCAGATTTATCGCACCAGGGACATAGGTGCACGTTTTGGATCATATCTACCAAACCAAGAGGAGTTAACCTATGACCCAACCTGTTCCAGAAACTTAAGCCATCAAGGAGTCATCAAAAAGTGGAAGTCTTTTAATATATTTTCACATGAGGAAGTTATGCATGTTACAAAACAGAAGACTTGTAAGGAACTCGCTGTAGACCAGCTGCTACTTATGGGGAAGCTCAGAACGGATAAGGATGAATCAAACAACAAAGGAACTTGTTATGTAATCTTGACTCATCGGGGAATCCAGGATAGTTGGAATCCAACCCATACCAGCTCGGATGAAGAATCTACACAAGTTCTAATCCAGTGATTTCTAGACTTGCCTCATATGGAAGCTCACGGATTTGACGCACTTCAAACTTATATTTGGAGACCAGGAGGGCATTGCAAAATATCTCTGAGCCAAGGTTATACTTTTTTCCCTTAGTGTGGTTTTATCCCAAATGGGTTTTCCCACTAAAGTTTTTAACGAGGTAATCCGAGGCCCGACCCATTAGCAGAGAAGCCCAAGAAGCCATACACGACCCATTAGGATTTTATCTTTTATTTTAATTCTTGTAAGGCCTTAAGGCCCATTTTCTTTTAATTTCTCTTAGAGTTTCGAAACTAAAGGCTTATTTAACCTAACGCTTGTATTCTTTTTTCACTTAACATTTAATTGAAAGAAACCCTTGAGTTTGAATAGCCTTTGACGGCTGCCGGTTTGCTGTGCTTGAGCGGATTATCCTTGTACTCAGACCACCTGTGTTACTTGTTCATGTCCTATTTGTGTTCATACAATCATCAGCCCATCAACTAGCATCAGCAGAGAGCGACTTCAGTCCGGCTGCTCGCGCTCCATCGTCGTATCTTGTTTGTGGCACCAAGGAGAGCGACCTCCGTCCAGCCTTGGTGTCAACCTCAGATCGGATCAGTTTGAGCTACCCCTGGAGCTTACATCATTCTCCCATGGAACAGCTGAACCTAGCTCATCTTCAATGCGGTCTGGTGAAGAAGAAAGGGCAATGGTTGTTCATCAAGCTCCTGCCATGGATGTTCAGAATGATTTGATAAGAAGGTTAGACCTTGAAGCGCTTATCAAAGCTCTCAAGGAAAACTCTGGTATGGTTCTTGGTCATTCTCTCTTTGCTTCAAATAAAACCAAACCATTAACTGTTGATTCATGGGCATCTCACCACATGATAAGTGATCCTAAGCTGATAGATAATGTTAAACCTGCTCTAGGTAATGTGGTAATTGCAAATGGTGATAGGATTCTAATTCAAGGCATAGGAAACCTTAAGTTATTTGACAAAGAATCCAAAGCTTTCTATATGCCCAGTTTTACATCCAACTTATTATTTGTGAAAAGAGTAGCTACTGATCTTAATGATGTGGTTTTTCAGGATATTGAGACAAGTAAGTTGCTTGGGAAAGGTGTGACAAAGGATGAACTTTACATGATTGAAGACACCAACCCATCTTCTGAATTATCTACTGCTTTTTCTAATTCTATTGAAGTTGATGATTCTGTTTGGCATGGTAGACTACACTCTCGTGCTTTAGGACTGTTATTACCTTCTGACTATTTCAAAATGATGATTGTGAGGCTTGTATTCTTGGAAAACATTGCAATTCTGTCTTTCCTACTTCTAAAATATCTCTGAAAAATGCTTTGATCTTGTTCACTCTGATGTTTGGACTGCTCCTTCTGTATCTAGAGAAAACCATAAATATTTTGTGACATTAATTGATGAAAAATCTAAATACACTTGGATAACCTTGTTGCAAACTAAGGATAGAGTTTTAGAAGCTTTCATGAACTTTCAGAACCATGTTACTAACTACTTCAATGCTAAGATCAAAAGTTTGAGATCAGATAATGGTGGAGAGTACACTAGCCATGCATTCAAACAACAACTATCCAAGCATGGAATCATTCACCAAACAAGCTGCCCCTACACTCCAAAATAGAATGGGGTGGCCGAAAGAAAGAACAAACACTTGATGGCGGTGGCAAGGTCAATGATGTTCTATAGGAACGTTCCAAAACATTTTTGGGGAGATGCAATCATGATAGCCTTCTACTTGATCAACATAACTCCTACAAAAGTTCTTCATGATCAATCACCATTTCAGGTATTAAACAAAACCAATCCATTAGCTGATCACTTACGTGTGTTTGGGTGCATTTGTTTTGTGTTAATCCCAGGAGAACAAAGAGACAAGCTGGATGCTAAGAGCACCAAAGCTATGTTCACTGGATACTCCACAACACAAAAAGGATACAAGTGCTATGTTCCTAAAACTAGGAAGGTTTTGATGTCAAGGGAAGTTAAGTTTATGGAGATAAAGAGCTTTTATGATGAGAAGAATTGGGAGAACTTGAAGATCTTCCCAACTCTCTATCAGGCCGTGCCACCAACCTGAGACTCATTATGGAAAGACTTGGGATCAGTCAACCAAAAGAGAGTGCAAGACCGGTTCATACACCTCCAGTGAGTGGAGCATCTTCAGAAGATGATCATGATACCCATCATGATCATGAAGGGGACACACAAGAATCAGAAGCAACACCGCAAGATGAATCAGAAGCACAACCGCATCAATCTGATTCTATCCATGATCAAGAGGGTATAGAAGAACATCAAGAAGAGGATATTAGGCCAGATTAGCAGGATAAAGAATCTGATCAAGAATCTGATCAACCGGTTCAAGTTCTAAGAAGAAGCACAAGAGTGAAGAAGGATCCTTCAGAAGGGAAGAATACAAGGGTCTACTTCAATAGCAATGCAGTAGCTCATCCTATCCAAGCTGTCTGCACCTTAGCTCATTTACCTTTGGAACATCAAGCGTTTTTTGGGCAGTTGGATCAAGAACAAGTAGCAACAACTTATGAAGAAGCTAAGGGAGACAAAATGTGGATGGAGGCTGTGAATGAGGAGACAAAGGCCATGGAACACAATGGGACTTGGTATGAGGCAGATCTGCCTAAGGGTAAGAGGGCTGTGAGTTCTAAATGGGTATTCACCATCAAGTACATAAGCAATGGAGAGATTGAGAGATACAAGGCAAGGCTAGTTGCAAGAGGCTTTATCCAAACCTATCGGAAGGACTACTTGAACACTTTTTCACCAGTAGCAAAGCTACACACAGTTAGAGTCATCATGTCTTTGGCAACAAACCTTGATTGGGAGTTGTGGCAAATGGATGTCAAGAATGCTTTCCTTCAAGGTGAGCTTGAAGACGAGGTGTATATGACACCACCTCCTGGTCTTGAAAGCATTGTTACACAAGGGAAGGTGATCAGACTTAAGAAAGCTATCTATGGATTGAAACAATCACCTAGAGCTTGGTATCACAAGCTGAGATCAACCCTCAAGGATAGAGGATTCAAGAAGTCTGAAGCAAACCATACATTATTCACTCTTCAAAGCCAGGAAGGTATCATTGTCATCCTTGTGTATGTTGATGATATAATCATATCAGGGAGTGACAAAGCAGGTATACAAGACACTAAGGCTTATCTTAAATCTGTTTTTGATATAAAAGACCTTGGTGCTCTAAAGTACTTCCTTGGGATAGAAGTGTGTCGATATAAAGATGGACTCTTCTTATCTGAAAGGAAGTACACACTTAATTTATTGTCTGAAGCAGGAAAGCTAGAACTAAAACCGGTTAAAACACCTCTTGAAGAAGGCTACAAAGTCATAAGAGAGGGGGAGATTGAAGATATACCATTTTAGGACATCACACAATATAGAAGATTGGTTGGTAAACTAATCTACTTAACTATAACCAGACCTGAAATTTGTTTTGCAGTGAATCAAGTTAGCCAACATATGTAGTCTCCCAAGATACATCACTAGAGCATGATTGAAAGGATACTGAAGTATCTGAATGGAGCTCCTGGTCAAGGCATTTGGATGGGATGCAATGGAAGCTCAGAAGTTGTTGGGTACTGTGATGCTGATTGGACAGGAGATAGAGTGGACAGGAGGTCTACCACAGGCTATTGCACCTTCATTGAAGGTAATCTGGTCACCTGGAAGAGCAAGAAGCAGAAGGTAGTCTCATGCTCAAGCGCTGAAGCTGAATACATAGCAATGAGGAAGTTAAAAACCGAGTTAGTATGGATCAAGGCTATTCTCAAGGACTTGGGTATTGAAACATCAAAGCCAATCACCATGCACTGTGACAATCAAGCAGCTATTCACATTGCATCCAACTCAGTGTTCCACGAGAGAACTAAGCATATTGAAGTTGACTGCCACAAGGTTAGGGAGATGGTGGAGCAAGGAGTGATTCTGCCATGTTATACAAGAAGTGAAGAACAACTTGCTGATGTGCTTATCAGTGTGTACATCTGTCGTATAGTCAGCTATCAGGTAACTATATCAAGGAATGGGATCTATGGCACGAAACTATATCAGGAAAATATAGTCAACTACATCTGCAAGCTATGTAGTCAGCCACATCATCCATCTATATATGACAGACAAATAGAGTCACGTGTGAAGTTAATGAAGGAGCTGTCCCTTTCCCATATGACTGTTTGTTTATTCTTTGTGTAGCCCTACTCAACTCACTACATAAGTCTTGTATTGTGTGAATGATATATTAAGCTTAGGGATTTATTTTCCCAGCCGCAAACTCTCAATCTCTCGTAACTCTCTCACTCTTGGTTCTAAGAACCCTAATTGATTCTCTTATACTTTTTCATCATTCTACCTCTAAACTCTGAATTCTAACAAACCGGGATGTAACAATCACCCTCTCTCATTTCGCGGAACGCCTTCATTGCGCACTAGGATCATTATCCTTACGGTGTGAGCTCTCATAACTCCACATGGATTTTTGTATTCGGCTCTAATAAAACTTGTAATGCCCCGAACACCCCCGTAGTTGGGCCCCACATCCGCTCATATGGTATGTGAGCCTAATCTCGTCATACGGCTTGTGCGTTAGTCTGGGAGGCTCAAAAGATTTGTTTATTTTCCATGCAATCACGACATGATCTTTTATAGTGTTTTTTCCTCACTCGCACGATACCATGATACACTTCCTGGTACGTCACTCATCATTCAACTACTGCAGCTCAAGCACGCTTAACAATGGAGTTCTCTTCGGAAAAGTGAACAAAAAGATAAGTGCACTTTGGTGACATAGGTAGTCTAATCAATTATTTTAAATCTCTCCACATATACCACAAACCGGAATGTTACACAATCTTTGAAATTTTTCAAAAGTACGAACATACATTTGATTTTGTGCTTGATTTGGAGAAACTAAAGTCAGCAAGTGATGATAGTTTGATGGCATCTTGTATTAATCTTGAAGTTATTAAAAGCATGGACATCATTTTGATGTTATTAGGGATGACTTGTGTTGATTCAGAAAATCAAACAATAATCAATTGAACAAATTGATTGAAAAGTTAAGGATTTGGATAATAGGATTAAACAGGATCAAAAGGCAATAACAGGTTAGACCGAAAAATCTAGTGTTTATTGAATGTTCGATCCGGAACCGATCGGTGATCACTAGCTCTAGGGTTTTTGAGTACAAAAGTGTTGAATGAATAATGCATCCTCTTTTCCCGCGCAGGGGAAGGATATTTATATCAGAGGATCTAAGGCTTTTTCCCTAGATTCTTTCTGATATTATTAACAAAATCTGAACTACCTGAAGGATTATGGTGTGAGTTCAAGGTTTAATTCCCAAATTACAACCTAACACATAATCTTAAACAGATCTAGGTTCTTGCAAAACGAATCATAAAACCAACCAAACCTGGATCATTACCTTTCAGATTGCAGCGGATAATTGATGGTAATGATGAGATCAGTTAGAACAGATGAACAACCTGCTCCTCCTTTGGTATCCACACTCTTACAAGCCGGGATGGCTGCTAGACCAAAGAGACGGATGATCAGAGAGAGAGGTTAGAGAGAGAGATGGATCACGGCTGCCAGAAGAAAATCGCAAGAGTGATGTGTATCACTTAGGTTTTTCGATTTTGTCTCTCTAATATGGGCCTCTCATCCCTCACATGGGCCCAAGGAATTATCCTAATGGCCCATTGGGATTTTGGGCCCAAGACACAAATACAGGCTAAAGCCTGTATCTTGTCTGGTCCAATTCTCTGATCTAATACAGTAAATGCCATTGCATCTTACCGTATTAATTCCATTTAACTTTCCCGTTAGCTATGGTGTGTGACCCTTCGGGATCATACAATACTGGTAATAAGTCCTAAACTTATAGATCAAGAGCGGACTCTAGCAAGCCATCATGATCACCCAGTATTTATGACTTATGTCTGATCTCGACACTTATCATACTTTCTAGAGATAGTACGGTAGATTTCAGGACATTCCCAACAATCTCCCACTTGTACTGGAATCCTACACAGGACATTCCCAACAATCTCCCGATTGTACTAGAATCCAACATTCCCTAGTCCTTTTGTCTTAATATCTCGATCTGGCATAAGGCAAGATGCGTGTCATCCTTATATAGCCAGACCATGTTTATCGGAACAGATTTGATACTGACAATTCAAACGACTTGGGCAAGTCCGTTTGGGAATGGCCATTCTCTTACCAGCTATCAAATCTCCGATTGGCCTAGAGATATTACCTCCGTTACACGGCAGGGACAAATCCCATCTTGTTCCATCACTATGAACTACACAATTCATAATACACCCAACCAAGGTCCGTATAGCTCCCAGTTACGAAACAGCGTTAGACAATGATCAAAGCGCATTACTCCATGTGCAGCCACATGCATGCGAACTCAGGTCTAAGGACTATACTCTATAGTCGTATATGAGAACCTCTTATGACACAAATATTAATATCTTGCAGAGTTCTCATCAGCGGGCCATGTCCGGTCATATGCTCCCCTACATATACCTATGTGTCGACTTTGATGCCGCGCATCTATGACCCCTCGAAACTTGGTCACAAGTCTCAACACAATCTAGTCTCAAGTGGTTGTTGGTGTTCCAATTCAACAACCTTCGACTATGGACACTATGATTTATGTCATTTTGTTAAATATGGGGTTTCAGGATCAAGTCTACTCATGTACTTCGATGGCCCATATATAATGACATGAATCATTTTGGAACGATTATTTATATCACAGTTAAAATAATCCAGAAATCATAGATTTCATAAACATAAAATATTATGTTTACATGAACCTTTCAAAACAACTAAGTAAAGCCCTTTACAAACTCCCACTGAAATTAAGACTACATCTTAGTTTCATTCATCCTACAGCTACAGTCCGCGACTCATGCTTAGGCCTAAGGAGTGGCTTCGTTAATAGATTGGCAACATTCTCATTCGATGAAACTTGCTGATCTACTTAACACCTCTGTCATTTATCTCATGGAATAAGTTATACCTATCCTCAAGGTGTTTGGATCTCTGATGTGCAGCTAGTCTCATCTATGCTGTGAATCACATCAAGTTCAGTGATGAACTCTTCTTTCCAAACAACCTCTTTCGCCTCTTTACAAGCTGCGAAATGTTCAGCTTAAGTCATGGAGTCAGCAACAGTGCCTTGCACCGCCAGACAGACACAAGATATAGCCGGACTGTGACCAGGAATTATCTTTGTCTATTGGAAACTTGCCTATCAGACTCTATCGACTTGTAGCATCTCACTTTCTCCGTAAACCAAGAGCTTATCCTTAGTATTCCTCAAATACTTTAGGATATTCTTTACGGCAATCCAGTGATTCTTTGCTGGATTTGACTGGTCTTTACTTGTCTTGCTTAACATTAAAGCAACATCAAAACAAGTACGTGACATGGCATACATGATAGATCTAATTGCCGACGCATATGGAATCCTATCCATGCATTAAAGCTCAGCAGATATCGTAGGATACTGTATCTTGCTTAATGAATTTCCATGTGACATTGGCATAAAACCCTTCTTGGATTGCTGATTTCGTGTAGGACTTTGTCAATTTAAAAATCCTGACTTTGTCTTACCAGCACTTTTGGATCTTTATCTTTAGATCCAAAATCCAAGAACATACGTGGCTTTACCCATGTCAATCACAAAACCAACTCCCAATCCAGTCCTTTACCGACTGCAGCATTGGGACGTTATTTCCGAGAATCAGTATGTCATCGACATACACTATGAGAAATGCAACATCGCTCCCACTTATCTATTAGTAAACGCACAGTTCCATTTCGTTCCTGTTCAAGTCAAAACCTTGACTACTTCAACAGAACGAAGATTCCAACTCCGATATGTTTGCTTCCATCCATGAATGGATCGATGAAGCTAACTTACACAAAATGTAAATTTTCGGAGTCCGGGCTCACTTTCGCTTCTTTGAATTTCGCAGATTCGTCGCTTTCAATGATCATCAGATCATGCAAACTTTCAATGATCATCAGGTTCAACTAATGACGAGAAATCACTCTCGGATTAGTGACTGATTCATTCATATCTGCAAACTTCAGGCTCTACAGGTGTAGATTCTACAGAAATCTGTAAATCCATCCGCTGCTCTCCCTCAACAGGTTGAGCAGCCTCCTGTATTTCTCGAATTTCTTCGAGTTATACTTTTACTCCCACTGTTCTTCTTGGAAAGTAACTTCCCTTCTTAGAAAACAGAACGGACGTAAAAGTAACAAGCCTTGGTTTCCTTAGGACAACCAGCGAAGTAGCACAACTACAAATACTCAGTAAAGACGAATTTGGATCGATTCCAATCCACATTTACGTGGTGTCTTTCAACTGATATTGGTGGAACTATTTCAGCGTAAACGTAGATATTTTAGAGCGTTATTCTTAAAGAATATCATGGAAGATTCGTGTGACTCATCTTGAATCATTTCTAATAAGATCTGATTCTCTCTCACAGAAACACCTCCAGGTTTTCAGGAGATGATCACACCATCAATGACTTAAGTATTCTTACTCGTGATCTAATCCAGAGTCTTAATACTTCTGTCACTCAGATTCTATGCCTCATTTTGGAACTCTTTCAATCATATCAAAGATTCCGACTTGTGTCTCATCAAATGAACACAGTCACACTCACTGAAGTAATCAGTAGAGACAATGAAGTACAGGAAATTTTCTCTGGCATTACTGCTCATCGGACCACATACATGAGTATGTCCAATGTCCAATAAGCCTTTGGGCTTTTCTCTAGCTCGGCTAAGATGGGCCCTTTGTGTTTTGGTCCAGTAAGAAGAATTCAAGTCTCATAAGATATCCATTCAAATGAGCCCAAAAGTCCATAACTATGGGGTTTCTGAATCCGACTTACTCTATGTGACCAAAACATTTATGCCAAGAAAAATCAGGTTTAATTCATCAGATTTAAACCAATTCGGTATTTATGTTATATTTAGGCACTCTTTGGTTTAAGATATAAAACCCATTCCTTGAATAGGGTGCTACAATTAACATTTCATTAAGATCAAAAGAACAAAACTTGTCTTTATCAAAATGAAAAACATTCAAATTCCTTATAAGAAAATGAAAAACAACTCTGCTTAAAGCAGGTACATTGTAGCAATTACTTAATACAAAACCAAGCCTCAAAGGCATTTACAAGTGAAAACCCTACGGCTGAGGCAGCTTCCCAAGCTTTTTCCAGATACGCAGTTCCACTTGCCCTTCCTTCAACGTTCTACTGTTGCTCAGGCTCTGCATATTATAACAAATATCAGTGCCACAACCAGTAATCAATACCTATAAGGTATAACTTGAAGTAATAACATGAATACCTGAGGAAGTAGTCTCATACATCAACTTCAACTCCTCATAATCTTCCATGAATTTAATGCAATCTCTTTTCCAATGCCCAGTCTCTTTACAGTAGCAGCACTTACCAACGTAAGAGGTATTTGACTCGGGCTCAGAAGACACACGCTTGCCATGATTCAAAATCAGGACAACTTTGTCTTCACCCTTGTCAGCATTAGGTTTAGTAAACCTACCCTTCTCATTCATGAGATTGTACAGGGTACTCTTCACGTTTGGCTCAACTGTCTTGAGCATATCATGCAGTTCAGTCAACGTCTTCGTTAAGCCTTTCTTGATATAGTTCCTTACGAACTTATCATAGCTTGACGGCAGTGACTGCAGAATGATCTCAGTTGCCAATTCCTGGCTAACTGGATAATCCAGTTTCCTCAGGTTATCAATGTAACCCATCATTTTACTGACATGAGGACTTACTGGATGATCATTTGGTAGCTTGCAGCTAGTGAGAGATTTAACCAACTGGTATCTCTCCACTCTTACCTGCTCCTGAAATTTCAATTTCAGGCTGCTGATCATCTCTATTGGCGACTCCATCTTCTCATATTGCTTCCGCAAATCTGAGTCCATGGTAGCCAATATCAGACCACGCACATCTACCGCATCATTATAATGCTTATTCCAAGCATTATATACTGCATGAGAGGCATTGGACCCGATCCTCACGGGGAGAGCTCTTTCAAGGACATAGTCCTTTCTCTCCTGCCTGAGAACTAGTCTCAGGTTCCGCGACCAAGTCAAGAAATTTGATCCGTTCAGTTTGTCCATCTCAAGGACATACCGGATCGAGAAAGTGTTTTGATTGTTTGTGCTCGTCATAGCTGAAATTTAGAGATAAATAGAGTTTTAGTTATTTAGTTCATAAAAGAGTAATCTTAATAACTTATAAGAAAACTCGCATTGCATTCAAAATATCTTTGTTTAACCTCATAAGAATGCAATGATTCCGAGACCCATGTTCAGCTAAATCCAAAGTGGGCCACTGGCCGTCACCCGGAATTAGCTTTACTTGGTAAGCATACACACAGCTAGTTATATCTCATATAACTCTCGGTTGTGAATTGGACCCGAGGCCCAAATTCACCAGATGTCTCAAGGCCCGGGACTCCCGATGGCCCAGTCAAGGAAACCAATCTCTTACAGTCAAATAATCACTAAAGTCTGGGACTCCCAATGAAATTAGTGACTATATACTACTTTACTTATGCGAAAACAGACACCTCACACTGTAAGCCATATCTGTAATCGAATAAGCGTTAAGTAGCTGACAAGATTGGAAAGACATCCAAGCTTGATATTGTTTTTGAGGATTTTTAAGTTTTATTTCCAAAAATAGAAGATTACTATTTTGGGAAACTTACTTATTTTAGAAACTTTCTAAATTTAGTAACTTACTAAAAATAGAAATTTCTAATTTAATATTTTATTAAATATTTTGGGATTGGGTCACAAATTATAGGCCCAATTCTTGGCCCAAGACCATAGAATTTCAGCTGGCCCAATAATTTGACATAACCGATCCGGTTTATTAATTCTGGTCCAAGACCAAATTAACTATCAAAACCATCGGTTATTTACTAAACCAGACCAGCTCTAAATTATTTGGTCCAACCAAATCAAACTTAGACCAGCCTTCGGTTTAGGTTAAAATTCAATTTTTGAATTTCAATCCGGTTTAACCAGAAATTAAATAATACCATGTATTAAATAATTTCCAGCAAACCGCGATCCGGGTTAACCGCTTGAACCACCAATTAAATTGGATCGGTTCAGTTAAATCCAAAACCGGGAAGAAACACCTAGTGTTTTAGCCAATTTGATTTAACTTGCGGTTTAAGGCTTTAAACACACAATTAACCGCCAATAAATGGACCGGTTTAATCGGTGTGGTTTTGGGCAACGAACCGCGAAGCTCGGTTTAACCGATTGACTATTCGCGGGACGTAAAATTTAACGGGCCAAACGATCGACCACAGCCCACGAACCTCACAATCGATCCACGATCGTTACGTCCAGCCATGGCCGATCGATCCTCGCCCATCCGTGATCCACGATCACACGGCCATCCCGCACTCTCGAGAGCCGATCGATCACAAGCTCACGATCAACATGATCGATCATTGCTCGATCGGTCATCTCTTGCGGATCAAGCAATCGATCATAACAAGATCGACTAACACTTGCGGCCCATTAACGATCGATCAGCATGAATTTGATCACATCATGATCGTGAATCGATCGCATGATGAGATCGATTCATCAACCGACCCTAGATAATTAATTAACGATCGATGGCAAACATACAATTCGATAATGCTTTTCACTAAAGGACAAAACGATCATCATATGATTAATTATCAAACACAACACGACTTTCATGTTTCGCTTATGGACAAAACGTATTTTGAACAATAACGATTGAAAACAACAAGTTCAACAAAACGAAATTGATAATTGTCAAACCTAATAAATCGTTTCTCAATCAAAGACAAAGTCAACTTAACCATCAAAGTTAACATCACGATTCATAATCGACATTTGATTCAGTTATGATCCAAATTACAAGCAACCTAATAACCTGGCTCTGATACCACTGAAGGATTATGGTGTGAGTTCAAGGTTTAATTCCCAAATTACAACCTAACACATAATCTTAAACAGATCTAGGTTCTTGCAAAACGAATCATAAAACCAACCAAACCTGGATCATTACCTTTCAGATTGCAGCGGATAATTGATGGTAATGATGAGATCAGTTAGAACAGATGAACAACCTGCTCCTCCTTTGGTATCCACACTCTTACAAGCCGGGATGGCTGCTAGACCAAAGAGACGGATGATCAGAGAGAGAGGTTAGAGAGAGAGATGGATCACGGCTGCCAGAAGAAAATCGCAAGAGTGATGTGTATCACTTAGGTTTTTCGATTTTGTCTCTCTAATATGGGCTTCTCATCCCTCACATGGGCCCAAGGAATTATCCTAATGGCCCATTGGGATTTTGGGCCCAAGACACAAATACAGGCTAAAGCCTGTATCTTGTCTGGTCCAATTCTCTGATCTAATACAGTAAATGCCATTGCATCTTACCGTATTAATTCCATTTAACTTTCCCGTTAGCTATGGTGTGTGACCCTTCGGGATCATACAATACTGGTAATAAGTCCTAAACTTATAGATCAAGAGCGGACTCTAGCAAGCCATCATGATCACCCAGTATTTATGACTTATGTCTGATCTCGACACTTATCATACTTTCTAGAGATAGTACGGTAGATTTCAGGACATTCCCAACACTACCTAGATTATGTTTCCATAAAAGATTTGTACATATCTTTCGATAAAAATGTTAAACTAACATTTTTATATCTTTTCCATGCAGGCCGGCCCGAGCACGTCGCCGAGCTCCGCTGGAACCGCCGAGCTACTTTGTATTGGGCTTCAGTGATTTCTTCTAGGCCAGTCTTCTTCTGGGCATTTTCTGCTATTGGGCCGGGACTTAGAGGGGTGTTAAACCCACCTCTAACAGTAAGCCCCCCCCCAGTTTGTTGCACTGAGCGAAGTGTAAGTCGGCGAATTTGCTTCTCTTGGTCCGACCCAATAACTGCATCGGCACGTTACTACCTCGGCAATCTTCTTCATTAATTGCCTTTGACCGAAGGAAATCGCTTCGTATCCCGTAATCATTTATTGCGCCTCGGCCTTCGCAAATGGGTGATCTCTGTGTGTCGGGAATGTCGTGTTGCCTTAATTCCGCGTTGGTAACCGTCGCGTCGCTTCGGTAACCGCTGCCATTTCTACTATAAATATGACTCTCCTCTTCATCATTTCTCGCCACCCTCATTCCTTTCCCTTTCTTCTCCGATACATCTTTCGGTCTTTTCTTCTTTCTTGTTCTTTTTTCTCCTTCAGGGATGGTGATGAGTTTCTCTTTTTCCACTATTCTAGTTTATGCCGCCCTCCAGAGCCTCGAAAGGCTGAACGCGTCGATGAGCTTATGCTCTTTTTGCTAAAGGGTAGCTCGTCGGTATCTGGATTTATGCCAGTGGTTGCCTCCGTTTATCGCCCTTCCAAACTTAAGGGCGGTGTTCAGATCCTTCGTTTGGATCGATCTGATGCGTCGTTGATCTCAGGAACGCGCTCTGGTCCGCTCCTTCTAGGATTAGTTGCCCTCCGCGTAAGATCTCCCTTCTTCTTTTTTTTTTTTTGCTTAATATCCATAGCTCGATATTTTGATCTTTATGTTTTCTGCAGAGCAACTGATGGTACATCTGAGCAGGCATGTCCCGGAATATGCGGGCGGATTGTTTCTTCGGGAATCCGTCTTGCAGAGCTCGGTCGATGTCCAGACGAGAGTTTTTTTTGGAGTGGTTAGGTCGGCATATCAGGATCTTTGCTTGCCCCAGCTAGATCCTCCATCCGGCCTCAGCTTTGCTCCTGCTCTTATTCGTGTAGCTGACTATCAGGGACGAGCCTTATAAGTGACGGGCGAAGAAATCGTCTTTCAAGAAAGGTCCTCGGCGGTGAGATGACTGTTTTTGAAAACGGTTCCTTCGATCTTCCTTTATCTTCAGGAGAACGTTGGTGCTGACACGTTTTCTCTAATAGTTTCTTTCTGATCGGTGGCCTTGTTGGGAGAAGACGATGCAATCGCCTTAGTTAAAAGCAGTTCGGTCTCTGGCGGGAGAAGCCGAACTTGGACGGAAATCGTATTTCAAGAAATTAGTTTTAGTTTTTTTCTCTTTTTCTTCTTTTTTTGTAGCTCAAGTTGTAATTATATTTTGAAAATGAATAAAACGAAGGATTTCTTCATTCCATTTTACTTTATTTCCTATTATTTTACTTCGGCTGAAACTCTCTTATTTCCTTCGGTTTTAGTTCGGCGAATTAGTCTTGCCGGGTTTTTGTAGAGTTATCTTTACGATCATGCCGATGTAATACTATCTTGCGGACGCAATCGAGTATATCATTCGATTTTTATGTCTTTGGCCTGGTTATTCATCGGCGAAATTGTGACCCTCTTGTGGACAACTTTTCAGAGTTAGTTCCGATCTGCCTTGAAAGAGGGGGTTACCGAAGTATGCTTCGGTATTCCCTTATTTTTTTGTGATACGAGTGGTTGTGAGCGTCGACTTCGTATCACGGATATCGCTAAGTCCGAGGTTAGTTGTGCGAGTTAAGTCAGCTTATTTGTCGTGACTCGGACTCTAAGCGAGAGGAGGCGACCCCCGCTTAATTTTTCATCAATGCCGACTTTGAGCCGCATGATGAGGGTGTGGATTATTTCACCACGACACTCGTGGAGCGCGTTTTGGTTGCTTGGCCAGGATGCTGACGTAGTCATATATTTTGCAAGATGTAATTTTATTAAAAGTATAGCTGAATCTTGGAAGGACTACCAACGTACCCCTTTGAAGGGGATCAAGCCATTCGTAGTTCTGTTACATAAGTTTTAGCCCGGTGGGTTATCTTTTGTGACTGGAGGATCTAGTACACAAAACGCTTGAGGTGCATTGAGTTCCAAGAGAAGTCGACGGGTGTTCTGTCTAGTTTGGAGAGCTCGTAGACCCCGGGTTTGACGACCTTCGATATTTGATAGGGTCGTTCCCAATGTATGCCGATTTTACCGGCATTCCTTTCTTTGGTTCCTTGATGAACTTTGCGTAAGACGAGATCTCCTTCTTTCAGGTGCCGTCCTTTAGTTTTTTTTGTTATAGTACCGAGCAGTGAGGTGCTGGTAATATTGAATCCTTAAGAAGGGCCTCGTCTCTTTACTCTTCAAGTGAATCAAGGTTATCGAGGAGCATTCCGTCATTTAAGTTCTGGGTTCCGGATAACCATGGATCGCCGAATAGTTGGTAGACTTATCTCGGCTGGTGACATAGCTTCCACTCCACGAGCTAGGTCTGATTAGATGGTCTTCGCGGGGGGGGGGGGGGGGGGGGTGGGGTTTGATGTGACCACATAACTCCGTCTAGCTCATCAGCCCAATTTCCTTTATGCTCGTCGAGCCGATTTTTAAATCCGGCGCTGATAGTCTTATTTGTGGCCTCCGCTTGGCCGTTTCCTTGCGGGTAGTACGACGTCGACTTACTAAGTCTGATGTTCCACTTGTTGCAGAATTGCCTAAGCAGGATCGATGTGAACTGTTTTCTGTTATCAGTTACGATCTCATAGGGGATTCCGTGTCTGCATAAATGATGTATTTCCACAGAAAGCTGGTGACGTACCGAGATTTCACCGTTTTGTAAGCTTTGGCTTCTAGGCATTTGGTAAAGTAATCGGTTAGGATTATGATGTGCTCGTTTTGCTTGGATTTGTGCATAGGTCTAACTTTATCCATCGCCCATCGTATGAATGGGTAAGGAGCCGTGGCGGTCTGCAGTTCCTCCGTAGGTGCGTGTATCGCCGGGGCATGTTTTTGGCATGGTTCACACCTCACTACGTATTTTACACAGTCCTTCTCCATTGTCGGCCAGAAGAAGCTGAGCTTTCTGATTTTAAGTGCCAACGACCGTCCTCCGTGGTTTCCCCCTGCTCCTTCATGAGTTTTATTGATTACTTCTTTTCCTTGCCTTCTACGCATCGTAATGCTACTCCGGCGGCGTTGTATCCAAAAAGTTCTCCTTCCATCATAATGTATCGAGCTGGTTTTGCCCTAAGTCTTCGAGCCTCCCATTTGTCTTTAGGTAGTTCTCCATCTAGTATGTAAGATTTTATTTCTGAACTCCAATAGCATCCCCGTGTTCCGTCGTCGTGGTCTATTGCTATGTCTTCGTCGTTTACTTCTACATAGATGACATTGCAAATGTCAGGAGGGCTTATACTTAACTTATCTATAAGTTCCACTGGGATCGTTCGTCTCAGGTGTGCGTCCGAGCTCGAGGCTAAGGCTGCTAGGGCGTCAAGACCGATGGTTAGATGTTTGGTTATACCGAGGTAAGCATCCATTCATTCGTTTTTGGCTTCATATTCGCCGTTGAATTAGTTCACGACCAATTGAGAGTCACAATGGGCTTGGATGCGTTTGGCGCCGATGGCCTTAGCCAATCGTATTCTGGCGATCAGGGCTTCGTACTCGGCTTCATTGTTGGAGGCTGGAAATCCTAGCCTGAACGATTGCTCGAGCACTTCTCCCGTTGGTAATTCGAGCCAAATTCTGATTCCTGAGCCGGCCTTTGATGACGATCCGTCCACGTGGAGGCTCCAATTTCTTTCTTCCGATTGATCATCTTGTATCAGCTCGGGTGGGAGTTCGTCAATGAAATCCGCCAGGACTTGGGCTTTTACGCCAGTTTGTCCTTTGAACTCGATGTCGTACTCACTTAGTTCGATAGGTCTGAATGTTCTGTCGATGTTGAGCTCATGGCATGTGATGTTTGGGTCGATTCCTATCATATATTTGACCGACCACGCGAACGTTGATACGTTTTGCTTGAGGAAGTTGATCAGCTCGGCTCTGATATCGGGGTCGAGATCAGCTCCGATCCCTACTCTCCGTTCGGGGTTTCGATCGTCATCTTCAAATGTTCAATCAACTCCAGTCGAGGGTTGTATCGGTCAAACTCCTTTGGGGGGGGGGGGGGGGGCTCGCCTTTTCCAGAGCTGTCGATGTATTGACGCCGGTGAATCCGCCTGCGTTGCTTGCTCCTCCTCTCTCCTGCGACGAGAGTGGTGATTCTGTCATGCTGATCTCTCCTTTGGTTAATCGAAAAATCCAAAGTCCCCACAGACGACACCAATTGTTGATTCAGGAAATCAAACAATAATCAATTGAACAAATTGATTGTAAAATTAGGGATTTGGATAATAGGATTAAACATGATTAAAAGGCAATAACATGTTAGACCGGAAAATCTAGTCTTTATTGAATATTTGAGCCGGAACCGATTGGTGATCGCTAGCTCTAGGGTTTTTGAGTAAAAAAGTGTTGAATGAATAATGCCTCCTCTTTTCCCGCATAGGGGAAAAATATTTATATCAGAGGATCTAGGGTTTTTTTCCCTATATTCTCTCTGATATTATTAACAAAATCTGAACTACCTAGATTCTGTTTTCATAAAAGATTTGTACATACCTTTCGATAAAAATGTCAAACTAACTTTTTTTTATCTCATTCCATGCAGGCTCACCTGAGCACGTCGCCGAGCTCCATTGGAACTGTCGGGCTATATTGGACTTCTGTGATTTCTTCTAGGTCAGTCTTTTTCTGGACCATTTCTACTATTGGGCCGGACCTTAGAGAGGTGCTAAACCCACCTCTAACAACTTGTTTTTTTTTTTTTTAAACTAACAGTTCTAAAAGAGGCATTGCCATAAGATTAAAAGAGATCCATTGAAATTTTGACATTTTTGAAAGAGTAGAAGAGTGTTATCCAACTTATAAATTGTTTATTAAATATTGTTGACGACTTCAATTTCAATCGCTTCTGCTGAACGAAACCTTTCTAAGTTAAAGTTAATAAGATTTATATGCAAACAACCATGGAATAGTATAACTTTCATGTCTATAGTTATGAATTTAGGTTATGAGTGTTTGGTGAAATATTAAAAAGAGAAAAGAAAAATTATGTGAATTGCAAGAGTATTAACTTTTGCTCAAATAATTCAACTCCATAACAAGAAAAATAGTCAGTTAGATAAATAACACAGTCATCAAGTTTTTTGGACATGATATGACGAAAATGGTCTCAAAACAATTATAAATATTCAACTATTTGACAAAGCAGATTCTGACATATGCTGACAAAAGCATAAAACGTTTTTTTTTTTTGCAGCTTTAATCACGAAATTTTGATTTTTTCATTGTGTTGTTCTCCAGAATAAGCATATCTATTCAGTTTTTAAATTTTATCATATTCGAATAGTGTAAAATAGTCGTCTATTTAATGGTATAGACAAATAATTTTACATGTAAATGTAGTCAACTATATTTTAATTTTTGTGCATATGAGACAATCTTGTAGTTAGAAAAAATATTTGTCGTTACGTGCAGTTTAATGATCATGAATGGAGTGATGCCATTAAGAATTACAAATACTGTAGAGATAGTTGTTTAGATGAAAATGACTATGTCATAATCTACATAAACACCATAGTTTACCTTAGATAATTTTCTAAGTAACTATTGACAAAGGATAGTACTTAAAACGTATATGATTATTATATTAGAAAATAATTTTTGAGAAAACTTAAGCATTGAAATATTGGTTTACAGAACGTAACTGATTAGGTCGGAGTATTCATCTATCCTGAAGAATATATCTTTATATATGTAATCACATACTCGAGTTCTTTGTTCCATAATGTAGGGCTGTTGATTTGAAAATATTCTAGAATATAGTTTTCTAAATATAGATGACTATTGCATCATCTACATAAACGCTATAGTTTATGTTAGATACTTGTGTAGGTGACTATTGACAAAGATATTCTTTGAAACATAGATGAGTATTGTATTAGAAACTCATTCTTGGAGAAACTTACACATTCAAATACCATAATTTACGCAAGATAATATAGTAGGTGATTATTCATTTATCTAGATGTATCTTTTAATCACATACTATAATTTATTTGTTCCAAAATTTAGAATAGTGATTTGATGATGGCATATTCATTTACATTCATACAACTAACTTCTGAAATATTTGTACATATATATTCACGTGAGAAAGAAAGTGGAAAGGGGAATTGGTGTGGACCATTTGGTATAACTCATTTTGCAGACAAGAAAGAATATAACAATTTTCTAGAGTTTGATATACTTATTAATAGAAAAATGGTGATATTGAATATAATTTACGGGAACGTTTATGGAGAAGCCTCATCTTCTTCCCTTCTCCCTCTCCAGCAGTCGGCAGCCTGTGATGTCGTCGCCGGGAGAAGCCCCATGTTTAATCTGTCCTAGTGTTTCATCGCCGGCAAGTTAAGCTCTCCGGCGGAGCTCGTTGTCTCTCTCTCTTGGTTGCGGCAGTAGATCAGTGGTTGTCGCCGGTTCTCTTCACGGTGGTCCGTCTTCTCCTTGGTGCGAGCTTCCTGTATCTGTTGTTTGTCGCCAGTGAGGGGTGATTTGACGGTGTTTCTGTACGGTCATTGTGAGATGGATCTGTCTTTGCTCTGGTCCTGTGGTGCGTCATAGGAGGACAGTGGCTATTCGTCTTCCTCCAATCGGTTCGCGGCGGAGGTTTGAAGTGCCGCTCTGCTTTCCCGATCTCTTTCTCGTTACCGTTTGATTTGATCCGTCTGGTTAGTTTTTCTGGTTAGGTGGTTTAGTTGTGTTTTGGTTTGGTTTTTCTAGGCGGTTTGGGATTTCTTCAGTTGTGGGGTTGGTTAGATCAGATCCTTGGTTAGAGCATTAGGTTCGTGGTTTGGATCTCTCTAGATAACGGTTTTGGTTTCTTAGATGGGTTGTTAGTCTTCGGTTTGGTTGTGCTAGTCTTTTTTAGTAGGCTTCGGTTGGTGTGGCTTTTTGCCATTGAGAGTGTGTGTTTCCTTGTTGTTGGTTGCATCGGTATAGTTCATGCAGTTATCTTTCGTATCTTCTGCCTCTGATCTCCTACCTTTGGCAAGGGTTCTCCGGTTCATCCTTAAGGAATTGAGGCTTTGGCCTTTTTTGCATCTAGTCGTTCGGTGGAGAATGGTAAACAATTTGGTTATTCGTCTTCCTTGGTTCAGTATCCATACGGCTTGCTCGTGGCTCCTAATGGTGGAGAATAATAATGAGTGTCGGTGGATCTTCCTCAATAATTCTTGGTTTCAGATGTTACGCTCTTTTTTTCTCTCGATGTCTGGTGCTCGCTGCTTCTTCGTCGCTTCATCAGCTTGTTATCGATCTGTGCGGCTTTGTAGCGGTTGTTTCCTGTCTCTGCCTAGTGTTTTATGGTTTTTGGTGTTAATTGTTTTTCTTCGTCTCCCGTTGGTGGGCTTTTGACTCCGGTATCGTGTCAGATAACCGGTTTTGTCTTCGTTAAAACCGCATCCGACCCATGTATCCAAATATGAATTCTTTGTTTGTATAATTAATGGAAAATTTTCCTCGAATAAAAATTTTCTTAAGAGGTCGAAAACATCTTTTGTTTGTTGAGGATAGTTTAACTTTCTTTACGACAAAAACATGTATAAATATTCATATTTGTACAAATTTGATTTGATTTTGTTGAGGATTGTTTCACTTTATTTAGAAGGAAACATGTATGAATTTTAGAAACCGTACAAATATGAATACATCAATACTATAGTTATATAAATTAGAAGATGTGAGTTACTATAAAATCTACTATGTTAATGGGTAGAATATCTCATTAGTTGTCCGCTTAATCTCCATTTGTTCCTTTTATATAGTAGAGTTCTATTGTACTTTTATTTACATTTGGTAACTACTTCCATAAGATAAATATTGACGTATATTTTGTAAACCGTGAGTATAATTTAGAATATTATTTTTTTTCCAAACAAAAGGAATTAATGAAGCGTTCTTTGCGGCTAGGTTCATATATTTGTTTGGTAGATTCTTATTTATCAATTTCTACCATTTGATAAATTTTTGTATCTACTAAATATAGAAGAATCAATTGTACAAAGCATAAATTTTAACAAAGGAGTTGTAGGATATACATAAAATCTGAGACTTACACTTAATGTAGACATAAACATGAGATAAAAGGTACAACAATATAAACTAAAAGAACATCAAGTGAGGGTGTTGTTGTTTGAGCAGAGCATTAACCAAGGAGTTGTTGAGTTTTTCCAGAGTAACTCCAACACGAAAGTGTTGTTTCCCTTGATGTTGTTTCCCTCTAGAAAATTGCTTAAGAAGCTCGTTAAACGCAAACGACGTCTAGTAATTCCAAACTCCATCACTAAAAATACAGGCCACCAATCACCACTCTCATTCGCCAATATAATTCTTTTTCCTACAGCCTTTTCCAAATTATTTATTTGAACGAAAATCTGAGGAAGAAACTACATGAAGATAAAATTGTTTGTTACAAATATTTCGTGTTATCACTCATGTGAAATAAGTAAAAACTTATGAGAATGATATATGTTGAAAACTTACAATTCTGTTATTTCTTAATATGTCTTTGGTGGCTTTTATAGTCAAAAGGGTGTCTTTGATTGAGATATTCTGCAATAAAGAGAAAAGTGTAAGATAAAGATTAAAGTAACTAAAATTATCCGAAAAATGAAGATAAAGATATTTGAACAACTTCAATTACATACCACACCATCAAGGGATTCTGGAAGAAGAGACTTCACAAAATTAGGGTTCGACATTGTTGTTGTCGGGTATAGTTTGATCTTAATTTGATAAAATTAATTGATTAGATATATTTAGTAATAATGTACAAAAATTGAACATATGGAGACGACTGCAGAATGAGTAATCGAAAGTATTTACACAAAAATCTCTCAATCATATAATAAATCTATATTTTTAGTTGTTCATACACCCTTAAAAAAACTAAAATCTAATTAAGGATAAATAGTTTAAAGTTTAAGGTTAGGGTTTATATACTTTCGATTGAGTCTTTATCGGAAGAGATTAGGCAGTAAGGAAAGGTACGGTATACATATTCTGAAGTTATCTTTCCGATTTTGGTAAATACTTATTATACTTTTTTGTTTCGATATTATCGATGATAAGACCAAATTTGAGGCGAGCCTTAAACATTTTTTTTGATAAATAGTTAAATGTAATGGGCCCTTTTAATTGGAAATAAATTGATTTGATCCATATAAAATACAAAATGCTTTCAATAAAAATCAATATTTTAAAAGTATAAATACAATACAGATGTTGCAATCCTATCACTTAGCATTTCAATCTAAATTTTTATAAAAAGATGTAAAATACCTAAATATTACCAAATCATATCTAATATTAATATTTTGATATATATATAAACAACTTAATAATTGACAGTATGTGCATCTTAGCAATCATATATAAAATTGTTTCTAATTTTTAGAAATTTTAGATAAATAATAATATTATGCAGAATAAGGTAGCATGATAATTAATAACATAAAAGATGTAATGTTTGACGATAAAATAAGTTAATACCCTTGGATGGGCCTTAAATAAACACACAAAAATAATGTGTATTTCAAAACGACATAGTAAATTCTTAATTTAAAAAGACTTGGATTAAGATGAGAATGATCATGGTTTGAAATTGATTCTCATGGCTTTGGTCCAGCGAGCCCTAGAAGGAAAAAAGAAAAAGAAAAGGTGTTACATTTTAAACCACAAAAATGTAATAATAATATTGTAATTGTCGATTAACATACCACTCTTCCATCTGTTTAACCTCTTCCAACTCGGGATCAAATTCAATTTGAGAAATAAGTCTGGAATCTTCGACATAAGGAGTACCTATGCGAGAAACAATATAATTAATTTAGATACTATAGTTATCACTTTACGGAAATAAAGAAATTAAATAAATATGTAGGAAAAAATATGTACTTACCCAAAGTACGATTGACTCTCCAAAACCTCAACACAACAATTGTTTCATAATTTCAAGTCGAGTGCCATAATTCATGAAACTTCACTGCATGAGGACCCCTAGCCACACATTTTATGTATGTTCCACTACGATTATATTAGTTCAAAAATGGTTAATAATTGATTTAAATATTAAAAATATAGTTGGAATAAGAAATGTTAATAGTATCGTCAATGGTTATAACTTAATTGAAATTAAATAAATTTATAAATTTAGATTGTCTTACTTCATTTCCCTAAGATGAAACCAAATCTGCTTCACCGAGTCTGATGACCTCTTTTGTTCACATGATTCTAGATAACCCACAAATTGATGCATCCAATGACATCTACAAAACAAATATATGAATAAAAGAAAATATTATGCATGGTTGAACAAAATGTATTGTAAGATACATATAAAGCTATAAATGCTCAATCATACCAATGGTGTGCTTTGGTGTTATTTTACGATCTAATATTGCTTCCACACCAATAAAATCGTAGAAATTATCATCAACAATAGTAAAGCATTTCAAAATCTGAGTTTGAGAGTTTATCATTATCTTTTTGGATGTAGGAGTGTATCTCGAATCACCTAGATTGTAGATGACATCAAAGTTTTGGACATACTTCCAAGAGCCCTCCTAAAAGTTTTCGTTAATTTTTTGAAATGCATTCGTCAATCATGAAACCCTAAAATGTAATATTTCTTCTAATGATAAGAATATGAACCAAAGATGAAAGAGTACGTCGATAAATCTCATCTAAGTTAAATAAATCGATAAAAATCTAACATTTTCATCACTAAAGATGACATGACCTTGAAGACCACTTGGGTGTACGTTTGTAAACCACTTTCTTATGATCTTTAAGCGACTTTTTCAATCATTTTTGGTGTTGTCGACATCCCAAAAGAGAGTGCAAATTTCAATTTTGTCTGGTTTGATTTTTTTGTAATATGGGAAAATGTTTTGGAAGAGAAGATGAATTAATAAATATAGCCAAGTTCGTACCTTTTCGAATTTTTTTAAGAAATCGTTTTTAAGTGAAAAGATGTAAACATTCAAGAGTTAAGTTTTAAAAAGTTGAAGTGGTGGTTGTGGTTTTAATAGTACTTTTAATGGGGGTGTAAATAGATTTTATTAGGATTGTAAATAATATTTTATTTTCATAATTTATTGTTTCTTTATATTCATTCCTTGTGTTTGTTATATTAGTTGATTTTTTTATAAAATTATTGCTAAAAAGGAAATAACAATCCTGAATATCTCTCTAATGTATAATAATTCAATTAAGAACTATATGTTAGATTTAGTAATTTTTTTTAGTTTTAATTAGAAACGTCTACGATTTTGCAGTTAATATGATAATTTAATATTATTCTTTATATCTATATTCTCGGAATCCGTTATGATTTCTTGCATGTCGGACAAATGTGTGTTATTTTAGCTATTCAGCTATATTATCCATAATATTATCCATAATGTGTGTTGTTTCCTTATATCCTCATAACATTCCGGGCCTTTAACATAGTTTAGAAATAATTTTTAAATAATACAACTCACCACATGCCGGACTCACATGCTCAATCCTACCAATCACAACACAAAGCTTTCTGTGCCTTGGTTTCCATGACCTCTCTTTTGATACCCATGTAAACTTTGTTGGAAACTGAGAATAAGTGAGATCCTTTGCAAGATTAGGATATTTCCTACATGCAACCATCCAAGCAATAAACATAGATTGTATAGCCGTCGTTTTAATAAACAGAGTCTCAATGGGTTCATCTTCATCAAAGAAACAATCTGTTGGGTTGGAAGATAAAAACCAAGTTTCTCAACAGCTACACTACGGTAATGTGTAGGAAATGAAAATATACGCCATGTTGCTTCGGGCGGTGAAAGATATCTACAAATGACATAGTGAAAATAATTTAAAAAAATAATTATGGTTAATGTTATACATATAATCAATATTGTACACAAAAGAGGTATAATACCTGCAGTTGTAGTAGTTCTCATTTTCGCCAATAACACCATCTTCGTTCTCTTTTTCAATAGTAGCCGCAATATAATCAGGACCTTTATGAATGTATTTAAACAAATACTTGATAGCTCGAGACTGGACATACCACTCAACATTAATATGTGCACAATATCGAGGTATGAGTTCCTTGTTATATGGAACAACATATCCATTGTCAAGTTGAAATTTTTCCTTTACAACAAAACTTTTATCATCTCTACGTCTGTAGCAAGGAAAACCATTAGTATCAATTGTTGTCCTATTGTTTACCGGCCTAGGATACTTCTTCGAGCATCTTCCGTTTACCATACAAACATTACTCTTGTTTGGGTTTCTACACGGACCATGCATCATGCATTCTGACACTGCTGCGTATAGGTTTGGTTTTGTAACCTTGTCTGGTTTATCTGCACAAATAATCTTATCAATGTCTTCTGTTGTTCGGAATTTATAACCTTTTTCCATAAATAGTAAAATATGCGCATGCGGCAACCCTATTTTTTGGAAATCAATCAGGTACATTGTTGTAATATAAGAACAAAAGATAATGGTTTAGAGATAAATGATTAGAAAATATATATACTATATATGTAGATGAATAGGTAAATAATGTAGCCATAAAATATATACCTCCATCAGTTTTTCCAAAGATACCTCTTTTTTTGTCAATTCGGTGATCAAACTCTCAAGTTTGTTTTAAAAATTTGACAAATGATATCTGGTCCACCCTCGATGATCAATCTATATTTATCTAGGTATCTGGTGATCTCCAGCAACTTAGGGTTGCATTTAAAAGTAATGAAAAGGTCAGAAAAACCTAAATATTTTCAAGATTTTGACAACTTGAATCCTCAATTTTGCTATATCTCTGACGTTATCCCCCTATAAAATATAATTATTATTACCAAATCTTATTATCAATCATATACATAATAAAAAATTAGTATTTAGAGAGAATAAAAAATTATTACTCGTATGCGGAAATTCTATTAGTAATCTCATTTAACGTGTCGTAAATGTATAGCTGCAAAAACTTAGCACACTCTCCAAGGTTTGGGAAGAGAGCACCAATTCGATGGTAATTTTGACCATGCATCTTGAAAATATATGGTCCACATCCATCATTGAAGGTATGATAAATCTTCCCTCTAGGTGATGTAAACGCAAACATCATATTATAAGCACGAATAAATTCGCGAAAAATGTTTGGACAATTCACTATCATTCAGAAGTAATTCTAATAACGCCAACGGAGGTTTCCTAAGCTTCGGTAAGACGATTTTTCTTTTCTTACAACACATTGTAAAATATGGCTGCATTTGTATATTTATTTTTCCTATGCGTTCTCCATACCACATGTATGCTCCATAGTTTTGGCAAATATAAGATGGATCTCCATCGTCAAAGTAACTTATTAATTATTTGATGATTTTAAAAGATTTGGTATACTATTTGATATGTGAAAATACACCAAAAGTAAAACATATCAGTCATTTCATGTAAAGTGGCTTGATCGATATTAGTTGTAGTTCTAACTTCTCGATTATTATCTACATCATTATCTATGTGATGAGATGCATCAGCACTATCTGATTCAATTGAATCTACATCACTTGCATTATCTTCATCATCAAATTCACTTACATCGGCATACCTGTTTGCAAAAGATGAAATAGAATATTGTCAATACTATATTAGAATAAATAACTCAAATTGATTAGTAAATTATATAGTTTTATACTTGTCCATTGATTATATGCAATACAATACCTTGAGGATGGTATTAATCTCAGTTATATGGGGAGCATTAAACGGTTTTTTTAACCACATTTATTGATGATGGACATAATGTATTTTGACTTTTCTCTTTTCCTATTCCTTGAGATGAAGTAGCTTGTAATTGCATTCAAAGAGTATATCCCGTTAGTGCAATGTTTTAATAAATATTTGATTTGTTTAATAGAGTAATAGACATGCAAAACCTAATGTAACTACTGATTCCATGGTTTGTAACAATATGGAGTTTTAGCTACCACTTGTGCATTCCAAACTTTTTCCTCCTGTGTTAATACCGAAAATTATTAAACACATAATAGGATTGTCATTTCAAAATTAAATATTATTAAATCAAGCAATGAGAAAATACCACGACTATTGTTGGGAATTATGTGAATAACATTTTTTGTCGACAAAAAGAAAGAATAACATTTTCTGTTTAAGCATGTGTTTTTCGAGGAAGAATATTGGTAATATCTCGCATCTGAGTAATAGATCCAATGCTATTTTCGCTTTGACCATTTGTGATTTTTTTTAGATGCACGCGAAGACTTTCTTGAATGTCTACCTACTGTTAAAATAATAAGTATAATTGTATCAATCAATAAGCACATTCTCCAAAAATATAATGACAATTTAAATCAAATGCAAACCTTTTTGAAGAGGAGGTGATATCTCTTTGTTCTGGCATCTTCTTCCACCTAAGACAAAATTCTTTGTAATGGTTATCATATATCATTTAAAACGAATTATATAATTCAAAACACTCATGTTTCTAATGCAGGTGACACGAAATCATTTTCTTTATCAGAATCGGAGCCACCTCTTTTCATATTATTTTGGAAAATATTTTGATAATCTCCAATATAATACTCAAATCTTCAATGAATCATAGTAAAAATGATATTGCCGTCGAGAAGAATAACTGAAAGGAAATATGTCTATTTTAATTAAAGAATTATGTTGCTGATTTTACTCTAAAAATCTTTTTACTTGCGCAATTGAAATTTGAATCATAAATTTTATTTTCTTAAAGAAATGATGTTTTCCCATTCATAATAATTGATAGAAGTAAATATCTAGAGAATTTATTTGAGTAACAAATTTCTTGAATAACAATGTTGATAACATAGAAAACAACTTAGCACAAAACACATGTAATCAAGCAATGAGCATGGATATGACATTTTAAAACGTTAACTGTCGTGCGGGAAATTCTTTTCTAAACTCTGCAATTTTGGGAAGAGCACCGTGCAATTTCGTTTAACTCCCCGTTTTATAATATATCTCCTAAATATTTTAACACAAATACTCCACTCACTGATGTTCGGATTCATGGTAGAAAAATAAACGAAGCTAGAAGAAGACATCAAAACATTCTACAACACATATATATTAGGAACATGCGCGTTCGTAATAACACAAAGTATGGGAATATATAATAGCATACAATCTCCAATATCTTTAAACGGGCCGTATACAATTTAAACTGATCTGGGGTAGATTTTGCTCATGATCTGGGGTAGGTTTTAATTATTTTTAAATTGATAAGAATATCAATTTAAAAATGTCATTTCTTGAACAATACATCTCGCCGAAAAGAAAATTGAATGGGTGATACTGGATAACTTAATCACAGTAAACAAATGAATATATAAGGATTTCTATGTACAAACATTTGTTCTATTGAGAATAGTTAAAACTGAATTAGTCCATGATAAATAGACATGTAAAATAGGAAAAACCAAATTTAATTATTCCAAGGTGTTTTCATAATGAAACAATAACGGTAAAAAATGTGAACTCAAAAGAACATACATAACAGTATTCTAAATTATACTTCTGTTTAATCCTTCCTTGTCTTCCTTCTTAATCTTCTTTGAAACCGATAAATTTTCATCAACACTGCTTAATGAGTATGTCACTTTGTCGATGCTGCATTAATCAAAAAATTTGTTCGAAAACAGTTGTACGAAACAGATTATATCTATTGAGCGTATAACAAAAAGATAAATAAAAAGTCATATTTTATTTGAAAGATGATAATGATAAGAAATCTATACTTTTCGTAATGTTTGGTATGAAAAACCTACACAATCATAAATAGAAAAAAAACATTAAAGCTCTAATTAATTTTAGAAATAAATACCTTTTGTTTGACTTGGTATGAAACAAACCTGCAAATTTATCAAAACCACAAATATTAGAACCATGTTAATTTTGATAGAATATAAAAAATGTCTGGATATGTGAATGTTTTATGAGCGTGGTAGAGACTCAATTGATAAGGATCAAATTATTTAGGGTTGGACTAAGTTTTCGAAATCTTCTATTAGAAGATAAGAATATTCTATAAGATATTTTAAATTTTAAATTTCGAAATTTTTTATATTAATTAGTAGGCCATATATGATTTGTTGTATTTGCCATAATTTAAAATTTACTCATTATTATCAATAGTTAGTTGTTGCTAAATTTTAGGTGGGGTGCTATTTTGAATTTGAAAAAAATAAGAAAATGTATTATGTACTAAATATTAATCTAATATATAAAATTTAGGGAATTAGTTAAGATTACATTCAAATTTTTAGAAAATATCATATATTTGAATTTGATTAATTGTCGATTTTTGTTTTTTTAAATTATCTTTTCAAAATGAATTTTTATTTATTTTAAATGTAGAAAAAACTCTCGACCAATCAAGACATTTCATTAAAGTCATGTCATCAATGACATCATAGTTTTGATTGGCCAAGAATCTTCTACATCATCGATTTCAATAATTCGACTTCACAAATAATATATAGTAAATGTTTTGTAAAGTATTTTACATATTTTTCCTTTATTTTAATTATAACACATTTCTCTTTCTTCACTTTCTCCTTTTGTTGTTTCCATTGGAATTTGATTTTTTTTGTTCAGTTCACCATTCTTTCAATTTTCCTTTTATTTTGCAATTCACATTTCGAATAACAAATATATTGTGATAATTCTATTCCACAAACAAACATTTTAATGGTCCACTACGGACAACACATAAAGATAACCATTGGGTTAATTGGATGGTGTTGGTTAATTGAAGCTTCTTTCTTTGTTATAATACTAGGTGACCATAAATACAATGGTTTGATTTAATTCTTGGCTCAGAATGTTTCTTATTCTATCCTGGTTTTGTTCTTCGATGGTCATGACGATCACAAAACTTAAGCATATTGTTAGTACGATAATCAAATATTTGTTATCTTATAAGTATCATATATTATTATTATCATGATAATGTTTTCACATTTTTGAGAGTTTTTATGTGTTCTCTGAAACTATTGACAATTAGCTAATCAATTATCATAATAATCATGTTTAACCTTTTTATTATAAAAAAGTTCATTAATCAATAACATAACTGTATTAGTACGACAATTTTTATATTTCATATTCTTAAGATATGGTAAACGAATGAACACGGTAGTTCTGATATAATAACTAGTATGCTAATTGGCTTAACATGTTAAATCATTATGCTTCTTAAGATATGGTAAACGAATGAACACGGTAGTTCTGATATAATAACTAGTATGCTAATTGGCTTAATATGTTAAATCATTATGCTAATTGGTTTAACATGATATTTCTTGAACAATACATCTCGCCGAAAAGAAAATTGAATGGGTGATACTGGATAACTTAATCACAGTAAACAAATGAATATATAAGGATTTCTATGTACAAACATTTGTTCTATTGAGAATAGTTAAAACTGAATTAGTCCATGATAAATAGACATGTAAAATAGGAAAAACCAAATTTAATTATTCCAAGGTGATTTCATAATGAAACAATAACGGTAAAAAATGTGAACTCAAAAGAACATACATAACAGTATTCTAAATTATACTTCTGTTTAATCCTTCCTTGTCTTCCTTCTTAATCTTCTTTGAAACCGATAAATTTTCATCAACACTGCTTAATGAGTATGTCACTTTGTCGATGCTGCATTAATCAAAAAAATTGTTCGAAAACAGTTGTACGAAACAGATTATATCTATTGAGCGTATAACAAAAAGATAAATAAAAAGTCATATTTTATTTGAAAGATGATAATGATAAGAAATCTATACTTTTTGTAATGTTTGGTATGAAAAACCTACACAATCATAAATAGAAAAAAAACATTAAAGCTCTAATTAATTTTAGAAATAAATACCTTTTGTTTGACTTGGTATGAAACAAACCTGCAAATTTATCAAAACCACAAATATTAGAACCATGTTAATTTTGATAGAATATAAAAAATGTCTGGATATGTGAATGTTTTATGAGCGTGGTAGAGACTCAATTGATAAGGATCAAATTATTTAGTGTTGGACTAAGTTTTCGAAATCTTCTATTAGAAGATAAGAATATTCTATAAGATATTTTAAATTTTAAATTTCGAAATTTTTTATATTAATTAGTAGGCCATATATGATTTGTTGTATTTGCCATAATTTAAAATTTACTCATTATTATCAATAGTTAGTTGTTGCTAAATTTTAAGTGGGGTGCTATTTTGAATTTGAAAAAAATAAGAAAATGTATTATGTACTAAATATTAATCTAATATATAAAATTTAGGGAATTAGTTAAGATTACATTCAAATTTTTAGAAAATATCATATATTTGAATTTGATTAATTGTCGATTTTTGTTTTTTTAAATTATCTTTTCAAAATGAATTTTTATTTATTTTAAATGTAGAAAAAACTCTCGACCAATCAAGACATTTCATTAAAGTCATGTCATCAATGACATCATAGTTTTGATTGGCCAAGAATCTTCTACATCATCGATTTCAATAATTCGACTTCACAAATAATATATAGTAAATGTTTTGTAAAGTATTTTACATATTTTTCCTTTATTTTAATTATAACACATTTCTCTTTCTTCACTTTCTCCTTTTGTTGTTTCCATTGGAATTTGATTTTTTTTGTTCAGTTCACCATTCTTTCAATTTTCCTTTTATTTTGCAATTCACATTTCGAATAACAAATATATTGTGATAATTCTATTCCACAAACAAACATTTTAATGGTCCACTACGGACAACACATAAAGATAACCATTGGGTTAATTGGATGGTGTTGGTTAATTGAAGCTTCTTTCTTTGTTATAATACTAGGTGACCATAAATACAATGGTTTGATTTAATTCTTGGCTCAGAATGTTTCTTATTCTATCCTGGTTTTGTTCTTCGATGGTCATGACGATCACAAAACTTAAGCATATTGTTAGTACGATAATCAAATATTTGTTATCTTATAAGTATCATATATTATTATTATCATGATAATGTTTTCACATTTTTGAGAGTTTTTATGTGTTCTCTGAAACTATTGACAATTAGCTAATCAATTATCATAATAATCATGTTTAACCTTTTTATTATAAAAAAGTTCATTAATCAATAACATAACTGTATTAGTACGACAATTTTTATATTTCATATTCTTAAGATATGGTAAACGAATGAACACGGTAGTTCTGATATAATAACTAGTATGCTAATTGGCTTAACATGTTAAATCATTATGCTTCTTAAGATATGGTAAACGAATGAACACGGTAGTTCTGATATAATAACTAGTATGCTAATTGGCTTAATATGTTAAATCATTATGCTAATTGGTTTAACATGATATTTCTTGAACAATACATCTCGCCGAAAAGAAAATTGAATGGGTGATACTGGATAACTTAATCACAGTAAACAAATGAATATATAAGGATTTCTATGTACAAACATTTGTTCTATTGAGAATAGTTAAAACTGAATTAGTCCATGATAAATAGACATGTAAAATAGGAAAAACCAAATTTAATTATTCCAAGGTGATTTCATAATGAAACAATAACGGTAAAAAATGTGAACTCAAAAGAACATACATAACAGTATTCTAAATTATACTTCTGTTTAATCCTTCCTTGTCTTCCTTCTTAATCTTCTTTGAAACCGATAAATTTTCATCAACACTGCTTAATGAGTATGTCACTTTGTCGATGCTGCATTAATCAAAAAAATTGTTCGAAAACAGTTGTACGAAACAGATTATATCTATTGAGCGTATAACAAAAAGATAAATAAAAAGTCATATTTTATTTGAAAGATGATAATGATAAGAAATCTATACTTTTCGTAATGTTTGGTATGAAAAACCTACACAATCATAAATAGAAAAAAAACATTAAAGCTCTAATTAATTTTAGAAATAAATACCTTTTGTTTGACTTGGTATGAAACAAACCTGCAAATTTATCAAAACCACAAATATTAGAACCATGTTAATTTTGATAGAATATAAAAAATGTCTGGATATGTGAATGTTTTATGAGCGTGGTAGAGACTCAATTGATAAGGATCAAATTATTTAGGGTTGGACTAAGTTTTCGAAATCTTCTATTAGAAGATAAGAATATTCTATAAGATATTTTAAATTTTAAATTTCGAAATTTTTTATATTAATTAGTAGGCCATATATGATTTGTTGTATTTGCCATAATTTAAAATTTACTCATTATTATCAATAGTTAGTTGTTGCTAAATTTTAGGTGGGGTGCTATTTTGAATTTGAAAAAAATAAGAAAATGTATTATGTACTAAATATTAATCTAATATATAAAATTTAGGGAATTAGTTAAGATTACATTCAAATTTTTAGAAAATATCATATATTTGAATTTGATTAATTGTCGATTTTTGGTTTTTTAAATTATCTTTTCAAAATGAATTTTTATTTATTTTAAATGTAGAAAAAACTCTCGACCAATCAAGACATTTCATTAAAGTCATGTCATCAATGACATCATAGTTTTGATTGGCCAAGAATCTTCTACATCATCGATTTCAATAATTCGACTTCACAAATAATATATAGTAAATGTTTTGTAAAGTATTTTACATATTTTTCCTTTATTTTAATTATAACACATTTCTCTTTCTTCACTTTCTCCTTTTGTTGTTTCCATTGGAATTTGATTTTTTTTGTTCAGTTCACCATTCTTTCAATTTTCCTTTTATTTTGCAATTCACATTTCGAATAACAAATATATTGTGATAATTCTATTCCACAAACAAACATTTTAATGGTTCACTACGGACAACACATAAAGATAACCATTGGGTTAATTGGATGGTGTTGGTTAATTGAAGCTTCTTTCTTTGTTATAATACTAGGTGACCATAAATACAATGGTTTGATTTAATTCTTGGCTCAGAATGTTTCTTATTCTATCCTGGTTTTGTTCTTCGATGGTCATGACGATCACAAAACTTAAGCATATTGTTAGTACGATAATCAAATATTTGTTATCTTATAAGTATCATATATTATTATTATCATGATAATGTTTTCACATTTTTGAGAGTTTTTATGTGTTCTCTGAAACTATTGACAATTAGCTAATCAATTATCATAATAATCATGTTTAACCTTTTTATTATAAAAAAGTTCATTAATCAATAACATAACTGTATTAGTACGACAATTTTTATATTTCATATTCTTAAGATATGGTAAACGAATGAACACGGTAGTTCTGATATAATAACTAGTATGCTAATTGGCTTAACATGTTAAATCATTATGCTTCTTAAGATATGGTAAACGAATGAACACGGTAGTTCTGATATAATAACTAGTATGCTAATTGGCTTAATATGTTAAATCATTATGCTAATTGGTTTAACATGATATTTCTATGATATCACATTAGAAATATATGTTATTACCGTTAGTATATATTCCAAGTGTCAAATATTATCTTTAACATATTAACATTTGATATAATATGTTATTATAATTGCTTTTGTGACGAACATTTGTTGACGATTTTATATGAACAATAGTTTTCGCTTATTGTTATTATGTTATAAGTTCCATGAATTATTGTTATCATGTAAACATGTTATAATAATTGTTAGCATATTAATTAGAATCATGATAACTGAGTTAGTGCGATAATATATTCAAATCGATGACCAATATCACCGGAAAGTCAACATCAAAAATAATTAATATAAGAAATAATATTTTTATAATAAACATAAACTACAAACATATTTATGAGATAAATTAATTTTATCTTTCCTACTTTTCTAGTTTGAAATTATCTTTGGTAAAAAGTTAATAAATATATTAGCTACGTATATTGATTTCAGTCACTTAGTTTTAAATTTATTTTATACTTTTATCAAAAAAACATTTATTAAAAAGAATTTGTTTTTATATTCGCAACCTTTTATAAACCTAAACACAAAAAATTATTGGAAGCAAAAATGTTGGAACGTTTAGATCAATCCTGATTCAATTCCAGATTCAGATTATCCTAAACATGCGATCTAGGTTCTTCTCAGAATAGAAACAAATGATGATCTCACCTTATACCTGTTATTGCAGCGGAAGAGGATGGTATGTCTGAGATCAGAGAAACACCGAGGGATGAATCCTCCAAAGGTTCACACACGCTTTCACAGGAAACAGCTGCTAGACCACAAAGGGAACTCGGCGCAGAGAGAGAGAGTTTACGGCTCAAGTCTTAGGGTTAATCAGTCTGAAACTCGAGTTTTATGACACAAAACTCGTCCTGTTCCGTTTGGGCCATTTGGCCCAAATACCAATTAACTCGTCGGTGTTTGCGCACTGCATCGATCGTTGCACCTTATGCATCGATCGATGCACAGTGGCTAAACCTTTTATTCTCTCTAAGTACAGTAAATGCCTAGCACTTTTACTGTACTTCTGCTAAACCGTTCCTACACATTTTCCTGTTAGCTTAGGCGTGTGACCCATATGGGATCATATAATAAAGGCAATAAGTCCAAGACTTATAGATCATGAGCGGACTCTAGCAAGCCATCATGACCCCCAGTATTATATGACTTATGTCTGATCATTGACATACTCTTACTTTCTAGAGACAGTACCGAGATTACTGGACACAATTCCAACAATCTCCCACTTGTACTGGAATCTCTGTATTCATAATCCTTTTGTCTCAATATCTCGATTAGTCATAAGGCAAGATTGGTGTCATCCTTATAAAGCCTAATCTTGTTCATCGGACTCTGATTTGATACTGACAATCCAAACGACTCGGGAAAGTCCGTTTGAGCATGGCCATGCATTTTCCAGTATTCAAATCTCCGATTGGCCTAGAGATATTCACTCCATTTATATTGGAGGGACAAATCCCATCTTGTTCCATCACTGTAAACTACTCATTTCATGATGTACCCAAACAAGGTCCTTATAGCTATCGCAGAACGATAGCGTTAGACAATGATCAAAGTACACCAGTCCATGTGCAATCACATGCATGTGAACTCAGGTCTAAGGACTATACTCTATAGTCGTAGTAAGAATCTCTTATGACACAGATATAAATATCCTGAAGAGTTCTTATAAGCGGGTCTTGTCCGGTCGTATGTTCCCAAACATACACCTATGTACTGACTTTGATGCCGCGCATCTATGACACACTGAGACTTTGTCATAAGTCACGTACCAATCCAGTCTCACACGGTTGTTGGTGTTCCAGTTTCAACAACCTTCGACTAGGGACAAGATGATATAAAACATTTATCAAATATATGGCCTCATGATCAAGCTAAATGACTTTGATGACTCAAGATCAAGTCACTTACTTCGATGACCTATAAAATGCTTCATATCATTTTGGAACGATTATTTCATCACAGTTAAAATAATCTTGAAATAATAATTTCATTAAAACATAAAATAATGTTTTATTAGAACATATCAAATAACTAAAATAAAGCTCACAAAACTCCCACTCAAATTTAGATTACATTTCAATGTTTCTAATGCCTACAGCTTCAGTCAGGAACTCGAGCTTAGGTCTTGGGAGTGGCTTTGTCAACGGATCAGCGACATTATCATCTGTCGGAACTCGGCTGATCTTGACTTCCTTTCTATTAATGATGTCACGTATCAAGTGATATCTTCTTTGAACATGCTTGGATTTCTGGTGTGATCTTGGTTCCTTTGCCTGAGCTATAGCACCATTGTTGTCACAAAACAGTGCCAGAGGCTCAGCCGCATCTGGTATCACACCTAGTTCCATAATGAACTTTCGTATCCAAACAGCTTCCTTCGCTGCTTCCGAGGCGGCGATATATTCAGCTTCTGTAGTGGAATCAGCAACGGTGTCCTGCTTGGAGCTTCTCCAACTTACTGCACCGCCATTCAGACAAAAGACATAACCGGACTGTGACCGGAAATCATCTGTGTCTGTCTGGAAACTTGCGTCCGTGAATCCACTGACTTTAAGCACATCACTTCCACCGTACACTAAGAACTTATCCTTAGTATGTCTTAGATACTTCAAGATATTCTTTACGGCAATCCAATGGTTTTCACCTGGATTTGACTGGTATCTACTCGTCATGCTCAATGCATAAGCAATATCAGGACGAGTACAGATCATGGCATACATGACAGATCCTATTGCAGATGCATAAGGAATGTTCTTCATGCGCTCAAGCTCAGCAGCCGACGTGGGGCTCTGCTTCTTGCTTAGCGTTGTGCCATGTACCATTGGCGTGAAGCCCTTCTTGGAATTTTTCATGCTGAATCTTTGTAGGACTTTGTCAATGTATGAGTCTTGACACAAGCCTATCAGCCTATTAGGGCTATCCCGATAGATCCTAATTCCAAGAACGTATGCGGCTTCACCCATGTCTTTCATGGAAAAACAACTTCCAAGCCAGTCCTTTACGGACTTCAGCATTGGAACGTCGTTTCCGAGAAGTAGTATGTCATCGACATACAGAATAAGAAATACAATCTTGCTCCCACTAGATTTCTTATACACGCATTGTTCTTCTTCGTTTCTGATGAAGTCAAATTGCTTGATTGCTTCATCAAAGCGAAGATTCCAGCTCCTCGATGCTTGCTTCAATCCATAAATGGATTTATGAAGCTTGCATACTTTCCCAGCATTCTTTGGATCTATGTAACCGTCAGGTTGCGTCATATACACATCCTCTTCCAGAATACCATTCAGGAAGGCGGTTTTCACGTCCATCTGCCAAATTTCATAATCATGAAAAGCTGCAGTTGCTAGTAGAATCCGAATAGATTTCATCATAGCCACCGGTGAATAGGTTTCATCGTAGTCCACACCGTGAACTTGTCTGAAACCTTTTGCCACCAACCTGGCTTTATAAATCTGGACATTTCCATCCACGTCAATCTTCTTCTTGAAGATCCATTTGCACTCGATGGCTTTTACACCAGCGGGTAAGTCAACCAACGAAAACACTTGGTTGACCGACATGGAGTCCATTTCGGAATCAGTGGCCTTGCGCCACTTAGAGGAATCTGGGCCCATCATGGCTTGATTGAAGTTCGATGGTTCATCACCATCTATGATCAGAAGATCATGACAGTCAGTCACGAGGAATCCTTGATATCTCTCGGGTTCGTGACGGATCCTCCCGGATCTTCGAACTTCAGGTACTACAGGTTCAGGCTCTACAATTTCTTGTAGGTCCTCCTGCTGCTCTTCCTCATTAGGTTGAGCAGTATCCTGTTCATCTTGAATTTCTTCAAGCAGTACCTTACTCCCACTGTCTTTCTTAGAGAGAAACTCCCTCTCAAGAAAGTTACAATCCCGGGCAACAAAGATCTTGTTCTCGGAACGTAGATAGAAGTAATAAGCCTTGGTTTCCCGTGGATAACCAATGAAGTAGCATTTGTCAGATTTTGGTGTAAGCTTGTCTGAGATTAATCTCTTGACATAGGCTTCACAACCCCAAATTCTGAGATAAGACAGCACTGGAGCTTCTCCAGTCCATAATTCATATGGTGTCTTTGCTACTGCTTTTGATGGCGCTCTGTTTAGAGTGAACACTGCTGTTAGCAGAGCATATCCCCAAAGGGATATTGGAAGGTCTGTGTGACTCATCATAGATCGAACCATATCCAATAATGTCCGATTTCTCCTCTCAGACACACCATTCCATTGAGGTGTTCCAGGAGGAGTGAGTTGGGATACGATCCCACACTCTCTCAGATGATCACTGAATTCTTGGCTTAAGTATTCTCCTCCTCGGTCGGACCGAAGAGCCTTAATGCTTTTGCCAAGTTGGTTCTGTACTTCATTTTGGAATTCTCTGAACTTCTCAAAAGATTCAGACTTATGTTTCATTAAATAAACATATCCATACCTACTGAAATCATCAGTGAAGGTAATGAAGTACTGATAGTTTCCTCTTGCATTTGTGGACATTGGGCCACACACATTAGTGTGTATCAGGCCCAATAAGTCACTGGCCCTCTCGTTAGGTTTATTAAAGGGGGCCCGTGTCATTTTGCCCATCATGCAGGATTCGCATTTCTCACATGACTCAAAGTCAAATGAGCCAAGAAGTCCATTCGAATGGAGCCTCTTGATGCGTTTCTCGCTGATGTGCCCTAAACGACAATGCCAAAGAAACGTTCGGTTTTCCTCATTAGGTTTAAACCGTTTTGTATTAATGTTATAAATTGGCGCGGATTGATCGAGTATGTAAAGCCCATTTGTAAGAGGGGCAGAACCATAGAACAAATTGTTGCGATTGAAGGAACATAATTTATTCTTAACTGAAAAATCATAACCTTCCAAATCCAACAAAGAAATTGAAATAATATTTCTGCTTATAGCAGGTACAAAATAACAATTATTCAGTTCTAAAATCAATCCCGAAGGAAAAGACAACAAGTATGTGCCTACAGCTAGTGCTGAAACTTTCGCTCCATTCCCAACTCGTAGCTCCACTTGTCCTTGCTTCAGCCTTCTACTGTTGCTGAGTGCCTGCATATTAGTACAAATATGAGCCCCACAACCAGTATCCATGACCCATGAGGTATTATCAGAAGTAGTTGTATTAACTTCTATAACAAAAATACCTGATGAAGAAGTCTCGAAAGTCTTCTTCTTTAATTCCTTTAGACCTTCCTGGAATTTCTTACAATCTCTTCTCCAATGCCCCAGTTCTTTGCAGAACCTGCACATGTCAGTTGGCCCAGCCTTGGACTTGGGCTTGGGCTTTGGCGTGTCCTTGTCCGCGACATGGACAGCCTTGGCCACTCCCTTATCCTTAGCAGAGGATTTCTTAAACCCCTTGCCCTTTTGCACCATAAGCACATTGGGGTCCTTGGCGGTTTTCCTCAAGTTGGGCTCTGCAGTCTTGAGCATTCCGTGAAGCTCAGGTAGTGTCTTACTCAAGCCATGCATGTTAAAGTTCAGAATGAACTGATCATAGCTTGCAGGTAAAGACTGCAGAATGATGTCGCAGGCAAGTTCCTGGCTGATTGGGCAGTCGAGTTTCTGAAGATGATCGAGATAACCCATCATCTTCAAGACATGAGGACTCACTGCCGCATTCGCAGCCAACTTACAGTCCAAGAGGTTCTTAACTGTCTGGAACCTCTCGGTCCTAGCCTGCTCCTGAAAAAGCGATTTCAGGCTTGCCATTATCTCGATGGGAGACAATACACTTTCGAACTGTTTTTGCAGCTCAGGAGTCATTGTCACCAACATCAGGCAATAGACATCATTTTCATCTGACGAATGCTTTTCCCAAGCATTGTGCAGAGTCCTGGCAGCAATGGCAAGAGGCCTCTCGGGGAGGGGATCTCGAAGGACATAATCCTTCTTCTCCTGCTTGAGGACCAGCCTCAAGTTCCTTGACCATGTCAGGAAGTTCATTCCAGTCAGCTTCTCCTTCTCGAGAACAGACCGGATCGAGAATGTGTTTTGTGTGCTTGTAGTAGTCATATCTGAAATATATAAATAAAAAGGTTATTAGTTATTATGTTCAAAATGATTAATCTCGTATTAAAAAATTAATATGATTAATCACGCATTATATTCAATAACCTAAGTTACCCTCAATAGAATATAATGATTCCAAGATCCACATATAACTAAAATTAAAGTGGGCCACTGGCCGTCACCCAACCTTAGCTTATATCGGTAAGCCCTATATCGGCCAATTATATCCGTGATATAACTCTTGGTTGTGAATCTGGGCCCGAGGCCCAATCCACTCTGATGTCTCAAGGCCCGGGACTCCCGATGGCCCAGTCAAGAAAACCAGACTATACAGTCACGTAATCATTAATGTCTGGGACTCCCAATGACATTTATGAATCACAAACCGTCTTACTCACGCAAAAGCAGACATCCTCACACTGTAAGGCCATGAATGCAATTGAATGGGCTTTGACAGCTGACATAGCCTGGACAAGACATCCAACGCTTGATATTATTTGAGGTTCGTAGGTTTATTAAAATCATTCCCAAAATAGAAGATTACTATTTCGGGAAACTTTCTATTTATGGAAACCTACTATTTTTGGAAACTTTCTAAAATTGGAAACTTTCTAAAACCGGAAACTTTCTAACTTTAGAAATTTCTTTAAAATCCAAAACCCGCAAATTCAGAAACTTCTATATTAAGAAACTTTCTAATTATAAAATTTCGGAAACTTTAATTTAAAATCGACTTTATAATATTATAAAATAAATTTTAAATTTATCTGAAGAAAGACTCAAATAATTGGCCCAATTGTTTTAACTTCTTGGCCCGAGGCCCAAGAATTGGTCCATGTCCAAGACATGACCCAATTGTCCAATTATTTGACATAACCGGTCTGGTTCATTAAAACTGGTCTAACCAAGTTTCAATTACTACGATGACCACAATTGTCAACCGGTTATTTACTAAACCGGAATTTCTCAATTTATTTGGTCCAACCAAATCAAATTAGAAATTCCTGGTTTAGGCACTAAATCCAATATTTCTTTCGACATTGGATTTCTTATCCCGGTTTAACCAGATTTAATAAAATTATTAAAATCTGTTTATTAAACCAGAACGATGATTTTAATTAAGTTAAATCGAGCCAAAACCCTAACCGCATCGATCGATGCTCACAGCATCGATCCTGCAACGATCGTTCATAGATCCTGCATCGATCGATGCTCTCACGTGTGCACGAACGGTTATCAGGTTTGGCCGAAAGATTCTCGTGAGATCCATGCGATCGTTTGAACGATCCATGCGATCGCGGTCAATCTCTCGCGACTGCAACGATCGATCCTTGCATTGCATCGATCGATGCAATGCGATCTCAGTCGATGCAAAATCAGTTTAGATCACATACCAAATCAATATAGTTTGGTCATGCGATTTTTAAACAGTTTGTTTAGGATTCAATTCTTGTTTCTTAAGTGTTTTAATCTTATCAGTAGATTGATTCAAAAACACCTCTTTTAAACAATCCTAAACATGAATCTAAACAAGAAAAACCAGAACCTGGCTCTGATACCACTGTTGGAACGTTTAGATCAATCCTGATTCAATTCCAGATTCAGATTATCCTAAACATGCGATCTAGGTTCTTCTCAGAATAGAAACAAATGATGATCTCACCTTATACCTGTTATTGCAGCGGAAGAGGATGGTATGTCTGAGATCAGAGAAACACCGAGGGATGAATCCTCCAAAGGTTCACACACGCTTTCACAGGAAACAGCTGCTAGACCACAAAGGGAACTCGGCGCAGAGAGAGAGAGTTTACGGCTCAAGTCTTAGGGTTAATCAGTCTGAAACTCGAGTTTTATGACACAAAACTCGTCCTGTTCCGTTTGGGCCATTTGGCCCAAATACCAATTAACTCGTCGGTGTTTGCGCACTGCATCGATCGTTGCACCTTATGCATCGATCGATGCACAGTGGCTAAACCTTTTATTCTCTCTAAGTACAGTAAATGCCTAGCACTTTTACTGTACTTCTGCTAAACCGTTCCTACACATTTTCCTGTTAGCTTAGGCGTGTGACCCATATGGGATCATATAATAAAGGCAATAAGTCCAAGACTTATAGATCATGAGCGGACTCTAGCAAGCCATCATGACCCCCAGTATTATATGACTTATGTCTGATCATTGACATACTCTTACTTTCTAGAGACAGTACCGAGATTACTGGACACAATTCCAACAAAAAAAAGGTAGTTTATCGTGCCTTTCTTGTATCACTGTTACTCTCTTTTTTTTAGAACAAAACAAAAGATATATAACCTAGTTCTACCCAATCATCCATATTAGTGAATCTTGTCCAACATGAATATAATGAAACAGTATGATACGATCACTCCGTGCTAGCTTATCCGATATCAAGTTGCTTGATCTTGGTATATGTTTGAGCTCAAAAGTCATGAAGGACTCCTTCCTTCTTCCGAACTCCTCTAGATGTATCGAGAAAGATGTTCATTTGTCTAGTGTAGAAACTAACTTCACCAATTCTGAACAGTCCGTTGCAAAAATGATATGAGGCTGATGAAAGAACTTCATGCATTCCACAGCTCAGATTAAGGCTTCGAACTCCGCGTGAAGAGGGGAGAGACATGTTCTAATGTTCTTTGACCCCATCATAATATTTACGTCTCCCTCATAACAGCTATACCAACGCTGGACTAAGAATAAATCGCCTTCCTTCCATGATCCATCTACAAAACACCATTGACCCTTTTGGGATATATTGCTCCCAAGGGTATTTCTTTCCTCTAAACTTCCTTGTTGCTTTTGCACCACTGATAATTGAGCATCATCCCAAGTCGCCGACTCCGTTTCTGTTGTCCTTAAACTATCTTGCGGTCCTTTGTCTATGTGATTGTATAGCATATCATTTCTACTTTTCAAACCAAAGAATCCAAAGAATCGTACCGTTCGTAATGTCTGACGACATTTTCAAAATAGGTAGTCCATATTTGTGAAAACCGATTGGAAAAATATATCGGTTTGTTGGAATATGTGAGAGAGCCCAAGTTTGTAGAGCCGGAGGATATTTAGATAAGACATGGTTTATCGATTCGTCCTCTGCACTATATCGCCCACAACGAAAGTCATAATTAATCCTAGGCCTGGGCGTTCGGGTACCCGTTCGGGTTCGGTTCGGGTCTTTCGGGTTTTCGGGTTTTCGGGTTTGAGATATAAAACCCATTCGGGTATTTTAGAATTTCGGTTCGGGTTCGGTTCGGTTCCATTCGGGTTCGATTCGGGTTCGGGTACCCGAAAAACATAAAACAAAAATAAAAATTAGTTATATTTAAATAAAAATTCGTTAAATTTTGATAAATATAACAAAACCCTTCATATATTTTGTTTATTTTTGATAATTTAGTTATTTTAGACTAAAAACAACTAATATATTTAAGTTTATAATTATAATTTTGGATAATTTTGTTATATTAGATCTAAATATAATTAATATTTTAGGTATATAATTGTAATTTGGATATTTCGGGTACCCATTCGGTTCTCGGTTCGGGTCGGGTTCGGGTTCGGTTCTTCGGATATAGGAGTTTAGGACCCGTTCGGGTATTTTATCGTTTCGGGTTCGGGTTCAGTTGTACTTTTTCGGTTCGGGTTCGGTTCGATATTTCGGGTCCGGATATTATGCCCAGTCCTAATTAATCCCTCTTGAGTTCATGTTTTTTGTTACTGATAGGCATCCCAAAATCACTTGCCAAACGAAATGCTTTGGTTTTGGAAAACATTTTAATTTCCATACAAAAGCTTGGAGTGCTTTAATATATGGTCTCAAGTAGGTTGCTCCTATGTCTTTGTCTGGGAATTTTCGTTTTGTACGATAGTATGATTTAACCGTATATTTTCCAGATTCTGTTAAATGCCTTTCATTTGTATCAGGTCAAATCAACCGACTTATCGTCATACCCGTATTCAAAGCCGCATCTGAAAATTCAATGAACAACTCAATCAGTTGTGTATTCTATGACTGGGTCTGATGATCAATCAATATTTATTGGTAATGGTTTATATTGAAATGGAGCTATGTGCCCACTCTTTTAAATATTTATTGGTAATGATTTTACATGTTACTCGTCTCATGCTATACGCTAAGATCCAAAAATCATTATATATTGAAATGGAGCTCTATGTGCCCACTCTTTTAATAAATCATTTTAACCAGATATTTAGCTGAACTTATAATGTTCCATCCATAAAATAGTGAATATGATTTAATAGGCTCCAAATGATCTATTTTCCGAATTGTTTAAATCGTTTAATAGGCACCCTCACTCTGAAATCGTTTAAATTGCATTAATTATTTATGAAATCATGTTCGTCTGATTGGCCTTAAGCCTGTTCCATGTTCTCCGCATATCAATGAAAATATGTACTAAGTAAATACTTTACATCTAGGACATGTGCTATAATTTTTTTTTGTTCTAAAGGGCATGTGACTATAAATTTCTGCTTTTTTCCACACCCTTTTTCCTAACAAATTTGCTATATCTTCGAAGCCGCCCAAAAATATATTCCACTATCGAATTAAGACATTTACGACAAAAGTTTATAAACATGTGAACCAGTGTCTCCACATCTTTGGTTCTCCCCTAAAATATATATTCAAACATTATTCTTTTCTTCCAAACTTGAATGTGGATAATTAATTAGTCTTATCTATTATATTAAAACAGAACTACACTATGGAATTAACCTTCTCCTACCGTGTTATTTACAACTTATGCCATTGATTTTTTAAAATTTCATTAAGGGTATTATAGTCAAAACAACTTCATACCTAATTTGAAATCTTTATATATATGCATTCAAAATTTTCTTAATGTAACCTACTACAACAATTGAAACCGTCGAACCTATATATTAAGTTTTAAAATTGTACCACTCGATCATATACTTGACCAGTTAATACCAATATCAACCCAAATTTCTAACAAAATAGTAATGTCTATTATATTGGATATGAACTGAGACGTCCGTACTCTCTCATCTGTGAAAATTGTTTATATGCATAGAGATACTCTCTTCTTCAATAGGTTGATTATCCCTGCCAGCAAACCTTTTGTCAAATTTGAAATCTTCAGAAATTTAACTTAGATTAGGCGATTCATAACCAAGTAATACCAAATATAAACAAACCAGATTTTCAATTATACAATAAACCGTGTACCATTAAACCATATAACATTTATTTCAAATAAATATCTAACGAACTAAATACTTTTAATTGATTATTATAGCACAATATCAAATCTGTTTCCTTCCTTTTATCAAATCTTACCTATTACAAAATTTTCGAAAATCTATAGCACAATATCATACCAAATCAATATTAATGTAAACAATTTATTTTTTACTATAACTGATCCAACTAACTTTATATCGATTATACCTAAATAAGAATAACACCAAAATTCGATTTTAAATGGTTTCAATATCCGAATCGTAACTTTCCCAAAATTATTTAAAAAAACCAACAGCCGAATCTCAACAATCTTTATCTATATTTTTAAATATCATCGATTAACTTATCTAACTACCCTATATATCAACTATAAGAACAAAATATACCCTTATTTCGATTTTATGCCAACCTAAGAAACTTAATCTTTCGGAATTTTCCTCAAAAATCGATGCTATAGAATCTCAACCATTTTAATAGATCTAATAACTATTAAGATATGTATCTCTACATATATTTTTCAGATACCATCGACTTTTACTTAAACCTACCCAATATCACCTATAAATACACTACTCTCAATTCTAACCTAATACATGCTAGCCTACAAGCAAATTCGAAAACTACTCTTTGCTCAAAATTTTCTTCTCAAGATGACTAATCCAAGAGCTGTTACATACCTAAAAGATGTGAAGCCTTCTAAGACCGGTTGGAGAATTCAAGTCAAAGTTCTTAATTCCTGGAATCAATACACGGCTGTTAATGGAGAATCTTTGGAGCTGATCTTAGTTGATGCAATGGTTAGTTTATAACATATTTCTTAACTTTTCAACTCATCAATTTTTATCAAGTACTAACGATTTTTAATTATATATGTGATGTAGGGGTGAAAATACATGCTTCATGTAAAAAACCTTATATCACGCGTGTGCAGAGGCATCTTCCAGTTGGCGAGTGACGACTAATTGAGAACTTCTCTTTAGCCCCTGCATCTGGCCAATATAGGCCAACTAATCATGTCTACAAAATGATTATTTTGAGAAATACTTCTGTTTCCAAGTGTGATTTAAAGTTAGATGACAATTTTTTGTCATTGAAAAGTTTTGAGGCGATTTCAAATGGTACTATTAAAGCACATTTTTTGGTTGGTACGTATAACATACCTATCAAAAACGCAGAAAGCCTTATACTTGATTTAGTTTTTTCATAATATTGTGCTTAAAATTTTATTTTTTGGTTGTCATGTAGATGTTATTGGACAAGTTCTGGATGTCAGAAATATGCAAGCTGTTCAAGTAGCTTGAAAGGAAAGGAAAAAGCTAGAATTCACTTTACGGGACACAAAGTAAGTATATACTTACTTATTTAAGTATATAAAATTTAAAAAGTTTATAACATTTTTCTTATTTGTTTTCTTTGCATTGACCAGCGTATTGCATGCTGTCTATGGGGGAGATTCGCAGAGCAATTTGTACATGCTTGGGAAGAAGCGAATGATAATACTGTTATTTGTTTAATCCGATTTGAAAAAAATCAATCACTATAAAGGGTTGTATATATATTTTAAAAACAAAACCGAATAACGAAAATCATAACTTCTATTATGAAACTGTGTAATAGGAGATCTCCAAATAACCAATGCATTTGATGCATCATAAACCCTAACTGTCCAGCAGGTGAAGTATTTCTAAGAATGTAAGTTAATTTCTTTTTAATATTGATCAGTTTTTTTAAACGATCTATGGTTAACTCTCATATATTTAACTTTACTGTATTTTTACCAGGTTACCTAAAGATGGTCTTGCTCTCGCTATTCATGAAGGGGAAGATCAGCCGTTGAGGAAGAACATCAAAAACGAAGTTTGGTCTGATCTCCCAGAAATAACAATATCTGAAGTATTAATGGCTAACGAGGTATTTGGTTTATTTGTTTTATAAGAATGTAAATTTAACTATATATTGTTAAATTTAATCTGTTAGCGGTTTCATGTTCATAAATATAGGAAGGTAGATTCATCGTTCAAGGGATATATGGCAACGATACTGATTGGGCTTGGTACTATTATGCGTGTGGTAAATGCAACAAGAAAGCAACATTGATCAAATCTATCAAAAAGCAGGGTACATCAATCGCAACTACAACTGAAAAGCCACTTTTTTGTTGTGATACTTGGTGTGACTAATGTTGAAGCAAAGTATGTCTTGCAAATGCAATATCTTATAATCTATTTTTGACATTAATATTTGTTTGTTTAACTAAGAAACTTCTTCCTAAATGTCAGATTCAAATTGCACCTTCTGGTGAAGGATGACACAGCTGAAATAAAATTCATGTTACTTGACACTACTGCATCAGCAATTATTCGACAATCGGCTGTTCTTCTCGTGGATGGATCATTTGATGAGGTAAATAGGGAAGAAAGAATTGGTTGCTAACTATATTAAATCGATTTTTTTAGAAGAGGTGGTTTCAAAATCAAAATATTTTAAAAACATTTGTTTTCTGAATTTAAATACATAGAAGATTCAGAAGTGCTGCCTGAACCTATCAAAGATTTGGTTGGTAAATCTTTTAAGTTTGGAGTTTTTGTTAACAAAAACAATGTGTTCTACGGTGATGAAATTTACAAGGTTGGAAAAGTATGGTCTGATGATGAGGTCCTGAAAATTGAACCAAAATTATTAGTTCTAGTGAACAGGTTAGTACATACTAGTTCTATCGGCTATATAATAATTTTTATATTTAAACATATTTTTGGCTGTATTCTAAAAATTATAATGTCTTTTTCAGGTTACAATGATTGATGTTAACAGCCAAGAAATTTCTGATGTTTACTCAACTCCAAAGAACAAACACAATCAGGATAGAAGAGATTTGGAAGACTTAACTTCGGTTACTAAGAAGCATTGCATGAAGACAATCAAATTGGAGAAGATGGATAATTGATTTATTTTAGATATGAGCTTTTGAATTGGTGTTTTAAATTTAGTTTTGGTTTTTTATATATTGACTTGGTTTTGTTATTTTCTTAGATTTTAAATTAATTAAACTATTGCTATTCAGTTAAATTACGAATTTACTTATTCTGCCGTCAGTCCAAAACAATTATCAATTTAACTAATAGTTCCATCAGCCTAATCGTTTCCATAATCTAAAAATCTAATTCCCAATCTATCTTAACTTAGCTTAAACAACACATAATTATCTAATTAGTTTCAACTTACAGATTTTATATTTGTGATCCAAGATGGAAAATAATTTCTGTCAGCCCGTCCTTATGTAATGTTCTAAGCCAGCTAGATCTGAAAATATATAAAAAAAGATCAGAATTTTGACTTATGAAGTCAACTCGTGTCTTTATTTTAAAAATTTAGAAAGTTCATAACCTCGGTTCTTAATTTTCCATGGATTTGATAGCATCTTTTTAGAAGATCTTATGTAGTAGTATTACTTGGCGGTACTTGTTTAAGAAAAGAAATATAAAAGCTTTAGTTGGCATTTGTTCACTTTAGAAAAAATGGAATGTCAATATATTCATAAATCTATTAAACTACCTGCCTATAGAATAGGAATTTGCTGATGTTATAATATGCCTATTTTGTTTGATATAAGATATTATATAGATATTATAGTTAAGCAGTACTCATTTCAAAGATCCTTAAATAATAACTGATTTTAAAATCGATTTCATTAGAAATTTACTATCAAATTTCAAAATATTTCGTATGTGCCACCAAGTTTTACAAAATTTGGGAATTTTCAAAAACATGGCTAACAAATCAATCAAATAGATAGGCATTCGAACATAACCTAGAAATATCAAATTTCGTAGAACATGTACATCCTTACAACATGTCCTTCTCATTTATTTCTATTAGTGGAAAGGTTGATCGCTCAGTTAAGAAAGGACGAGAACCATCTATGTTTCAATTACAAGGGGAAAACTACCATTTAATGGGAAGTTTAAGACCAACGTTGGGAAATTATGCAAAGTATGGAAAGCTCTATATAGTAGACACAGAAAACGAAGCCAAAAACAGAGCTAATATTTTGAGGTAAACATTTGTCTTATCTTTGGAGATGTAATATTTTTGATCCAACCATGTCTAATATTTAACCTTTATTCTTTCTACAGCAAAGGAAAACAGACGTCATACAAGAAGAAGCATGGCAATTTGAAGGAAAATATTATTGAGGACTTGATTCAGATGCTAAATGCGGTCAATCCATATGTTGAAAATTTTAGATCAGCACGAGAGAGACTTAGTTTAAATCCAGAAGAAGCTTTTCACATGACAATTGTTAGTGATCGGACAACAGATGGTAGAACATATAATATTCCTACAACATCTGAAGTTGCTGCACTTATTCCTCATGATTTTAAACTTGGTATTGATAAGAGAGACATTGTGCTACAACAACAATGTGGACCTCTAGCAAGGATAATTGAGGTTCATTTTTCATATCTTGCACTTCAATACCCTCTAATATTTGTATATGGGGAGGATGGTTTCAGAGTTGGGATAAAAAAGAGTCACTAAGGCTACAAAGAAGCATAAAAGAGATACGATAAGTATGAGACAGTTCTACGCATTCCGTATTCAAGAAAGAAAGAATGAGTCTCAGGTTCTTCTTTGTTCAAGAAGATTGTTCCAACAGTTTTTGGTTGATGCTTTCACGACTATTATATTGAAGCTAGCAAGCTAAGATATTTGAAGCATAATCAGAAAAGCTTGCATTCTGATAGTTATGACTCTATCAAACAGTCTGAAAATGCTGGTATAGAGTACATGAATAAGCAAGGTAGAGAGTTTTTGTTACCATATACTCTCACAGGCAATCCTAGATACATGAAGAATAGCTATTTAGACGCAATGGCCATATGCAAGCATTTTGGATTCCCTGATCTATTCATCACATTTACATGCAATCCTAAGTGGCCGGAGATTACAAGATTTGTAGAGGAGCGTGGATTATACTACGACGACAGGCCAAAAATTCTATGCAGAATGTTTAAGATAAAACTTGATTCTTTGATGAATACTTTAACCCGAAAGAAGCTTCTCGGAAAGGTGGTTTTATGTAAGTTTCTCAGTTAAACTACATGATTTTCTAAGTTTATAGTTCTACGTGACTAACTTTTCATTATTGTTTTATTTCCAAACATGTACACAATCGAGTTTCAAAAAAGAGGATTGCCGCATGCTCACATTATGCTTTTCATGCATCCAACTTCCAAATTTCTAACTACAGATGATGATATTAATAAGGTCATTTCAGCTGAAATACCTGACAAAAATAAAAAGCCAAAGATTTATAATGTTATTAAGGAAAGGAGGATTCATGGACCATGTAGAGCTGCTAACAAGAACTCGCCGTGTATGGAAAACAATCAATGTTGGAAGATGTTTCCAAAACCTTATTCAGATAAGACTACAATTAATAAAGAAGGATTTCCGGTTTACAAAAGACGTGAGCAACCAAATTGTTATGTTGGGAAGAATGGTTTAAAACTTGACAACAAATGGGTCATTCCTTACAACAAGAAGCTCTCTTTGCGTTACCAAGCTCATATTAATGTGGAATGGTGCAACCAATTCCGTTCAGTCAAGTACTTATTTAAGTACATTAATAAATGAGATGATAGAGTTACTGTTGTAGTTGAGCCACCAGATAAAAGCATTGTTGGAAACGGGTTAGAAAGCGTGGAGAAGATAAGGAACGAGATAAAAGACTTTTTTGACTGCAGGTACTTTATTAGTTGCGTTATTTGAATTCTTTTACATTAAGCTATAAGTCTAAAAATTTATACAAACATAAATTGTGAATGCGTTTTTAATATTGTTGATATGTGTCTGCTTGTGAGGCTGCCTGGAGAATCTTTAAGTTTCCAATACATTATCGATCTACACCGGTAGAGAGGCTACAGTTCCATCTACCCGGAAAGTAAACTGTTGTATTAAAAGGTAAAGACAAAATGGAAACAGTCGTCAATCATATACTTATAGAGAAGACGATGTTTTTAGCATGGTTTGAGTTGAAAAAAGTCGATTCCTTTGCTAGGACATTAACATATGTTCAAATTCCAATCCACTATACCTTTGACAACAAACATAAGAAATGGAATAGAAGGAGGAGTCGACGATACAGTGTCGGGATAATTAATTATGCTCCGCGTAAACAAGAAGACGCATATTATCTGCGAGTGTTGTTGAACGTTGTTAAGGGTCCAACCAGCTTTGATGAAATAAAAACGTTCAAAGATGTTATTCACTCTGAGTACAAGCAGGCATCTTATGCCCGTGGGTTATTGGACGATGATCAAGAGTACATTCACGATATAATAAGGCATAGTTTTGAGAATTCAGGAAGCTATCTCCGACAACTCTTTGTTATTATGCTTCTTGCTGATAGTTTATCTCATCCGGAAGTTGTCTGGGAAAAAAATAGGAGTGTTTATCTGAAGATATTGAGTATAATATGAGAAAACATTTCAACAAGCCAGGTATTTAAAGTTATTATAATGGTATTAACATAGTTTTAGACAGGAATTTAATTGATCTTGCATTCAAGTCTGATTAAGTTATACATGGCGTTTTTTTTTTTTTTTTTTTTGCAGGACTGGTCTTAAGTGATAACGAAAAGAAAATGTATGCTCTTGCTGAAATAAAGAAGAGAGTGAAGCGTAGTTGAAGTTCTCTGACCAGATATGAAGCGTTTCGTAAGTTGCTACCAACATCTGGTAATAAGAATTCTAATGTATTGATCTTGGATGAACGAAGCTATGATCGTGAGGAATTGTTAGCCATGCATGACAGAGATATGCATATGATGACGGATGAACAAAAAAAGATATATGGTGAGATCATTGATGCTGTAATATATGACAAAGGTGGATTGTTTTTCGTGTATGGATTTGGTGGCACGGGAAAAACTTTTCTGTGGAGATAACTTTCTGCTGCAATTAGAAGTAGAGGAGATATTGTTTTGAATGTTGCATCCAGCGGAATTGCTTCTCTGTTGTTACAAGGCGGTAGAACTGCTCATTCAAGATTTGGAATACCTATAGATCCTGATGAGTTTACAACATGTTCAATTACTCATGGAATAGATCAAGCTGATTTAGTTAAAGAAGCATCTCTCATTATAGGGGATGAAGCACCCATGATGAGCATGCATTGTTTTGAATCTTTATATAGAAGCTTGAATGATATCATTGGGAAGAAAGCCAAGCCTTTTGGTGGAAAGGTTGTGGTTCTTGGAGGTGATTTGAGGCAAGTTCTTCCAGTAATTAATGGAGCTGGTAGGGCTGAAGTTGTTTGGCTGCACTTAACTCATCTTATCTTTGAGAACATTGTAAGATGTTGCAGTTTACAAAGAACATGAGTCTGAGTTCTAATAATTTGACTGAAAAAGAGGCGAAAGATCTCAAAGAATTTCCGGACTGGATATTAGTTGTTGGGGATGGTAAAATCGCAGAGCCTAATGATGGTGAGGCTTTAATCGATATTCTAGAAGAGTTTCTAATTACATAGTCGGAAGATCCTATTGAAGCTATTAGCAAGGAGGTATATGGAGATTCTATCTTTCTGCAGCAAGTAAAAGAAGCAAGGTTTTTCCAGGAAAGAGCAATCTTATGTGCAACTAACGAGGATGTTGATGTGATTAATGATCATATGTTGAATAAGCTCAAAGGTTAGTAGTGTTAAATATGAATTATGTTTTATACACAAACCATGCTAACAAATTCGTTTTGTACAGGCAAGGAAAGGGTTTATTTAAGTTCGGATAGTATAGACCCCTCCGATATAAGCTCGGCAAACAATGACGCCCTTAGTTCTGATTTTCTAAACACTATTAAGGTTTCTGGTCTGCCAAACCATATTCTTAGATTGAAGAAAGGTTGTCCTGTTATGCTGCTTAGGAATATTGATCCCACATGTATAATTTTCAACTTTAATTATATTAACAAGAAGTACATGTTCTTAATATACGATTATGAATTTTGATTCAACATGAGAGTTAATGAATGGGACAAGACACCAAATTACAGAACTCTATGATTTTATGGTGGAAGCAAGAATTATTACTAGACATAAAGTTGGAGAAAAAGTGTTTATTCCTAGACTGCTGATAACACCATCAGATAAGAAACTACCGTTCAAGATGAGATGGAGACAATTGCCTTTGTCTGTGGCTTTCGCAATAACCATCAACAAAATCCAAGGGCAATCATTATCGGAAGTTGGATTATTTCTACCGAGACCGGTGTTTTCACACGGACAGCCCCATGTCGCAATATCCAGGGTTACATCAAAGAAGGGATTGAAGATTTTGATTGTCGACAAAGATGGAAAACCTCAAAAGAAAACAATGAATGTTGTTTTCAAAGAGGTTTTCAACAATCTCAAATAACTTATCTTTTATTTGTGTTTACATCTTTTCGTTTGGGTGTTTTAGTTTAAACTATTTGATTTTTTAAAGTACGTTTTTAACATTTCAATTCATATTTTGGCTTTCACTTATTTGTTTTAATAGTATAGATAATAATTTAAAAAGATTTAGTCATTTCAGTATTAATAGTAAACAAATCATTTTAACTTTATATTTAAATTCACACAAACAACAGAAAAACCAGGTTCTATTCCATATATCTAATTACTAACATTCCCTGCAACCTAACGGTTACCATCTACTATCTAATGGTCATAGAAGATGTATAACTTTTACTTTATGTATTTCTGCCAGCCTGTCATGATGTAATGTTCTAACGCCAACTATATATATGAAAGAATAAAGGCTTTAGTTGGCATTGTTTAGACTTTAATTTTAGTTGATAATTTGTAAAAAGGATACCAAACTGCAAACCTGAGTATCATAGTTAAACCTTTGGAGTATTAACCAATCCAGACAAAGAAACAGTGATTTTGATACATGTATATTTTAATCGTATGAATAACACATTAAAATTTGTATCATTGTGGACAAAGTGTATATTAGTAGTATTTTGAACGGTAGAACTGAGATAATACACAAAAACAAAATCGTTTTACAACCAAGTTTAAAGGTAAACCGTTTCAAAAGTTCAAATGGTTCATTTTGATTTACACATGCCTGAATCTATAAATAATATTCTCGACCTAACAATTATCAATAGATATCTAATTGTTATACGTTAGTTACTAACCTTTTCTACTTTCAAAGCTAAATTGTTGAAGCTCTCTACTGATTTTAATGCCCCCATTGCCATCAAGATTTATCCATTCCTACATAATAATAAAAATATTAGTTAAGGTATCTATACTTTTAAATGAGAAGTAATTTTGGGCGATGCTGACGTATCGTCATAAGAGGGCTCTAAAGGCGGATAATGATGACGTGGAAGTGTGACATGGCAAGCCCAAAAATAAACAAATGGGTTTGGGATTCAATTTATTTACAAGAATGCCATCAACTTGATTTAAAGTTAATTAATTAATTCATTTCCTTTAAAAAATCATAATATCTTTCTGAATATCCTATTATTTTGAGTTTGAAAAAAAGATATTCTAGGGCATATACCAAGCTTTCGAGAAAAGTTTTGAAATCCTATATAAGGTGAGCTTGGGGTGGCTTAGAAACACAAATCGTCTGCATCTTCCAAAATTTCAAGAAGCTTTCTGTCTCATTTGTTTTTCTCATTGGCCGTGGAAGTTTTCTTCCAGATCATCAAAACTTTGGTCAAATGATCCGTTGTCATTTCTATTGCTTTCTTCTTCTTATCGGTTTTCAAAGGATTTCTATGTTTTTGGTTTTTTGGTTCTGTTTTGTTAGTTTGGTCCCATGAAAGAAGAAGTTAAGTTATCACAAAGCTAAGATCTAATGATGTGATGTGAACTAACAAACGTTTGAGATTTTATATAGAAACGAGTATGAGATCTAAAAGTCCGATTGAATATTGTTGGCAAGACGTTGTTAGTTCACATCACATGACCCTTTTGTCCCAATGAGCCTATAGTCGGAATTAGTGTTTCTACTACTATAGACAAGGATTTGGTGGTAAAGAATGGATTTGTTGAATACTTTTTTGAGTATTATATGAGGTTCAGTCCGAATAAAGCTCGATCAAATACTCTTTAAAAGGATTTCTATTTTTTGGTTTTTAATTCTGTTTTGTTTGTTTAGTCCCATGAAAGAAGAAGCTCGGTAATCACAAAGCTAAGGTCAAATGATGTGATGTGAACTAATAAACGTTTGTGATTTTATATAAAAAGGAGCGTGAGATCTAAAAGTCGAATTTATGGTTTTTGTCAAGACGTTGTAAGTTTACATCACATGTCCCAGTTGATCTAATGAGCCTATAGTTCGACCAAGATTTTTCTATTACTATAGACATCGATAAATACTCTCTTATTTTTTCCGTCCATGGTAGTATTGTTCCGAATCAATATAAGTTTAATCAAATGATACGGTATAAATATTATTATTATCTTATATGGACTATGAAAACGGTTTTATGGTTTTGGTTTTTCATTTGTTTTATTCAAATTCTCATGGTTTACAATAATTTGTACACAACCCTTGAAGTAGACGCTCCAGATTTTGATAATACTGCAAGTTAAACATCTTTGTATATCGGTTGGAGAATAAACTAGAAAATATATCGCTAAACTGAATATCTTAACAGATTTGTTATTATGTAAACACGTTATTGATGTGTCAGTGTATAAAAAGGAACAAATTAAAAAGGTGAAAGATTTTGTGTATTTCGATAGATGTCTATAAAATGAATAAATTTGGAAAAGTGCGACAATATATTTCACATTCTGAGTAAGTCTATTGTTAAACAAAATATCCTGATTCAATCTAATAAAATATTGTCCCATGAAAGAAGAAGCTCGTTAATCACAAAGCTAAGGTCAAATGATGTGATGTGAACTAATAAACGTTTGAGATTTTGTATAAAAAGTAGCGTGAGACCTAAAAGTCGGATTTATGGTATTTGTCAAGACGTTGTAAGTTCACATCACATGTCCCGGTTGATCTAATGAGCCTATAGTTCGACCAAGCTTTTTCTATTACTATAGACATTGATAAATACTCTCTTATTTTTTCAGTCCATGGTAGTATTGTTCCGAATCAATATAAGTTTAATCAAATGATACTGTATAAATATTATTATCTTATATGGACTATGAAAACGGCTTTATCGTTTTGTTTTTTTCATTTGTTTTATTCAAATGCTCATGGTTTACAATAATTTGTATACAACCCTGTAGACGCTCCAGATTTTGACAATACTGCAAGTTAAACATCTTTGTATATCGGTTGGAGAGTAAACTAGAAAATATATCGTTAAACTGAATATCTTAACAAATTTGTTATTATGTAAACACGTTATATGTGTCAATGTATAAAAAGGAACAAATTGAAAAAGTGAAAGATTTTGTATATTTCGATAGATGTCTATAAAATGAATAAATTTGAAAAGTGCGACAATATATTTCACATTCCGAGTAAGTCTATTGTTAAACAAAATATTTTGATTCAATCTAACAAAATATTGTTAGTTAGATTAATAATGAGATAATAGTTGTAGTCATGAGATTTAGCAATAATTTAGATTGACAATCTTAAATATCGGATGATTACTATATAGTTGTATAACTTGAACATTTTAACAAACAACATAAATACCTATAAATGTAAATAATAAAATCTGAACAAGAATTATTCTGTTCCCATGTTTAAGATAGGATTATTGTTCACAAAGTAAGAGAATATTCTACATTCAATAAATCTTTTGGTTATAGATACCTTAACTAAATGTAACAATACTATATCCTAACTATATTGTAGTTTACAAACTTAAACAATAATATATCCTAAAAGTATAAAATATATGACACTTTCCATATATTATTTATAGCTTTCACCGCATGCAAATACAAACGGCCACTTCCACCCGATATTTTCCTAAACCTACTTCTAAGCTTTTAAATAAAAAGGGAGATTTATTGAGTAGAGAAGAATACTTTTGAAACATTTTGATACTATTTCTACAGCAAAAATGTCGATTTTTATCAAAAAGAAAACAAAGCAGGTTACTATAAAAGAAATTATCCCCGCTTCTTTGGAGAAATACAAGATTAATGTGAAGATACTTTCTTCATGGAGGGTTGTTTTTTCCAATGTTTTGAAAGCCATTGAGATGGTTTTAGTTGACTCTGAGGTATTATTCTTAGTTACTATAATCTTATTTTAGACATCAAGTTTTTTTTGTAACGATTGAACGTTTTGAAATTGTTACGCATTTATATTCATATATATGATATACTAACTTTAGTTTTTTAAACTTCGATAATCAAGGTACAAGAATACATGCAACTCTCGATCAGGACATGGCAAGGAAATTTGGCCAAACGTTGTTTGAAGATTATACAGGCACATAAATCACTCCAGTCCCTGGATCACTTGATGATCAAATGATTCCAAGCCAAGCTTTGCGGAAGATGGTAGAGGTGGTGATGAATGGCTGGTTGACTCTCTCAATCTGGTGGGATGATTGACTCTCTCAATCTGTGGAGAATCAAGGCTGCTTGAATCACTCAAACAGGACTCATTCCTTTGTCAACAGATCACTTAGGCTTCACACACTTAGGAATCAAAAGACAGAATCTGTAGAACCGGTTGAATCACTCAAGAGTTCTAAAGACAAAATGAATCAAAGATGACTTTGAAAGAGAAACAAAATTTTATATGACTTTTGAGATTGAAAGGTATCTTACAATGAGAATAAGTATGAGTTAATATACACTCATGTACAATGATCTAAGGAAAAGTAAAGAAACAAAAATCTTTGACATAAAGGAAAGTAGCCGTTGGAAAAAGGCTGAATGAGGGGGATTTGTTGATTTCCTTATATCTTGATAACTTGGGCACAAAATGATGGATTCTTGGGGTGTTTAGATTCACTAGATGTGGCTTCAAAACGCAGAAGCAAAGATAATATAGTTGTTGCATAATCTTCTCTTCATAAGTGCTTGTTTCCAAATAAGGCAAGTGTAGCATCTCCTGGATTATAAGTTGAATAACTTTTAAACCATCATTCCTTTTAACCGAATCTAATTTTCCTGAACCTCTGTTGAGTAAGGTTTCCAAAACAATTTGGCTTACAACTTGATTCATCTTGGTCCAATCTGAACTCTCCAATAAGTAGCAGTTGGTCTCCAGCGGGTTCCTTGGAAATATTCTGAGTTGTAACTTGCATATCTTCTTCATCTGGAAATATTTTGACATACTTCCTCTTTGTGATGATACCTTGATGAGTCAAGTTTCTGGAACAGGTTGATTTGTTTCTTAAGTCTTTCTGGTTGGGTGGATATGCTCCAAGACATGCACATATATCTCTGGTGGGATCAAACTGCTTCTCTCCAAGGATTTTGGTTGGTTGATTTATGTCCTCTCCATGCTCCTTGGTTGATGATGACTTGATGTCCTCATCAAAGATGAGCCAATTTGTATTGAAAGATTTGGATGTGTCACATATTCAAATGAATATAAGACCAATCCTCTGCCTTTTAAAATGACGTTTACAAATCAAACCAAAATCACATTATTTGAGGACTTTCTTGAAGATGTGGAAGAAAAGTATTTCGTTGGTTTTAATGAGATTCTTGCTGGTGATTTTGAGAAAACGTCTTGATCGGTTCGTTATCTTTAACCTGCTTATTAAAAAAAAAAAAATTTGAATATGTATTTATACATTATTTTTTACAATTGTTTGCAAACGTTATTGGTCAAATCGTTGCTCTAGGGTCGCTAGATAATGTCAAGAAACAAAATGGAATGAGCACAAAAAGATTAAACATTGAGCTGAGAAACGATGCATAAGTGTACATATATTATGTTTATATTATTTTAATTTTTTTATTCATATACTGTATCTCATTGATTTGCAGAGATTTGCGTTTAAAGTGTACACTGTGGGGTGAATATGCTCAACAAGTGTTTGATTTCAATGCAAATAATGAAGGAAGTGAAATCATTTTTGTCATGAGATTTGCAAGCTACAAATCTTATCAAGGTCAATTATCCGCGGTTTAACATTTATATTTTTTTGCTTATAGTTATTTAATTTAGATCTAAATAATTTGGTATACTAATCATGTCTTCTTTTAAAACGATGAATGATCCATATCCAGTGGATTTAATTCAACCAAATTTCTTCTCAATCCATATAGTTCTTATGTTGATTCATATGAGGTAAGATTTTTATCTTAAAAATATTTTGTTTGTATAAATATTTATTTTTCTAACAAAACGGGACCTGTGTGTTTAAAGAAAAAAGATTATCATCAGATAATCTTATGATTACCAATGGTGAATCAAGTCAACTTTCACTTGGATCGAATACGACCATGTATGATGAGTTTTTGGCAAAAAGAACAAGAAACTTACAATATCAAAGATTGTACTTGATTATGAGGTAAGCATACTTTTCCTAAGAGTGGTTTTCTGAAAAATCTGAAATCAATTGATTTATTGATATGTCAATGTGTTGTAATTATTTAAGCATGGAAAATGCACTACATGTGCCACCATTGATTCAATTGATTTGAGTCAAAGTTGGTACTATGCTGCATGTGTTGTATGCAACAAGAAGGTGTACGATGCAAGTAATGATGATTATGATGGAAAACCAGTTGAGTTTGATTGTACAACATGTAATGAAATGGTTACAAACGTGAATGCAAGGTATAATACAAACATCACATTTTTTAATTGGTATATATGTGTAGACTTATATTGACTATTAACATCAATTTGTTCTCGAATCTAATTGTGTAGGTACTTTGTTCTTCTTCGAGTTAAGGACAATTCTGAATCAGAAACTAAGTTTCTGATGTTTGATCGACCCATTGAAAAACTTCTCCGTCTCACTGCGAATGTTGGGTTAAAGAATTTAATGAGGTATATATTTACATATTTTGTTTTAGATCTTATGTATCGGCTTGGTTATATATGTATAGATAATCATTTATAATTTTTAAATAATGATTGTAGTCCGAAGATTCAGGAACTTTACCGCAATGCCTTACATATTTGATCGGTAGAAAGGTTTTATTCAAAATCTTTCTGAAGACAACAGAAAGAATAAGAACCAACCATTTGTTGTGACACATGCTTGGGCTGATCATGAGAGGGTTAATCATCATTTGTCTGAAACTAATTAGTTATTAATTTGACTAATTGTTTATTTATTTGATCTAATCGATAATTTTTTATGTTATCTTTTGTGATTTTATCTTACTCAGTTGCTCGCGAACTCAACTGACAATTCTGGATATCATCCCCTTATGTTGACTAATTCATCTGAGAGTTCAGATCCTTCACTTTGTAACTCGAGTACCCCGGTGTCTAAGAAAAGAGATGTTGTAATAAAAAAAAGAAGATGACAAGTCTTTCACAACAAAAAGACCGAGAGTGATTTTTGACGAGGAGGATAGTGAATGATTACCTTGCCTTTTTGTTTATATGCAATCTTTTTCTTGTCATTTGTTTTTTTGTTTGGTTTTTTTGTTGTTCTTCTTACAGAATTTATATGATGATCTCTTGGATTTCTTGAGTTTATTATTTGTTGGGTTTTTAATATAGACCATATTCTATTATTGGTATTATTTTAATTTGATTTTGATTGCATGTTTTGTTATATCTCTTACTGAATTCATGTATTTTCTTATTCGTTTTGCTTGATTGTTTTATTTGTGTATCCATTTTATTTTTCGATATAATATTTCCAAATATATTCATTGAGTACGAAATTTAAACTAACAAAGAGAAGCGAGACAAGATATGAAGTCATTAAGAAGAGTCATAATCACTCAAATCCATTGCCTCGCCCACTGGTCAATGTCTCATCGCATCTTTCTGAGTTGACAACAGTTGCAAAATCTGGAAACCATCAAATATATGGATTATAATATCGTTATAATTTATAATTATTATTAACATATATTAAATTATATACCTAAATATAAAAGTATTCATAGTTATGTACCTAAATATAAAAGTATTTTATATCTTCTAAATTAAACAAAATTGTTTTCATCAGTTAGATATTAAATCGAATATTTAAACTAGGTGAAAATTAAATATCCTGGATCACAACTATTAGATACGTTATTTATACATAACAAAACTGTTACAGGTCTTTTGTAAAGATCACATTTAAGATATCTTCTTAATGGCGAATTTCATTCCATTAAAATAATTATCCTTTCAAAAGGTTAATCCTACTATTTCTGTCACTATTGTTCATAAATGGATTTCATACGTTGCTGGGAAGCAAACCTACTTCTTGATTTTGGCCGATGAATCCGTAAGTTATTTCAACCTGATAAGAGCTATAATACTCTTTTGGCACATACTATATTACATCGATTAAGTCAAACAACTATAATATATTATTGTTATCATTGCGTTAACTTTTTTGATTCAATTTGTCTTTCTCAGGGCTGTAAGATGGAAGCTAAGATTGAATACACAACCATACTACAATATGAAATGTTGTTCACCAAAAGCATCGAATCATTTTGTATTACAAAGTTTTTGCTTCAGCCGCAAACGGGTATTAATCGTACAACTAAACATCCACTTAGAGTTGTGTTCAAACATGAAACTTTAGTGACCCCGGCTGATAGTTTGAACAAAAGATTATTTTGGGAATTCACAAAATTTGATGACATTCAATCAAAGGATACCACATACTTGATCGGTGAGCCATTCATAGCATTTTACGATTATGTATTTGATACAATATGATTTTTTTTATTAAAATAATGTTCCATATCGCATAGATTTAGCTGGCTTAGTCCAACAAGTTAAAGATTTAGAAGTCATTCATAAAACCGGTCCAAATCCATTTAAGATTAAATTCCAAATTATTGATGAAAGTTATTTAATAATCGCTAAACATATAAGATACCCTTTTTATGAGTGTATAGATTAGACAAATGTCTTGGTTGTTTTATGTGCAGTGGCAATGTCACTCCATGCGTTCTTTTTGGTAACCATGCAAAGCAATTGTACAAGGCAATCAAACATGGACATGATTCTATTCAGTGTTGTGTTATGCGTCTCTGTAAGATTGACGGCTACCCAGGTTTTTTTTTTACCTAATCTCTGTCATTATTATGTACTGTATATTTTAATTACTAGCAACTCACCTCTAATTGTATTTAGTTATACACTTTAAACATAGGTAAAAAGTTTGTCACATCTGTTGACGAAATAACTCAAGTGCTTACTGATAATGATATTCCGGCCATTAAGAAGTGGGACTATTTTATGTATGTTTTAAATTAAATCAATCCTACATAATATTAATCATTTGGATATAAATCTCTGACTAATTGTTTTTCCGATCAATTGCAGGTACAAGTGGCATCTCTGAAGAATTTAGAACCATGATTAAGATCATTATTGAGAAGTGAATGATTTGCGATAGTTAGTTCGTTGATTTATATTTTATTTTCATGTAACCACTATTTGATTTGATTTTTATCATTAAGTGTTTTTCCATTTTATTTGATTATACAACTTCTCATACAAAACTATACAACAAAATATCGTAATACCAACTCATTTATAACCGGGGCCACTGAAGAAATCAACAGTAAATATTACATGTTCTTAATGTTTTTTTTAGAATAATACATGATGATAACTGTCTAACGATATATGTATAAATATCATTCACGTATGCATTTGTAATAGTACATATTAATCAATTACTAGGAATGTGATAATATATATAAATTTTTTATACCCATTAGTATCGCCTATAATATATGTATAGTTACGGAACTAGATATTAATTTAGATACTTTAATATTTACTTATTTTTATCTAAAATTTCTCAACAGACTTTCTTATATCAGATATTATGTTATATATTCATCTAAAAACCAAAAAATCGTTTGTTATAGATGAGGAAATTCCATAGTATATTAATATTCTACTTTACTAACTTAGAGCTAAATCAATGGAAAATCTATATATATAATTTGCAATTTTCAAATCACAACTATGATATTATGGATTCAGAAGGTACGGGTTTTCTTGATAACAGAGAATTAACAAATATTTTGGAATTACAGTGTGTTTTAGCTAAATGGAGAATCAAAGCTCGAATTCTTAGAAAGTGGAGCAAGTTTATTTCCCCATCCGTTCCAACGATCGATCTCATATTGGTAGACGAACAGGTTAGTGTTCAGATTTTGATTACTAATCTATATTCAGCTCTTAGAAGTCAGTGCATGCTATATTTGTGTAAGGTCTCTTTATTCTTATAAAATTTCCTCGCAGGATTCCAAAATTCATGCAATAGTTCATAAGAAATTATGGCAACCATCTTGGACGAGAATTATTATTGACGATACTACAGTTATCATTCAAACGTTTAATGTTCGTTTTTGTACGAATTATCTTCGCGAAACATCTCATCCTCGGAAAATTTTGTTTACTGAGCAAACATCCCTAGAGAGAGCTGCTGGTGAGGTTGATGGTTTTTTCTTTCATTTTATCACATTCACTAAAATTTTCATGGGCGAACATAAAATTAATACAAGTCTTGGTAAGTGTGTTTACAATTTTATTTTTTAAATATATCATTTTTTGATTAATTCGTTCCGAATTTTATTTTATTTTTCATTTTTTGGGTTAGATTTCTTCGGAAGAGTTATTAATGTTGGTGCTCTGCAGCGATGTTACCTTCCATTAGGTTTCTCTTAGAAAATATTCATTTTGATTTGATGGATTGCAGGTTAGATACATAAGTACTTATTTTATTTGTTATAGAGTAGACTATAACTTAATGGTGTGATTCAGGTATTATATTATAATGTCTATGTCATGACCTTGATTGCAAAGGTGATATTTTACTATGCAAATTGACTGATACGTATGCATGTGATTTTGCTACCGATTTTTCGATCAATTGGTCTAAGTGCAACCATGATTATCCATTAATCTGTGTCATACAATTTGGGATTCTTAGCTTGCATGAAGGTAATTACTCTATAAATTATTATAACAAATTTTTAAAAGGATACCAAAAGAATAGAAGCCTACATAACTCTGGTTTATATATGTTGACATTTGTGCATAGGAGAGTACATTTGTGAAAAAGCTCATTGGTCCAGAATATTTATAGATCTTCAAGATGTCCATGTTCAAGAAATGAAGAGAGCAATTATTAACAAGAATATTTAATATTCTAAAATTTATATTTACAGATACAATATTCTTTTTATAGTTCGAATTATTGGCTAAGTAAGTTAAGCGGTTTGTTAAGAATATTCTTAGCTATTGTCATCTGTTTTATTCATCCGCAAAAAATGATATTACAAGTCAGACTAAATAAACTTTCCTAACTATTATCCTTCGTTTAGAAATTGCTTAGCTATTTTCCTGCGTTTTATTTATCCTAAAAATGATATTACAAATCGGACTAATCAATATTCTAAACATTAAATAATTTCTTCAAACAAGTTCGACCAAACCGAAGCTTGACTTGTGATATCGGTTCCTTTCCGCCGGAAACCGAGCCGTTATCTCGACAGACGATGTGTAGTCTTTTCCCAGTCAGACTTCAATGAGATAGAAATTGTTATGAGATCAACACTGAAACCAACGTTCTCCTTAAAATTAAGGAACTCAGAGGAATCGATCTCAAACAATCATCTCGCCGCCGACTGGCCTTTCTTGAAAGACAATTTCGTATGTCGTCCTTGCAAGAATTTTCCCTGATAGTCAGCTGCACAGATGGGAACCGTGATGAAATTAACACTGGTCAGACGATCTTCATGGGGTAAAAATAATTCCTAACCGGCATGACAACGATTCCAAAACAGCCATCTCGCGACCAACCTAGCTCCGCTGAACAACTTTCCTAAAGAGAAATCTGTTCCACGTCTTCCAGGATGGGTCCACTCCAATTTACAATTGGTTTCTCTAAATTAAAAAAAAGAAATATAAATCAGGGTTCGTATAATCGAAGATCCAAAACGAAAATATAGAAAGAAGGAAGTAACTTACGCGGAAAGAAACCGATTTCGTAATATCGGACCACAACATGTTACTGAAATTAACGACGCATCATATCGAGCCAAATGAATGATATGAGTGTCGCCCTTAAGTAGGGAAGGGTGACAAATGGAATGAACCGTCGGGACAAATCCATTTAATGACGAGTTACCCCCTAGCAAAAAGACCATAAGTTCATCGGCGAACTCTATAATGCACGACTCCGGAGGTCGACATAGATTCGAACACAAGAAAAACGATGAACATGTTTGCATGTTTAATTTAGGAATAAGCCAGAAAAATGGAAGTTTTGTATAACTAAGGGAAAGGGAAGAAGTGAGTATGGTGAAGAGTGATGATAGTATTGACTATATTTAAAGCAGAAGAAATGATGGTTATGGAAGAGACCCTCATGCATGTCAATCTTGATTTAAAGCGACACGACATTATTAGTACGCGGAGCACATTCATTGGTTCAAGAAAATGTGGTTTAAATAAGCTTTACAAAATTTGTAATATAGAAATGTTAAACCAAAAATATGTCCAACAAAAACTGAATATTTATATACGGCTAAGTTTTCCATACATACAGTGCTATAATGTTTTCGTATGAGTATATACTTATTATTTTATGCATATGATCGAACGTAATAATTCAGATATGCATATGAAACTATGAATTAAATCTTACACCATCACGTTACAGACAAAAACTTATATCACGTTTTATTTTGACATGCAATCGAGAAATACACCTAAGTGCATTAACAACATAATAATGCCTACACATGCGTGTGGATCGATCACCTAGTTAAAACGTATAAGAAATGTAAAATTCGAATAAGGAAATACAGACATGAACTTAACTTTTCATGAGCATCGGATAATGCAAGATATACAACAGTTTGAAACAGCAGAGTCCTACACCATAAGAATAGTACATATTATTACCGAATTATAACATATAAGAAATGAAAAATAAAAAAAGGAATAAGAAACCTGAACTTATCTTTCATATGCATCTAATAACCACCGAACTCCCTCTGTATCATCAACGTCAAGATGTTTATCAGTAGTATTTTGAACTGTATAACTGATCACATAATGAATAACCTACAAGCGTTTTCAAATTTCAAATGGTGAATATGCATATACGCAAGCATGAATTCTGATAATATTCTAAGCCTAACAATGATTATCTAATATCTAATGGTTATACATTAGTTACTAACCTTTTATTTTTGTGAAGCTCAAGTGTTAAAGTTTTCTACTTATTTTAATTCCACCTTTGTCTTCAAGATGTATTCATTCCTACATAGTCAGGGTAGTATCTGTTAGTCAACGAATTCAATCATTTAAGCATTTAAATTCCAATTAAGCTTTTGATTACAATTATAAACTTATCTGTTCACATTGTTGTTGTAGTAACCATATACTTCCGAGGTCGACTTTATGCTACGAGATAATAAAAATATTAGAAAATATCTATTTTCACAGACAAAACAAAGTCTCAGTCTGTCACATACCTTGAAGTATCGGCTAACATCTTTGGTTAACGATTCACTACTCGATGTTCTTTTGATACATTCAATAAGTTTCATCAACAATCACCTGGATAGTAAAACGAACATTAACATTTTGAATTTAAAGCATCCTAATACTGTTGAGCTTAGAAGTATACAGACCTTATTCTTCTCAATTTCCATTAGCTTATTAACCAATGATAGCTGATGAAAACTGAGCCCGCCAAAATCAAGATCCTTATGTTGGACTACACAAAAAAACAAACCTTCGATGAAACTCAGATTTAGGATGCTTTACTCGCATGGAGGTTCCCTGTGGGTGTTGTGTTGTGTTGAAATCGTTCTCGTTCGCCTTGTGGATGTGCATTGAGCCAAGCTCTTCTTCCTTCGTGTCCTACGTTATCCAGGGTTCCGGTTTCTCCTTTCGTCTCGCAGTGGTGATGGTGATGATTCTGACATTGCCAAACTGCTTGAGTAACAAGTTACCCAGAGTCTCTACAGACGGAGCCAACTGTTAAAGGTGAATCTCCACATGGACTAATTTGGCAATTAGTTTAAGATTTTTCTAAGTATTTAGTGAATAAAGTGTGTTATTTCCCTTTGTAGGGAAAATATTTTTATATAAGGAGAATTATGTCAATTTCATTCATTTTCGGAGTTTTACTAAAATTCTTCTTCTTTTTCGAAGCTTGTCATTATTGATATGCTCAGACTTTAATTCCCTAAGTTACACTGCAAGTGCACATGCAAATGTAGTATATAGGGGTCAAACCACAAAGACTCAAGAATCTTACGACAAACTATAGGGTATCGAAAATAGTTAAGCGAAATCAATCAATAAGCATTAAATAAAAGCAGTAAATAGATCAGTAAATCAGTTGGTTTTTTAAATACTAAAAGCGCTAGGTCAAGGGTGTTCTCAGGAAATCATGTCTTGTAGATAACCAAATTAGCCAGGATCGAATTAAGTACCGTTCTAGAACTCAAACACAAATATAAAACTAACCAACTTTCGTTGCGAGAATTTACTAAGTATAAACCCTAGAAATCCAAATTTCTTTGCAATTCCTGACAGATTAAACTAGCATTAAGTGCATGTCCGATTAGTTCACAAATCAGTTAAACCTAATTTCTTTGCAGATAACTAATTTGCTCAACCTAAATGGAGCAGATTCTAAATCACACTTTCGTGTCAATTTATAAACCTTAGATCTAGATTCCAATTGATCATGTTAGAAACTAGCTTTAAGCACAATTCAGATTGAAGAACTAACAGGTTATGAATCCTTAACTGATTAATTTAATCTATCATGCTATAAAAACCCTATGAGAATTCCTAAACCTAACAAAGAATCTACTCAGACATATTGAATGAAGCAAACAACATAATATAAATAGATTTCATTAAAGAAAGAGTAGAAAATAAAAAAAAAGTTCAAAATCTTCTCCAAAAAGCAGTACAAGGAACGGATCAGCCCCAAAGCTACTAAACTCTCTCAAGCAAAAATATCAAAAGTGTATCAAGAATAAAACACCAAAACACTAATATACGTCTTGGGTCTCTTTTGTTCTCGAACTTCTGGGTCAAACTGCAATTCTTCAAATCTTCATTAAATGCCCGCGAATTGTGGATTCGGGAGCGTCCATCGATGCACAAGTGCATCGGTCGATGTTCAGGTCGTCCAGATACTCTGATCTTCTTATCACGGCTCCAGCTCCAATCTTTTCCCAAAAAGCTCCAAAATCTTCCAAAGTCCTCCAAACGTGTGTAATCCTAATAAACACCTGAAAAGTCTCGAAAGACACTACAAAAGACTCGAATATATACTTATATCATGGCTTAAAATAGGTAAAAACCATGATATATCAACTCCCCCACACTTAGCCTTTGCTTGCCTTTAAGCAAAACATAAAACCAAGATGAGGAGAAGAAGTTTGAAAACGTCAGAAACTCGTTTCATCGTTGAAGTACCACACTCATATTTCCCTTAGTAAACCACATGTAAAATGAACCTGCAGACATCAAGACCAACATATACTTCCTCCACACTTAGCAACTGTCCTGAGTAAACTCCACAATTGCATTCAGAGAATTCAAATTCACCATACAGACTTCTATAATCTAATATGTACGGTCTCACCTAGGGAGCATCGATCAACGAACACATGGACTCTTACTCTGTTAGCATCTAACCACCAAACTATCATTTTTTGGTTCCTTTCTTCTCCTTTTCCTTCCTTAGCAACAAATCTTTCCCATTAGGTATCATTTTATTGTTTTTTATCAGTGCTCTTCCTGCATTGGGATGTACTTCGAAGCTACTAGCTTATCCGCAATTTATCTCTTTCTTTTTTTTTAACTTTAAGGAAGGGGAGAAGGGAACCATAATTAGACAGGTTTACAAGCTGTGTCAGAACTAACAGAGGAATCCGAATCAAAGTATACCAAGCCCCTAGGTGAGAAAAATTAAGTCAAGTTAAGGATGAAGTCAGTAATGGATTCTATGAATAACTGAAGTGATATGGGTGTCCTCAGTAGGTTGATCTGCGTTGGGTTTTCTAACAGTCAGAGATCATCTACAAGCTCATCCAATGGTCACTTAGGTTCCTGCGAATGTAGTGATCTCCTAAAAAGTCATAGTTTCCTACTAAAAATGTTTTGACTCAATAAAACAGACTCAACTGACTCTAAGAAAAGAAAAAGATTATGTCAGTACCACCTCCCCCACACTTGAAACACACCGTCCCCAGTGGAATCGAAGCTTAGGATCGGTAAAAGATGAAAAAGGGACTGAATTTACTTCTGTTATGTGTTTCTTACCTGTCGCGTACATGGGTCGATCGACAAAGGGGTGAAACGATCGACGCATGGTTACAGAATGGTTGCAACGATCGTTGCACATGACCGCAACGATCGACGCAATGTGTGTATGTTTCTGAACATTTTCGCAGACAGCTTTAGTTCGTGAATAATCACAAATTCTCAACCTGTTAGCTATATAAATCAAAGACAACACAAGATCAAAGCAACTAGATAGTCATAAATAGCAAAGTACATCAGTTCCAAAGGAGAAGGACTGACATAGACTCAAGAAAACAAAAAAATGACTCAAGAGAAAATAAAAATAAAGAGAGGAACGTACAGAACCAGTCATGGAAATATGGAAGCAGAATCAAATCTCATCACTCTCAGTCTCATCATCAAGCCCTGCATAAGGATCAGAACCACTAGTCTCTGGTGTAGGAGAACGTCTGCGTCGTGGAGCAGGCACAAGAACATGCACTCTAGGCTGACGTCTGCAAGAGAAGCTAGCAATAATCTCCCAAAGACCCTTCACTCTATCATTCAGAATGGACTGGAAAGCTCTCTGAGACATCTCAGCAAAATTCATAGGTCAAGGAGGATATGGAATAGGCACAAAATCATCATCTCCATCAGCAGGAGAAGGCACGAGAGGAGGTGCAGTAGATGTAGAACCTCGAGAGGTAGAAGCACCGAGAGGGTGAGCGGTAGTAGGCACTCTGCACAGAAGGTTCCTGTCAGGCTCAAAGCTCAAATCTACAAGCGTCTCAACCTTCGTGAGCTCCTCTAAAGGAAGCTGCATGCACTACTCACGCAACTGCTGATCCTAGAAATCCCAAAGTTTTCCTTCCTTCATCCAAGTCTCACTCCTCAAGTGAGTATCATCCATCCATAACCTCTTTGACACACACTCTCTCCCCTCTGTAGGGATCCCAAAGTGCTGGAAGATATGAGTAAGCAGGCTGCCCACAGTCTCAAATTTCTTCCCTGAAAACGCCTTAGTCTTCAAATCACAGAGGTGATCCGCGAAAACTGCTCCCATGTTAAGTCCAAGCGCCGGGTCAGTCAAAGGAGTGTCCTCGAACCAGTGGCGAATCCCCGTGTACAATAACATCAGCTCCTGCTTCCTCATCTTGTTCGCTTCATACTTGCACAACAATGTGTACCCAAGAATATGTACGACATACCTCAGGACCGGATGTTGTATAGCCATCTGCTTGGAGGTCCGCGAGTGATAGCGCTCATTTCCAAAATGAGACGAGAAGAACTGAACCTGTGAATCATCCCACTCAATAGTGAGAACGCAGAGAATAGGCTCCAGATTGAACCCGTAGATGCGGCAGAGATCTAAAATTGAAATGCGGTACCAGACACCCATACACATAAAGGTAAATGTCCCTAAATTTTCTCTCTTGCGCATCCCATCTGTGTAGTATACTTTGTAGATAGCCAGCAACTGCCTCACCAGATCCGAATAGAGCTCATTTCTCCTCATAAGCATAGTTCCCAAGCCTATTTCCTGTACCGGCTTCTGAACATCCTCAGTGATACCCAATATCTGACAAGTCCTATAGTCAGCAAATCGTGTAGGCTTGATATCCATGCTAAGCCAGGAATTGTAGAACAACGTATCATACTCATCCCACAACTCAGATATCGCTCTATCAGTGCAAGCTGAGCTCTCCGTCTCAGTCCTAGGATCATTTGCCCACTGTCTCAGCATAGGAATCCGATGAAGGGTACTGCACTGCTCCAGGAACATGGTGAAAAGGCGCAGGAGGTGATGAAGCGCGTGTGAGCCGGCTAGCAGGCAAAGGTGTGTCATCAGGAACGTTCATGCGCTTTCGTGGAGGATCTGTGATCAAAGACACAAGAAAAAAACTTACAAATTAAGCCAAAGCTCTAAGATCAACAAACACATCAAAATCTTTATCAATCATCACATGCAACCATCAGCAACAGCAAAACCAATATCAATTCCCTTAAATCCGTCATAACTAGAGAATCACAAGTGTTTGTCATCAAATCAAAGATTCTCAGAAAACTTTGCAAAATCTGTCCATGCAATCACTAGGGTAACACGAAATCATCATCACAAGCCTCAAACAAGCATCAATATACCATCAAACAACCAAAAGCGTGATGAATTTCAAATTTTTACCTTAGGGCCGAATTTTAAAATGTAGAGAATCGGAGCACATACCTTGCAGATCGATGAAATCAGTGATAGATATGGGAAGAGGGGTAAAATTGAGTGGAATGGAGCTTGAAATCACCAAAAACGGTTAAGAAATGAAAAATTGGGAGATTGGGCGATTTTACTCTCGGGTCGAGAAGGAAGAAATGAAGAAGAAGGAAAGAAGAAAGGGTTTTAACTCACTTTCCTCGCGTGTGAATGCGTTGATCGTCGCAAGAGTGCGTTGATCGTTGCAAATCGTGATTGGTCAAACCGGATTGGTTTAATCGGATTACCGGTTTACCACCTACCTTTCGATTTCTTCTCGGTTTTGGCTGGTTCAGCGCTTGCGTCGATCGTCGCACAGGACCATAACGATCAACAGACATCATGTTGATTTGTTCCTCGCGGTTTGTGTCCATCCCCAATTAACCCCGCAAACCTTATGGCAAAAATTCACTAAGTGTCCCACTTTCCACCCTTGCGTCGATCGTCGCACATGATCACAGCGATCGACGCAGGGCGATTTCCAGAGATTAGTTCGTATCTGTAGACAAAAACACCCAAAAACGAAAACACCAATGTAAAATTCTAATAAAAACACCAAAAAGAATATGTACAGACTTACTAGTGGGTTGCCTCCTACTCAGCGTTTCTTTAACGTTATTAGCTTGACCGGAAGGAGATTAGGCAGAGGGTGCATCATCTAGAGGCAGAATCTGACCTCTTGAAATCTCGGCCTTAGCCCAATAATGCTTCACCCTCTGTCCATTGACAGTGAATTCCTTTCCTTCTGAGCTAATTAGAACAACAGCACCATACGGACGCACATCCTTGATCGTGAAAGGACCTGACCATCTAGAACGCAGCTTACGTGAAAACAATTGCAAACGAGAGTTATACAAAAGTACCTGATCATTCGGCTCAAACTGTCTGGAGACAATCTTCTTGTCATGATATGCCTTAGTCCTCTCTTTGTACAACTTCGAATTCTCATAGGCATGATGCCTAATCTCATCCAACTCATTAAGCTGCACCAATCTCCTCTCTACCGCGGGCTTCAGATCAAAGTTCATCTGCTTCACAGCCCATGCTGCCTTATGCTCAATCTCAACTGGAAGGTGGCAGGCTTTCCCATAGAGAGGATGAAACGGTGTAGTCCCAAGCGGCGTCTTAATTGCAGTCCTATAGGTCCATAACGCATCATCCAGCTTTGCAGACCAATACTTTCTTGTATTCCCAAATGTCATCTCCAAGATCTCCTTAATATGTCTGTTAGAGACCAGTACTTGCCCACTATTCTGAAGATGATAAGGAGTAACAACACGATTATGAACACCATGCTTATGTAGCAACTTCTCAAAGACCTTGTTGATAAAGTTGGATCCTCCACCACTTATCACAATCCAAGGCTGTAACGCCCCTTTCTCGTACCCGATGACCGTCGAGCTGACCGGTCAACAATCGAACAAGAACATGACCGATCGAACCCGAGCAAGACAAACGAGAAAAGTTCGCCACAAAACGAAGCCAGAGACAGTCTGTTTTGAGACAAAGGCTCGCGCCAAACCGTCCTTGACCCCGTGTACCTCGCTTCCACAATACAAAGCTTTTCAACCTGTATTGCTTCCACGAGTTGTGTCGGTTCGGACTAAACAAATATTTCAGGGAAGCGATTTCATTTCTAAGTAAAATATATTTTTACAAACAAATTGCCTATTATATTCTATTAACACACAATCAAATAATAACAGGCACCAAATCAGCCGAACCAAAATACAACAACGAAATAATCGAATCAAAACTCCGGCCCACAAACAATCCTGAAACTACACCGAAGACCTCCCACGTCCGTCGCTGCTAATCTGAAAAACACAAAAGAGTCTAATGAGCGATCTAAGATCACCCAGCGAGTGGGTTCCCACTAACGGCTTCTAATCTAACCTACAACTAATAATCCCGCCCCAAAATAACAATCATAAGGAAGAAATAGTCTATCACGTGCCACCGAGACATGATAAACCCACAATACACAAGCATTCACTAACAAAAGGAAAGACTACGAAAATCGAAGTCACTGCGGCACATGCCTTCGATTAGACTCGATCTAACTATCGCGAACACCACACTTAACACCATTGGGCCCACTATGCGAACTCTGTAACTTCCACGGGAATACTTAGCTACCGACATGGTAACTAAAACTACCCACGACTCCTAGACGTAAACACGAAGTCCTACGACCTAGGACATTGTTCTCAGTCCATTGATACACATCAACTCGGGCTACCCCACGGTAACCTAATTTTTCATGCAGCCCGGCCCTAGGACATGACCCCGTATTCTCCAGACCACATACCTACCGGCGTCACTCAGTAAGTTAACACCATAATCAGAATCACCACCCGAAGGCACACGATCCGATTAGGCAAATACCTGAGGATCCAATCGGGTCGGAAGTACCAGAACGCTTTCCAAACCTAGACTTGTGGGATCTAACGCACCCTAGAGTCCTAGTGCAATAATATAAATACGCAGACTCACTGGGACTCTAACACAGAACACAAGACCGTCAAGGTAAACAGAAAGATAAACACAACTCTGATACATCCCGCAAGCCCTATTCCAACACCACCATTGCTAACCCTAATCGGTGCTATAACGAATAGGTAACTACAAAACTTACCCGGTCCCATGACCGAGGTAAGTATCAATCACGCCACTGATTACTCGGCCCAACACTAGAATAGTCTAATACACAGGCATGTACACAAACACACAACATCAAAGCAAAAAAACTTAGTCAAACTAATAAGAAAGCCTTTAAGTTTATTAATGTCTTATAATCTCGTTTAGTCCGCAACCTGGAATTAGCGATTGCTAACCCGTAGGCGGCTCATAATTCAATATCCTTTTTATTTAATTATCTTTCCTAGATGTCTTTTAAATAATCCTCGATCTGTCGGTTTAGGATTAGTAAACTTACTAATCCCCCGATATCTAATCATTACTTAACTTTTATCCATTTAGCCCGATAACCCAACTATTACCTAATAACCCGCCCCATTATCATACTCTATAAGATTTGTAATGACTGTTACCATGTTTTTTAATTAAGTCATAATTCCGTATATAGATTCAGATAATATCGTTCTTAGCACTTATATATATGCATATACGTCCTAGCATGCATAGTCTATATGAATGCATCAATGAACGAACAACTAACGAACATTCAACAGTCTATCTAGCTAACATACATATACCATCCTAGCAGATTCATCATTTATCCGATATTCATAATTAACTAACCAGTCAATTAACGGGCATGGCAAGCATTACTAAACTACGGTTTAAGGATTCCCGGTCTACATGAACGAACTAACTAATACAATGCATTAGCCGACCACGGCGGCCCCGGCTGCTTTTCCGGCGAGGGTGGAGGAGCTGATGAATGGCCATTGAAGAGGAGACTGAGCTGAGCTCAAATATGCTACTGGCTTGATAAGATTCAACTCCTTTTGTGAGTTAATTAGAAACTTGCATTCCAAGTAAGGAAGAACATAAGAATGTTCTTGAAGAAAGATGAAGATATATGTGTTTTTTGTTGAAGGATGATGAATGTGAGGAGAGAGAGACATGGGAGATCCATGGGAGAGGGATGAGAGAGATCAGAGAGTTATGTGATGGGATTTTTGGTGATTGATAGTGAGAGAGAAGTGTGAGAGGAGGTTCCTTTCATGGTAACTATAACATTCATTGAATCACATTTGGGTTCTTTGAATCACTTATAGGCAGGTGCCACCAGGGATGAGGAGACGAGTAACAGGTGTTGCTCCAGGGTCACATCTGCTCCCTAAACCATGGATCCATCCAGCTCTTACCCGATCAAAATTCTGTTCTGTCCCGATGATCCAATTAGACGATTGCGCGTTTAATATTTTAAAAACCCCATAGATTATTCTATAAATACTCCAAGACAGATAATCAGATACTTGTTATTTTTGATGAATTTATCAATTTAAATCACCTCGAACGGATACCCGTAGCTCCTGTTATTAATTTTACAAGTCTCTTCGCTTATATCGGTTTTCATTCCTGCTAGTTCGAAAATCTCGTTTAAAACCCGTTCTTTCCATTTCTGTTCTTCTGAATGTTTTTTTAATTTGAAAAGAGAAACATTTTGCCCGTCTCGGCTTTCGGCTCGCATTTGGATAAAATTACCAAAATGCCCTCCATCTTCTGGAAATTACAGAATTGCCCCTGTTGACCTTTCCTTTGCTCGTTGACCCAATTTTTTGAAACATGGTATTACAGAGGCACTCCAAATCTTGGGAAAATGATGGTTTTAAACAGCTTAAGCACCACCGAAGAGTCATTGGTTGGACTAGCTATCACTTCCACCCACTTAGACACATAATCCACATCAACCAATATGAACTTATTCCCATGAGATGAGAGAAAAAAGCCATGAAATCAATGCCCCAGCAATTGAAAACCTCAACCTCAAGAATGAAATTCTGAGGCATCTCATGCTTATTAATGATTTTCCCTCTCATCTAACACGCATCGCACTGAGAGACAAACGAATGAGAATCTTTGAACATATTAGGCCACCAGAAACCTGCTTGCATAACCTTAGACACAGTCATGAAAGTAGCAAAGTGTCCAGCATAATCTGATCCATGGCAATGAAATAGAATGGCTGGAACCTCTGATTCTACAATGCATCTCCTGTAAATGCCATTTGAATAGTTCTTGTACAGATAAGGCTCATTCCAATAGAACCTTCTTAGTTCTCTGAAGAACTTCTTCTTTGCATACCCTTTGAGATCATCTAGTTCAGCCTCTGCAGCCAGGTAATTCGCAATATCAGCAAACCATGGTCGATCGAACATCCAAACAACGTAAAGATCCATGTTGTAGTGACCAATCTGAACCTTCAGAGGTTCTGGGTTCGTAATCGCCTTGTGTCGATCAACGCATAGAGATGCATCTATCGACTCAGCCCCGAGACGTGCATCGATCGTTTCCAAGGTGGCGTCGATCGACGCATGCTCTGCATTCTGACAATTCTGTAAATTTCTGTCCAAATCCGTTCTAAACACTGTCTCAATCAAATTGACGCTCTCCTCTCATAGAAAATCGTCAATAGGGACGTATTCTTCAACCCTGATCCTTGAAAGATGATCAGCAGCTCCATTGTCTACTTCATTTTTTGTCTTTAACCTCAATGTCAAACTCTTGAAGAAGGAGAATCCATCTCAAAAGCCTTGGCTTTGCATCCTTCTTCTGCATCAAGTACTTCAGAGCTGAGTGGTCTGTATGTGCTGTCACCTTAGATCCAACCAGATAGGGACGGAATTTCTCAAAGGCAAAGACAACTGCCAACAACTCCTTCTCTGTAGTGGCATAGTTTCTCTGCGCATCGTCTAGTGTTCTGCTGTCATAATAGATAGCATGAAGTTTCTTATCCTTCTTCTGCCCCAGAATAGCTCATACAACAAAATCACTTGCATCACACATAACCCCAAAAGGTAACTCCCAATCTGGTGGCTGCACTATAGGAGCACTCACTAATGCTTGCTTAATCTGTTCAAATGCAGTCTGGCAATCTGCAGTGAACTCAAATTTCACATCTTTACACAGCAAAACAGTTAGTGACCTGGCAATCTTACTGAAATCTTTGATGGGCCTCATGTACAACCCAACATGTCCAAGAAAGCTCCTCACAGACTTCACAGAATCTGGCGCTTGAAGGCTGGTCATAACCTCAATCATGGCATGATCTACCTCAATCCCAGCTTCTGATACTCTGTGCCCAATAACTATACCATCTCTGACCATGAAATGTCGTTTCTCCCAATTAAGAACCAAGTGCTTTTCCTCACATCTAGCTAGCACTTTGCATAGATTATCCAAGCACTCATGATAAGATGACAAATAGACAGAAAAGTCATTCATAAACACCTCCATAAAATCCCCAATCATGTTTGTAAAGATAGACATCATACATCTCTAAAAGGTGGCTGGTTGATTACAAAGTTCAAAAGGCATTCTGCAGTATGCAAAAGTACCATAGGGACAAGTAGAAGTAGTCTTCTCCTGATCCTCTGGATGAATGGGAATCTAAAAGAAGCCAGAGTACCCATAGAGGAAGCAATAATAAGGATGATTAGCTAACATTTTCAACATATGTTTAATAAAGGGAAAGGGGAAGTGATCTTTCCTAATCACATCATTCAACTTCCTGTAATCAATGCACATCCTGTGTCCAGTCACAGTCCTTGTAGGAATCAGCTAGTTCTTCTAATTCTTAACCACAGTGATACCTTCTTTCTTAGGCACAACATGTACTGGACTGACCCAATCACTCTCAGAGATAAAATATATGATTCTAGCTTCCAGCAGCTTCTGAATCTCCTTCTTTACCACTTCCTTCAGATTCGGATTCAGCCTCCTATGATGCTCCACTGATGACTTTGTCTCATCCTCAAGATGTATTCTATGCATGCATAGATCCAGAGAGATACCTGAAATATCGTCAAGGGAATAGCCAAGATCTTTGCGATACTTGCGCAGCTTACTCAGCAGTAAGGAAGTCTATGCGTTGTTCAAAGAAGCATTAATAATCACTGGATATGTCGAATTAGGTCCAAGAAATGCGTACCTTAGCCCATATGGAAGTTGTTTCAGTTCAATTTTCGGAGCCTTTTCTTCTGCCCAATCGGATGCGATGTGCGTCGATCGATGCAGCTGCTCGTTCTGCACTTCCAATTGCATGACTTGCTCTATTGAATCCATCAGTCTTGCATAACAGATAGCAGTCTCGTCTTCCAGATGCTCCATTTCATGTACTGAGCTTATCAGGGCCCTTTCCAACTGATTCTCAGCTTGTGTCCTATGAAAGAACTCCTCTGCCAAATCACTTAGAGTGTCCACATAAAAGGTCTTTCCGTCGATGGTTGGTCTCTTCACCAGCTTATCCATATCAAAACTCATCTTTAGATCGCCCATATTCAGAATAATAGTCCCTTCTTGCAGTCAATCATCGCACCAGCAGTAGCTAAGAAAGGTCTACCCAAGATAAGTGGATCCTTTGGTTCCTCTCCATACTGCAGAACCACAAAGTCTGTAGGGATAACACAGTTACCAATCATGATTGGATCATCCTCCAATACTCCATCAGGGATCCGGGCAGTCCTGTCAGCTAGAACCAATGAGATAGTAGGCATGAAATCTGTCATCCCAAGCTTCTTAGCAACAGAGAAGGGCATAAGGTTCACACTTGAACCAAGATCACACAATGATCTCTCAAATCTATCTCTATAGATAGAACAATCCAACACAAAGCTCCCTGGATCTTTCAATTTCTCTGGAATCCTGCCTTGAATCACAGCACTGCATACCTCTGAGAGCATCAGTACACTCTCTTCATTAGTCATGTTACCAGCAAGCATGTCCTTGAGATATCTCTTCATCACATGAGTAGTCTTTAGAGCATCAATCAAAGGCACTTAAATCAACACCTTATTCATTATCTCCTTGCAATTAGCCAACTGCAACTCGTACTTAGACTTCCTTGGGTTCTTAGGGAATGGAATCTTAGGCTTGTAGATCCTCTCATCAACTTTCTTCAGCTTTTCTGCGTCTTATTTCTATGCAAGGCCAGTGCATCGATCGACACTAGGGGTGCGTTGGTCAATGCTTGTCTCAGGTACAATGACCTCTGTGTCGAGATTAGGCCTAGACTCTCGATTCACGTCCTGCATCGATCGATGATGGGGTGCATCGGTCGATGCTCTCTGCAACTCGCGAATGTCATCTTCCATCTCCTCAATCTCAACGATTTCCTCCAAACTAAGACCTTTTTTGTGCAGGAACGACCTCCTTACCACTTCTCAACGTAATTGCATCAAATTGGTACTTCGGATTAGAATCAGTTCGTCCAGGGAGAGATCCATCTTGTCTCTTTATATACCCAATAGTCTGTGCAACTTGAACATCCAATTTCTTTACACGAGTGCTTAAGGCATCAATCTTTCCATTCAGATCCAAATACAGAGCATCTATCTTTCCATTGAAGTCCATTGTAATCTTCTGCTGTCCTTCTAGAAGCTGCTCCAATAAACCCATCATCTTATCAGACTACTCATTTTGAGGAGGAGCAGGTTGATATGATGAAGGTTCATATTTCCTAGTGAAGCTACTAGTGTTGTTTCCAGGGCTGTTGTTGCTCTGAAAAGGCTTCTGGTACTGAGTCTTAGGAGTGAAACCAAAGAAGTTTTGATTACCTGTACAGGTACTTCTTTGACCTATTCTATTGTAGCCACCTCTGCCTTGCTGATTCCCAAATTTGTTACCCTAAAAACCAGTTCCACCAACATAGTTCACATCCTCTTCATCACAGCCTTCTTCAACATCAAATACCTCAACATCCTGAGCAAAATGGACATTCTTCTTCCCAAGCAAAAGACTATGAACAAAATCAATCTTGTTCTTCATCTCTACTATCTGCGAGCTATCAACCTTTCTACCAGATTTCTTTTTCTCCATATTAGCATTCTTAGTGCTATTACTATACACCAAATTCTCAATCAGCTCCTTAGCTTGCTTGGGAGATTTAGTGTTGAAGTTCCCATTGCTAGAAGCATCCAATTCCATTTGATACCACAAATCAACTCTTCTAAAGAAAATGCCGAGCAGCTGCACTTTAGAGAAACCATGATGAGAGCAATCTCTCTGGTAGATCTTAAACCTTACCCACACTGCTTTCAAAGGCTTTGTATGTCCCTATTTGAATTGTAAAAGATCCTATCTCAGCTGATCAGATCTAGCATCATCATAAAAGTGTCTAAGAAACTTTCTCTTAACTGCATCCCAAGTAGTCAGAGTCCCAAGTGGAATCTGCTTCAGCCAATTTGCAGCTTCTCCTCCAAGAGAGTGTTCGAAAAGCTTACAGTGCAGGAAGTCATAGCTCACTCCATTATGCTTTATTCCAGTAACCAAAAACTCAAACTTCTTTATATGATCCGTAGGGTGCTCATGTGGGTGTCCATAAAAGAGGTGCTGTCCCACAAGTGTATAGTAAGAAGTGTTCAGCTCAAAGTCATTCAGTGCAATGGAAAGATGTACAATCACAGACCTATTAGCGTAGAACTCATCAGGACTGTTTTAATCAGCAAGAGTCCTCCCATTAGGCGGATTAGGTGCATTAGGTGGTACTTCAACCCGTGGATTTCCTTGTCCACCTGTTCCTCTACCAGCACCATCATCCTGCAGCTGTTAAATGAGCTCCTGAACAATCACGTTCCCATCATCATCAAGTCTCTAACCACGCTCATTGCAGATATGGTTCTCTGCATCTCTTAGAATATCTTGTTCATCCCGAATCAGAATCACATCATTTACATTTGCCATCTTAACTGGTTTCTGATCTTTCCTGTTTTTCATTTCTAACCTTGTAAGCTCCTCAAGTTTGAGATTCACGAGCTCCTTGTCTGGATTACTTCTAGTTGCACGATTAGGCATGCACTAACTGGTTTACAGCTTAAGCGTCGAACGATGCACAGGTCCGCAACGATCTATTCAGTTCGTGGGTGCGTCGATCGATTCTCAAGAGCATCGGCCGATGCGCGTCGTCTACTCGCAACCCTCAAACACGCAAAGACAGAACAAAAAGGAACAAAAATTAGTAACTAAACAAAAAACCTAGTCTAAACTCTAAACACAAATCTATCGAAGACTCAAAAGAGTCCCCGACAATGGTGCCAAAAACTTAATATGCTGAGAGTTTAATTCCCTAAGTTACACTGCAAGTACACAGGCAAATGAGGTATATAGGGGTCGAACCACAGAGACTCAAGAATCTTACGATAGACTATAGGGTATCAAGAATAGCTAAGCGAAATCAATCAATAAGCAGTAAATAAAAAGCAGTAAATAGATCAGCAAATCTGTTTGTTTTTCAAATACTAAAAGCGTTAGGTCAAGGGCGTTCTCATGAATTCTTGTTATGCAGATCAACAAATCAATCAGGATCGAATTAATTACCGTTCTAGAACTCAAACAAATATGTAAAACTAACCAACTTTCGTTGCGAGAATTTACTAAGTCTAAAACCTTGAAATCAAAATTTCTTTGCAATTCCTGACAGATTAAACTAGCATTAAGTGCACGTCCGATTTGTTCACAAATCAGTTAAACCAAATTTCTTTGCAGATAACTAATTTGCTCAACCTAAATGGATCATATTCTAAATCACACTTTCGTGTCAATTTATAAACCCTAAATCTAGATTCCAAATAATTAGGTTAGACACTAGCTTTAAGCACAATTCAGGTTGAAGAACTAACAGGTTATGAATCCTTAACTGACTAATTCAATCTAACATGCTATGAAAACCCTATGAGAATCCCTAAACCTAACAATGAATCTACTCAGACATATTGAATGAAGCAAACAACATGATATGAATAGATTGCATTAAAGAAATAGTAGAGAATAAAAAGGGGTTCAAAATCTTTTCCAAAAACCAGTACAAGGAACGAATCAGCCCCAAAGCTCCTAAACTCTCTCAAGAAAAAAGTATCAAAAGTGTATCTAGAATAAAAAAACCAAAACCCTAATATAAAGTGTATAACACGTCTTGGGTCTCTTTTGTAAATACTGGAACTTCTGGGTCAAAACTGCAATTCTTCAAATCTACATTAAACGCCAGCGAATTGTGGATTCGGGAGCTGCGTCCATCGATGCACAAGTGCATCGGTCGATGCTCAGGTCGTCCAAATACTCTGATCTTCTCACCACAGCTCCAGCTCCAATCTTTTCCCAAAAAGCTCCAAAATCTTCCACAGTCTTCCAAACGTGTGTAATCCTAATAAACACCTGAAAAGACTCGAAAGACACTACAAAAGACTCGAATATTTACTTATTTCATGGCTTAAAATAAATAAAAACCATAATATATCAATTATCTTCAAGACTTCTTTGGATGGGATTCTTTGCCTACAAGCCGATTTCCATTTATTGTAGGACCTCACGTTGATGGGCTGATTTGTGTTGGGATGATATACTAGAGGGATCTAATCCCGCCTTCAACATTGGGTTTAGTTTTTCTTTCTATATTTGTTGATGGCAGATTAGTGATGTAGAGTTCAGAGATTTCCGTCAAAGTAAGGTGTTAACTAGGGGTATAAAGATCGAGAATAGTTGTTGTTATTATAGTGAAGTTATTTGTATTCGAATAGGAAAAACCAGTTTACAAGAGACAAATCAATATTAATTAGGAAAAACTAAGCGATTTGGACCACAAGCGAAAAGTAGTTAGGAGCAATATTCTCTCTCCTCTCACTCTTCACTCTCGAATTCAGTTCTGCTTCATTAATGCATGAATCCTTGTATATTTAGTTGATGTCCTCCTTTTTCTCGGGAATCATAGTCGGCTTTAGGGTGTTCTCCTACGGTTTGATCCTTGTATTTTGCTGTTGTAGCTGTCATGTCACCCTCCCCCTAACTTCCCGACCATGTAGGTCGGTGAGTAGGGTACTTGGTGATATTCTACTATTGAACACTATTCAGAAGGATATGTGTCATCATCTTAGAATGTTCCGAAATGATACGGCCAATCTTCTGCATCAGAAATAATGGGACGACCTTGATAACCTTCGTCATCATGTCAGTTCGAGTCGTTTTATGGGAAAATATAACGAGAAGTTTGTCAATTCACCACTAACATTATTCATATTATGCATGTCTAAAATATTTTCTTCTCTTAGTTTATAAGTAAAAAAAATATATGTTAAATACATTTTAAATATTTTAATAGAAAAAACTTATCTAGTATGAAAAATAGTAAAATTACTAGACTAGTGTTAATTTTGAATCCTTAATTTGAGTATTTTTGTGCCTATAATACCAAATTACCAAATTGCCATTTATTTTTGTTTTCCAACTCAGCTTGCAGATTATTTTTTGAAAATCCGCAAATATGTGTTGAAGATTTATTTATTGCAAATTAGTTTTGCATATTTACTTGTTTACAGATTTTTTACTGCAGATTTAAACTTACTTGTTGTAAATCAATTGTTTTGTTGAATTTTTTTCTAAAAATCCGCAACAAAAAGAAAGGGTTTTTAAAATTACTAAACTAGTATGGAGTGTCACAAATTTGTTTACAGTATAATATATTTAATTTTATAATAGCAGATTTATTTTCGTTTGAAGCTTTATTTTAAAGATTTCTTTTGTAGTGTCAAAGACTTTTACGTGATTTTGCAGCTTTTCATAATTTGCGGATTTAATTTGAAGATTTATTATGGTTGTTTAAACTCTGCAACACTAAAATATATATTAAAACAAATTATAAAATTAGTATTGAATTGTAACAGATTTATATGATGTGTAACATATTTACTTTTAATTTCTACAGATTTCTTTATATGTGATGACATGGTAAGGTACAATCTTGAATTTTTTTACAGATTTTTTTAGAAAGTCCAAAAATAAATAATTTTAAAAAAAATATTTTTGAAAAGTGTTTTATTTTTTTTAAATGAGTTTCAAGAATGGGAGAAAATTAAATCTTCTACAACGACGATATTATTCTGATAAAAAAAATAATTTAAGAACTTAAAATAAATTAAAAACGCAAATAATTGTAAATATAACTTTCAAAAAAGAAAATAAAAATGAAAAATCTAATATACTATTCTGATTTCTTAACTACCCATAAAATTAGGGCTCATTGCAAAAATACGCCTTAAATTAAAGTTAAAGCTAAAAAATACCCTTACCTCTCTCCTTCCTCTCCTTCGTTACAAAATCTCTTTAATACGCAGGGAATCACGATAATGTCATCATTAGACTTCTTATGAAGTCTTATGTTTTTACCAAAAGACAAAAAACCTTTCAGATATAACTTAATTATGAAACTGCCATCTTCTCCAATTCACTCAACCACCATTAACGACTAAATTTGAGCTCCTAAAGCCTCACACAACCAATTTTGAGCCATCAAATCTCTATATTAGAGTTCATAAACTTTTATTCTCTTATTTTCTCTCCAATTTCATCCAAAACACTCTCTATAATTCACGTTTTAAATTTTTAAAATTTTTGGATCTTTTACGATTTTGGTTATTCTTGCATAAAAATGATTGGGTGTGTTGGGTATTGGTGTAACTAGAAGTTCGGGGCGCTTGACGAAGGTAAACCCGAGCTCAAAACCATATTTAGGTGATTTTTCACAAGATCCGCAGATTTTCAAATCTGTTTCGCAATTTCAGACGTTACATGAAGTTTGATGGAGTCTTTTGGTCAACACGAGGGTAGTTTTGCAATTGAATTTTAAGTTAATCATACCACCATTGAAGTCTGGGAAATTTCTTTGAAAAAAAAAAAAATTATCAGACTTAATCAAGAAGTCTAAATAAACAGATGGTAGTTTTGCAATTGATCAGAATTTGATTTTTTTCTTCAGAATTCTTATGTAGTCAGACAAAAAAATTAAGTGAATTTGACCGAATCTTAACTTTTTTGAGCTGCAATCATGAGTCTGAAAATAAAAAGGGGTAGTTTTAGTAATTGACCGAAATTTTTAATATTGACCAGAATAAGGGGAAAAAAAATCAGAGTTCTATAATAGTCTGAAAACAAAGAAAAAATATCAGACATCTATAGAAGTCTGAAATATATTACATTTGTCAGACACCTATAGAAATCTGAAATACAAAATTTTGGTCAACTCCAAAAATACCTCAACTTTTTATCAGACTTCCCTAGCTGTCTGAATATTTTCTCAGACTGCGTAGGTAGTTTGTTCTAAAAAAGTCAAATTGGATCAATTGTAAACTACCCCATAATTTTTGTTAGACTGCAGGAGAAGTCTGAAACTCTTCAGACTTCTTAAAAAAGTCTGGTAAAAAAGTCAAATTTTTAGGTCAATTTCAAAAGTAACCTTTTTATTTTCTCAGATTTCATAAGTTGTCTAACAAAAAAGTCAAAAAATTACAAAGCAGATTGCATACGCTGTCTGAATGTCTGCAGTCTGATTTGTAGCATTATAATTGCAAAAATACCCTCTTTTCAGACTGCAATAGATGTCTGGTAAAAGTATTGTTAGACTTACGTGGAAGTCTAAAATGCTAATTTTTTTTAAAACATAATTTTTTGTATATTTGTGATGAATTTCGTTGATTTAATTTTTATAAATGTGTGTTATTTGTATATGTTCCTCCTGCATGAGTTTTACATGCTTATGTTTGGTAATTATTTTTTAATTAATTTTTGAAAAATATTGGCAATGTAGCTAATTGAATCAGACTTCGCAAAGAAGTCTGATTTTTCCCATAAGATCGCTAATGTGGTGATGAGAGAATGGACTTGGCATTTGGACTTGTTAAGTTTATAAGCTTTTAGCTCATCTGAATCAGACTAGAGGTCTGATGACCATATTATCAGACTTCTTTACCAGTCTAAATATTATAAGTGACCCATTTTTCCAAGTCTAAGAAAATTCTCCGGAAAAATTCTCTAAGGTTAAGGTTATCCATTTTTTCCAAGTCTAAATACTCTTGAGGGTGAAGGTGGTGCATTTTTCTCCAAGGTTAGGGTGAACCATTTTTCCTAAGTGTAAGAAAATTCACCACTACTTAAGGTTATTTTAGTTTGTCATATGTTGGTTTATGGAATCTAAGTGGTAGTGTTTTCTAACCAATTATCGTAACTCATGACTTTTCTAACCAATTTTTCTCCAAGATTAAAGTGACCCATTTTTTGATGTTGTATACTTTAATGAATAAAATCCTTGTTGATTTGAGTAGACAAAAGTAAATTTATACAACTTTGTATTTTTCTACAAGCATAGTAGACAAGGAGAGCTTCCTTCCTCTAATTTGATCATCCACTTCTTTAAGATCTCATCAGCCTCTCAATCCGAAACACAACTTTTTGTACACACTAAAAATGCTGAAAATAGATAAAACTGGCATAGATTTTTTTTTTTTGACCAATAATCTAATAGAATATAATGTGTTTAATAAGAAGACTAATAACCTGTAAAAAATCTACAAAAATGAGAAAACATCTAATCTAATATCTGACTTCAGACTTCAAAAGCAGTCTAATATCAGATTTCATGTTGAATTTTCACTCTCAGACTTTGGTTGTAGTATGATATTAGATTCTCAGACTTCGCGTTCCTTGTATCACCATACATATCACTTCAAAAGCAATCTAATATCAGAATTTATGTTGAAGTTTAACTCTCAGAATTCGGTTGTAGTCTGATATTAGAATTTCAAATTGAGCCGAAGTTTAGAAAGGAGGGTTGAGAAGAGTGTCTCTAGTCGTGGCCTGGTGATTAAATCCACTCCTACATGAAAGTCCTTGAGCTGTGTTCGATGGTAGGAAAAAACAACAAGAATGATTAGAGTAGTTCATAAAAGTGCATCTAGTTGGTCCCACTACCACCACAATTGCATTTAAGAACTTAAGCAATTCATTTCTCTTGCTCTTTGAAGCTTTGTCTTCTTTGGAATTATCAACCTTCCGCAGAATCTATAGCCAATACACATAAGAAGCAAGTGAGCAACATATAAGATGCGTTTGGAATATAGCATACCCTTCTTTGAGACACATGACACTGTTATCAGCTGAGAGGTTGCGATCTGACAAGCACTTTAGGAAGCTGGGAGACAAATCTTTTTTCTGAGTCGTTACAATAGCCATTGTCGCCGGTTTGACAAAAGGAAACTTTTGATCCATATCCTGCTTTTACTAGCGCATGCTGTCTCGAATTCCCGCCTCTGCTATTACCACCAACGATAAGCAACGATGGTCCATGAAAAGAGGCGGGATCGACACGGAGATGTCGAACATCCTTTCAAGCTCGCCGGATTTCTTGATGTCGCCTCCGGTATAAGGCATAACACGAGCTGCCATTGTCGGTGGTTGCTTTTGGCTGCTCGAGCTTTCCCGAGAAGTAAGGTCCATTAGGAAGCTGGTGGGATTGGATCCGACCTGCCATTTTTCTAAAGAGAGAGA